>JAPFBL010000117.1:797500-1997500 GCA_026182355.1 Hermatobates lingyangjiaoensis | reverse complement strand
CAATTTGAATGAATGTTTAACTAATTATATTAAGGATGTATTAGTATTTTATAAAACATGAGAAGACCATATGCACTATATAGAAAAGCTTCTAAATGCTAGACATCAATGGTCTAGACATCAATCTGAAATTCATAAAACAACCTTTGCCATAAGGTGAAATATCTTAGATATGTCCTTCAAGAAAAAAAATATATCAGCGCAAAAAAATCTAATTCTTTTAAAAAAGATTAAACGATAAACAGAAAAACCAGTTTTATATATTAAAGTCAACTAATTTTTATTTAACATATCTAGAAAAAGGATATGCAATAATTTGATCCTCTGCATTATTTACTAAAGAAAAAGGCTGTACTGGAATGACGAAATGGCTGCAAAAGAAGTTTTAATTTAATTTGCAAATACTGTGCTCCTCACTAATATTAGCTATCTACGATATTGATAAAGATTTATTTATTGAAACTGATGCAAGCTAAGAACTCATTGGAGAAACTTTAAAAAAACTTCAAACTTCAAAGCATTTTATATCTACTAGCCTATTGCTCAAGAATGTTATCAGAAAAATAAAAAAAACGGGCATCATTCATTAAGAATGCGAAGAAGTTAAAGAAGGGATCAAATATTGAGAAGACGCACTGTTACTGGAGAAGAGTCTGTAGGTTATCGAGACGATAAGCTCTTACAGCATTTTTGAACAAAAGCTAGAACGGACGACATATTGGATGACTGAGTTCACTAATTAACACAACTAAACTTTAAAATCATGTATAAAAAAGTAAAGAGAATATTTTGGGGGGATGTTCTATCCAGACATCTTGTACAAGAATATTTTGAGAATAAGGATGCCACAAAGTATTGAGTCTAATGAAATCAACAGAAGTAATCAGTTATCAAAAAGAAAATATTCAAGAACTCGATATTGCTATGAAAACAGAACAAAGAAACAATATTGGATTTATAATACATTCGACGGTAGTTTATGAATACTTGGTTCCTCCTCATTTAGCTTGAAGATAATCCGAAGAGTCTACGAAAATAATTTGCATATTGGCATTGCTCGGCTAAGAGGGTAAAGGAAATCATTTTATTGTTTTCAAACCTGCATCAAGTAATAAGAAGGTTTTGCAGTAGTTGTTCAATTTGTATAAAGAACAAGGCTTATCAAAGTAGACAAGGTTTTGGTTTATTGCCAAAACTAGGCTTTGCGGAGGAGTCATCTCAAGTATGTCTATTGACTCTGTAGGTGGTTTTAGTGGAAATTGATTACTGTAGAAAGTTATGCACAATCTAGTAGACGACTTTAGTCGCTATGCATACACGGTTATATACAACAACTAGTCAATGCGTTAAGGACTTCTTCAAGCACATTGATCCCACTGTATGGAATAACTAAAAAATAATACAACTTTAGCTGACCAGTGCACTGGATTATTTTTATTAAACTTGAAAAAAATAATTCACAGAAAGTAAAATATTATTCACTTCATTTGATTACTCTCATTCCAATTGTTTCAGTGAACAATTGATTCAATCACTAGAAAATAAGACGCAAAATTAATAACGAAGATCAAAAATTTGGACAAAGATATCGAAAAAATGTATGTCAGAGTGAACAGAACGGGCAATAGTCATACAAAATGTGAACCTCAATAATTATTGTTAAAAATATCACCCACTATCACTATAGTAGCAGTTATAAGAAACAGGAATTTTAGTCACAATCGGGAAGGAGCAGTTAAATATTCTAGACAAAGCTTTAAATCAATTAAGTTAGAATACATAAGAACAAAGAAAATATATGACTTTAAAATTGAAAATCAAGTGTTTATATAAACTCAGCCGGAGAAAAATAAGGATAGTCCGAATTGAGCAGGGACCTTCTCGCTTGTGCAGCGGGTTTCATAATAAAATTTCACCATAATCTGAGGAGTCTATGAAAATAATGTGTATATTGGCATTGGTCGTCTAAGAAAGAAAAAACAATAATTTTATTACTTTTAAACCTGCATAAAGTAATAAGAAGGTTTTTCAGAACTTGTTCGGTTTGTATAGAGAACATGGTTTTCCAAAGTAGACTCACATTATAATATTAGTATTATAAACTCAATAATGTTTATAAGACATTTATTAATCGTTCAACAATATACATGTAAGAGGCTCTCTTATTTGAATGATTTATTGATTTGAAATCACTATGATTTGACTAAGTAATAATAGTAATAATCATATAATATCTTGTTAAATTATTACTGTTTAACATCGCTCGTAGATTTAAAAAACCAGGCGTACAAAAATGAAATAATATGTAAAATATAATCATTTATCATGATTGAAATAAATTATTTGTTTTATTGTTATTAGTATAAGGTTATACTAAGAAAAAGTAGATGGCGCTTCAGAAATTTATTGACTATGAGTTATATCATCCGTTCATTTGAAAAAAAATACATATTATTAATTAAAAAAATATTTTTTATTGGTTACAGTTATTATTTAGTATTGACTGAAACAATAGATTAGGTTGACCAGCAGTTTGAGGTTTTGTAAATCGGTTAGTTGGTTGATTTTCCTCACTCTGTCTCTCTTCATGACCCTATAGCCCAGATTTTATTCTTTTTAGGGACTATCCAGAAAGCGTTTGTGTTTGCATCGGCCTAGGTAAACACAATGTTGTTCAACTTTGTTTATCTTAGCTTATTGCACTTGAGTGCGCGTTCTACCTTTAACTTTGGTTCTTTTGCTCCTTCTATATTACAAAGTTCGTCAACTCATCATGGAGAGTGGCCTGATATTGAATGACGTTATATTTTGATTACACCATAAAACGTTTTCTCTTTTTTGTAAAATATTTATTAATTTTTTTTTAAAATAGCTGTTATCTATCCTTAATATAAATATTTTAAATTCAAATAGTTTCCTAATACGAGTATACTAATATATGCAAACACACACACACACACACACACACACACACATATATATATATATATATATATATATATATATATAACAGATTCAATAATATATCGACCGTTTGATAGAATAGGTGTGTTCTCTAATCGGGGTTCGTTCAATTTTCCAGGATAAAAAATCAAACTCTCGTTGCCAACGTTTCGGTTTTATTTAAAACCTTTTTCATAGGCAGAAGTAAGAATTTTTTAACTAAGAAAATGAAATTTACATTATTTAAAGATTAGAGACTAGAGTCTAGTCGAAGGTTTTGTCCGGCTAACATTGTTGTTCCTTTAAATAATGTAAATTTCATTTTCTTAGTTAAAAAATTCTTACTTCTGCCTATGAAAAAGGTTTTAAATAAAACTGAAACGTTGGCAACGAGAGTTTGATTTTTTATCCTGGAAAATTGACCGAACCCCGATTACAGAACACAGCTATATATATATATATATATATATATATATATATATATATATATATATATATATATATATATATATACAAACAAATAAATAAAACAATTTCATGAATTAAGTAAACTAGATTCACAGAAAAATACACATAAAACAAATAATTCTTTTAAGTATGTTCTTTTTGTGAATCTAATATATATATATATATATTTATATATAATTAGAAGGGATGAAACTAAAAATAAATAATCATAGGTGTTGAAAAGAAGACTATCTGTTGTGTAACAGAAGATCCACAATTAATGAGGGAGCACACTAAAAGTCACGAAGAGTAACATCCCATTCTATTAGTTTTATTACACTACAGTATATTACCCGTTATTTAATACTATTAAACAAGGTTTTGGTTTTCAGAGGTCATAATCAGATCATTAAAAACTAGTTAACTTAATGTTGCTATCTCTCAGTCTAGAGATAGCGGCATTGCACTAGTTTGTAGCAACCCGCTGAAAAACTATGGATTGCTAATGCTTCTTTTATAGTGGTATGTAACAGACAATGCATTGTGTGTTGTAATAACAGGATTGTATTGGACTTTTAACTCTTGATAACTTTTAGTGTGTACTCTCATTTATTGTGAAACTTCTTTAGTTATTCTGGTAACCAAATATCTCTAGTGAACCTGTTATGAGATGTTCCACCAGCCCAACAAAACCTTTGAGAACATTAGAGGCAACAGTAGCTTCTGCTTATCTTAATACATATGTTTACAAAAACAATTGCTGCCCACAGATATCAATATATATATATATATATATATATAATCATAAGGAAAACTATCCCTTGCACCCTATTATTTCACAGGTAACTACGCTCACGTATAGTACAGCCAAATGCCTAAACAAAATTATCTCGGAATACCTGCCAGCAAAGTATATGCTTAGATCTACACATCAATTTTTAGATATAATTTAGATACTAAACCTAAAGAAATAATGACATCTCTTGACGTAGAATCGTTATTGACTAACATTTCTATAGAAGATACAATTAAAATAATCTGTGATTCTGCATACAATCTCTCTGCCACCTCCCCTCTTCAAACGATCAATTATGGAAAAGGTACTGAGATTGTGTACCACGAAAAGTCCATTTATTCACATTGACGGAACTCTGTTCTACCAAATAGATGGAGTAGCCATGGGATCACCATTAGGTGTAATTTTTGCAAATTTCTACATGTGCCATCTTGAAAATAGTGTCATGATGAATAATTCAGTGAAGAAGCCTCGTCTTTATTGCAGATATGTGGATGATTGCTTTGTTCATGATGTAGATGATGTTCATGAAATTGACGAACTCAAAACGTTGTTTGAAACTAACTCAGTACTAAAATTTACACAAGAAATCAGTAACAACAAAATTATAAATTTTCTAGATGTTACTATAAAAGAATGGAACCATGAATTACAAACTTCAGTTTACATCAAACCCAATTACAGTGGAATACATTTAAATGCAGATAGTGAGTGTCCAGACAGGTATAAAGAAGGCACTATCAAACGCTCATTCATAGAGCCTATAGAACGTCATCTAATTGGGAGACGTTTCACCAAACCATATGAAATACAAAACAGGTATTGATTAACAATAGCTATAGCAACAGCAAATTCGATGTTATTCTAAAGTTGTACATCAATCGAGTGAACAATTGGCAACAAGAAAATTCAAAAGCTATCAAAAATCGGACAATTCATAACATCTATTGCAAAAACCAATATTCAAAGGCTTACAAAATAGGTGAAAGAATATTGAAGAACATAAGCAAGGACAACACAGAATGCATTAAGGCAGAAGACCAACTCAAAATCAACATATATTACAAGAGTATTAATACATTAATACATCCAATATGACAATAAAGAACAACCTGCACTTAAAACCACAACTTCAGAGAACCAATGTAATTTACCAATATAATTGCTTAATAGGAAACTATGAGGTCCTAAAATCAAAATACATTGGTTCAACAACAACAACCATTTCAAGAAGACTTCCAACGCATCTGTCTGCTGGAGCCCCAAAAGAACATAAAACCAAACTGACTCAAGAAATGCTGGTGAAAAACACGGAAGTTGTATACCATGAAAATTAACACACCAGACTACAAATTGCAGAAGCCCTTAAGATAATATGGTAGAACTAAAACCAAATATGAATAACCAAATCACAGGATTCAACAGGACGTTAAAACTATATTCTAGAACAACGCAGGAACACGAACCAAGATTGAAGACCCAACAAATGGAACGTAGAGATATTTTACGAAGTTAAGTGGTGTACCTGATTATGACTAAAACTGCTTTAAACAAAATGCCTATTTTGGTGGTAGAATTATTTCTTGATGTTATCGAAGGTTATAGAATTAATTTAAAAAATGTATACTGTAATATAGTTGTAGTTAGTAGGAATAAGTTTTTATAAATATGATTAACTCTGAAGATAGTCAAGGAGACCGAAACATGTCAGTTAGAAATAATAAATCATTTGGAGAACTAGTGTTTTTAGTACCAGAAAGATTTAAAACAAATGTGTGTTCTTTTTGTCAGTATCATATATATATGTGAGATTAAATTTTCTGCCCACTTTTGTCTTTATCAGTTTTCTGGATTTCTTTTCCAAATCTCGTAGTCTTACTTTGATTTCTCTAGGAACTAGGTATATTAAGTCTCCATATGATTTACTGTCCATTTTTTTATTGTTACCGACGTTTCGGTCCTCTTCGACCATCTACAGGGTGATTTTTGAACATATATACATACTATTTTAAAACCATTTAACAATTTTTTAACTAAAACTAAATTCTAATGCTTGACTAACAAAATAGAAATATAAACATGTATAATTTTTCTGGATTTGTTTTCCAAATCTCGTAGTCTTACTTTGATTTCTCTAGGAACTAGGTGTATTAACTCTCCATATGATTTACTATCTATTTTTTTATTGTTACCGACAGTGGGCAGAAAATTTAATCTCACATGTATAAATGAAGGATTGTTCCCCAAATATACGAATATATATATATATATATATAATCAAAATAGACGTATACCATTTTGAAACCATTTCTTTTAATATTTTGACCAGCAGTTTGCCATCAAAAAATGATAAAAAGATTATTTCAAGCGAGAGCGATTCAGTCACTCATATTGTAAGTATATTCAAATTAACAAGAAGAATGACACTGTAATAATGATGAAAGTTCTTGTTTCAAATTCTGTTATTTATATTTTAACAAATTGCAGGTTTCTTTTTACTAGGACAGTCCATTAGAAACTGTGTTCTGCTGTTCACTTTTTATGAAAGAATGTCGGTTTGGATATCACTTACCAAGGCAAAAGCAAAACTTCTATTTTCTTTCATTTTCTTCTGATGTTTTCCTCATTAAGAACTGCTGTTTGAAATAATGATTGATGTTAGTGTTTTCTTTTTTAATCAAGTCCGGTTAAAAACGATTAATAAGGCTGTTTGTACAAAAGTTTTTACATACTGTGCAGTTTTTTTGTAAAATAATTTGTGATGACTGTGTTGAAAAAATAATTATATTGTAATTCCATTCCTGAATTTTTCATAAACATATGGTTGAACAATCAATTCATTTTAATTCCTTCTTTGGCAATGCAAGTCCAGGTTCACAAATAGGTGGAAACTAAATATTAGTTTTTGTTACACATTTTATAAAATTATAATAGTTTTGTCTAGTAATGAGCATGATTAAACAGGTAGCTTATAAATGAGTGTCGACAATTGTTAATTTGTCTATAGGACATGCACCAATCTAGACAATTAGATTATAACTCTTCTAGAACAAACCATTTTATTATGACGTAAATAAAAGTAAGATATCTTAAAAGACCAGTTATGCACGAACATTGGTTGTGTTTAATAACACTACTTTGCAAGTGAGTGTTCAGAAAAAAACATTTCACATCCATTGGCAAAATTTGTAGAGGGTTAAACACGTTTGAACGATCTAAGATAACTCTGGACAATGATTCCCACAAATCTTCAAACATCATAGATATTTCTAGGAAAACAAAATAGGAACATTATCTGGTTCGCCGTGTGGGACTGAAACTGTCTACTGTATTACTTACTTCTTGCCTGTATCATAACCTGATTCTTGATACGAGTACACACTAGAGCGACAGGCCTAATCCCTTTAAGCGTTATACGTTGTCTTTCTACGATCAATGTAACTTTCATATATTTCAAGATTGTTTTAAATACAATTAAATCAGAGATTACTAATCTAAATAAAAAAATTATTCTAATTTATATTCTTATGTGGCCTCCTTGCGTTGGTGAGGAATGCTAGCCTACCAGATTCGGAGACATATGTCTGCTTCAATTTGGGTGCCAAGGTTTAGCTAACTCGTCTTGATACGTCTATTAAACATCTATCTGTGAGATTAATGTTAGAACAACCCTTCACTTTGCATCCTACATGTTTCCAGAGGAAAGATTTCTTCAAATGATATATTGAACTTAGTCCCATTTAGTATTAATAGTTTCCAGCTTATTGAGTAATCGCATAAACTAAGCTCTCAAGAACAGATCTAGAATAGACATTTTCATTTTCTTGAATAATCACATTCTTTTTGAAAATTTCACATTCTGTTACCTTTTCCTGGGTAAAATTACATAATCAGAGATTGTTTGATTGGAACCTTTAATCAATAATAAGTGTTTATGTTATGACACTACTACGTTTGTTCAGCTCTGTTGAAAATCTTGACCAATTCTTTAAGTTAATGGTTTTTTTTATTAGATTAACTGGCTCAGTAAAGAATTATATTATTTAACTGGAGGCACATAGTGTTGTACTCTTGAATAAATATGTAATTTCATTAAAATCTAAAATGCTTCCAAATCTTTCAATATAAGAATTTAAACAGTTCTTTAAGGACTTAGATTTTGGAAATAGAGTTATCTATAATGACTGACTAGTTTGGAGACTTGAATTTCAATTACTTCCTCTTGTTGATTACATTCCATTAAATCAGTGACTGTCTGTACCGTCGCTCGAAGGTTACCACATAATGTATCGAAAAGACAGCTGCCTTCATGAATATATTACTTACACAGGCACAACAGAGCATCAATTTCTTTTAATATGGTTAACTATTTATTATGAACATCATTCTACACATGAAGACCTATAATCCACCAAAAGTACATTTTGCATTATTAACAGTTTTTGAACAAATTTTTAAAGTAATAATTCTCTTTACCCACAATTTTTTTTCTCCTTATTCAGAAGAACGTAGCAATAGTATTTCTGCTGCAATACTTTTTACTTACATGATAGTAATCCAAGTATTTGTTGTTTGGTATTTTGTTGAATGTTTTAAAAAGTGTTCATAAGTGCTTTCAGAGTAGTGCATTAGCACTCAACAGTTTTGGGTCTCATCTTTCAAACAGTTGAAACACCACTGTGATTGTTTAATGGACAGTAGCTCCCAATATTGATCCTTCTACTCTCTTACCTGAAGTCTACACCATTCGATTTAATTAGTTCTATAACAAATTTCACTCAAATTTTATTTATTCAATTCTAGGATTAATCGCGTTAAAAATACACATAATGTTACATGAGATATTACAATCAAATTTTAGTTTAGAAAGCAGATAAAAACGTTGAAGATATTTTTTAAAAGATGATCGTTTTTCTGCACAACTATATGTAAACTTTGGCAAATTTGAATTGTGATGACTAGTAATGAAAAAGTTTCTGTAATTATGCAAAAATGACACAATATAATTATGTCTTCAACTACTCAAGTATGTGCATGTGTAAAGCGAAAAATAAGGATGCTGCTATTAGGGAGTTTACTTCGAAAAAATTGAACCTTGGTTTTCATAATATAATATAATATAATAAATAAAATAATAAATAAATAATAAAACTATAAACAAACATAATTATAAACAAATAAATAATAAATAAACACAATATAATAAAAATAATTGAAAACCAGTGCCTGAAAGACTTTTTTAAACAAATTTTACTCAGCAAAACATTGAAGTTTTATTTTCATGATTTACAACAGTTTGTTGTTTTAAACTCTCCTTAACTTTATAGTTTTAGTGACCATTTTATCTTTTTTTTGTTTTATAAATAGTTTTTATTAGGGAGATGTGTTTTTTATGATTCTATAGAGATTTTGTTCTCACTTTGGGATGACGAGGAGGGATTAACTCTTAAAACAATCAATTTTTACATATAAACATTTTTTTTGATATATCAAATGTGTTTATATATCAAAGACATCAAATAAATCACTGCAGTTAATGATTATTTTAGTTAATGCTTAGTTGTATCAAATTTTGTAACACACATATGAAATGCTGTAAATATGTTAACTGTCATTTCATATAAAATTTCAACCATTGTTAGTCATTACATATATATTAAACTATTACCTGTTTTTCTAAGCCCTTAATTATGTTTCTAAGCCCTAAACTAAAATATTGTTTTTCTCCCAACATGAATATCAATTGGCTGAGAGTCAAATTGACTATTTATCTTAAAAGTTTGAATGGTTTTAATTTTATTTAATGGTTTTCTACAGCCATATCAGCTATAGGCGAATATCGGAAATAAATGACGCCTTGGATAGTGTATAACAGGAATGGGACTTAGCCATGCATTTATACTAATATTCTTATTGACCTCCATGAGAGAAACTTCACCATATCATGCCGACTGATTTATCTTCTGTCGGAAAGTGAGAAGGACTTGGGGAGCAAAACTCTTAATTACTTATGACAGTACGTACTATTCTCCATAGAATAAAGAAAGCAGCAAGTTAACGCCAATTATTAGCTGTTTTAGGATTTCATTACAGAGAAATATATGTTATAAGTCAACCATATCCTGTGATGTGCTGCTATTTACAACTATCATTAGTAACTTAAATTAATATGAAAAAAAAACTATATGTGAGACAGCAGAAAACTTTGATTGTATTTGTTTATTTATGTCCTGGAGAGACAAGTTTATGCTCAGTTATATAGCAATGAAAACAAAAGGGAGAACAAATGAAGCAAGTAGATTCCAACAACTGGGGAAACTTTCATAGAAGTGATACGAAGTAGAAGGAAGTCTGAGAACTTAAACTCTGTCTAGAGCGGCTAATAGCGATTTTATTAACAATTCTAAAGAAACCTAGCTTGCTCTGTCATTATATGTTATATGTACTTATTACGTGTGCTTCATATTTACTTATTATTGGGGAATGGCTAAATGAAATCAGTAAAATCATAAATGATTCAGTCAAGTGAAACTATATATTTGTTACATAATGACAAACAAATTTAATTTTCTTCCAAAGAAGCAAAGAAATTATGAACAACAAATTTATAGTTGCAATGTTTAAAAGTCATCTCAGCCCTTTTTAAAATTTATATATATATCTGCTCATGTGCCTGTTACTATTTTTAATTTGATGTGAGTAAAGTATAGTAATTGCAAAAAAAAAAATTGATTTCGAAACTTTGAGGGACTTGCATATTTTGAGTTCCCAAAAGTCTTTTTTTTCTTTGATGTCTGTATATGTGTGTGCTTGTATGTATTCAAAAGATCGTGGGGGCACGCTGTAGTGCCTGATAGCTGTGATCTATATTTTACATCAAATTTTATTTTGATGGATTTAACTCATATTTAACAACATTTTATTTTGATAGATATGCTTCATATTTTACATCAAAATTGGGCTTTCAATGTAGAAGTGCTCAATTCTTTTGAAGTAATACTACATTATGGAAAAGTCCCTTTTCTGGGAAAAATATGTTAACATAAATTAGTAGGGTTATTAATATTGAATGTAATTGATGGGGTAGGTATGGGTTTAATATTTTTAAAATAAATAAATAGGTTCTTTTGTTATATATTGATTCTTGTATGTATTCAAGTAAAATAACTAAAACTCCTTAGTAAATAATAGGCTAGTTTCATCATATTATCCTCATTACTATCTTTCAAGATCATGGGGTATGGTATATCAACACAATGCAATTACACCAGAACACAGCTCAAACTGTTATTCATCCATTCATGCTTGGGATTTAAAAACAGCTAAACACTACTCTTCTATGACTGTCAAAAGGAGTTTATTAAATGATTTTTTTAATATCTATGAATAATGATGTACTAACAGTTATTCAGTCCAATGTTTTATCAAACTAATATAGTTTGTTTTAATAATAATATATTTAACATAGAGATGTTTACATAAATGTGGTTATAGCAACCCTAAAGTCATTAGAAATAAATATAAAATTATTATGTGTTATACAGGGTTTCTAGGAAACATTATTTTATGAGGTAGAAAATGTTTTAAGAACACAACAAACCACATAACTTCGTTGTTGGTCAGCATGTCATTTATCAGTTCTTCAAACACCCCCATGTGTCGTTTTGATATATTTTTTAATGGATACATTAAGAAATAATTTCGTAAAAGCATTATTCTATACAAAGAAGTACATTTTTTTTAAAGATACACATCTCAGAAGAAATATGAAATCTGGACATATGATATTTTGTCAATATATAGCAAGGGGTTTATTTCAACATTTCCAGAAAACTACTAATTCTGGAGGTTATAAAACAACAATGAAACTTGATTATACGCAACCTAAGAGGAAACTTGAATACTTTTGGGACGTAATATTTAAAAATGAAATCCAACATAACCCTGTCTTCATGAAAAGTTGAATTTCGGCAATGTTAGACGCTAAGAAGGGATGAATGAACTACATCATTTGAATCCATCTTTCTATGGTAAATAATTAAGGTGAAATCAAGAGCATATTTAAATAAAGTATATAAAAAAATAATTATTTTTGTTTGTTTGTTTTATAAAAAAATATCGCATGTTTATTTACTAAGCTTACATTTTTGTCGTTTTTTTTTCATTTATTTTTTTCCTACCACTTAGAAGGAAAGAACGGGTAATTCTTTTAACAATGCACTGAATAATTTGAAGTCTTATGAGAGGAAAAAGTTTCTCAGCTTTTGCTTCTCAGGAATGTTTAAAAATAAATATTTTTTTTAATAAATGCTTCAGTGTTCAAAATAATTTCTAAGAACTAAACACTGACTCTTGCAAATAATATTAAAAAAGAAAAATTGGTCAGTAAACTAGAATTAAACAGTATTAAAATATTATACAATAAGGAAACATCAGGTACTTTCTAAAAAAAATCCATAACTTATTTTTACAATGCCTGGGTTTTTGATATTTCCGTAGCTTGTTGCTAATGTACACAAATTGCCTAGTCTTACACAATAAAACCTTTTGGTTTTTGAGAATTTAAAAAAAAAATATTCTTAAAAAAGAAATGAGTCACTTTTCATTAAAAGAAACATTTTCAACTAGTTTGAATATTTATTAACATTTTATTTTGCAAAATAGTTGCTTACTAAAGAAATGGCCTACTCATACAATGAAAACTTTTGCCCTCTGAGTACAAATTATTAGAAAAGAAACAAAGGGAATGCTGTCGTAAGTAAAAAGCGTGTTCATGCAGTTCCACCGTAACATGGATTTTCTAAATACTGAATAATATATCATCTTCATATTCTGCTGGCTGGATTGCGCAGAGACTTATTGTTTTGGGAAAACGATGTTTCTTTCTGTAAAGGCTGCTATTTGGATAATATCTTCCAAAAGCATATATAGTATGATTGTTTAGTACTCTTCTTTAATAATTGTATTATTCAATACAATTAATGATTGTATTGAATAATACAATTATTGATCAACAGATTTTTCCTGAAAAGTATTTGACATTGATTTATCAGGTTGTGTCTTTACTTTTCTCAAAGCTGATAAATTCATTAATTATTTATTAATATTAAAGAAAATGATGAAAAATTAGCACAAACAAATATATACTAAACTTTATTTATTGAAATCTGTTATTATTATTATTTCACCTGCACGGGATCGTTTTACTTTATTGATTGAAGTCATCAATACTACAACCTCAGACCATATTCAGGCTTTTATGGATTTGCAAATGAGCGATTTTGTTATCACTTTACCCAATGTTATCAGCCATGAAAATAATTGTAAAAATACTTTTATCAAAAGCAAAATACTTTTGCAATAGATTTATAATCAATCTGTATCATTCATATGCTATTTTATTAACATGATAATTGTAATCCTTGAATAAATACTATTTACTCAATCAATTTTAGAAAGGATACATGCTCTAATAATTTAAATTTTTAATAATTTTCCCTTTAATTGGTTTGTATTAATCTGACTATGGATAATAAACTGTTATATTAATATATTGTTATTGGAACGCATTCCTTTTACTCGTAAACATATGATAGTGTAAACGTAAATAACATATTACTTATAATAAACAATATCTATTAAAGTTACATACAACTATTAATTATATTTTATATATTTCAGTTGTAAACTTGAGTAGTTTTTTTTTTAAATCATTAGTTGTGCAATCCGTAAATGTGTGGTATTTACTCATTCTGAGGTAAAATGGATAAAAAAACAAAAGTCTCCACACAAATGAAGTTTTATTTAACAACAACAACGCGTTTCGAACACTTCGTGTTTATCAACAGGAAGATACGTACTATAATACAAATTATATCTAATCATGTAACTGATTGTAAATGATGATGAACACAAAGTGTTCGAAACGCGTTGTTGTTGTTGAATAAAAATTCATTTGTATGGTGATTTTTGTTTGTTTATCCATTTTACCTCAGAATAGTTATTTATTGCTTTTTTAAAACTGCAAAGTTAACTGTGGATAACTTCTTAATTGGGTTCAGTTTTAGTATAGATTGAATGCATTGACCTATCAATCAGAGTAATTTTCGTGAGCGAGAATTAAAAAATTTTATTTATTGAAGTGTCATTGTGGGAATACATGAATTATTCATTAATAATAATTAATACTGACAATAATTTAAGCAATGGCAAAATTTGAGTTATGGCTGCTTCATAAACATTGGTGTTATTATTATCATTATGAACTTATAACTTCAAATATATTACTTCATAATACTTAATAGCTCTCAATATATAATATTTAAAAGACCATTATTTTTGTTAAGTTATTGAACGACCGTCTCCCTAATTAATGAGGCGTATACCGTTATAATAAAACAGTCAGAATTGCTGCATCTGTAGCATTTACGAATGTGATGACTATTATGGCTGCTTCATAAACATTGGTGTTATTATTATCATTATGAACTTATAACTTCAAATATATTACTTCATAATACTTAATAGCTCTCAATATATAATATTTAAAAGACCATTATTTTTGTTAAGTTATTGAACGACCGTCTCCCTAATTAATGAGGCGTATACCGTTATAATAAAACAGTCAGAATTGCTGCATCTGTAGCATTTACGAATGTGATGACTATTATGGCTGCTTCATAAACATTGGTGTTATTATTATCATTATGAACTTATAACTTCAAATATATTACTTCATAATACTTAATAGCTCTCAATATATAATATTTAAAATACCATTATTTTTGTTAAGTTATTGAACGACCGTCTCCCTAATTAATGAGGCGTATACCGTTATAATAAAACAGTCAGAATTGCTGCATCTGTAGCATTTACGAATGTGATGACTATTATGGCTGCTTCATAAACATTGGTGTTATTATTATCATTATGAACTTATAACTTCAAATATATTACTTCATAATACTTAATAGCTCTCAATATATAATATTTAAAAGACCATTATTTTTGTTAAGTTATTGAACGACCGTCTCCCTAATTAATGAGGCGTATACCGTTATAATAAAACAGTCAGAATTGCTGCATCTGTAGCATTTACGAATGTGATGACTATTATGGCTGCTTCATAAACATTGGTGTTATTATTATCATTATGAACTTATAACTTCAAATATATTACTTCATAATACTTAATAGCTCTCAATATATAATATTTAAAATACCATTATTTTTGTTAAGTTATTGAACGACCGTCTCCCTAATTAATGAGGCGTATACCGTTATAATAAAACAGTCAGAATTGCTGCATCTGTAGCATTTACGAATGTGATGACTACAGGAATGGACAGGCATAGCAGTGACTAATAAAATCATTAGTACTAATGAGCTGAAGCAATCATTTATTTTAGTGTGTTTCGTTTAACTAGAGATTCAGCGTTATATTGTCAGTGTGTATCTGCAAATTAAAATTCATGCATTTTGTCATTACCACAGAGGTTAGTATCATTAATATTAAAATCATAGTAATCCTTCTTACCTCGTACCCTGCTGCTGAAGTTCTTAGACCGGTTTCAGGCGTCACCCATCTTCAACAAGAACCCAGTTCTGGGTTCTTGAACTGGGTTCTTGTTGAAGTTGGGTGACGCCCGAAACCGGTCTAAGAACTTCAGCAGCAGGGTACGAGGTAAGACGGATTACTATGATTTTCATATTAATGCAAATTAAAACATCTGTAACAATTTGTTTCTCAAAATTATAAACATCTAATTAAATCTTCAACATTTTCTTTAAAATGAAATACGTAATATGATTGTTACTAAGGACACAAATATTAAATTTGATTTATGATTGGAATTACACATCTCCCAAGTAGATAATTAGTTGCATTGATAACGTTGTTTCCAACTTGAGAAGAAATTTCTTTTTATAAGTGGACCGCTCTATTACTAAATATACAGATATAGTTTTTTGGAAAAGAGAAGTGGTGAACTGGTGGACCAAGGAGCTGACATAAATGAGCTCAAAAGTTAGAAAGTTAAGAAAACTTTATCAACGTATAAAAAACGATCAAACTCTGTGTAACCAACTTAAACGAAACTATTATGATTATACATTACAGAATCAGGCCAAGGTAGAGAGAAAGAGAGTGAGAGAGAATATTTGGAAATAAAAACTTTCACTCGTCAGGGTCAGGTACAAACCCCTAAAGCTACTTATAAATTTTGTTCTGGTAAACTAAAACTCACAACCATTTTACGTACAATCAAAAAGATTGATAGACTAACATTCAACTTTTCTTAAAATATTCCAAACGATAATAAAGAATATCACCCTAGAAGGCTACTTACAGACACAACGATAATCACCTAATGTTTATTAAGAGTGATTACGAGATACTCGTATGCTCTAGCAAAACGGTTTGCTGTGTATTTCAGAAGAGGTGCTAAAAGCATAAGTTGTTTAAGAATGCAAGAGACCATGTATTGCTTGCATTAATATAAAAAACTGATCAGGGTTGTTGATCTATTACAGGGGTGTCAAACTCATTTTGTTCTGGGGGCCAAATACAGCTTAATCTGATCTCAAGTGGGCCGGACTAGTAAAATAATTGCAAAATTATATAGAACTAACAATAAGTCACTTTTTTCTTTGCATTAGTTACTAATACTAATAATTAGAGCAAAGAAGAATGGGTGAATTATAAAAATCTATTAATATCCGACACTCTGTATCCGCTTTTCTCCTTTTCGACAGAGATATTTTGCTGGCAAAAGGTGCGAGGACAACGGAAAAGTGGATAATGCGCCAACAGACGTTCAATTCTACTTCCTCCTTGTGTTAGTTCCATCACCGTGTTCCTTTAATGTTATCTATGCCCACTAAAACACTTTGTCTCAAGTGGACAATGTAACAATCACAGGTTTTAAAGAAAATCAGAGTAAACATAATTTTTTTTTGTAATAATGCAGATTTATTCCCCGGGCCGTACTGATCCCCAAGGTGGGCCGGATTCGGCCCGCGGGCCGTATGTTTGACCAAGATAGGTATTATTTTTATAGATATAAATATAATACCTATGCCGTGACGGAGTCGTAAAATAGCTGAATTCTAGACGGAATATTCTAAAAACTATGGAAGTGTTTTAAGATAATTTGTGTACATAAGGCATGAAAATAACATAAGAATATGATATGTAGTTAATAAATATATACAGAAAAATATTAAAAAAATATCTCGATTATCTACATTGAGTAAAACTATTCAGTAAGCAGGAGTTTGGTTTTCAGCCACAGCGGAGTACAAGTGAACCCTTAATGAATTTAAGAAGACATATTGAACGTCTCTCATTGACGTCTTTAGATTTGGAGAGTACATTCAACCCACCTAGTGGCCAAGTTGCTGCACCATTTCTATAATCTCACTAAAAACTACTTTTTTGGAAACTCTGCTTTTATAAAATTATTTCAAGTTAAATGAATGAACATGTATAGGAAGAAAGTGGTACAACCAATCCTCAACGTCTTTTCAACCATCACCTACAAAATCTTCACTAACTTCTTTTCTTAATTTAGTTCCACCAGTGTTTACAAAATAGTTATCATTTACAATGATAATTACAAAAATTTCATTTTTATTATTACAAAATTATTACAAAAATATCATTTTTACAAGGTGTTTGTAAAAAATGCTGGCGACTTTCCAGAATGAATGTATTCAACAATTGAATTGAACACAGACATGAAAGGGTACCTGGATAAATTAGGCCAATCACTTGTATTAGCCAAACTAATCAGGGTTTAATACCTGGATCCAGAATCAGAACCCTTTATATTCTTAATAACCCTTAACAGACGTGGTAGATGTAAAGACAGTGTCGCTGGAATATTAAGGTGCTATAACATACAAAAGTTCATAGTCTTGAAGAAGGTACTACTATGATATTTTAATTCACGAGATAGCAGGAACATGTAGTTCTGCATCTATGCTCTTTATAGAAGAATATATGAGAACATTTCTTCTATTTACATATTTATATTTACTGAAGATATATATATTATAAATATTAATAAATTTTAACAAATATATAGTTTTTATGCGCAAATGAACTCTACTGTTAATATAATCAAGAATGAATAAGTCACTGTTTTCCTATTTTGGTAATTCTAGAAGCTTCACTTCTTTTTTCAGTATTCTCATATTATGATTAAGGCATGAACACTATTATATATTTGCAATTGCAATAGCAATGTAACATTAAAAAGTCAGTTGATGCTTAATAATTGCCATTTTTTTCTCAATATATATATATATAAAGGCTAAATTATGTTATTTATTATAAGTAAATGTATTATTACAATAATGTTATGAATATTCAAGAATTATTTTTCAATTAAAACAATTTATACATTATAATAAGTAGGTGATAGAATAATAATGCGATAACACATCTATTTATTTCGTTTGAAATAAAATCTACTAATAAATATAAACTAAAAGTTTGCTAAGATAAATAAAATATATAAAAAAAATATCAACTTTACTATTTTGTTATTTTTGGTTAACTCTCTCAATTGATAGCCAATCAATTCTTCAAGGAAATTGAGGCTACATTGACCTGTGAAATATAAGTCATACCTAATGATAATGCATCAGATTACATGAAATATCCCTTCAATTCTACTTGATGCATTGAGTACGCATTGTTGAATGTATTTCAATTAGTGTTATTAATCTTACTGACAAGGTATATGACCTATTTTACGTGGTATATTAATTATTATATTTTAGTTAATTTTAGCAAAATGAATAAAGTGCATTAAAATATAGCATAAAATTAATTACAATTTATTTATTCTTTTAAATGCATTTCATTTTTGTTATAATTCTAATTATCTTTTTGTTTTCAAACTCAAAAAAAAAGTTCTCATTTAAAAATATACATAATGATAGGATAATATGATAGTATATTATCATTTATATACATTTATATATATATATATATTTATATAAATTTATATACATTTGTATAATTATTATATTATTATTATATAATATATTATATTATATAAATATTTATATAAATTTATATACATTTATATATATATATATTTATATATATATACATTTATATATAATTCATTTATGCACTTAGGGAAAATCTTGAAACGAATTACGATAAATTTGAAGATAATATAGCTGATATTTTAGAACAATATTTTTCAAAAGTAGAATAAATTATATATTTATACTATGATATTTTATTGGTATATTACAAATTAATATAATAGACCATATCTTATTAAAAATAAATGTAATTCAATAAGAATTTAGAATGTGAATATTTAGATAAATTACTTAAGATATGGTGTTTTAATTAAACTACTTATACCTGTAGAAGAAGGAATATTAATGAATGTATTTGGAAATTGATTAAAAGTTTAAATTACCAAGCAAGGTCTTGGTAAGGTCTTTTTCTTCAATAATATTTATTAAGTCACCAAGTTAGCGAAGGGGTTACTCAGGTAAGGTGAAATTAATATAGTAGATTTATTACTCGGTTGTATATTTTTGCAGAATGATGCATTTCGCATACTAGGGCTTTATTATTTCCACGGAATATCTTCTAAATTATTTTATTAAGAGTCGCAGCGATAAGTTAAATACCTAACTTTAGTCGTTTTGACTTAGTTTGTGATGAATTATGACAGTTTTAAAAAGACAAATTAATTTAATAAGTTCAATATTGTTATCACATCATCATAGTAGCATTACTATAATGAAAATATGCCCTCTCTACAAGTAAAACATACTTCGATTTCAGTAAATATAAATTAGCTTTTACATTACATGTCGTAAATATAGATAATCTAAACTATTAAAACTTTTCAAGCTATACAGATCACTTATGAGTACCTGAGAAATAAGGTCGTTATCCAGGATTTGTGAATGGGACAATGAGAAAAATCTCTCAAGTTCTGACAAAGACTTTATTACATATACCGGTTAGAATATAACTAAAATTATTAATAAATAGTTTAATATCATAACCTTAATTAAGTTAAATATTTTATTTGCATTAA
Source organism: Hermatobates lingyangjiaoensis (assembly GCA_026182355.1). Lineage (NCBI taxonomy): Eukaryota > Metazoa > Arthropoda > Insecta > Hemiptera > Hermatobatidae > Hermatobates > Hermatobates lingyangjiaoensis. Next base: position 1,977,235 of record JAPFBL010000117.1, on the reverse strand, counting down.
TGAAGTTTTCATAATTATGCTGGTATCACACTGGCAAGAAGTGGGTATAGCGTCAAACCCATCCATGGGATGAGCGGTAGGAAACACTTGACGCCGAGCAGTTGAATTATTTTTCATTCCAATTAGTGCATAAAAATTGCTTAATTGATTTCTTATATTTTAGTGTCACAAATATTTCAGTATAATCTTACAACTTTGTACTAACTTGCTTACATGGCTGTTTTACTTTCTGTTGTATTCAAATATTTTCGTCAATGCGACTTAAAAGAAACTAGAATATACTAACTAGATTATGTAAATGTTTTGTCTGTAGTGTTAAGCAGCAAATTATCTGAAAATATTATTCAGCACGATAAATGTTTATAGTTATGATTATTATTCTTAAAGGTTATTGAAAATGGGGTTTATTATTAATGGGTTCTTCTCATTACTTTAACCTGCTGTGTTTCCTGAGACTGCATTACTTTTTGGACAGTTCCCAGCGTTATAATATTTACTTTGGTCTGACCTGCACTAGGCTGATCTTGTATATGAATTGTGAAAGGTCATTCGTTCATCATTGCAGTTGCCTATTGCAATCCATGTGCATTCTCATGAAATGGAATTTGATGACTCCTTCATATTCAAGTCTTCAATCATGTCAAAAAACTAGTTAACTGCTAGAGAAGGCATTTCTATTTTACAATAAAAAAAATAGAGCTCAGTTCCTCAATTAACTTTTGAAAGTTAAATTTCACAATTTAGTTTGTGAAAGTTTTCAAAAGTCCAGCAGCTCTGTATGATGTTCATGTTAAAACTCTCCGTATTCATTGTGAGCTGCTGATCTTTAACAAAAAGTGCTTTTAAAACCGGTAGTAGCTTGGTATTCCCACAGTTTTTAAAAGTATAGTTCTATTTACCAGTGTTTCCCTTGTTAGTGTGCTTCTGTGGCATGGTTTGTAGGTGCACCGGCCGTGAGAAGAAGAGTTGAGAAGAAGAGAAGAAGTTTGGTAGTGGTAAATCCGATGTATCGAGAAGGGTGGATTTCACATACCTCAGTTATCCATTTCTGATGATATATATATATATATATATATATATGTATATAAGTGTTCAAACCACAATAAGAAATGGGAAAAAAAGACTAAGATCTTTCAACTGTAACAAGCATTCTTCGTAGAGTCAAAAACTCAACTGAAATTGTGGTTTCTTATGATGATTTAAACATGGATTGTTGTTTTACGTATTTATATATGTATATATATATATATAATTAAAATAAACTTTACTACATAGAAAGAAACATAACATGGACTCACTTTCCAATTTTTTTAGCGTTATGGAGATCAAAATATTGAAAAGTGAGTCTTTGGTATGTTTGACCGTTTATTTTAAATGTGATCTATCCTGCCGGACCATTTTTCATTTATCATGTATATATATAAGCGGACGTCGAGGTGTCTTACGTGTCTTATCATCAATCCCCTCCCTTTCTTTACTTCCTTTCTCAGCAAACACACCTATCCTATCTCTTACAAGACCTCTTGTACCTCTGGTAACTGCGTTTATCGTTTGGATTGCATCCAGTGTGATGCTTTTTATGTGGTTTGGCTTCCACCTAGCTAAGCCTGCGTATGAATAATCACAGGTCGTCCGTTAGTAAACGCAGTGGTCTTCTCGTTGCTACCCATGCCAGTTCTCACGGACTCAGTTTTAGTGAATAAGCTCTTGTTAGTCTTTTGGGGGGTAGATGTGCTCCTGGGCTTCAAGACTACCGGCCAGTCATGGTCTGCCTGCGGAGCAACTCGTTTCTATCCTCCTCATGACGAGGTCATTGAAATATAGTAGTGAGTTTCTGTTTCATTTCTGTGTGTTTTTTATGTCAATGTAGTTTATATATATATATATTATTATATTATTATTATTATTATATTATTATTATTATTATATTATTATTATTATATATTAATTATTATTATTATTATTATTATATATATATATATATATTATTATTAAAGAGTTACCCGATCTTCATTTTCGTTCGTTTTTTATTTAATTTCTCCAGTTTTCTAAGCTTGGTTTTTAATCGTCATATTGTAAATCCCTGAAGATGGTCAAAGTGACCGAAACGTTGGAATAATTTAATGTATAGTTTGTTTGTTTGTTTTATTTTTTTGTAGTTAGGTTTAGAGTTATTATTCGATTACTGCTATGGAGCTCAAGAATAAATCATTCGGAGAGTTAGTGTTTAGTTTACCTGAAGAGTTAAAAACCAAGCTTAGAAAACTGGAGAAATTAAATAAAAACTGAACGAAAATGAAGATCGGCATACTCTTTAATAAAACATATATATATATGTTTGAATAGTACGACAAATTTTCTGCAAACAAGTTTCCATGTACATTTCTCAAGAGTGTGGAATAATCTCCTTGCGTCACCGTTGATACTATATAATACAACTTCAATTCTTCTTTCTCCTTAAATTCTTCTATTGACACTGTATAATACATCTCTAATTTTGTCATTATCGATATCTCAGAATACTTGGGATCTGCTCTGAGATGCATGGTTTTGGTGGTAGTAAAGGATTGCAGACTGCAAATCCTGGAAGCTGTTTTAATATAAGAAAAGAAACCGATCCTGGACAATGAACATACTCGTAATAGCAGTGACGGAGTACTCAACTTCTGGCAGCTGCATAGCTATGCCTACCACAAGTCTACCGTCAGCAGATCACAAACTAGTTACCAAGGCGCACCAATCAACTATTCCCCAAGGCCTACTTCACAATTCCCCAGTATTCCCTTGTTTCCATGAACCCACACGGAAGTCAGCATATTAACACTAGTTGTATTATTAATTTTTAGCTCGACATTACATCACACTGAATCCCTTTCCTGAAATCAGAAATCATCCAACCCAAGTAATATTTGTGTCCACTTCAACGGCTCGTATAAAATATTCTATGAGGCCACGGATGTAGCAATGTAGCGACGGAACATATAGGTCAAACTATTAATGTCTTTAATTAATTTGTTTTATTAATTTGATTAAAAATGAACTAACAGAGATCTATTTCCATTTGTTATAGGCCCATAGGTTGAAAATTCATTTTCTTAATAAAAATATCCTTGTATGAGGTGTTTACTAGTATTTTCATACTGGAGCTGTGACTGATGATCAATGACCAAGTTATCTCAAGACAAACTTGTTTTTGAATTCATTGAAACCAAGGCAAATGGTATCACTGGATTTATCACAGCAGAAAAATACTTTTGTAGAGTGGAAGTGAAGATTTCACTCTAGATAGGTAGGTAGTTCTACGAAAGAATATATTACAATAGAACGTTGCGTTTGTGCCTTAGTGTTTCCGTTACATGGAATTTTCAATTTAATCTTACATTTAAAGAGACTGCAAGAAATTGTCGGTATCTTTAATAGTTGAAGATTAATCTTTTTTTTTCTTGAGAAAGGTGTTTTAGATGGATTTATTTCCAGACCTGTCTCCTTGGGCCATTTCTCAACAATATGAAACGTATATTGCATAATATAAAGCCAGTCTCATCAAGCATTCCTGTTCTTCCAGTAACAAGGCTATCTGTATATCCCTGCCTATCATAACCACGAATATTTAGAGTTTTCAGTATGCCATACTGAACAACTATCCTATTCAGTAGGATTGATAGCACACCTGCATGAGGTCTATGTTTTGTGTTAACAATTCAAGTTGTGGTAGATCCTACACAAATTCATACAAATTAATAGACTCCAGGGAATGATTATGAGCTCCTTCCATAACCATGAAGCACAAATTAAGCTATTAACAGATAGAAAGAACAACGTGGTCTAATTTAGTACAAAAAGCTGATTCCAACTATACTTAGATTTGTAAAGATACTATCTCTTCAAAGAGAGAATTCATACTATATGTACATCTATTAGAAATTATTTAACTACTATGAATGGATGCTTTATGTGACATCATACGAGCAATGCAAACTCTGTGATAAGCATTAAAGGATTTTTAGCTTGCTTAGCCTTCTTTGATAATTCTCTCTTGTTGTATTGTTAAACATTTGCTGTTAATTTTTATATTGTTTTTCTTTGATGTTATGAACGGATAGTGCAAGAGCAGGGATTTGTATAGTTAATCTCCTAGGAAAGGCTATTATTGTTGCAAGTGAAGCAGTTTCTAAGGGTTTATTTGCTTTCATATAGTTTAATGGAGTCTTTTTATTTTTTCCATTTTTTTTCTGCTACTATTATAATAAATCCTACTTTTAAGTTTACCATTAGGGTCATTATACGTGAGGTTGCTTGGAATTATTTTTCTTCTTAATTTTTCGTTAGATTTATATGGGCAGAATATTGATTTTTATAGAAGCTTTTATGTATTTTACTAATTTTTTGTTGGAAACAAGAATTACATTTATATTTGTCTTTTCTATTTTTCATATACTTTTTTAATAATATTGTCAAAATTTACTCTGACCGTTATAAACAAATTATTATTTGGCGCTTGGATTGGCTGTACTAGATGAAATTGCATAGATTCAATAAATAATAGTTTTAATTATCTCTTCTTCATATAGTTCTCGCATTCACCCTTGCTTTTCATGAAACGCGTCTATTGGTACATTCAATAAAATCTGATGTTTTTTATTTACCATCTTCATTATCATTAATTACATGGACATATAAAAAGTGAATTCTTTTTTCCCAAGTAAAAGTAAAAAGTGAATTCCTTAATTTTGGAAGAGAAAGTAATGCTTTCAATTTTCTTTGACTCAGATGGAGTACTATTAGTTCAATATCTGAATGAGGAAAGAAGTGCTATAGAAGCTTACTATAAACAATCATTAGAAGAACTAAAAATGGCATTGGCTAAACTCTAAAGAGGGAAACTCTAAAGCGGAATCTTTTTCATCATGACGATGTTTACAGTCATTCATGTGCAGAATATTTATAATTTGTATTTTTTTGGTATTTTTAGGCTCAGCTAATTGAAAGTAGACCTGAAAAAGCACATTCCTTTCCCTAATAATACTAAATTTTACAACAGTTGTAAATCTTTGAATAAAGAAAAAATAAAATTGATAATTACTTATATAAGATAATAAAAACAAAATGCGCTCGACCATACCGCTCCAATCATTCGGCAAGTACTATTCTAATTTATGAATTTGCAGAGCTACTTTATGATATTGTATCCACCTATCTATCGGTAAAATGTATTCTATGATACACAGTGGATTTTCAAATGTTTTAAAGGGACTTAGCCACAGATCACTTTCTTTAACTGCTATTTCACGAAACATTCTGGATAATATGTTTGCTAATATGTAGTATAATATGTGTATTATGTTTTATCTGGATGAAATTGATAATTTTTAGCTTTCGCTACAAAAAAAAAACCTTCTTTCTCATATAAATAACAGGCTGTATTATCAGATTTGCGAAGATGCCATGAGGTAACCCCCCGGAGTAACATCTGGAAATTGCTATATGTGTAACGAAAATAAATTTTTTTACAAAGAAATCAAAAAATAAATGTTGCAAAAATTAATCCTGAGATAGTTTTTTTTTATTAATATGTATGCTACAGATATGCCAACGACTGCTTGATAGTTGCTTGATAGACAATGAAGGATGAATAAGTAATAAAGCAGGAGATGAGAGTCATTATTCCGTCCTTCTTCTTGTCCTGCTTGAGCGCTGAAAACTTTCTTTCTTTTTTAAAAAAAATTAAAATTTTCTGGATGGAACTAAATTTGAAAGAGTAAAAGCGTTGTTTTAGCATAAGTGACACCAAAATAATAACAATATTCAGGAGATAAACATTGGATTAAATCAAGGTAAATATTTTTGACGAAGAATTCAAGGTATCTTGTGCCGAGAAGTGCTATAACTTGAATGGAAACTATGCTGAAAATAAATATCATTGTTTTATGCTCTGCAATAATGTTTTTTACAGCATATTTCGCAAAGTTTTGATTTCTTTTTAAAATATATTTTCAATATTATATAGCAGTATATATAGATATTGAAATTTAAGAGAAAAAAAGAGGATATCAGAAGGGGAATCTATGAGACATTGAAATATATATTTCCATCAAAGTGTGTGTCTTAAATAATTTTATTTATGCTGAATATTAGAAAGCTAAATGACCATTTTATGTATTTACTATCTAATGATAATCATTCAAACTTGTTAAAAATGGTTCAGTATTCATAAAGTGAACTTTTTAAAATAATTGAGTTCTACAGCTTCAGATAGAATGGAGCTTGAAATGCTGGTTTTATTTTTATAAACAAAGGTCAGCACTGGAAAGCAGAGAAGGTGATTAATGCCACGCTGAGCTCGGTATTAGCGATCCAGGCATATTTCAACTGAAGTTATTGTCTACATAAATTTCACCTAGTATTCGGCTATTACCAAAGACAGGATAGTGCATGTTTCAGGAGTGATTCATACATAGACTGTGCTGTGTTGGTTGGTTGTTCTTGTCCTAATTGGTTGTATACTTGCAATTTTAGCAAAAATCACTAAAATAAGAAGTAAGAGTTCTCTCTCTTATGAATGTATGACAATGCATCAACATCAATAATTTGTGAGCAAGTTAAATTATTCTGATATAAATATATGTATATTGAAAACAACTTCTCCAAACAAAAAGGAAATGAATATAATTTGGAAAATATATGCTATAAGTAATCAAAAATAAAAAACACTTATAGTATAATTTAATATAAGATATTTAACATTGGCTCTTCATTTCCTTCCCCTCCCTTCTAGCTTGGAGGTTGTAGTGGGGATACTGACTAACGGATGTGCTGTTACTAATCTTCTTCCCCTCCTGATGACGACGATGGTCGAAATATAGAAGTGAGTTATTCCTTCAGCTATCTGTGTGCTACCTTATTTTTAATTGGTTTATATATATATATATATATATAAACATATACATATTATAAGATTTCACATAAACACGTAAAAAAATAATCAATGGTCTAACCACAATATGAAATGGGAAAAAAACTAGGATATCAACCGGTCTTTACCGATTGGGTTTTTGACTCTGATGAAGACCGCTTGCTGTGGTTGAAATATCTTAGTTTTTTTCCCATTTCATATTGTGGTTTGATCATTGATATATATATATATATATATATATATATATATATATATATATATATATGTTGTTTCATCAAGCAACAGTGTTGGCATGTTACAGTGTAAATAACACTAGTGTTGTGAACGTGCGTTAGTACCATTGTGTGGCTAAGACTCTCCTAATGATATTGAAATGGTGTTATGTTACCTGTAGTTGACAGAATGGGGCTTTAGTCTCTGACTATGGTAATTAGTATTCGATCCAATCACATGAACAATCAGCAGTTTCCTGAGGAGTAGCTAAACTTCAGTTATTTGAACGGATGCAAACAGTCTCGCTTAATAGTGAGCTATGTTCTTGAAAACCAATCGAAAAACACAATCTCCAACTAATACCTGCTTTATTATGTAGTAATTTTAATGGTAATCATACGGGAAAATTTATTATAAACAAAATGAAAATTGCAAAGTTTTACATCACCATTTCATTTCATTTATCAATGAAAAAAAAAGGTTATTTATTTGAAATGTATGTTAAGCTTAATTATGTGTTCTGATATTTGATTATTTTATATTACATTGATATTATACAAAACGCAATATGATGATGAAATTTAATTTTTCCCTTATGATTGGTTAATATTTTAGCTTAATAATGAGAATTCACAAATGAGAATTCCTGTGATTATTGAGGGATTGCAATATATATTCACATATTTGACCAGAAATTAATATAAGCTCCAATGAATTTTAAATCACTACTCCTGGGGAGCCACGGGGTATGAAATCCTGTTCTTTATTTCTGTGTTTTGTAGTATATTATGTATGGGAAAAATATGTTCTCGTTCACAAAGAACAGATACTTCTCTTAATAAAGTGTTAATTTGTTCTCTTGCAATTAACACATCCAAAACAGACATTAAATATAATATACTTGAACGTTTATATTCCATGATAAATATTTTTTTATATTTCTGTTAGTTAAATATATATAAGAAATATTTGTTATAATACAATAATTCTGAATTAGAGGAAGAATATTTTCATAGTAGTAACACCTTATTTTGCAGACTGTTGATTCTCTGAATGCAATCCACACAGAGTAGTATTTCGCAAAGAAAATAGTATACTTCAGTTGATACCACTTTTTAAATAAAATGATTATTTACTGAAAGTACAGTTTCATTGCTAAATTGGTGGCATAATTTGGTGTCATGATATATATAGTCAAGTTATTGACTGAAAAGAATCTCTCACCCACATTCCCAGAGTCTATCTTGAGCTGCTGTTACTACTTAGTGATGAGTAATTTGCTTTTCTTATTCATTGAAATACCTTCAAACAATAATCATAAATAAGGTAGTGATCTTACGTTTCATATCTATTGATGCAATTCTAATGATTTAGGCGCTCCTACAGTGGCATGGTGCCAGTAGTTGACACTTACAACTACGATGATAATTGATAAAACTTCTCTTTGGAGTACAGATTAGCGCTAGATGCGATTTATTAACAGTTGATTATAATATTTTAACTGTATCTAAATTAAATTACATTCCAATAGGGCAACTAGTGCGATCTTTTCCAGAAAGCTTGTCACTTCTGTTAAGAAAGTTGTTTAAATTTATTTTCTCCTGTATTTCGTATTCGTAATTAAGATTAAACATGATGAATACTTAGTAGCCCATCAGTGTTTGTCATATTTGATATTTATTCTCGAAGTTATTTCTTTCTCACATAATTTATATATAATTTATTTATATTTATTACTCACTTTTTTTGTTTTAGGTATGCTTTACAAACCCTCTAACCTTTTAATGTCGATTGCCTCACACTCACATTCACCATAGATTGAACACATTCAGTGCGACCTGGATATCTGATAAGATGTATACCTTCGATTCTTTTGGGCATTCCTATAGAGAATTCTTACACAAAAAACTTAATCAAAACATTTCCACCAGGAGGATAGTGGTTATTTTTCCTAAAGATTTAGAAATGTTGCATTTGGGACTTTAACACCCAGACCCGTTTTATTATTCATTTTTAACCCAACCTTATATCAGACAAGGGCTCCTTTCTAAAAAAAATCTTCAAATTCATCTGATTATTAATGTTTACTTAAAACATCCTGTGACTCAAGTTCGGCATATATGTTTCCCCTTCAGCCCTTCCACTAGAATTTCCCATGAAATACAGTATATGATTATATCAATCAGATCTACTGTAGTTGGGTATCAAGATAATTGATAAGCATGATCGGACGAGCATATCCGTCCAGAACCATACTGTGGCATAGGATAACACATTATACCAAGAACTCCTTAGAAAAGAGGATAGAGAAAACAGGAGGACATACCCGGATACTCTACAAGGACACTAACCACTCTACAATTTAAACGAATACGGAAGAAGATTATTCCAGTCCCTTGAAAAGTACGCGAGGAAATTAATGAATCCTAAATATGGCGTAATATTTAATCAAACTTGCATAAATGAAGGACTGCTTCCTAAATATACCAATATATATTTTTTTTCTCTATTCTGCTTACAAATAATGTAAAGACTACATAGTCCCTTTGAGTAGCTGAAGCTAACTCTTAGATTTAGCTTCAGATATATATATATATATATATATATATATATATATATATATATATCCGAGTATAACGGATTCAATAATATATCGAACGTTTGATAGAATAGGTGTGCATGGAGAAGATGCCTTTGAAAAAGGTTTTAAAATAAAAACGAAACGTCGGCAATGTGAGTGTGATTTTTGAACCTAGAAAATTTGACCGAATTTTGACTGGCAGGCAATGGTGCTCCACAAGAGCAGGTGCTTCGGAATATTCAACTAAAGCATAGAAGAACTTACACCACTGGACTAGCAAAAGCGCTGAACTTCTTGGAGGCGCTGAAACTAACTGAGGTACTTTAGTATAAAAGAGGGATAGTGCAATAGTTCCAAGGAATCGCAGTGCTACAGTCATCCTCAAATAATAATAATTATTATACTTTATATACAGTACTCAGTTGACTGCTTTTATGATAACCACCTCTATAGACTATCTCTGTTGACCTTCATTACAACTCCGTCTCTGTATCTTCACCAGTCTTAGAGGTTTTTTTACATCCCCCCCTTATAAGAACATGACTTTTTCTTTAGCAACTTGCTTTATGTTGCCAATATGTTTTGGTAAAGGTAAGCAAAGCTCTTTAGCTGCTCAACCAAGTTGTTTTAGGGATTTTAAGCTGTGGCCTTCGTAAGATCCTCCTTGGTTTCATTCCTTTTCTTCAAGGAGAGAGTAGCCCTATTGAGGAGTGTTTCCTTTCCTATTTCTAGTCAAGCTGCTCAGCTGATCAGCACTTGTAACAAAAGTATCTAGTAAGGCATTTCACAACTTCACTAGTTTGAGGCATTTATAACTCATTTTTTTTTCTTCTTATAGGAACGTGAATGTATTTCTGCGAATCTTTTTGAAAAATCGTTACTTTCAATAAAATTAATGTGAACTGTAGACTCTAATCATTACCCTTGCCAGGTCATGACACCATGGAAGGGTTAATTAAAACTGGATGCCAAACCCAGTTTTCAATCTAGAGACCACAAACCTCTAAACCAAGGGTTGGTTCTCAGCCTCCCTTGGCCATTCACCCCTCTTGCCATTTCCCACAATGCCATTCCCCTGGCCTCTTCTTCTTTCCAAGGAAGTATATACACTTTTACAACTTTACATTAATAATGTTTGTAATAGAATTTTATAAATTAAATGCTAATTAAATTCATTGATGCATACATAAAATATTAATTCAATCACAATAATATTTATTATTCTATAATTAAAAGGTTAAAACCTGTAATAGATTATATGACTCTGTAAAATTACTGTGGTCACAATTCGTCCCCTGAAGACCCAAAACTCACCCCTGGGTGTGAATTTAACTGCCATTGAAAACCTCAGACTCTAAACTATTCATTCTTGCCAAATAATTTTCCACTATGAACTAGGACATAGTTCGAATCCCTTTATTTCGTGTTAATCTGATGGCAAACAGGTCCTACAGTACTCTTTGCCATCGACGATGTTGCCGCCAAATCTCCAGGACTGCTAAGAAACAGAAAACTTGTTAAAAATTTATTTAGAAATTAAAATATTTAAAATAAGCTCCAGCACACTCAAAAGGTCATTCTGAAATTCAGAAAAAAGTCACTACACGGTTCATGAAATTACTTCCGTTTAAATTAACTAGCATTTTTTTATATTAAAAATATATCTACAATATGCTTAAAAAACTACGTTTACACAGACAGAAATAAAAGTTTCTAGAACATTTTTACATTGCAATTAAATTTAATTTCAACTAATGCAAATATATTTAAAATTTATTATTCAAAACATGTAAGACACAATTCTGATATGATACATACAGATTTGTGCATTGATTTCTCTACATTTTCAGTCGATAGTCTTATTAACTATTATATACCAATCTAATTTTGTTTACTTTTTTTACTGTTTTAGATTTATTGTTTTCAGCTTATTTTGTTAAACAATAAGCTTTCCTAAATTTGTTGGAGAGTTCGATCCACGTTACAATAAAGAGCTTACAAGAAGAGCAGTTTAGGAAAAGAAGTGGTCTGAATTATTTCAAGAGGAGGTAAATGGACAGTAGGGAATAAAAGTAAGACTAGATCAGCACGGCTTTAGTGTTATAGGTTAGGGTGTTTATGGTTATCGTTAGTTTTTTTGCTCACCCTTCCAACAAATAAGCGAAAGAAAAAGAAGTGAAATTTTTGCTTATACTCTTACGTTGAAGATTTCTTTCTGACACTTCTTACAACCAACTTTTTTTTTAGGTCACATTCCGAATCGAATGTTCTTTTCTCCTCTCATACAAAAGTATTAGATACTTTTTCAATAAAAATAAAGGCAAAGCATTATTTTAATATGTATCAATTTAACTTTAATTTGTTATAAACAAATTCTTTCTAACAGTTATTCCATTGTGAGTCGAACATCCTTCTCTTTTTAATTTAACCAGTTCTTACAAAAAAATTTGAACTTATCTTGACTCAGATTTACCTTAAGTAAACTTATTTTTGCGAGAACTAAAGGGTAATCGAACTTGATTTTAATATGGCAAGAAGAATTTATTAATCGTTATGAAATTCTGTTTGACAGTTTTGCACTTAAAATATTTTATATTTGGCACAAAAGACACTCCCTTTCATTATTGGGTCTTCAATCAGTGTTCAATTGGGTAGTGAAATTTGAGAAACTTAATTTATTGTTTTTTAATATAACAATATTAATTGTTAATTTAATATTATTAATTTAATAAGCATTTAATAAGTTAATATTATTCAATTTATTATCATACTCAATGAGTCATTCAATTAAGCACATTTCCACTTGAGAGTACGAGTGCAAAGCTTTAATTTTAAATTGCATTTGAAATAGCAAAGCTGCTCTGTTCATAAAACCTATTCTATCATAAACAATGAACTTCAAAGTGTTAATATAGAAGAAAAATAAAGAATGTAAGATTACCACTAAGGCAATGTAGTTACAAAAATTGAAAACTCAACTTGAAATAATAGATTACCCGCTGTAATTGTCATGTATGTTTACATTGAATTAGACTTTTTTATTTATAGAATCTAGTCCAATAGTAATTTTGGTTTTAAGCGTATTAAAGATATATTCGAAGGTAATATGGCATGTAAGGATAAAAAAGTATTCAAAAGCGAAACAACCAATTAATTTATTATGGTCATCAGGATGAAGAATGGTTGCCTAGCGTAAGTGTTACAATTAATCTATCCGTTATACCCTAAACTCTAAACATATCTAAATCTCAGACATATAGCCTTAAAGTTTTTAGGAACTCCATTATTTTTGATAACATTGGATCATGGGAAAGAAAGTTTTTCCTTTGATATAATAAAACAGCTACTATTACTATCACATCCCGGTGATTGAACGAAAATAAAATCTGGTATCAGGTATTATCTTACTAAGAATACTTCATAACCTTGCAGTATCCAAAGAGTAATAGTACATTCAAAATATCAAATTTTCTACCTATAGGAATATGACAATATTAGGAAAATTATAATTTTTATAAGGGATAACATATCTACCACAAGTACAAACTTTTAGAAGCCATTCTAAAAATTATACTTTACAAAATACAAATAACTTGAAGTTTCAAAAGAACCAATCTGGCTACAAATGTGAAGTAGAAGAATTTTGCTTTAGAATTCATTATTTGCAACTAATAAATAGATCAGTGATGGGCAAAGTACGGCCCACGGGCCAAGTGCGGTCCTTCGGGGTTGTCAATCCGGCCTGCGACATGGTTTGAATAATCCTATAAATAAAATACAAACAAAACACACAATCTATTTGTATTTTTAATTTCGCATCAACCAAACATTAAGATATTTTAATCTTAAGATTGTTTTTTAATAGTCTATAAAACAATAGTAAAACAAAAAAAAATTAGTTTTCGAATATTTTGTCATAGACCAACAGCCGAAGTGCATTAAAAAAGACCCTGCCAAAATCGAGTTTCTAAACTGAAAATCTCACGCTCAGGAAATAATTGCGATGTTTATATCTTCCTAAATCTGTGAACTGGTGTTTTCTACAATGAAGCTTCGTAAAAACAGGGTTAAAAATGGATTGACTGACGACTATTTAGCTTCACTAATGCGAATCAGCTCATCCTAGTTTTTACCAAATTATGAACAACTTTTAGAAGCTCATTCACAGTTTCATCTGTCACCTACTCCTTCATATTCATCTAAAGAATAATCAATGAATTAAACTTTTTTGTAGCATATTATAATATAAATTGTGTATAATTTAAAAGTCAAAAACACAGTTTAAAACTTAAAAAAAATCTGCTTGGTTTTTTTTTCCTGCCGAGCTGGATATTTTTTCATTTTATCTGGTCCTCCTCTTGGAAAGTTTGTCCATCACTGAATATAGATGAATTCATTCAAAAACTATAGAATGAATTTCAGTTAACAAATAGTTAGATAACTCAAAAGTTACTTATTGTAAAAATTGGATCTACCACAATTTAAATAGTGAACATTAAGAAGATGTAAATGATTTAATTTATACTCTAAATAACAAAAGCTATCATACTCAAGGATATCCCGATGATATTGTTATTAGGAGATGAGGAAAGGGAAGATGAGGAAAGGTCAGTCCTTAAAACTTTCTTAAGGAGAAAATAAGTATGTCTGGGGAAGCTCATCATCAAATATGGTGATCTAAAACCATAGAAGATATGGACTGACTCTTGAAATCTTTTAAGGTAAAAAATTAAACTGTAAAGCCATGGTACGTATGCATTGGATCTGGGCATAGAAGCAATGATCTTTTCTAAAGCAATTTATGTAAAATATGATGTTGTAACATAAAATTCACTACAAAATCAGCATTAATGCTTTGTTAAAACCGATAGTATCATATTCATCGGTTGTGAGGTATAAAAAAACAAGCATATCTGGAGAAAAAATGGAGTAATAGCCACCTTCATAATGGGAAAAAATAATAAATGTTTGATATTTTTACTAAAAATGATTAGTTTACAATCTGCTGAGACTAGTATAAAATTGAAATGTCTCTATTAAGGATGAAATGTTCAAACATATAATAGAATGAAGAATTCATAGTTTGAACTATTTGTTATCAGATACAATATACTGAATAGATTATATTCCAGGCGTCATGAGAGTGATCTTAAATAATCACCTGGATTATAAGTTTCCTGATTTCAAGATTTTTACTCCAATCTGGCAAACTGACGGGTCAGAAATTAATAATGTAACCAGTGTAAATATGTTGGCTGTTGTGTTGGTGCCTTGAAAAAAGGGAGTTCTGGGACGAAGCCTTGGGCCATTTGGAAATAGTTGAAGCTGAACTATCATCCTGCAGTTTTGGCCTGTACTACTCACCACAGTAGATGTAGAGAAAAGCAGATTAAAAGTGTTCTGAACAACTGAGTAATTCTAATTCAGCTAGTTCTGAATCTCAGTTTAGAAAACTCATTCCAATTGAACAAAAATTTGTAGGAACACTAAATCCTCAAAGGTAGGCTTTAAATATATATATATATATATACTTTTTCGATAAAAATACAATCCAAAATGAACAAATATAGTTCAATATATATAAAAAAAACATAGAAAAATTAAAAACACACACTTAAAGTCTCCATTGTTTGGTTGAACCGTCTTCAGGAGAGATAAATGAGGGAAACCAAGCACACCAATATTTGTTCATATTGGTGCAAGAAATTCAAGTTACCTTATAAAATGAATACAATCAAGTTTAAAATGTTACATACATATTTTAAAATAGTACTAATTGAATAACTAGTACTATTTATTGCTAGATTAGTGCATCTTACAGCCTATGATTTAAAAAAAAACCACTGCAATCTACTTAGTAAGTACTAATTACTACTTTAGTAAGAAATCAGTATGTAATCTATTTTTCTAGTTAGTGATTGTATGAGAGTTGCTGAAGTAGGTGAACACAGAAGACAGTTTTCTAAACCTTGATAATTCCATTAAGTTTAAATTATTTCCCACTAACCATAACACCTTTATCCTGTTTTATCCAATACCCAACCGACTATACCAAATTGTAATTTGAGTTTTAGTAATTAAGTTGAGATTTGTAAAATTGTGAATGTTTCATTTCTGATGTGCTAAAATAAATCTCAATAGTTTCTTCTTCTCACACATGCATTTGTTGAATTTGGGAGTTCATCTTCCTGGTTAGCTTCATTAAGTTAATCAAAAGTTAACAATATCTATCATGGAGATTTGTAATTAACAACCTTCTGAGGTATGGTTGATATCAAGATGTTGGAAACAGTAATATCAGAATATTACACAGTAATATTCTAGTCAATAACAGGAGATCTAGAGCTGATTCAGCACCCTTTGAGAATTAACACTATTCTAATCTCCTAATATAGTCATTTTAATTGAGAAAGGAAGATTTACACCACGTTGATATTAGTCGAAATGTCGTTACTTTTTTTTAGAATGCCCACAACCCCTCAATGAGTGTTAATATATTCTGAATGAGATTCCAAAATATTTATTTAGTGAGTAAAAAAACATACAAGTACAATGTTTGAGGTAACAGACTTAAGAGTTTACCATATTTTTCATAATAACTTTCAAATATACCTTGTTTAATACTGGTAGTCAATGATTAAATTATTCTTCATGCATAGAAAAGAGTTTAAGCAGATCTTCGTTTGTTTAAAAAAAATGTAATATCTAAGGTAATATTTGTATTTTGAAATTATATTGGTTTGTAGACTATCTTATAAAGTACTAAATTAAATCATTGAATTTCTTAAAATAAGTTTACCTTCCCTGCTTCTTTTTCGCTTGATTGTTCAAAATTTATTAGTCTCCATTAAATAGACTAAATTTTACAGAATTAATAATTAATATAGATTGCAAAGTTTATTAAAATTTCACGTAACCCTTTTTGTTTGTGAACTGTTTTAAAGAAGCGGTTAAAATACTTTTAATGTAGACTTAAATAATTACATTTTAGATTTCATATTTAAAAAAAAAAGTTAGTTTGATAAATGTTCACTGTCTATTCTACTGGACTATGTTTTTGAATAGTTTGACTTCCAAATGGCTGAAGTATTTTACACTTAACAATACTGTGGGTAACCACTGACAACTAATTTAAAAACTTGATTAATTTTACCTCTATTATTATTTTATAATGGAAATGTGAACATTTTGGGGTTATTATGAATGTTGGCAGTCACTGATTAAATTACGCATCATACACATAAAAGAGATTAAACAGACCTCTCTTTATTAAAAAACATGTAATATCTAAGTTAATATTTGTATTTTGAAATTATATCGATTTGGAAACTATCTTATAAATACTAAATTTAAATAATTGAAACCAGTTAATTTACTCTAAGAAATAGTATATGGGTAAATGAGCTCTCTGGGTAAATGAGCTGAATACCTTTTCGTCAAAACTGCTGAGACGAAATGAGGCGTCATGACGCATCTTATGATTTAAGAAAAATTTGTTTACGCTAATCGGTGTTTTTCAAAAAATAAAATGTCGTCCAAAAAATCAAACTAAAATTTGTAAACAGCAAAAATATTCATGAATTTCTGGTTGCTGAAAAAATAGTATAGCTATAAAATCTGTAAACTCAAACTGGAATAATGAATAACCTGCTGTGCATATTACTTTTCTTTATTTTAACCTGTTAACTGCTTTTGACGAGTATACACGTCAATCTAAATTTCAATTGCACTGCGTTTGGCATGTATACACGTTATAGGTAAATGTTTATGAATCAATTAAGAGGAGACTTCAAAAAATAAATTTTACAGTTAACAGGTTAACTAGACATTTTTAACATAATTCAGTTTAACGCAGTTGTTACTAAAGTGTTTAATAAAAATGTAGATAGTCCTACACCCAATTTTACTGTATGTAAACATAATATCAAACTTATCCGCAAATAATTGAGTTTTGATTTTATTTTTTCTCTATCGTGAAGACGTAATATAAAACCCTGTGGTGAGATATGAAATTCTTAAATAACCAATTTAATGGTTTTTTTTATCTTATTGTGGTAAATCTAGAAAAATCTAATATGTTATTTATTTATCAAACTTAGGCCCTCAGCAAATATATGTGGTACATGGATTTTACAGTTTAGTCTTCCATCTGTAGAAATTCGAAGTTAGTCGCTTACCTGGGACTAACCTGGTTGATTAGTATTTTGTAATGAGGTTAATGTAATGAGGCTAAATTTATTTTTTTTTAACATTTATGCAACAATTCTGCTTAATATAAAATATCAAGTTATAAAATTTCTAAGTAAATAAACAAGTACAGCAGTACTCGTGCCAACAAGTTCATTACTCCAAGTTGTGTTTTCAGTTTGTATAGTTATATTGCAATTTTCTGTTATCAAAATTAATTGAAATTGTTTGTATTCCTCACTTTTTTAAATTATTTTTTTATGATTCTCCACTTTTTAACAATTATTCGTTTAACGTGAAGTAAAATTCTAAAACAATAAAATGTACCAAACTGCTCATATTGTCTACGTAATTTCACTTGATAATAATGAGCTCATCTGCACAAGATGTTCCATATTTGGGTACAATTTCATTACGATTTATAAAGTGATTTGATCTCTATTGTGTTCAAAAACTTTCAGATCTTGAACATTCAGAGACCTCATTATTATTTGAATTAAATTGAGGGCCTAAAAGTCATCGAACTCATTACTATATCTATCCTATTGAGCGTCTTTTTGATATCTTTAAAATGAGCGTTAGATTGTAAACTGTTTATTGATTTCTATAATAGCTCTTTAAGAATCATCTCTTACTTCTAGTAGTTTAAGTATGGTTTTCTGTAAATTTTATCCTTTTCAAGGCAATTTCTTCATATACAGATAGAATGTGATCAAAGTTCTTGCATCATTGATACAGAGTTTGCATTGTTCGTATGATGATACTTGCATCATGCATAAGTAGTGCATAAGTAGTTCTTAAAAGGCAAATTTTGGTTTAATATTCTTCGTATATTTATAAATTCTTCCTTAAAATATATATTTTCTTACAAAGTGTAAGTTCAGTTAGAATAGTTTTTTTTAAAATATTGTACCATGTTTATCTGCTTTATTCACCATCTATTCATCAAGTGTTCCAATTTTTAAAATGGTCTTCTACCTTCTTCTATATTACCTTTGCAGGTACCTACATGAAAGTTAAGTTGTTTTTATTGGTTTTATTATTAACTTTTGACTTGTTAGTACACCAGACTGGAGTACTAGTGAGAGAAAGGGAGTCCATTTACTGAAGAAAGGAAGAAGTCTGTAGAGAAAATGCTCGTACAGAAGAGAGAAGGCATACCCTAGTCAGATGGAGGTGTGGAAACCCGAAACTAGAGGTCGCTGAACATTTAAGTAATTAAAGATGTCAGGTTGTGGCTGAGAGAGGTCATGGTGAGGTGGAGTATTACCTGGCACAATTTCTCAGCGGACATGGATACTCTCACGCCATGATAGGAAAGCACCAGATATCTGAGTGCCTATATTGCTCAGAAGTAGACGATGTGGAGCACACAATCTTTTCATGCTAAAAATGGAACAGCCAGAGGAGTGACTGGGAGATGAGAATAGGTATATTCTCTCCAGAAACTATTGTGGTCTAGCACACCAGAGTGTTGAGGTATAAAAAATAGTAAACTGGCTGGCCAAAAATATCTCCACAACCAAAAAGAAATGCTTAGAAGAGCTAGAATAACAAATTATAAAGAAAGGCGTATGTAAAGAAATAAATAGCCTAGCCAAAAGGGGGTGTTTTAGATGATAGTCTTGTTTATATGGGAGCCCAACACTATGTGCGTTTTTGTCTTTTTACAGAAAAAAAAAACCTGACTAGAGTCTTTTTCATGAAATCAAGAGGTTTCCAATCCAAGTAATGATTTGTAAAGTAATGATCACTTTGAAGATCCCTGTAAAATCCAATACTTGCAGTAATTACTATCTGCATTATTCAATGTATTAGTTCATTTTGAAGTTAATAAAATAATACTATAAGTAATAAAATAATACTATAAGTAATTGCAACACTGTTGTTGAAAAATGAATATTTTTCAATATTATGAAAAAAATAAACGCTGTACTGGTGATAAATAAGACAAAACCAGTCAGTGGGATAATCTAAAGTTTAAGTGTGATTTGCCTATAGCTGTACCAAGTTTCAACAGAAGTGCTGCTGACTTTATTTAAAAAAAATAAAGTGTGCTGACATCTTTATCGAATTTGTTGACATTAATTGAGCATATAAACCCTTCATTAGTGGTAATGAACAAATATTTTATTTGTAGTGATCGTAATCAGAAGGTGAACGCCTAAAATCAATGTAAGGTCTAGAATTCCGGAAAACCTCAATAGAGCATACACATTATCAATACATAACCATCAAAACAATAGGTTTGTAATTTTCGAGCACATTAAGCGATTCATGAAATTAGATACTTGTTTACTTAATGACGCAAAATCTTGATCCTTAATAAACATAAGCCGGGCATCACTGCATTCATTAGAGGCATACAGAATTGTAACAAAGGATTGGGGTCTATTGTTAATGTATATAGTCCTATTAAAAGTGGATTCTAAAACCCGGGATAAATGGGAAAGTCATTATAGAAGCCCTTCTAAACTGGGTACGATTGAGGTGTTGTTTACGCGTTTAGAGCAAACGCATTGGACCTACGCATCATCAGGAACAAAAATATTATATCGGAGATTTGTATCAACGTTTTGTAAAGCGGTATTGTGAAATCAGAAGATAAAAGTCTGGGAGTGACAATGATAAAATGGTGCATGATAAAATAGGCACCAAAATGGAATTGTTATTAGAATACTTCATCTGTCAAAGGAATGATACTAAACTGCTTACAATATATGTATATCAACCTTTAAGTTAAATCATTTGAGATTTTTTTTTTTTTGAGCAACAATGGTGCATGATTATAATAATGTCATCTTCATTGGAATGATTCATGGAACAACCATGAATAAAATTATTCATTCTACCATGAGTTCTGGGGATTTATTTTTCAATTATAAAGTGTCATAATGTAAAATAAAATTCAACAAGCGTGTTCTCTAAGATTTAATATATAATTTTATTATAAATTTTTGTTACATGTATTTACATTTTGAGTTTTTATGCTTTCATGTAATATCTTATGCATTTAAATAAGATAGGTGTCTAAAACAAGCATTGCCTTTAAATTGATTAACATTTATTCTAAATACCGTTATAAATTAGTGTAATTTTTCAATCCTTTGTCCCTACTTTTAAGCTAGTCCCTTAAAAAAGCTAGTGTAAATATTTTAGATATTATAACGGGAGATATATATTTAGTTTTCAAGTGAATCAGAATAAATTAACTTTGAAATCAAATGCCTTACATAAAGAGCTGTTTTACGCCACCAATAGTAGCATCACATATTTAATAGATAACAGATATTTTTTATAATATTTTTTCAATCTGGCAGTATGATATTTTGCACAATCATTTCCTTTATTCAATTATTCAACTCCATTGCACATTTGCTTTTCCTTCTCAGCGAAAAAGTAGTAGGTCATTGAGTATTGATCAATGTATACATCAATGTAAATATATTACAGCTTGTACAGATTTAAAAATAGGTAGATATAAGAAGTCAGCTACATTAAAATATTTTAAACATAATTAATCGTACACATTTGGTTTGTTAGTAATGTACTCAATGGGAATGCGGCCTAAAAAAATAATCAAATGCAGTGTGAAAAGTAATAAGTGTTATACAAATAGTGCTTATTTAGTCATACATAAATACGAGTATTTAGAAACTCATACTTGTAATGCGTAAACATAACTGACATTTCTATGACGCTTGTTTATACTCGAATAATGTTAGAATATATATGGTTAACGGAGCCTGTCCCAAAAGCTCTACAAGGTGTTTGAGAAACGAAGAAACATATGCATCATTTTAAACAATCTAACGTTATTATTTCAAATATACACTTTTTAGGAAACTAAATAACACTGCCTACAAAAAGTGAATGTATTTTTACTTTTAATTTTAACAGTGAATTATTAATTGAAATGATAACTACCAATCATAAAATTATCTCTTCAGGAATTTTTTGAACTTTTAGAAATTTTAACAGTAATGTTACTAGAATAAATTAATATATCAATTATTCATATAACGTCGATCTATAGAAAGTCTTTCAATATATGTTTCACTTTTCATATAAGGACGCTGGTAGAAAAGAAATAGCTATAAATGTACTGGCGTATTATTTATCTAACAAATTTACTTTCTAGGATTTTTTTCTCTCAGTTTAATGTATTTGGTTCAAATTACTATTTATTATCCAAATGTATTACTCTTTGTTTAATATATGTATCAGTGTAAACAGGGTGCTTCAAAAAATTGTCTATTATCGTCCGAATCAATTCCACGCTGGTAACAGGAAAACCATTTATAAAAATGTATAAAAAATTTATAAAAATAGTAAATAAGTATAAGTTACTAACAAATTGAAAAGAAACATCAGTGTTTATTTAGATAGATTTTATATGTTAGAAATATAATAATAGTCAGGCAAATGGTAAAGTAATATTTCCTTAGACAAATATTAGGAACGACAATATTTCTTAAACAATTGTCTAAATCATTAGTTGTGCAATCCGTAATTGTGTGGTATTTACGCATTATGAGGTAAAATGGATAAACCAACAAAAGTCTCCACACAAAAGACTTTTGTGTGGAGACTTTTGTTGGTTTATCCATTTTACCTCAGAACTATTGTCTAAGGAACGATTCAATAATGAATGACATAATCAATCACATACTTTAAAAATCAGTATACAAAGCAAGCTTAATGAAGCTTGTTTTATATACACTAAAAAAAAGTGTATATAAAACTTCAGGGATGTTTATTAAAAAGAAAATGACCCCCAGACCTCCGCGATTAAACCAGGTGCGAGGATAACCATATTTCCGAGTGATACCAATGAGTGTAACATTACTCACTGGTATTGATAAATAGCAAATTGGAATATGAAATGTATGACGAGTTCTGTTTTCGTTTTTTCCTGCTAGGAATTTTTATAGACAGTTAAATCTTGTACAGCATTGCTAATTGCAACCCTACGTTTCCACTTCTCTACGTGGAGAAGTTCTATGCCGATACGTCTCAGCAGGGACCGTGATATATCCACTCTTAATGTTAGGGCAATGTGTGGTTTCGCTATCTTCGAGATTGAATTAAGAAACGGACAGATTGCCACAAACAACAATATAATTCACTGACACCCCAACACTAAACATTCAAAGAAATCAACCTGGGAGTTCATTAAAATGTGAAGAACATATCTTCCAATACTCTTTATTTGAAGAGGGACTGGGCATTCTGTACTATACGTGATTATTTTATATTTTGTTTATTGCTAATTTATTTATAATATTAGACTGGGGAACTTTAACTAAACAATTTTTTTAAATTGTACACTTTTTATAGCAATTGCTTCATTTTCTTTAGCAGAGTTTTAAAATATAGAACATTTTCCTTAATTTTTTAACTAACTTTTTCATTTGTAATGAAAAAAAAACTAAATGTCTGCAAAAATAAAAGTTTGAGATGTTTCAAACAAAATTTGTTATCATACTTCAAAGGAAAGTTTTTATTTGGATTAATATACACAATAGTTCTTTCTACTTTAAATAATGGTAGCAAATGTCCAAAGTTCTAAGCAATTATCATTTTATGATTTCCTCTGTTATTTATTTAATACCCAGAACATTAACCAAAAATTGGGCAATCATATTATTTCTTTCGTGGAAATGATTTATCTGGAGCGTTGCGTGACGTAAGCGGGGTCCTTCACTGTTCTTTCTCACGTCACTGTAATATTCGTATTATTGTTACTACAAGAGCTTTGAGCATACAATCATCATAACAGTATTGGAAACAAAATGTAACATTATGTTGAACATCACAACAAGAATCAGAAACAACAATTTTCTCTGACTTCAGAACTGATTGATTTTCAACATTGGAAGTTCACCAACAGTTGCACAAAACACTGTTAACCTGCATTTTGTTATAAACGAAGAACTGTTATAAAAACATATGAGCCGCTTATTTTGAAAGTGGCCTAATTCCATTTATGTTAAAATCTAGATATTTAAGGGTTTGCGTTTTACAAAATTTAAAAATATTGTCATTTTATTTATCAACTAATTTTTGTTATAAAAATTCTTAGTAATTTTAAATAAATTTTGTACAATTTGCTGCAAAAGGTAAAGATAACGTAAAAATGTAATTATTTAAATAGCTAGCTAAATTTTTTTGGAAAATGGTATTAGGCCACTTTCAAAATAAACGGCTCATATATTAAATAATCAGGTTTTGTGTTTACCTATTTCATGGAGTTATATAAATTAGGAAGGAGCCAGGTTAGCTAAGCAGCAACGTACTCGTACTAGAACTAGTAGGTCCGTGGTTCCTAAACCCACTCTGGCAGTCGATTTATTCACATGGGAGGTGAATAAACCTGAGCACGTCGTCCCTCAGAGAGGATGTTAAACCATTGATTCTGAGCATGTAAGATGTCTGATACTCGTTAAAGATGCCTACATTAAATACACTTGAGTTAGGCAAAATTTAGTATTCCCAATATATAATCAATCTTCTTTTTATTGCATGACAAAGAACCAATGCTCAGCCTAAGGTATATGCTCGTGTGGAACTGTCACTGCAACCTAACTTACTTACATGAAGTATTTACGCCTTAGCATTAGTAGAAATTAGATTAAAGAAATGGATTTAAGCTAATAACTCTATTTCCATTATAACTATATTCCATTATAACTATTATAATGGAATAATAGTTATAACATATAAATAGTTATATAAATATAAATATAACATATAAATAGTTATAACATATAAGTTATAAAATTATAACTATTATTATAACCTATTTTCCATAATAATGCTATAACATAACGCTCTTAACTAATTGAAACAGTATATTTTTACATCATTAATGCCAATTTTATGGAAGTTATATTACAAGGTCTAATTTTATCATTTAAATTTTTATTACAAATAATATATGTAATTTCTAATAATTGTATTGAGATAATGTGTAATCTATCATTATGAACAGTGAACAGAGGGGTGGCTTTGGGCTATCAATTCTTATTCACGCCTAAACTACAAGAAGCATTTCGGAAGATTTTACAGGGAAGAAAAAAAAAACTTTTTAAGAAATTCATAAATGAAAAAATAATGTTCAAAGCACGTTCTCTATTAATTTAGTGTAAAAAAAATCTTTATAGATGAAATATTTCTGAAAATACACATTTAACTTTGCGGCATTCATTTTCATTTAAGCTTTAAGCTTTGGTTCTACATATTAGAAGACAGTTAATATTTCTTTTTTTATTTTTTCAATTTCAACAATGAAGATATAAAATAAAATAGCCTCTGTAACTATTATTCCTTATAAATTTCTTGTTTGTATCCCTTGAAAATAACTGATTCTATCTGTATGAGCTTTAGAAGTCATCGTAATAACTTTAATGGCAGGTTCAGTTCAATTAGGTCTGTTGGCTTGGGTTTGTGTTGTAAATTGATTTACCTAAGTTCAGGTCATTATACTACTGTGATCAGGCATTGCTCTTTGATCAAATTTAAACTATAGCCGACTGTATAATATTTTCAGTCTGTAGTAGTGTTGAGTAAAATACAATTATTACATAAAAAATTTCAAATAACATCAATAAATGTTTAAATGTATAATTGACTTGGTTTATTTTCTTAGTATGTTAGAAGTAAATTAGAGCTAGCCTGAAAAAATATTTACGATATTTTACTAAATTTATTTGTTTTCAGGTTAATAGTGTACATTATTAATATTATTATTATCGATATTATAACATAATATGTTAATTGCTTTTTAATATTTTGTTTTATACCATCATTGGATAGATTATAGTAAAATTTAAGAGGTGTACAGTTCTTAGTGTTGAAGAAAATACATTTTTTTAGGGCAATATTTAAATAAGAAACGTGCAGTTTTTGTTTTAACGAGTAACATTTAAATTTTTTCCAACTAAATGTACAACTTATCATTTTTGATTTAGCATTACATCTAATTTTGAAATTTGTAAGAGTTGTTCGTCATTAAAAGAAGGTGAAATGATATCTTTTAAATTTTACAGGGACTATTTGTCATATTTGTATAATTTAATTTTATGATAGCTATGGATTTAAAAATATGCAACTTATTAGAACTAAAAAAATATTTAAAATATCAGAATAGTCAGTAATGAATAGGTATAATTAATATTTAAATATAAAATGTACAAAACAAAACCTTTGGGATCGTTTTAAATGAAATGTTCTGTACAAATAACAAAACAAAAATAAATCATTTTTTGTAATATTTATGTTTAGTACATCAATTTTTATCAAATATTTCAGTTGTAATTAAACTAACATTCCATCTAGGGTTTGTCGATTTTTAAAAATCGGTTTTTTGGAGAAAATTATGAAATTCTAAAACCGGTTTTTTAGTAGAAAATATCGGTTTTCAATGTATGAATAACACTTAAAAAAAATTTGATGTAGTCAAATGTACCAGATTGTTGAAAACACTTTGCAAACAGTTTGGTTCTTGGGATCATATCGGTCCGATTTAATAATATGGCTATTATAATATGGTTAATAATATGGTTATTATAAAAATATGAGAATATATTGTTTTTGTTTATTCGAACCCATTGCTGAATAACTCGTTTCACTATTATAAAAATATTTACATCCTTATATATGAAAATTATGCATAAACAACGAATAATTGTTTTTAAAATTATTTAATTCTGGTCATCTATTATTTATTTGTTCTACTAAACAGCATACAAAAATTTTAGTATCAATAAAATTGAACAGTAAATAATTTTAGTCAAAAACTGCTTTTAATCACTCTAAATTTGCTGTTAAAATTGTTTTGTTCGAATTACAGAATATTCGAGCAGAAATTTTTTTTATAAAAATTAGAAACCGGTTTAAACCTTTTTTCTGGAAAAATTACTATTCGAAAATGGTTTTCTAAAATGTGGGTTTTTGTAATAAGTCCTAATTCCAACATTTTGTCATTGGTTTTTATCTAACTATGCGATGGAGAATATATATCGAGAAATAATACTGGTACCTTTTTATGAACATTACAGTATTTCTCTGCTTTTTATAGACTTCTTCAAATGATTAATAAAAATTGACAACAGGAGGAACTATGTAAACTTCCCTGAAATAAATTTATTATGTATGGGGTTTCATGTCCTACCTGTTTCATTCTATTTAAAAATATTCTTAATAATACATTTGAATTAGTGTTAGTAACCTTACTTCTTAGTTATATTTACTTGTAGGATTAGTTAAATTGCTATAACAGTGACTTAACGTATTGACTTTAAATGTAAAAACTGATCAAATTCATTAAATCTATCCCTCTTCATGAAACAATTGTTAAATTAAACTGATCGTCCATGAGTTCAAGAAATCATTTATTATTATAACTTGAGTATATACCACTGAAGAAAGATCATGTATGTGTGAATTCTATCTGAAAAATAAGTAATGCTTTTTGTTAAATTTAATTTGCTTTGAACTACAAGTGTTTAATGTCAATATGATGAAGGCAAATACCTTTTGCATATTCAAAGCATTCAGTTGGTACAACAATTCCTTAAACACCTTTACACTAATGTTTGTACTCTATAACAGACAGTTTCTTGCATGTTTGAGAAGAAAAAAAAACTCTGAAGGAAAACCGCTGAATAGGGTATACGTGTTGTGAGGGCGTAACTACACACCTAGGGATGTTGGAATGCCTGCCTTGTAAGAGGCAGCGTTGTCAAATAAAAACAAACCCCTGGGACTGCTTTAACAGTTTCTTTTACTACGTAGAGTTGCAAAATAAAAAAGAAATCCTTATATAATTCATTCATAATAATAACTTTATACTAGTAGAAAAAAACATTCATCCAAAAAAAAAAAAAAATTAAGAAATAAATACTAAATTTAGAAGAAAAAAATCTGGATTTGCCTACACTATGCTATAACAGTTTGTATAATAAACAAATTGTTTCTATAATAAGAGTGATTAATTTGACAATAAGGAATCTTTCCTTTGCAATAGTTTTCTGGCTTTGTCATCTGATCCTTTAAATAGCCCTCCCTACATTATCTCACA
The DNA here is from genome assembly GCA_026182355.1 of Hermatobates lingyangjiaoensis. Classification (NCBI taxonomy): domain Eukaryota; kingdom Metazoa; phylum Arthropoda; class Insecta; order Hemiptera; family Hermatobatidae; genus Hermatobates; species Hermatobates lingyangjiaoensis. The sequence continues at coordinate 1,949,257 of JAPFBL010000117.1, read as the reverse complement.
TGACCTAAATTCCTTTCAGTCAACGTCGGGCAGTTGTAACTCCTCCACTCCTTCTACTGGTTTTGCCATTCATTTTTCATTTTTCCATTTTATTGTATACAATTGTGGTTTATTTTTTGTAACTATTAATTTATATTGTAGATGTTTACAAAACGATGAACACAGTGTTTGAAACGCGTAGTATGAATTAAAGAAAATAACTTCTTCTCTGTGGAGACTTTATATTATCTCTTTACCCAATTATGATTTCATTTGGTTCATTGATTTAAATTATTGATCTCGAACAATTTTAAATATATTAAACTAAGGACTTTTAGACAACGTAACACTCACATGTGAGTATTACATAGCTTTTCCAGCATTATCATTCATCTAAAGAGACTTTAAGGTATTTGAATACTTCTGATAGTTCTTGTATAGTATCGACAATGAAAAGAGCTTTAAAATATTATTTTATTCTTCTTGAAAGCAGAATAAGAACTGTTTTAGCTCTATTCCTTATGATTTGTTTCTTTATTATCCATCTTTGACTAATTTGAAGATCAGACCCATAAGCTTAAGTCATTATAGTCTCATTAAGCCTTTCTCTTGCTACAATAACAACACCACCTGCATTTTTCTTACGTATAAGCACCTTGATTATTTATATAATCAACTAATCAATACAATAGAGGTGATAGCATACTTTCCTGATGGCACAGCACCCTGTCTAAGGCACACCTCTCTCTAAATATTACAATTTTAATTCTGGTAAATGCTATATTTTCATTCAATTTTCTTTCGTTAGATTGCTGTAATCTTTTCTGTTATTCTTTTATTACAACATCCTTTATATTAGTTCTCATTCAATACATTCTAAAGCATATTACGAAAGCTCATTTGATATCTAAAAAGAAGTTCGAAGTGTCTTATAAGACAACTTTTTCCCCATTTCGTTCACGAAAAAGTTTTGGTACTGACACAGTTGATTGGCACTTCTTATATGTTTGTTTCCAGAACCTTCTTTTTTTCCTTCAAACTTTTCATATTAATAGAGATAAAAATCTAATAGCTGTCATTTTTAGCACAATATTACTCTTCCACTATCAGAGCTCATGAAATACCCGTAGTATTACCTATACCTGATACAAAATTTTAGGTTTATTGAATCAACAAAGAATTGGTTTAAAATTGGTTTTCATTTGTAAAAAAAGAACAAAAAAGTACCTTTTTCAATATTACAGAAAACAATTGAGTTTTCAAATCCAACAAGAAGTAAATCTGGCATTACGATTTCTTGAGGCCATCAAATTTTGATTAGATTCGAGAACATTTAGATTTGATTAGATTAGATCGATTAGAGAACACACCTGTTGCAGCTATATATATATATATTTATATATATATATAATATATATATATATATATATATATATACATGATTTCTTGAATATTTGTTCGTAACGTTCTACTGAAGACAGCTTTCTAGCTTTACCTTTTAATTTTTGCATGTTAATTTTAAAAACATTTTTCTATTTTATATTTTGCTCTTAAGAATAAATATAAAAAGGATATAAGAATATTTATGTTTTATATAATTTCATTATGATCAGCCAAGCGGTGTGTCTTACAACATATCCATAAATTTTTGTATAAATCATACATGTAAAATTTTATTTTTAATTAGAATACTAAACTTTTTAGTTGTTGAAAAGCTTTCAAGTTCTATTTAGTTAATATTACTGGCACAATCATAATACTCTTGAAGTTCCAACACTTTATAGTTGGCAGTTTAGGGGAAAGTAAAGTTGCATAAAATCATACTCGTATAGTGATCGAAAAACTAACTTCCATTAAATACATAATGCACAGTAATAATAGGGCACAACTACACTAAAAGTCACAGTTCTTACTGGTTTATAAATTTTATCATCATGGGGTTGTTGTAAACGACAAGGGTAGCTCTGTCTCCTTCTTTTGGAGACCTCCAACACATTGGTGTCAACATTCTTGTTTTATCTAATGGCAAACAGTTAAATGCTCGTAATCTTTGATTAAATTTCTCTGAATCATTTTAAAAACAGTTTGATATGTAACTGAAAATATTGTTTATTTAGCTTATAACGACAAGGAAATAGTAAGTAAATCATAATTTAATTTTTAATAAAAGTGCTAAAACATGTACACCTTAATCCACTGGGTTTGAATAATTTATATGTGTATGTTTCAGAGTAGATGTTTTCTCTGTATTAAAAAGCTACAGGTTTTCGAAGTTGTAGATAAATAACTCTACCACTCTCAAAATCAAAATAATAAAAAAAATTGCTTCAACTTTTAGTTGAAATACAGTGAGCTCCATTCCGCAATTCGAGCATACCTAAATTGAAATGACTTGGAATGCTAAATAAATTTTATGATAATATTACCTTGTGTAGCTGACTAAATGTATCTATTTACATAATAACTGTTCACCTAATTATTATATAATTATTACTTTGTTTTTACAATTCCAGTGCACTGCCTGAAGCAAAAATATTTATTTGAAACCATAATACATATATACAGGTAATTTCAAAGTAATTAGTTTTATAATTATTATTATATATCAGGTTTGGGCTCAAAATGGATATTTCATTCAGAGAAAAACTTTTTCTACATTGACTTTTTTCAACAAAGTTAAGTAGGATATGACTAAAGTAGAGAAGGAAATACTGTTATCTTTTTAGAAAATCTATAAACGAGTCTTATAGAAGATGGTTTGTGTTTTAAAAATCGTTTGGTGTTTTCAATTACATTTCTTTACTTGTATTAAATTAGAAAGGGACCTTTTTTGTTTTGGACTAACGACTGAAGAAGAATAAGTAAGGTTCTTTCATCTAGGATTTTAATCTAAATCAAGGGCGCTTTTGTTCAAAAACCTCATCCTTCTTCTTTATCAAGCTGCGGAGACGGAACAGTGGAGATTGGGTTGCTGTTGGAGCCGCCATTAATCAGTGTTGCAAGTCGACTCGCTCCGCCAATACCAATGGTTTCAATATGCCATTTAACCAAGCCATCCAATGAAAAGAATCATCCCCACTTCCATTCTTAAGTCCTTTCCTTTAAAGAGTTTGCTTTGAAAATCTTATAAAGATATAAATATAATCCCTCTTTTAATTACTTACCATCTTCTTTATTTCTTTGCTTCATTAAAGCTTAAAAGAATTCATTTACTAAACTGTTCATCAGTAAGTTATAAAAGTATATATATTTCTAGTTATAAGATATTATACAAAATACTACGTTGCTTACATTTAGAATTAACCATATGCTTAAATGAAATAAAATAATTATAATTCATGTTAAAAAAACAGTTTACATTTAAACTTTCTATTATCTCACAGAAAAGTTTGGTTATTATATTTGAATAAATATATTTGAGATTAATATTTGAAATTATGAATTAGTTCCTTATAATGAAAGAGAAACTTTACATGTTTATTTATAAACTAAATCATGCGTTGGCTGCATAGCAATACATTACATGAAAATGTTACATAATAAATGGAAATTGTCAACTGTCTTTCTTTCAACAATGTAAATGAATATACAAACGGCATTTTCAGATTAATGAAACTGGGGAAAGAAAATTAAGGTCTACTGATGAAAACATTACAAGATGGTATCACAATGTAGTTTATATCCTACAGTTGTCCACCTTGTGAAATTGATCAGATGCAATCATCTAGCTTTCTAATTGATTTAAAGATCTGAAACTTTATCCGTATTAACTGTAATTTACCTTCTACATAAAATATAGTAAAAGAAGTTGTAAGGATATATTGCGACATATTACAATGTTCTCATGGTATTATGAATATAGTTTAAATGTTGAAGTTCTCTGAGTCCAATAAAGTACGTTGGCAAATTATTTTTGTCATGGTAAGTGTGAAAACAGTGTATCTAAAAATACTTAATTTATATTACAATAATCGAACAATTATATTTATGATACTGTTTGCCATTAGATAAAACAAGAATGTTGACACCAATGTGTTGGAGGTCTCCAAAAGAAGGAGACAGAGCGCTACCCTTGTCGTTTACAACAACCCCATAATGATAAAATTTATAAACCAGTAAGAACTGTGACTTTTAGTGTAGTTGTGCCCTATTATTACTGTGCATTATGTATCTAATGGAAGTTACTTTTTTGATCACTATACGAGTATATTTTATGCAACTTTCTTTCCCCTAAACTCCAACTTAAAGTGTTGGAATTCAAGAGTATTATGTTGTGCCAGTAATATTAACTAAATAGAACTTGAAAGCTTTTCAACAACTAAAAAGTTTAGTATTCTAATTAAAAATAAAATTTTACATGTATGATTTATACAGAAATTTATGGATATGTTTAAGATACACCGCTTGGTGATCATAATAAATTATTAAAACATAAATATTCTTATATCTTTTTATATTTTTGGTAAGAGCAAAATATAAAATAGAAAATGTTTTTAAAATTAACATGCAAAAATTAAAAGGTAAAGCTAGAAAGCTGTCTTCAGTAGAACGTTACGAACAAATATTCAAGAAATCATGTATATATATATATATATATATAGGTGCAACATTACCTCAGGCTAGGCTATTCATTCCCTTACGAAAGGCTTCCTTAGATTTAGAATTAGTTATTCTCTCCTAGGTGTCTCTTTTTTGTGGCAAGGATATTTTTGACTAGCCAGTCTGCCATTTTCCACACATCAGTCCTCTCTATCATTTTGGCTATAATAATTTCTGGTGAGAATATACCAATTATATTCACTAAATCACTCCTCTGACTAAAAATAATAATAATAATAATAATAATTTTTTTTTTGGGTAAGGAGGTGAAATGCATTTACGCACATAGTGCTGGGCTCCCAGAATAATAATAATAATAATTTTTTTTTTTTCGTCGTAGGATGTGGAAAAATCTGTTCATCAGATCCCTTAGCAAGACGTCTTGCTCAGGGTATGTGGGGTTGGGGGTCCCGACCCACTAAAAAACCACATCCTATTTCCTGGCAATGCCCGACACGGAAACCGTAATAATAATAATAATAATAAAATAATATAATAATAATAATATAATAATAGTAAAATAATAATAATAATAATAGGAAAATAATAATAATAAATGTACATTTAAGCAAATTACTTGAACTAAATCTCTATATATTAAAAGGATTAAGGTGAATCGTCCATGCTGGTACCTCGCTGGATATAGCTAGTGCGAGGGTTATTTCTAGTTAACCCTCCATTCCCTGCCCCACCTAAGCCAGTATCGTATACCAGTAGACTCATGTTTTGTTCATTAGTTATTGGTATGCCCACTTCAAAGAAGCACCATCTGAATCATTACTAATTTATTCTTGTCTTAATTCAATATGAATAATGACTACTTATAATTGAAATGGTATTTAATTAATTTATAAATAGATATTGTCATTGACAGAATATAAATATGTATAAATAGATTATGTTAGGTACCAGAGTGATAATGCCAGCAAAACGGCTTATTACTTCAGTGTTTTGGTATCAGTTTACGGCAAATAATTTCACCTATATACGTAATATTCGTATATTGGTTTGAGTATAATCATTTTCTTTTTTATAATATTATTATAAGTATTATAATAATAATTGTGAAGAATTATAATACCAGGTGATAAATATTATTATCTGAGTGCTATTGTATTAGTATAATACAAATATTAATTAATTAGTGACTTAATTTAATATAAATTATACATATAATGAGATATGGTTAAAATTGTATTAGTTCTGAGGTAAAATGGATAAACCAACAAAAGTCTCCACACAAATGAAGTTTTATTCAACGCGTTTCGAACACTTTGTGTTCATCATCAGGAAGACACTATAATACAAATTAAATCTAATTAGTTACAAAAATTAGAGTGAAATAATAAAAAATAAAAAAAAATATATATAAAATACATCATCATTGTCTTATCATCATAATATATATTATGATGAACACAAAGTGTTCGAAACGCGTTGAATAAAACTTCATTTGTGTGGAGACTTTTGTTGGTTTATCCATTTTACCTCAGAATGAGTAAATACCACACAGTTACGGATTGCACAACTAATGATTTAAATTGTATTAGATTGGTGCATATAGATAGTTGGTTATGTTGTGACAAATTCCTAGTCATTCTATTAATTAATTATCTCTACTATCATATAAAAGGGAATGTTTTCTTGTACGGTATCTGTCCATCTGTCTGTACGCCTTAATTCCTACTTACCAGATTACATGTTTCAAATTAATAACTGGGCATATCTAATTGCTGTAATTAAATTACAGCAAGGAATTAATTTCCTTTTGTCAAAGTGTGCCTGTTATCCAAGAGGAGCTCATGCTGATTTGATAAAAGCAAACCTTAAGTTATCTTTCCTGTGGAAGCATGTGAATAAAGTAAACCTTTCTACTAACATGAGACCCTATCTGCAAGGAGATGAAAGTGCTAATATATCTGCTTAAAGACTTCTTCAACTGGATGATGGAAATGCCCTAATGAAGACGGTACTATTAAAATTAGTCACTCTCAACGGTTGTGGCATCAGCTGAACAATTAAAGAATATAGCATTTTCAAACATAGCTCAGAACTTTCATAAACAAAAATGGATTTGTAAAAGATTTACCATAGCATCAAAAAATGTTACTGTTGGAAACATCAACTCACAGCTACTTCAGCTATTGCCTGTCACTGAACTATTTAGAGATATGTAGATGCAGTTCTAGATCAAAGGAATGTTGTACTTTACGCTGTAGAGTTTCTAACTCTCTCACCAGGGGTGGCTCCACACCAATTGACACTAAAAGAAGAAGTTCCCATCATGTTTCTTCGAAACCTGGTTTCACCAAAGCTTTACAATGGAACATGAGTAGTGACAAAGAAGCTGTTGCCACAAGTCATAGAAGCAATTATCTCCTTTGTGACTGTGGCACAGAAGAAGATGTCTTCATACCAAGAATCCCCATAATTCCTACAAGCATGCCCTTCCAATTCAAAGGAGTGCAATTCCCAATTTGCTTAAATTTTGTCATGTCTATAAATAAGTTACAAGGATAAACATTGAAAGTGGCAGGACTCAGAACAGTCTTGCTTTTTACATGGACAACTTTCGTTGTTCCAGAGTTAGCAGTTGTAAAAATCTGTTTGACTTCACCCCAAAAGGAAAAACAGAAAATGCCATCTACAAGGAAGTTTCGTTTTAAACGAAAAAAATATGTACTGCTTTGTAATCGTTAGGTAACTTATTATTGAAATATGAACATGTATTATTTATCAAAGTTATGGGAAATTCTTATTTAAAAAACAATATATTTCACAACTACATCATTCCTTTCTTATTCCCGAGTAACACTGGGTATTTCTGCTATTCTATACTAATTATTTACAATTGTAGATGATAAATGTGTCGGACCCTTCTCCTGTTTCTTATACTTTAAGAAATGCATGAATGATTAGAGCGAATGATTTGAGTACAGAGTAAACTACTCATATTTGATCACAAGATTTTGACGGATTTACAAAGTTTTTGTTATATCAATTGATGTCTCAGAGCGTTTGTATGGGAGAGTGGTTGATATGTATCTAAAATTTGTGGACGTGGTGCAGATCAGACATTTTGATGGGTAAAATTAATATTTTATAAAAAGGTAGGCCTTGCAGTATGATGTGCTTCATTATTTTGCGACAATATCACTGGAAAGTTGCTTCTTTTTTTTTCATAATGCGTTTTTAGACATTATTTATTCTTCATAAACTACTCAATATAGAATTTACAAACTTTGGGATTATTATGGAACTGAACATAATTAACTAATAAGATTGGAATTTTAAAGAGCAGGTTTGTAGGTGTGATTAAGGTGTCTCCGTTTGACGGATAATATACCAAACATAGCTTGTTTTAAGAGGACGTGCTGAATGCCTCTTTGTCAAAATTATATGGACAAAAATGTGTGTCCTGAAATTTTTTTGTGATTTTGATATATATTAAGTATATTATGTATAAAACTTGAATAACTGTAATCTAAATCTTTTATGAATAAGTTGAGAGTTGTGTAATTTTTTGGATTTATCAAAGTAATGATTCTCTCTCACTTTCTCTCTCTCTCTCTCTCTCTCTCTCTCTCTCTCTCTCTCTCTCTCTCACTCTCAGAGAGCGTCTATTCACCACTGTGTATTCTTGGACGTCTTTCTCAGAATGTGTAATTTGATTTCGTTTTTAGAATAAAATGTCGTCTTTTTTGATCTTACAAATAAAATTACATTCAACCAAATAAAATGATTTCTGTTAATATTGCAAAGAAAGGTAAGAAGACCTTGGATGTAATGGCTTTATCACTGAATTTTATTTTATAAATAAAAATTCCATATTATTATTACAAAAGAAAATGTTGAATTTGTTTTTCAAAGACAAAGACAGGGTACAGAAACATTTTGAATGAAGACTAAATGTAATAATAATACTTAAACTTAATTTATATAACATTAATTTGATGAAACTTAATTGAGACATGAATATTCATAATGTTTACAATCATTTACAAGTACGACACATTTCGTGTTCATTAATTTATTCTTAACAATTATCCCACTTGCATTTCATCATTACTGATAAAATTTAATAATGCTATTAAAATAAATGAAATAATTAAATTGGTTGGGCATACTTCTGATACTAGGCTTACTTACAATAAATTTAAATATAAACCAGTTCAAATTTTCCAATTCAATTTCAAATTAACAAACATCATAAATGTTTATTGTTTAATATGGGGTATTCTGTTCATTACATAAGAAAATGTTGAATTTGTTTTACAAAGACAAAGACAGGGTACAGAAACATTTTGAATGAAGATTAAATGTAATAATAATACTTAAACTTAATTTATATAACATTAATTTGATGAAACTTAAGTACTAAAGAATGTGTTGATATATTTTCTTTAAAGTATGTTATGTAATAGCTACAATTATCTTTATAAAATTATATCATTTTTCATTTATTTTGTTTTTATTTATATTGTATAATTATTTTAATTCACTTAAATTATGTCTTTCTACTTTACTATAAGTAAAGTATAGTGATCGTGAAAAAATTCGATCTCGAGATTTTGACGATAAGTAAAGTATAGTGATCGTGAAAAAATTCGATCTCGAGATTTTGACGGAATTACATGTTTTGAGGTCCCAGAAGTCGTTTTATGAAGTTTTTTCGATGATGTCTGTGTGTGTGTGGGTGGGTGGGTGAGTGTGTTAGCATTAGCATTGCTTGTTACCACGCTACGGTCCAGAATCTTTGATGGATCAAGTTGATATTTTACACAAAAATAGGCCCCATAGGGAAGATGATCCCTATTGTGAGCCCTATAAAGACGAAGATCCCTATTGTTTGGGAAGAATTATGCATGATGGGAAAGTCACTTTTTTTGCCAAAAACCGTTTTTTCGAAAACATTTATTTCTCCTAAACTGATAACCCTAGAGTTTTGAAATTTTGACATTATCTTTAAGGTTACAAATGCAACAAAGGAAAAATATATTCAGAATTTTAAAACAACGGGAAATATTTTTTTTTTTTACTAAAATGTAAAAATTTTGACTTTTAATTCAATCTCAAACCTTCTGAGAGCGATACAAGCCATACTGTTTGACGGATCAAAATGAAACTATGCCTCAAAATAGAACATTATGTGGAGAATGAGTTGAGATATTTTTTTTCAAAATTACATTCGCTTAAGGGGCCTTACAGTACAATTTCTGTTTTCAGAAAATGTTTTTTGACGCTAAACGGCTCATTAAAAAATAATGAAATTTGACCAAAAATGGAACGAAAAATTATTAATTCATAAAAAAACATTCATGAATTTTCAATTACGGGAGAGAGCAATAACGATATAAAAACTCTTTGTTTATCCTAGACTAAGAGATCACCTGCTATACTTGTTGAATTTTTTATATTTGTTTACATTGACTTAAAAATGTTTTGAGCAAATCCACTGTTATAAAATTGATATTTATAAAGGAACAATTTAAAATGTTTATTGACTTATATGAGATGTAAGAGGAATAATATTGTGCAGGAAAATGATAACACTCACTCAGAAAAAAATCGTATATATGTTATTTGAGAAAGGGGAAGGAAAATGATCTTATTAAATACTAAGAAGCCATAAAATTCCCAGTATAATAATTCTGTAAAAAACCAAAAATGAAAAAGATAATTCAAAATTGAAATCTTTCGTTTAGAGATTAATAAATGTGATTATCGTACATCTTTAATTATAAATCACCTTAAAACAACATTTTCTTCGCTGTTTATGATGTTTTTCAGAGAAAAAAAGGGTATTTTCCTGTTTTAAATTTGAAAATTTTACTTTAATAATCAATGTAGAAGGATGTCAAGTAAACGATGTAAGAAATCCACTGGCTATTTGAACAAAAGCCATGTTCTCTTGTAGGAGAATATTTCGTATCAAGAAATGTTCACTTTGGTTTTTCAAAAATGTTATTACTGCTGTAGTTATACTAATGAAATTATTTGCTGTAGCTCTGTGATGTCAAAAATATGCTTATATATTGATATGTCCTTCAATCACTATCTGTACTACCTCAGGAATGAAAGGCCAATAATCATATCCCATTTAGATGTTTACGTTATGCTATATGAGACGTTATGTGTTATATACTCAAGAAATTTGATATTAAGTTTTTTATAGTAAAGTTGAGTGTAGGCCACTCCAGATTTTTAATTATGTTTTTGTAATCATATTGTATTTTTGAATTAGTTAAATCTAATACAATTTTACAATATATTGAATAATTCACTACTGACCTTATAATTCTCAGGTGTAATTAATTTTCTTCTGTTCCATGTATTTTGCAAATACAATTTGCACTCACCTGACCTGAATGACATTGTTAGTTTTCCCACTTTTTAGGTTATTAATAAATCAAGTCTTGGAAGAAATGGGAAGATGAAAACTAATAACGTGGGCCGATTAAAATTAAAGAAGCAATAATTAGCCATATTGTGAAATATTAAGAACTGTTGGCGCTAAATATAACAGAGCATCCAAATTAGATGCCTAATATATATTTGTTTAATGTACTCAATTATTTTCAATAAATAAATATTTTATTACCGCCCTTAGTGGGGGCCATGCAGCTCTACCATGCAGCTGCATTGGCTTATATATATCCACAAGTTCTTTGAACCAGGGACTAAAAGGGCCACTGACCCTACCTGCAGCTGAGCAGGTTCAGTAGGACCTTTGGTCCGGAATTCGATTCGAAACTCTTAAAATACGTCAGTATTACGGGCGGTGGGAGCCCATGGAGGATCTTTCCACCCCGCCAACCGAGGTTGGACTCGTAATGGCTGTTAGTTCTCACTCAAGTTGGATAGACTTTTGGTCACTTCATAGTATTAATCTGAACTGTTTTTTCTACATCAGCTAAAAATCTGTTATAGAATTCCTGAAATCAAGTTTTTCATTCAGCTCTAAAAGTTAATAAAATATTGTTGTAGTTAATATCATCACCAGTTTCCTTTTTAATCACCTTACCTTACCACAAGGTATTAAACCAAATAAATAATATTTATTACACGGCATTATCTATATTACCACAATATACATAATGCAAAAAATCACCCAGTTGTTATCCATATTATAACTGCCCATCAAATCATCGTATTTGTAAACATCGTATTTATTTCTTTACTATGTATTTATTTACTGGATTGCTGTGTCACTTTGTAAATTACATACTCAATTTGTTTAGTCTGAGTCTACACACAGCCGCTTAAAACTGTTTCACTCTGAATCCAAAAAGAACTTAAATAAAAAAAAAGTATGAGGCAACGTATTTAGTTTTTCGGTATAACGTTTAATCAATATTACAAGGTATGTGATTTTAATCACATCACTTTACTTAATTTTATCTATTAATACTAAGAAAAACAATTTTGAATAAGTTGAAGTAATATTTGTTTTATTTTTAGATAGATAATTACCTTATAATTACAAGCCAAATAATTAGTGCATTCATTAATACTCGAGAATGAAAATAGAGTGTCTGAACTAAATTCCTATCAACTGGATAATAATGAAGTATAATCACCCACTGAGAAATTGTATTTACGAGTAATTTTATGAAATCAAGAAGTAGATCTTAAGGAAATAAAGTATGTATATATGCAAGAAGAGGAGAAGGGTATAATTTGTTATACTGTTTGATAATATAATACAAATTTAATATCTCTAGTAATGTACTTATATTTGACATTATTATAACCATTTAAATAAATAAAAAGAAAACCTTCTTTGTTTGCTAGTAAAACAAAGTTACTCTTATCAAAGTATAATGTGGATTAGAAATGTTTCTTAAAAAAGTTGAATGGAATTTAATTTCAGATTCACAGGTCACCATTAGGTGTATAAATAATTATTATTCACCCAGAATATAGTCCATTTATTTGGCGCCAACGATACATAATGTGCATCTTTTCTATGCTCATTTCAACCAATCACAGCTTTCATTTTTGACAAGCATTTTTCATTTTTAATTATGTCTCTATACTCTGGCGTCTGTTTTATTTGAAACAGTTTGAAATGAATTCAAGTGTGTTTTTATAATTAATTTAGTTAAATATATGTGTTTTAATTTCGATTTTACGTTGGTTGAATGACAATGGAAAATTGTACAAGGTCTTGAACTTCATAATTACGGTCAGTTTAAATTTTCATTTCAATATACCAAACTTACATAATTCTTCTTTAGAATTTTCACTGTTATCTGGAGTAATAATACGTATTATAGCAATATTATATTTTTATCACTATTACACCTGACCAAGAAAATAGAATGTTTAATTTAATTACCACAATATAGATAATGCAAAAAATCACCCAGTTGTTATCTATATTATAACTACCCATCAAATCATCGTCTTTGTAAACATCGTATTTATTTCTTTACTATGTATTTATTTACTGGATGGCTGTGTCATTCTGTAAATTACACACTCGATTTCTTTAGTCTGAGTCTACACACAGCCGGTTAAAACTGTTTCACTCTGAATCCAAATAGAACCTAGAATAAAAAAAAGTATGAGGCAACGTATTTCGTTTTTCGGTATAACGTTTTATCAATATTACAAATTAAGTTAAATATATTTTAAATACTGAGGAAACAACTTAGCATATCGTTCAAATAAATAAAAAGTCTGAAATAAAGTTTATAATACTATGTACTTGTATAAATAGAGTATTAGTACACATCGTTATTGACAAGTTCTAAGGTACCAACAACAGAATTATTATGATTAAAATAAATTATAATATTAAATTCAATGCCAATGTGTTTGATAATGCATATTTTTTTAGTAAGGTACACGGCAGCTACTCCAAAAGTTCCAATGAAGTTATTGTTTGATTTCGATTGTTGTTTATAACAAGTAAATATATTGATAGTAGAGAATAATTCATTAAAAATTTCAGAACTTTTTTTTAAAAAATTATTAATGCAACAATAGAAAGACATAAATGAGTGAGAAATGATTGGTGAAATTGAGTTATATATGGCACTTAGAAAATGCTGACAGCGTGACAGAGTGCCATTCTTCACTTCACTTTTCGCTACAGCTGACAAGTGCAAATCTACTGGATGACTTATAAGCCTTGTAGCAAATAAATGATCACTCTGGGCATAGAAGTGATCATTAGGGAATTTTACATGCTCAAACATGTACATCGAAATACTCAAGTCTAATTATATGCTTTACTCAATGATCCAATAAGAGTTCTTCACAATTAATTAGGTACTGTTTCAACAATCCTGTTTGCAAATGCTTATAATTAAAACCCTTTTACTATTAATATGTAATTGTAAATAGTTTTTTTTAGATGTTTTAATATAATGATCAGAATATGATTTTAATGTGGAAGTTGTTTGTCATTTCCGAGACTGTACAATTGATTTTTATTGTGTTCAAAGTTAGAATTAAATATTCGTACTAAAAAGAAAGCTGTCGTTATGAATTAGTCAAGAGTAATGATTTGTTAATTTTCAGTATATAAAAAGATTTCACATAAACACGTGAAACAACAATCAATGATCAAACCACAATAAGAAATGGGAAAACAAGACTAAGATCTTTCAACCGTAACAAGCGGTCTTCAAACCCAACTGAGTTGGGTTTTTGACTCTGACGAAGACCGCTTGTTACGGTTGAAAGATCTTAGTCTTGTTTTCCCATTTCTTATTGTGGTTTGATCATTGATTGTTGTTTCAGTATATATAATAATGACATAAGAATCCATGTCATATTAGTTCAGAATATACTAATTATTATCATAAATTACTCCGGTTAAATATGACAACTTCAGTTTAAAACAATTAAAAAAATATTTAGTTCACTTAATGGTAATTTTTTACACCAACTTAACCAATGGCATAACAGTCCTGGGAAAGATATTTAACTGAAATAAACATTTTAAATAAAAGATCTTGGGTAATCTGAAAGATTGAATTAAAGCTGGTGATATCCTTCAACAGAACAGGGTAATGACATTTATACAGGCTGAAATACGCAGTGTTTTACTTAAATCCTACCATGATTTAGTCTGCAGAGAGTGATTGACTCAACATTGTAAGTTATGACACCAAGTAACGCTAAAGCCCTTGACACCACCTGGTAGTGTGAGGGCCTTCAACAATAACATTCTTTGAAATATAATCAATATCATAGAATTAAATTGTTATAAACATTTCACTTCTACTTTTGTTACGTTTTATCATTTCCATTGCTCATAATTATTATCAAAATCTATATTTTAACGTTTTTATGTAGTTAGAGTTACATATACATGATTTTTATTCAATAAACTGCTCCAAACATACACAAATAGAGTTAATTTCAATAAATGTATAAAATTTATTACGTTGGTTAGATGACACTTCTCCTAATTTAGGAGTAGTGTTTTCAGTTTTACTTATTTCTATTCGTTTTGTCTTATAACTCTTATCTTATGTTATTGTTATTTGTTATCTCTTGTCTTATTATTATTTTGCCTTTTATTTTGTAAAACGTTTCTATATTCTATAGTTATATACTCAATAATAAAATATTATATTATATACACAATAATATAATAATAAAACAATCTTACAAATTAAATAAAATATATCTTAAATACTAAAGAAACAACTTAGTATTTCGTTGAGGTAAGTTAAGAGGCTGAAATAAAGTTTATAATATAATACAAATAGGGTTTTACTCTAAAGCGTGAAGAGAACTATCGCCTCGCACTACTACATCAACAAGCAAGACACTGTAGCAGTGATCAAAACATATATGAATACACAAAATCGTCATGAAGACACTGTAGCAGTGATCAAAACATGTATGAATACACAAAATAGTCATGAAGACACTGTAGCAGTGATCAAAACATGTATGAATACACAAAATCGTCATGAAGACACTGTAGCAGTGATCAAAACATGTATGAATACACAAAATCGTCATGAAGACACTGTAGCAGTGATCAAAACATGTATGAATACACAAAATCGTCATGAAGACACTGTAGCAGTGATTAAAACATGTATGAATACACAAAATCGTCATGAAGACACTGTAGCAGTGATCAAAACATGTATGAATACACAAAATCGTCATGAAGACACTGTAGCAGTGATTAAAACATGTATGAATACACAAAATCGTCATGAAGACACTGTAGCAGTGATCAAAACATGTATGAATACACAAAATAGTCATGAAGACACTGTAGCAGTGATCAAAACATGTATGAATACACAAAATCGTCATGAAGACACTGTAGCAGTGATCAAAACATGTATGAATACACAAAATCGTCATGAAGACACTGTAGCAGTGATCAAAACATGTATGAATACACAAAATCGTCATGAAGACACTGTAGCAGTGATTAAAACATGTATGAATACACAAAATCGTCATGAAGACACTGTAGCAGTGATCAAAACATGTATGAATACACAAAATCGTCATGAAGACACTGTAGCAGTGATTAAAACATGTATGAATACACAAAATCGTCATGAAGACACTGTAGCAGTGATCAAAACATGTATGAATACACAAAATTGTCATGAAGACACTGTAGCAGTGATCAAAACATGTATGAATACACAAAATCGTCATGAAGACACTGTAGCAGTGATCAAAACATGTATGAATACACAAAATAGTCATGAAGATAATATATTATATTCGGTCAACTTGTTAATAAACAAGAAACATGTGTTGGGATGAATTACCACTGGAACACCGTTTTCCGATATCTCGTTCTCCACCACTAAATATGTATAAATAGAATAAAGTTAAATAGAATTAATGTAATTAAGTTGATGAATCCCTAAGTCATTCAAAAAAGAATTAAAATACATTCTTCACACAGAATTTTGTTTGAAAGAAACTTGAGAAAATAAAATATAATTTAACAGAATAAAATATGTCAACTTCAAGAATAATGCAACCAATAAAGTAAATAAATAAAATCTATTTAGTCTCAAAATTGTTAAAAAATACAGATATCTAATACTTTAACAAAAGTAAAAATTTTTTCTGCACTCAACTTTACGATAAGGAGATATAGTCATTGTGGATCAATTTGGTTTTCGTTTTATTTTAATGTGATTGTGTGTCATATTTCCACACTTGGTGATAAAGTATTATCAAATTCATAGATGATCGATTGAAGGACGGAGTTTATTTTGAAGTGGGTATATGCATTTTATGAGTTATAGGAGAATTGGGAACATTTTCTAGAACAATATGACATGCTACTGTAGATAGAAGTGAATGGTTGTTATTTTTAGTGTAATATTACTTTTCCAATATGGTGAATGTATGAATTATTAATACTAGCGCAATATCAAATATAATAATTTAATTTGTTTGACTCACTGGAGAAGTGGCTTAAAACTAGTAGTTGTTTTGACATAAAGTAATAAATAGTACCATTTTTATGCTTGAATACTGCCGAAAAACTGTGAAATTCTTTAACGCAACAAGAACTGTATGCCTGTATTTCAGATTCTTAAAGGTATGACATGTAAATTGACCCGAAAAATTTACCTTTGACGTAAGAAAAAAAAAATCGACGTTTGACAATTGTCGATCACAAACTTAAAAAGATTATAGAAAAATCTGGTGTGATATACCAAATGCAGGGATATAATAACATTGAGTTCACTTCAGTACATAATTTTCTACACAGTATATAACCTGATTCACGCTCGTACACTAATCCATCAGCTGATATCTTTATACTACCCCTCCTCCAGTCACTTTCACGAAAGAAAACGTGACAGTTGAGAGCAATTAAAGAAATGTGTTCTTGTTTCTTTCCTACCTAATGTAACATCTTAGAAACTCTTTGGATAATGTTTGAATAACTATAAAAGGACGAACACGGCATGAACCCAATTACTTTCGATATAATTGACTCTCATTTTCTATTCTGTATTCTATACAGACTATATCATAAACTCGGAAACTACTTCCACATTTCTATTCAATTTCTGTTTTGTTGCCTTTTTTTTTATGATTAAGAATGTCATCCTTTTATCAACCTTTAAGAGATAGTGGTTGTTATCTTGTAATGGTGAGACATAGGACGTTTTATCTATCTCAATGTAGGACAGAGAAAACTGTTGAAATGTACAGCTTCTGTCTTCAATGAATTAGTTTTATTTTTGTTCAATTTACATCATAAACGATTTATAAGCATTTGATTAATACGCTCATTTAGAACGTCTAAAGTAGGACAATCTACGCAGGTGAATAATATCTGGATTTTCATTAAATCTAAATAATCATGAAATTCCATGAGTTGAGTTTTTTCAGGATATTTGACGTTACGGATTAAATATTTTATTTTCTTGCTAAGGGGGTTTAATAAGATGATGAAATCTTGATAACATTGTCAAACGATGTTATAACAATTTCTATTGTTATTAAAATTGTAAGAATAGTGTACCAATTTGCTCCGTGAATGTTCTTCACTCAACCGGTTTGAGATTATAATCATTTTCCAGAATGACACAGAGAGTTTTCAAAGGGTTACCCTATTTTACAGATTGCATCAATTCTTCCAACTCAATTACATTTCCGATTAATTAGATCATAATATTCTATTCCTTAATTTTCTCTTTATATTATGTACTTATTTAATGTTTTCTTTTTCCCTGTACCACCTTCATTTGGCTCTCATCACTCCCTGCATTCTTATCTTTGCGTATGTAGGTCTTTGCCTATGTTTCTTTTGCTACATTGAACTATATATATACAAATATACATGGACTGATTGTGCTAGTGTTATACAAATTAAATGTTAATTATAAATATGAATGTATATATAAAATATTAATTTAATTAAAATTGTATTTAATAATTTATAATTAGGATGTCAAAACCTATAATTGCTTTTTTCACCCTGTAAAGTTACTGTGGTCGAATTACAACCCCTAATCTAAACAGTTATTTAATTGGATCAATTTTCTTTATTATCATCGTTATTGTTAATAATATACCACCTACATATTGGGTAAAATGAATTATGCTAATGTTTTTCCAATTATTATTAATTGATTAATAAAAATTATTTAATTTGATTTCCTTATCAAATTAATTATTACCTATTTGATTTTCTAAATAGTGTATGATAATATTACCTATCAATATTAGAAAAGCCTGTAATGTTAAATTCAAAGACCTATTTAAAATGGATCGTTAGTACAAGTAAGTGATTAGTAAATTTGAAATAATTTTTATGGTTGTACTTATAAAAATAATTATTATTTCTCACATCATTCCAGTACTTATTTTTATCTAATCACTCTAGATTTATAAAATTATTAAATATACATTTTTATTTACAAGTTTTATGAAAAAGAGGCAAAATAATTGAATTTTATTGATTTGTGCTTTTTTCAATTAATATATCTTATTTTATATATAAACTCAATTGTATTATACACATTTTATTTATTTTCCAGGATGGTATTGTTATTGTTTACCGCATTGGTTTGCAATTCATCCTAGCTTTAGTTGGTGCTCCGTCTTATCAATTTTAACAAAATTTTAAAACAGTACAACAGTAAAAAATTAAAACAGTAGTCTTATTTTTGGTTTTTCTAATTACTGTTACTTAATTTCTATTATTAATTCTGATTAATTATTTTAAGCATTTATAAGTGCTTTGTTGTTTTAATTTTGATGTTAACTGGTTATGGGAAGATTTTAATTATGCATTTATTCTACCTAAAACAAGGGTTGTGTTTCTTTTATCTTGTTTAGTTGCTAATTTATTGGGTTTCAAATGTTTTTCCAAACTATGCTTGATACATTTATTTTCTACACATTTATAATTTTGGAATTCTCTTCTCAGTACTAATATTACTATATGTTTTTTTTTGTCTTCTATGTTGTTGGTCAAATATTGTTTACCAGTCAGTATTTGTCGATATCTGTTTCTCCAGTAAAATTTTCTACATCTGTTTAGATGTTCTTTTTTATGTTGAGTTTCATTCATTTTCTAAGTAACCTGGCATCTGCATTTGTTAATTTTACATTCGTAATATTTATTAGTGTTATGCATCATTTACTCGTATTGTAGTCGTAATGCGGTCAATAAGTCAGTCAATTTTTTTAAATAATATTTCATATTTTTCTTTTATACCGTTATATATATAACAAGATTTTACATAAACACGTGAAATAACAATCAATGATCAAACCACAATATGAAATGGTAAGAAAGACTAAGATCTTTCAACCACAACTATTGCTTGTTGTAGTTGAAAGATCTTAAACTTATTTTGCCATTCCATATTGTGGTTTGATCATATATATTTTAATATATTTATATTTATTTATATATATATATATAAAATTCAATAATATATCAACCGTTGGATAGAATAGGTGTATAATGTAATCGGGATTCGGTCAACCGAATTGACCGAATCCCGATTACATTATACACCTATTTATATATATATATATAATAAAACGTAAGCAACACAAAGATAGACACAGACTTAACTACTTCTTTATTTTGACAATCATTGTTATCAGGATGAGAAGTGTCCTGCAAAAAGGCAAGGTGGTGACTCACCTTACTCAGTCTGTATTATGTTGGTAAATAACATTTTTGTAATCAGTGTTTCATTTACCTTTTTTTTTTTTAGCACAATGATGAAATTTTATTTTCTTTTTTTATTGTTCTCAATTGTATTTTTTTTTCTTGTCGATATCTTTTTTAGCTTTCTGGTATCCACAAAAGTACTTTTGATATAATTTTTGCTTATTTAGAAAGTAAAATGATTTATATGTAATTTGTTAAACCATAATTACAGTAAGGTATTATTAGTTTAATTTCAACCAAATAAAGTTTGTGTTTAACATAGCCATACTAGTGGAGTTAAAAATAATATTTTTATTGTTAATATATTAGGGTTCGTCAGTACAAATTCAAAAAAATTTACCATTTTGTCTTGTAAATGGTACAAGATACTTATCCTTATTTGATAATATATTGGGTTTGAATAGTTGCTTTTAAGCATACATTAATTAATCAGATGGGTTCTTGAATGGATGAAATCATAACTCTTTGGGTATTACCAATGACACTGAACTGAACTGATGGGAAGTGATCTGACGCCGGACAAGCCTCAACAAATTTACAAGGCCATATGGTGTATTCTTCTTTAGTTTTTGTTAATACGGTTTTACAGGTAAATATATTTAACTGAAATTCTTATTTAATTTCACTTGAATAGGCAGTTCTGATGTTGTTAGCAAGGTATGTTAGTGATGACATCCGAGTTAAACACACTTGTCTTCAAGTTACCTTAGTCAATAAGGACGGTTTATGTGACAAGAGAGACGATGAGTGCTGTCGCCTCTTCAGTGAAGGAATCAACTGCGCTTCACTCTATCGTCCTTGATTTATTTCACTTAAGCAGAGTGGGTGGGCAGCAAAGGTGAGCTGTCAAAGTGCCGGCTGCTGCCTAACCGACATGAGACGGCCTTTGAAGCCGACTACAAAGGAGCTACCTCCATTAATGACGTCACAGAAAGCAGAAAAACATGTCTAATCAGTGATCAACAAAACTTTTATACAACAAGATATTATAATACACATTTTTTTACTTTACTTTAACTAAAGTATTGTAATCGTCACAAAATTTGATCTCGAGATTTTGACGGAAATACATATTCTGAGGTACCAAAAATCGGTTTATAAAGTTTTTTTTGAATAACATCTATGTGTGCGGGAGGGTTGGTGAGTATGCATCCAAAGTTTCTGGCCACGCTGCGGTTCAGAATCTTTGATGGATTAAGTGTCTTAATGCTTGTCTAGCTTCAAGTGTCTTAAACTATACCTGCTATAGAAACAAGTTGAGTTATTGCACACACATGTTAAAAACTCATGCTGCATAAAGTAAATGACTACCTAGTAGATACATACATTTGTTTTCGATGTGACACTGTTAAGAAATTGGCCAATTAGATATTGTTTATATCTTCCTACTGAGAGTATAATGCATTAGTTTTTCACCAAACTTCTTATCTAAAACTATTTCTGAAATTCTAAAATTGTGTTATTGTACACAATGTTTTCAAATTATAGAACTGACGGTTAATATTCCGCTTATCTTCAATTCAACTTTCTTTAAATACTAGATAAATAACTAAAATTGGTTGTTTATTTGTATTCAGTGAATCTATGTGGTAATTTAATTTATGGAATTCCAGCTATTATTCAATATTTAAGTACTTGTATTTTTTATGATTATAGGGTACATAAATTATACTGAACTTTACCTTCTCTGTCTCGTCAATGCATTTGTTTGAAAGTTCTTGTTAGAACTATAATAGAATTGTTCAATCTACAATCTGGATATTTTAACCAGCGACTCTTATATAAAAATATAAAGTCATTTTTGATTTATGGTTCTTTTCTTTAATAATAATTTTACATTTTGTATTTTCTCATTACTAAGTTTATTCAATTCTTTTAAAGGTTTGTCAACGAGAATATAAGTGTACAAATTCCGGATGTTTAAAAAATTTACTTTTGTCTGCTTCGTTACAAAAATTATTTTTATAATTTTACTACTGATATACTGCTTTTGCTGCACTAATATCAGCAAATTTTTGTGGACCACTACTAGTTGTGTATAAAATGGATGTTGTATGATATATTTGATCAGGTATTTTCTAAAATATCGGCCGAGTTAATTACCTTTTAAAGTGTTAGACTTTTTTTTAAATCCATTTATTTAGCATGCTCCATATATTACACGCTATCGACTATTTTCAAAATTTAAAATACAATACATTAAGATTACTTTAAGCCTTTCATTACATTAAATTAAACATTAAGATGCACACTATAAAAGTTCTTGAAAGTCTATAAGGTTTACGATTTTTTTAAAATTTCGAAATAGTTCACTGTTTTGCACTGTCGTACTATTTACTTGAGGCCAGCCACAACCAGTCGTTATTGTAAATGTCATAAATCGCTGTCGCTCTTGGTCAAGAATTAGGCAGCTGAAGAGTACATCGTTCCACGTCTATGGTAATACACCATCACACCTGTCACTGTCAATGATATGGAACCTATTGAGGTAAGATTTAGTCCCACCTATGGCCTGTAAGAGCTTGTGTTACCTTGTGTGAAGGCTCCATGTCGCACTTTTTCCTCTCTTTGATTGTAGGAAAGAACGTTTTCGTATATGATCCTTTTAACGAGGATGACTATTCTTGTTTCCATGTCGTTGAAACGATACCTCATACAAAATCTTTTTAACATACCCTCTAGGAGCAGCGCTGTATGACTCTTCAAGTGTGTCATCCTGAGAAGCCTCTTTTGACAGTGTTGGAATGTGCGTGTATATTAGGGAGTACATTTTGTATCATAGGATGTGTACTCAGTGCTTATAACTCTACTTTGTAACAACATAGATTAAATCTCCATCTGACAGTGTTTCATGTGAAAAATGTGTCGAACTAAAAATTGACATCAATCACTAAATTTCAGACATTAACATTCCGGTGTATTAGCCTTGCTGAAATAATTCACCTAATGACCATCAATGAGATACTTGTCTGTCTAAGTCGGAAATTAGTCTCTTTACAATCTTCATTTGAACTCTACTTTGTAACAACATAGACTAAATCTCCATCTGACAGTGTTATCATTAGCAGATAAATTATGAGTCCAACTAGTAAATTGACATAAATCACTAATGTTCAGACAGTTACATTCCGTGTATTAGATCGTTGCTGAATGAATTCACTTATGTTTACCATCAATTGTAGATAGTTTGTCTGTCTAAGTCGGAAATTAGTCCTTTGTGGACATACTCATTACGGCTCTTCACTATAATTTCTACTCCATTTAGCAGGAATTGTGAGTCCAACAGTAAATTAAATAAATCATATGTTGAGCAGTTATTCTTTTATAATCGTTTGATGAATTGTTTTGTGTTTAAATAATTGTAAAGCTTCTGTTGTTGTAAATTAGTCCTTTGTGGAATACTCATAACGGGCTCTTTCTGAATAAAGGAGAATATGATAAAACTCCAATTGCAGTTACCTATTGTATCACATTCTGTCAGCAGTACGATGTTTGAATGACGATTATTGTAATAATCATCTCAATCCTTAATTCCTCGTTGATTCCTGTAAATTTCAATTCATTGTTTAATACTTACAACATTTATAAAATTTTGAATTAAATATATAACTATGTTATATTTATTCTGTAGTCAGTACATCCTAATGCATATTTAATCAGCATTCATCTTAATTGTTCTAAATTAATTCATTGTTAATACTCCAATGAATTACTGATATTTTTTTATATTACTATATTCATTGTTTATGTATTTTGTGGTAGAAAACAAAAACATACTTTATTATTATTGATTACTTATCTGTTTATTTTACATGTTTTGTTAATAATTAATTCCTTACTTTTCGTAAATATGGATTAACTGTATGCTATTTTTGAAATAACATAATGAGTAGATATATTGAGATAAGTACGAGTATTCTGAAGTTTTAGCAAAGAAATAGTGTAATTGGCTTAATAGGGTTGTTACATTCTTCATGGTAACTTGAGCAGCTTGTACTGTAGACAGTTTTCAATTATAAATATAAATATCCCTAATCACTTCTTTATAACAGTAGGAATTATTCACTTTAAATTTTCTCTTCAGACCTGTACTATTTGATATAATCATTGCTGTAATAACTTTTTACTATATTATATTTTGTATCTTAAATCCTAAAAAAAAGAAAAACTTATCAAACTTTTATTGCCATCGATATTGCTGACCCGAGTAAAATATAAATATTAAAACAAGGCAACTATTGAAATAGAAAATAATTAACAATTTTATGTAAATTGGAAAAAATGCAAGAAAAGTGAAAATAGGAATAAAAAATTAAGTAAAATAAAATTGTGTGTGTGTGTCTGTACATATATGTGTGTAAAAAGATTTCAAATAAACACGTGAAATAACAATCAATGATCAAACCACAATGAGAAATGAGAAAACAAGACTAAGATCTTTCAACCGTAACAAGTGGTCTCGTCAGAGTCAAAAACCCAACTGAACACTAGATGCAGAAAACATCTGGTGAGGGGTTGAGAAGAGTGGGAGGGAAAGGTTGTATTTTAAAAGGGCGAGAGCTCAGGAAAAGACTAATGTCCAGAAAGAAGTATTTGGGGAAACACTGGAGTACAGTAAGAAAGAGTAAAAACTATCCGCTAGCTGTCAATCCTCTTGGAAGAGACTATTGCCCTCGGAACGAAAGTATCAAGTTTGAAGAGACCGTTACTAATGGTTATAATATTTGATCTATTAAATTTAATTAGAGACGATTAAATAATATTTCTTAACAACATCGGTTTTTCATAGGTAATAAATTTAGCTCCTGTCCAATCAATATGATGATTTTCATTTTTTATATGCAAGAATAAGGCACTACATCTTATTAATTACATCTTTCAATAGTAGTTAAGACAACTATTTTTGTACGTCACAAAACATGTTTATGAATTTATGAAAATAAAGGAACAATTTAAATATATATATATATAGATTTCTCCGGAAACTTTACAATATATCTGTGCAAATAGTTCGCACTAGACTACAGTTAGTAGTTAATTAATTTTGTTTTAACCATGTATACAAATTAACAAGCATCAGTTTATTATTTTGTCACCACCTGTTCTCAAACTGTAGTCCGCTTTGGTCTACTCACTGCTGATAATTCGAAAAGTTTCCAAAAAAATGTGCACATCTTTTAGCAGCTGATAACTCAATTCTTTGTTTTAAGGTTTAATGGTTGCAAGAATGTTTTAAGTGGAAAAATTACATTTCAGATTAACTTATTGTCTTAACGGTGATGATCAAGACCAAAAAAGTACGAGTACTTGGAACTGTGCAACAGATTCAAGCAACTAAGACTAGCCCAGTTAAAAAAATTGTTGAGTTAATCCTTTTGGTGATAATCCACAGCATACTGTAATTTCTGATGAGTTAACATGACCGTCGATCATAACTATGAATTATCAGGTCAGATGTAGAAGCATTCGTGTTGGTTTAATTTGAATTCAGTCCATACATCACTCCAAACAATCTTTATCGGAAAGTGTGAATTTTCGCTCCAACTTTCCAACTATCACTTCCGTCTAGTTTATTATCATTAAGAACTCATTAAATAGGTTGATTTGGAATGTAATTTCCACTCGTAATATTTTTACAACCAAAAGAAAACTATTGAGATATCAGCTGCTAAAGGGTGCACATATTTTTATGAGTCAGCGTGTGAACCAGTACCGACAACAGTTTGACAACAGGTGGTGACAAAACCATAAAATGAGGTTTGTTAATTTTTTCAACAAGTTTAAAACAAGATTAACTACAATAAATACCTAAATTACAATAATTTAAGGTGTGTTTAGATTTTTTTGGGACACCCTATGTAAAATTATATAGTTCAGTTCTCATAATTTATTATTACTCTAAGATATTATTCATAAACGCAAGAAAATCTAAAACTGATATTACGTTTTGTTCGAGAGTACAACATACATATTGATTATATCATTTTGTTAGACAAATCCATCATACCATGGAAAGCGTCAGAAATTATGTTTGATTGGCATTTAATTTTTACTTGTGAAAATTTTATTCTTTCTATATTTGACATTAAGTCATAAAATTATTTCAATTTTTTTATTATGACTCTGAATATTAATTTATTTCATTCGATTCACTAAAACATGTCTAATTCAATGTGTACAATGTAAATAAATGTAAACAAATTCGACAAGTATATCAGATGATCCATTAGTTTAGGATAAATATTCAGTTTTTACAGCGTTATTACACTCTTTGCTGTAATTGAAATTTTACAATTTTTTTATATAAATTACTACTCTCTTCATTGAACTTTTAGGCAAAATTTCAACAAAGGAGCAATATTTGGCCAGGACCCCCTTTCGAACTTCTGTAAGCTCTTTGGTCCCTGTTTGACGCTCTCATAATAAGGGAGTAATAATACATCAGAGTAATAAAGCTTTTCTTCCGGGCAAACAGTTTGCAGATGCTATAATATCATTAATCACGTGGTTGAAAGTAAGTTAACTGAACACACCATTTGAAGGAAGTTCTTGAACTTGGATGTTTTTTGAATGGATCATAAACTAAGGAATAGCAAACTCTTCTATATAGAAGTCCCAAGCGATGAATGTTTATTAGTTTACTTATGAGAATGTTTATCATTTAATATACATATATGTGATAAACATTTATATTAAAAAACAATTAAAAATTCAGTCGTCATACTTTTGGAAAACTTTAATTAAAATATATAAGTGCCTAAGAAAATAGGCTCTTACATCAACAAAATCTAATTTTACTTTTCATAAAAGATATTAAAAATCTAGTAAATTTGATGCTGTTACTTTAAATTTTAATAATTCAAATATTGAAAAGGTTGTTGAAAAAATTTTGATCAGTATGTTCTTTTATACATATTGCTAATTTTTCCTCAATTGAAATATTTTCTGAGTTGTACTCAACAGTTTTTAGTCATTTTAATACCAGCAAAGGGGAAGCGAGTTTTGTTCTCTTTCCAATTATTATTTTTTGTATTAGCATATGATGAATAATTCAAGGTTTTCAAAGTTGGATGAAGTTGAAAATATTCTTCTTTCTAGAAAGACATATATTTTTTAATTGTGCTCAGAGCATAGTGTGGAAAAATTATTCGCAAAATAAATGACAAAAAAAATGTTTAACTAAATTTGTTTGTATCTAAATAAGTATGTTTTTTTGGAATGAAATGTAGCAGTGATTTAAAACAATATGGAGTATGAACTGAATTACCCACACAAAATACATATTTTAAACTGGAAAAAATAAAGAAATCTTAATAATAGCCCTCAAATATATTGACTTTTGTCAGATTGGTGGAGGAGAAGCCAACTTCTGTATTTATGAGAGTAATTTGGCTGTAATTAGTAATTTGGCTAACCTCATGATGTAAAAGAAATATACACCGAGATTACGTAATGTTTACTTAGAATTCTTTCTCTCATTTTGTTAATCTCATTGTCATATATATAATCTTTTAGAAACTAGGAATTGTCCAAACCTATTATTTATTAATGGTATTAGTAAAACTGATATAATGGAAGACTGCGTCGCACTTTAGATTTTAGTGTCTGTTATTAGCACTACTTGTGCCACTGAAATTTGATTTTTAATTTGTGGATGAAAAAATAATATAAAAAAAATCTCTAAGAAAGGCATTGAACCAAAGTACGATGTATTTAATATAAATAACAGTAGTAAAGACGAAATGAATCGCGTTGGTCTATTGACAGAATAACAATATTTGTATTTGCTTCACATAAATAAAGCATTTGCTTTTCCAGAGATTAGGAGAAAACTAGTTAGTTTTAAAGAAATAAAAGTCCATTTATATGTGACAGAAAGTGTCTAGTGAAGCAAAATTCTTCTTACTTTTCGATAATTAGTTTTTTGACACTTTGAAGTTATGTAATTGCAATCAATTAATCCAAGTGCCAACCTTCCGTCATAAACCCTTTTAAACAATTATAGAAGCTTATCTCCCCTCCTGAACTTGTTTGAGGACATCTGAATATTAGTATTTTGGAACATTCTGAACTGTCGACCTATAAGACCATAAAAATCAAAAACGACTCTTTCAAAAGATAAAGTAATCCACTAGGTGACAGTTCCTACTGAACTCTCTTCTAGTAGCACAATCATAGATATTCACGTCAGATCCAGAATAATATTGATATAAAATAAAAAAGTCAAACACCATCTTTGGAATAGGGCTGAACTTCTGTGAAATGATTATTTGAGAATGTGTTTGAGTGGTTCGTGATCAGTGCGTATCAGTATTGCGCTGTATTTTCATGTAGACACATTTGGAATTACCATATGCATCCATCATTACTCAATGAAAATGAAAAATATTTTTAGCAATATTAATTTTGAATGGAAATTCTACTAGAATTTGAGTTTTGATTTATCAAGCCTGTATCTTTTCTTGATGATTACGAAAATTTCTTGACAGGTTGCTGGGATGTCAAGACTTAAAGACGATGACATTCTGTTGATCTTATAGTCAGTGATACTCAACCACTGTGCCGCGTGATTTTTGAAATGTGCCGTCAAATTTTTCGGATATATATACAGTAAAGTAGCGGAGCAGACTTATGGAGAATTCATTTTGCTGCCTGATTATGTATCGAAAACAAATATAGAAAGCACAACTTAAGATAAAGCTTGCCTAAATCTAATTTAAGTTTGTCTTTAATTAATTATTTCTGGATTATTCTTAGATTAGATTATCCGACAATATTACAAAATCTTTAAGTATGTTATTATAATTTTCTAGATCTCATTTGCGCGAGTTTGAATTTTCTGATTTGACCAACATAAAAACGGAAAAAAAGATTCTGATTTTTAAATCTAAATCATGACATGAGAGTAGCGTTGTCGATTTTATGCCCTAATATAAATGAAGTTATAAAAAAACACCTACCTCAAATTTCGCAGTTAGTAATTTAACATTAATTAAACATTTTATTTACTTTGTAATGCTATTTTGCATATATTCCATTTAAAATTATTATCGTCTGCTATTTTTACAAAATATGCCGTATTATAGGTATAATAATTATTTAACTATGGTTTTCAATTTATCTAATTGTTAGTGTGCCGCCTAGTTTTTTAATTATTGAAAAGGTTGAAAATCACTGGTCTAAGTATTAGAAATTGTATTAGTTTTTGTTTTCTTCAATATTATAGGTCTCATCTTCTTTATCTGCTCTTTAAAGTTAAGTTAAATAAAATCAATTATCTGACGTAGAGTCTGCTGAAGATTCCAAAAGATCATTTTTATAGCATACATAGCCTCAAACTTACTAGGAGAAAATTAAATGTCCATATTGAAATAATATGTACCAGGAAAAAGACCATAGCGGACTGCAAATTTTAGAGGCCCTATCTATGTATAAGAGAAAACGCAGATACTTTCAACAGTCAGACAACCTTTTTTACAAGAATTTTAAAACTACATGTAGGAAATCAACAAAGCAATTACCCTGATTAAGTTATAGACTCATAGTATTTTAGTTGCAACTGTAAAACCTGAATTTCTGGAACATTCCATGACGGTGTAATCTCCCAGGCTTAATCAAGGTTATTATTTCTTGATTATGTCAAAATTCTTATAATATTTATTGCTAGTTTTCTTATTTATTTGTCAATTAATTATAATTATTGGATATCCCTGAAAATTGTCATAGTTAGCTGAAATGTTGGAACAATTTATTCTTTAGTATGTTATATGTTAGCATAAAAGTTTCTTAATAACCTGTATTAGTGTAATGGATTTATGCAAAACATATTTTGAAGAATTGTTGAAGTTTAATAATTTTGTAAGTAAATTGAGGCTATACTGTTAGTAAATTTATTACATATGCACGCATATACAAGAAATCAATTTAAAAATTGAAAATATTAAATGAGTGAGTATTGATCAAATTGATTTAATAGTAAAAATAATTACATATACCTTCATTAATGAAATCTTTTTCCATATGAATCAAATAACAAAATATGAGTCTCTCAAGAATGGGAATATTCAAATAAGAAAGTATTTTTTTAATACTGAAAGAGGAGTTGTGAAGATAAGAAGAATGGTAATTGGGTGAAATAGGCGGACACATAATTGGGTTGGGATTGTTTGCTTTTGTTAAAGATGACCTTTTCTTTGTTTTAAGCAGCCAAGTTCTATCTAAGAGAGTAGTAAGCTACCGGAATTTCCCTGACTCCAAACGACCGGCATAGTGGCAGACTAAGTCGTTTGTAATCACTTGCTTCAAGTGCCTAGCTCGTTCAACTCGTTCTAACTTGCTAATATGCTTTTATGCAGACTCATCATCTCTATTTATCCTCTCTGTGAAATACATTCTTTTTCCTTAAGGTTTTGTATTTCTAGAATTGTTTTGCTGATTAATGCTTATTTGTAAAAGTACTTATTTTAACATATCTGTATCTATTTATTTAGTTCAACATTATAAAAAAAGGATCGTTCTAAAGAAATCATAGAAAAAAAGTATTTATAAAAAGTGGATCAAGATACACTTCCTCTGTATATAGTTAATTAATTTTGTTTAACATTATTATTGAAGAAATAAAATTCTGGGATGGATAATTATAAATTTAAAGGTAAAGTTTTAAACTGAAGTAGAGGTAAGTAAACTGTTAAATTCCTACATTACTGACGTTATGATCTTGCTAAAAATTGATTTGTGATAAGCTCTAGTAATGGTATGAGAATAAAGACAAATTTAGTTATGAAAACATCTTATCATCAAATTAAACAGTAACAGTGAATTTTACAGTCAGTATACAGAAACAGTCCCTATCTCAAGCGAGAACAGTGGAGATAGTTCGAAATTCTGGGACTGTAGATTAGTCTACCTTTCTAAGGAACCTCCTCATTGTTTGTAGTGTTTTATATATATAACTGTTATTTTTTTGCAATCATAACTTAAATCAGTTTTATTTAATTAAACTAAGTAGGGTTTTTGAGAAATAAATTCTCTGGTTGTTATTTATACGTCTACCAAACCAAAACAAAAACAAAATTTAACAACCTTTTAAATTCTTGTTTTGATGACACAATATTCTTAAAAATGTATGTATAATTGGAATGAACTTTTTAAACTAAATCTTTTTAGACAGGTTGTCTTGCTTTTGTCTGATTTGGATCAACTTTTTAAAGAATTTTAGTATAATTTCAGTTTATCAAAGTTATTTGTTTCTATTTGAATGTTTGATTTGTAATAAAAATCTAGAGTGACCTGCAATAAAGTTTACTAAAGTTAATATCAAACTCACTGGCAACCAACTGATTTTGTGCTTTACTTTGATCAGACTATTTTAAAAATTTTATGATCTTTCAAAATTATTATCTGCCCATGTTCTACGAAATATTCCAATTTTAATCTGGTCAATAATAAATCATTTATTTACATGCAGTATTAGTCTCTATCAGCTACAAGAAACTTGAAGCCATTGATCAATTTGACATGTTGTTGAAATTAGTAAACTGAGGGTCTCAGTGTCATCGGATTCGCATGCTCCACATCCATACCTGTCACATTGTACATCGCATTGTTGTAACTAACATAAACATCAGATTTTAAGTTTCTTAATGACCTTTATAAATGTGCATATAGAAGTAACCCTTGCATGTATAATTAAGGTTTGATTTGATAAAAACCTTTATTCTCTTCACTTTGATTAACTGTCGTTCAGATATAAAGGTGACCAAAGAATGTTCTAGAGTCTGTATTCATCGATGTCAAATACAGCATCCATTCATAGCAATTAAGTAAAAAAATTACTAATAGTTATTTAAATGGATTTTTATATTGTCCGTTAGATGATATAATATTCTTTACAAATGTAAGTTGAGTTGAAATGGACTTTTTAAACTAAATCAGTACCAATGTCTTAATTTTGATTAATTTGGATCCATCTTTTAAGTACTAACTTTGTGATTTCTTTGTCAGTTACACTTTATCAAATTTGAAGTGAGTTGTGTTGCTCGAGGATGCAGGATGTTTGAACAGTTCCAAACAT
Organism: Hermatobates lingyangjiaoensis; assembly: GCA_026182355.1. NCBI lineage: Eukaryota > Metazoa > Arthropoda > Insecta > Hemiptera > Hermatobatidae > Hermatobates > Hermatobates lingyangjiaoensis. The sequence goes on along the minus strand of JAPFBL010000117.1, from coordinate 1,916,945 downwards.
TTCCTAATAGTTTACATACTCATTTCCAGAAATTCCTAGTTTTAAATTGCTCACATCAATATCAAATTATTTACTCAGTATTCATTATTAATTTATGACCCCTTATCATATCATTCCTACAACCCTTTTATTGAAATCTGAAATCATTCAATCCAAGTAACCATTTGTGTTCACTTCAACAACCCCAACTTTATTATAAATTATAATAAAGATCAAGATTAATAATTTATTTTATTAATTTTTTTGATATTTCACCTATGATAGAATTCATTTCTTTTTGTAAAATAAACTGATGAAGAATCATTTTTTTATATAGCTGTCATAAATATGATTATTGGCCATATAATCGTATCGATAGTACAGTTAGTGATTGACCCAGTCATCCCAATATATGCTTGTTTTGTATATCACACAATTGATGCATATAATATCACTGGTTTTATCGTAGCAATAATAATAATAATAATTTTGTACAGTTAAAGGGAACATTTTGGTTTATGTGCCCATATCTACTAAATTATAGCAGACCATTTCTTTTGACCTCGAAGGGAATTAAGTGTTACATGGCTTGTCTACTATAATCTTTCATGTATAGAACTATCAAGGGCATGTACGTAACTTTTATGGTTTAAGTAAATAATTTCTCTTTCAATCTGTGCGTCTTATGTGATTTATATCCAGATATTTTTCTTTTATCCATCTTTCAACAATTCCGGAAACATGATGCATCTTTTGGAAGATATTACAATCAAGCAGTACTCTTCTTCTAATAAAACGTTTGATCCATTTCCATAAACATCAGTATATATTGTGTTCAGCAGGTCATCCAAAACTAAAGACTAAATAAAAACGACAGTCCTTATCACCTATTCATTTCATGTAGTTCTGAGAAAATATTCACTCTAATTATAATAATACAATGTCACTATAATCTATTTTAGGGTTTATGGATTAATTGATCTATATATTAGTACTGATTTATCTATTCAACGGCATATCTATCATGAGCTTCTACATTCAAGAATTGAGTCAAATTGATTTGTTTTTGATTTCAAAATGTCTGTATTTATGTTTTTTAAAAATAATATTTGAGGTCTGCTTATTCTACCATATGAAGATTTTTATTTCCTTAAACTTTGTATTTTCTATAGTAAGAGTATTTACAATTTGTTCTATTATATTACTAGTTGGATATTGGAATATTTGTAGCAAAGTAATACATTTCATGACATTTTATCCTTGTTCAATCAGCTAACATTTAGCATAAACATAGTAGCCGTATTATCATAAGCAGTGTAAAAGTTCCTATCCTATGTTCCAGTATTACCCAGAACAAAAGAGTTCTTAAACACACTAAGAGGTATATGCCCAATAATTAGTTATGTTAAAGGTGCCAAACGTATGTTTATTGTAACCACATTTGCTAGACAACCATCTTGAAAACTGGCAAGTATGATATAGTATATGATTCTTTTATCTATATTTTTGTAGTTCTTAGAAATTTTTGTCTTACACATACTAACTGATTAAGAAATCTTCAAATTATTTCTGTCAGACTTTTTAAAATGAACTATGATCGACTGGATTTCGTTAAAACATTTCTAGGTCAATGTAAACAAATCTGACTAGTACATCAGCAATCCTATTACTCGTATCGTGTTTTCTGTTTACACAGCTTTATTGTCCTACACATTATTGAATTTTTTTGATAGATTACTGAATTTTGTTGTTTTTTAAAACATTTTTTTTTCTATAGTTGGACATTTGTTTTTAGAAAGCATTTTTTTCAACTATAAACTGTACAGTAGCCATTAGTGTGTATGTAATTCCATTAAAAAGGTTCAATCAACCTGTTTTTTTTCGTATAATATAGTTATGATACATCAAACTCTGTCATCCCATTGCGCTTACAAAACATTCAGAATCAATCGCAAGTAAACATTTTACATTTTAAAGCGTAATTGACCTTTTAGGTCATTCAAAAATTCTGATTTTTTTATGCCAAGCATAAAATTGGCATGACATTTTAGAAATATATATATATATATATATATATATATATATACGAGTTCGAGATTAACAAAGAGCAACACACAAAGTAGGGAAACACACTTACAGACTCAAATTTTTGGGTAATCCGTCTTCAGGAGAAAAGAGAATGGGAGACCAAGCACGTTGTAGGCGCAACGGCAAGTAACCAACCCGGCAACCGCCAGTGCTGTCAACCGTACCCGGTCTTAAAGTATAAAATATTTTATACTTTAAGACCGGGTACGGTTGACAGCACTGGCGGTTGCCGGGTTGGTTACTTGCGTTGCGCCTACAACGTGCTTGGTCTCCCATTTCCTTTTCTCCTGAAGACGGATTACCCGAAAATTTGAGTCTGTAAGTGTGTTTCCCTACTTTGTGTGTTGCTCTTTGTTAATCTCGAACTCGTATTGTGTCCAGTTTGGATCGTATTTCGTTTTATCAGTGAATATATATATAAATATATATTGACCTTTTAGGTCATTCAAAAATTCTGATTTTTTTATCAGTTAATGCTGTTACCAATTATATACAAAAATTCCGATATTTCGATTTTTATTTACAACTTTTTTCATAGTCCTAAAAAGCAGGAAAAATTAAGATTTGCATCAGAAAATATACTCATAAACAATAAAACAATAAAATATAGTATGCTCCTTTTAACGATCTAGAGGTAGTACTTTCAGAGAAAAATGGACTACCCTATAATGTAATATTGCCCTCAAAACAATAGAGCACATCTACATTATGCAGCATGTTTTTATGTAAAGTACGATTTTGATCTATCAATCTATGTGGGCTACAGTGTGCCACAAATTATATGGATACACATATACATTTACGCAAACACACACACACACGTACACACACGCACACGCATACACTTCTCCTGAGTTTGTTCATTATAAGTATCTATTTTCACTGAATTTATTACTTAAATTCCGTAATATTTTACAAAATCAAAAATAATATATCTGGATAAAGAACATAAAAAATTGTTAAGGGGAAAAATAGTTCAAATGAAACAGTTTTAAAAACATTCGGTCAATGAAGTATGTACGAGTATACAATTAGATTCTATAAATACTTATAGAAACTATTTATGGTTAATTATTTGAAGAACCAATAATTAAATAAAAAATGTATAGATTTACCTGTTTTTAGTGGTAAAGAGTGTCTGAGAGTTATTTATATAACCTACCAGAAGATGTCTCTTCTAATATTTTTCAGACGTAATTACGCAACAAAACTCAAACATGACAAAACTCATATAAACAAAAAGAATCTTACAGGAAAATGCCTTGAAGTCAATAAAATTAAAAGAGTAGATATCTGATTGTAGAAATCAAGTCTAATTAAGCACAAACTTTTTAAACCGTTAAATAAAATATTATCTTTGTTATGCAGGTGATTATATCTAATTTATTTGTTCTTTTAAATTAACATAATAATATTTCCAAAAATAATCGAACATCTCATATTTTTGCTCGAAAAATGTATAAATGACTGAACTCTTTTTTAAAAAAAATGCTATATGCAAAAAGAAAACTGCAGTCGTGTTGGAATATAATCAATTCAAAAATTTGAACAAAACACGGTTGTATATAAAACACTGATCTATAAATAGATTACATCCAGTTTTTTTTTCTGTAAGTGAATAGAATTTATCAAAATGTTGACTGTAATGGCTGTTTATCTACAGAATAAATACATAAATATGAAAAAAAATAGAACATGAAGTAATATGGTGACATCAAGAAAAGCTACAGATAATATAAGTGAATGTCTGTCAAGAAAATATATTATGTTTTATTTCTGCAGACATCATACAGCATATTGGATAAGTTTTCCGGATTTTCCAGCATTTAAACATCTCTCAGAAAGGGACAGGCAGGTTAGTAATAGTTGTTACTGATTCAACTAAAAATATGATTTTTGTGATGAGGGTAGGGTTTTGAATGGAAATACTGATAATTATAGCGATAGATTTCTTATTACATGTGTCTATATGTACAACAACCATAAGTTGAGATTAGATTTGTACTATTCATGAATTCGTTAGTAAAAGTAAGAAATAAAAATATCATATTCTTGGTCTTATTAACTTTATAAGCATAATAAATGAGAATCAAGCGCTGCCAAGAAACAAAAAAAGCCATTGCAAATACAAAATAACTGAATCTTAATATATATCCGACGATTAACCTAAGCGATGATGTCGATATGTAGTATGAGGTTATACTCATGGTAGCAAACTATCAGGAAAGGTTTGTTGTTTTTTTTATGTATCAAAGTTTACATGGCATTGAATACATGAAATTCTGTTTGTAACATTACTTTAACAGTAAACAGTTTTCCGTTTCTTTAAGCGATAATTTAGTTTCATTAGAAATATATTTCAACTAAACGCTGAAGAAAAATTATAAATGGCAGGAAAACATCAATTAAGACAATTTGCGATGGCCTATAAATGATAAAATAAGACAACAGTCTTTGATTCCTTTTTTGGGAGTAGGAATAGGGTGACCCAAAACAACATGAATTATCAAGCATATCATTAATAAAAGCAACAATAGAAGAAGGTCTATTTGTGATCTGCATTCCGTTTTCTAGACATTATCTGAAGAAAAAATATTATGGGAAAAAATGGAAAAGCATGGAGGTAAAGAATTAAAGGAATAGAAGCAAGAAAATTCTTTCCAACAGTAATAACCAGAAAACATTTTAACATTTCACAAAGCTTATACAAACTGAGTCAAGAATTTACCGGATATGGTGAAAGAAAAGAATATTTATACAGATTTTATACAAAACATATCCCAAGTTCTACAAGTTACTGACCAGACATGCCAGCACTTATATTGTTTACTACTACAGCCATATAGGCTTAAGCTAATTTAAACTTTTCAACTAAAAGATACAACTGACCAATTTAATAAGATAAAGTAATATTCTTGAGAATGAGAACTCTCATAGCGTTAAAGTTAATGTTTATCTTAAATTGATTGGGTGCCTTTTAATTACTGCCTAATACTTCCGTTTTTATACTATTAGGTACAAAGAATTTACTCAATCCATTCATTGTAACAAAACTTCTACTTTTTTTGATCTACTGATTTTCTAGACATAATTAAAGCATTAAACATTACAATCACTATCGCTTTATGGACGTTGAAGCCCTCTTCCAGTTGACTGGAGTATACAGTCAAATATACTCATAAACAAAAGTGAAGAATTAAATGTATAGAATGATAAATCTAAAAAAAATTAGGATTAATATAAGTACTTTAAGAAGTAAGAATTGATTAAAAAGATATACTATGAATTTTAAAAATGTCTATAGTACTAGCAATGTTAACAGTACAATGTTAACAGTAAATATCTCCAATAAATAGATATAAATATAAGAAAAATAAGAGTATAACTAGAAAAGTTGAGCTCAGTAATCACAATATAATAATTATATATTTCATACATAACTATAATTATAAAATTATGTATTACTTTGCTTCATCGCAAGTTAATTTTTCGTCCAGACATCAAGTAATCTATATGTGTAAACGTCGGTTTAAATATTACTTTTTAATCACATTGATGATTTAAAAACAAAAGCAAAACTTGTTATTATTCGCCTCACAAGTAATATTATGACGATTGTTATGAAAATTAAGGGCATTCAACGTAATGAATTTCTTTTATCAGTACTACTTTAAATGGGTAAGTTTTATTGGATAGCTATTAAAAAAAGTGTTTGTTGAAAAATGATGCCAACTAATAAGATAACCTTTAGTGAACAGTATGTAACAACAATAAGAGATACAGACAACCAAAACTTAATTAACTTAAAACACCTGAATAAATAATGTATTACTTAGCAATATCACTTCCTTAGCTAAGGGACGACTAATCCTGTTTAATGCATTGCATTTTCAATGATTCTCTTCTTTGCTAATCATTTTCCTCAACTGTATTTCAAGCATCGGTAAAATAAAGTGTATGCCTTTCATTCATGCTATATGCTACCAATGCAATAGTATGAATCGTATTCATCCTTATACAGTGTCAGTACTTTAAACCAATATTTTAACTACAGTTTGTTTTTCCATATTAAACATGTTTAGTCTTTACACTTTACTACATATTAAGATTACTTTGGGCATCATTATGACCTTATTTTTTTTAAATTTGAAAACAATGTTTCTGCTTTAATAAAGCGTAATTGGATAATACTTGTTGCAATGCTAAAATCAATAATAAATACATTCCATTAGATAAAATTTATGTGTAAGTAGAAGATACAAATATGTTTAATTCATCAAGAAAGCAACATCTTTTCACTTTTCTTAAATTTATCAAAGTAACCTAGAATAATGATTTTTAATAACTTTCATACTTAAATTTTTGAATACAGATCCATTTTACCTTCATGTAAAGTGTTGCCGGCATCAAGCATTCAGTTTACTATGCCTATCACTTTAAATGCTTTTTCTTCAGCATATTTAGACTTTATATTAATGAAAGAGAAAATTTTGCCATTGTTTACAACACGTGTAATATTACGATAACATTTAAGAGAATGAAGAACATTCAACATAAGGACTATTTCAAATAACAAACAGTTGGTTTTTTGACTCTAACGAAGACCGCTTGTTACAGTTGAAATATCTTAGTATTTTCTTCATTTCTTATTGTGGTTTGATCTTCGCTTTATATATATATATATGTTAGCGAAGGTTGGTAGCAATCCTTCTTGCAAACATGTTTCTAAAATTTTTATGACAATTTGATTTTTCAAACTCAGAAGAGCATGCAGGACATTAGAAAAACTCTCTAAAAAGCTAGCCAAGCATAAAATTGGCATAACATTTTAGAAATATATATATATTTATATATATATTGCCTTTGCAGCATAGAAAAGTGATTAGAAACAAAGAACAGTTGTTGAACAAAAACCTGATGCAAAATCTGCTCTGCTATTTAACAATACATGCTTAGATGATGATATGGTGTCAATTTATACAAATATATAATTATATATATATATATATATACATATATATATGTATATTTTATTAAAGATTATGCCAATCTTCATTTTCGTTCGTTTTTTATTTAATTTCTCCAGTTTTCTAAACTTGGTTTTTAACTCTTCGGGTAAACTAAACACTAACTCTCCGAAAGATTTATTCTTGAGTTCCATAGTAGTCATCGAATAATATACTCTAAACCTAACTAAAAACAAACAAACTATACATTAAATTATTCCAACGTTTCGGTCACTTTGACCATCTTCAGGGATTTACAATATGACGATTAAACAACTTAACTTAAGGAAAAACACTAACAATAATTATTACAAACAATCTAGTCGCGAATTATTACATAGCTAACATAATGAATAGAAAACATCAAGACAACAAGAAGGTTACAAATCTTGGAGGTTCCAAAGTTTCAGGTTTTTCAGTTCGATTCATCGATTAATAAAATTCGCTACAACACTATGAGGCTGTCACTGACTCCAGGTTGCTATTTTGTTGGTGTCCTGCGTGGAGCTTTAAAATCCTACTGAAACTCGCTGTCTGGTTGTTGAGGTTGGGTTTATGCTCTCTAATACACAGGGCTTCTAGAATTTGTAGTCTATTATGGTCTTTTTCCTGGTATAGAATTTCTATGTTATTGGTTAATTCTTCTCTGCTCAGTTTGATGCTATGTATACTATGGGAATGATCTTTTGGAGCGCCAGCAGCAAGGTGCATAGTTAACCTCCGTGATAAAGTAGTTACCGTGGAGCCAATGTATGATGACTTTAGGAACTCACAGTTTCCTGTATTACAATTATAACGATAAACTACATTAGTTTTTGGAGGATAGGCTTCTGCTGTATGTTATTTCTGACAATCAAGTTAGTTGTGGAGGCACTTTTGTAATAGATACTTAGCTTAAGCCGGTCTTCGGAATTGTTGCATTTCGTATTAATTTTGACAATGTTCTTGATTACTCTTTCATCAGTTTTATTTACCCAAGAATCAAGCACCAACAAAACCATTAACTTCCTTGACGTCACCGTCAAGTTAATTAGATGCGTGGTTGCCAGCCGAATAGAACTCATCTTCTTTTTCTTCTCCTTCACCTGATGTCGTCGAGGTCGAAATATTGAAGTGAGTTGTGTATTGATTCTACGTGGTCTTTTATTCTTATCGTTATATATATATAAAGATTTCACATAAACACGTGAAATAACAATCAATGATCAAACCACAATAAGAAATGGGAAAACAAGACTAAGATCTTTCAACCGTAACAAGCGGTCTTCGTCAGAGTCAAAAACCCAACTGAGTTGGGTTTTTGACTCTGACGAAGACTCTGACTGTTACGGTTGAAAGATCTTAGTCTTGTTTTCCCATTTCTTATTTTGGTTTGATCATATATATGTAATTTAAAAGATATACTCGGAATAACCTGTGTGTAATGGTTATTTAAATGCATATAAACCTGACGGGAATAGTCAGGATTAAAATCGATTGATAAAAGAGAATGTAAAATTTTATGATCAGTTTGAAGTGCGATATGTAGTTGAAATATGATTTTATCTTTCAAGGGTGATGCAAAATTGAATTAATTCATAACTATCTTAAAATAATCGTGTTTTCTATAATAATCACGTTAAATAACACACCTGTAACTTTTTTAATCAATAAACAATGTTTGTCAAAATCATTTCAACTACTTCATTCTTTCAACCTAGACATTTTATAAAAAATACCTTCAAACACTCTCTTAACTCCTATATTTATCAGTCGTATGTGTAATCTACTATTACCTTAATTCTTTTGATCATTGCTTTTGGTTGGTAAGCAGGTAATTCCTAATAAGCAGTTAATCCCAAATCAATTGTTTAATATTCAGTGGGTCCCTTTTCTTACTACTATTATTGTTTCTAAATCTATAAAGTAGTCACTAGATTCATAAGAAATTTATTTCTCCTTATCCATTTAATCTATATTAGCAAAATCATATATCATATAAATATACGGCAAACAAATTTTACTTGAAAATTATAGATACATTTATATTCACTTTGAAGTAAACTGTTCACTTGACAGTTGTCTCACTTCCGTCAAATTATCTCACATCCCGGTATATCATACCATATTTAGAAACCTGTCATTTGTGGTTACACTGTATTTAATTTTATAAAACTTAATTTTGTACGTGTACGACATTTAAACTATTTCAGATTGTATAATGTGAAATTAATACATTTTATCAGAATTTAAAGGTAAAGAAATAAAAATACATATTTCCTTTTTCTTTTGTAAGATAAAAAACAATTATGAAACTTATATTTACTGTTGAATGAATGAACTACACAAATAGAATCTTCTAAATTACTTCTAAATTAGGTTTACGGCTTATCAAATGCAGCAGCAATGTTGTTTGATTAGTCGATTGATTAAATTGTTCAATAAATGTAACAATGTAAAACTTAAAGGTAACTGACTTATAATAATGTGGTAATTAATATAATTGAGCTAATATAAATTATTATCAAATTATTGTTCATGTGATTAAGGTTTCACATAATTAACCAGCAGATATTGAATAGCCTTTGGACTGGGGTTGAAGTTACCAGTCAGATATCTTATTAATTGATCTGCCTCAATCTGTCAATCTTATTTCCAATAAGAACCAGCTTCTAACTAATCCACTTTATAATATCGATGTAATACTCTGTTAGTAATCGTTAATATTGAATATATATTATTGGAGATGTTTTGTTAAGCTGTTTAGCATTTATTGATGAATTAAAACATAAGTTACTGTTTTTTGTACTTATAGACTTCTGATAATCTAAGCATTCTTTTTAATGTTTGTTATTTATTTTTATGAGAAAGATAGTAATGGTTTATACTTTTCAGGAACTTGGAATTTATTTTAATAAGTTTTAAAGTAAACTCTACTCTGTTTATGAAGGGAGTATTTCAGTATCAATGTTGAACATAGTTCAATAGAATGAACTGATTTCATAGTAAATACTATTCCAACTTCAGCTATCCATGAGCTTAAATATCTTCAAACTTCTTTTTGTATAAACTATGGAAACAACTACATTTGAATCCATACAAAGAATGATAGGCGCTTATTTATGACGGCATGATAATGGGTTGGCAGGAGTTTTTGTTTTTTATTTATGTAGATGATAGAAACACCATTTATTTCACGTTTGATGCTAAAGATGTAACTAACTTTAAGAATTGGCGTTTAGTGACCATGTAACTAAGGTTCTTAATCAGCTCCTCGTTAAAATATAAGATATTAGTTTTTTTACCTTACATTAGAAAATGTTTTTGTATTTATTCCTTTGGTTTTTTGTTTACTATAAATTTATTCCCTTATATTTAACCTTTTATTCTACTTTAAGTTTTCTTTTAAATAACAAACTTTTATATTACTTCCTAATCTTTTTATTTATCACTTTCTATTACCATTTTTGTTTTTTGTTTCACTATTAAATCCCCTTCACTGTTTAACTTTTTAGTTTTTTTTTTCTTTCCTTTTAACAATTGTTTTACAATTCGATATTGACTTCACTTTGTGGATGCACCTTCTCCTTATCAACATTGTAATGAATTTTATTCTCCCAAAAAAATACTATTGCAAAATTATTAAAAAAAATTTCTGTTTTTTTGCTTTAAAAATGAATAAAAAAGAAATAAGGAAGAAAGACAACGCAATATTTTGTACTTTGTCAACTTTAGAATTACCCTTTTAGTGTAGCAATATTAAGAAGGGAAAGGAGATGCGAAATAAATAATACATATTAAAAAAGTGGAGCAAAGTGAATTAATAAATAAAAATAACAATTTAAAAAAATTAAGGAACAAATAACGATTAATGATTGAGACTGAGCGCAATAGTAGATTTACTTTATTTATCTGATATTTCTTTGTTTCCTCTACTTTTAGAGGACATAAATATGCCTTTTCCTGATTCTATTAGAGTCAGGAGACGATATAACTAATGCTAATTATTTATTACTTAAATGAAATCAGAATGGATTTTCATCTAAACATGACCTAGTGAACAGTTCCTGCTTAAGTTACCCCTTCACTAAATAACCTTAATTCTCAGAGCTTCTCTTATTTAGATGTATTATATTTTTTTATTTAAGCTTTGACATAGCTTATGTGTTCATCAGAAACTATTTATTAAATTTGTAAGAATTGTTTAGTGCCATATATTATACATTTTAGAAATTACTAAATTAGTTAAATGTGTTGCATATTTCTCGAATAAATATGTATATTATTATTAACTTCTAAGAACACTGGTACAAAGTAAAACAAATCATGTACATAGAGAAACTGAAGACATACATAAATGACTATCTTAATTTATTTCCACTTTCATATAGAAAATGAAGCTTAGGTAATTAATTATATTTAAAGTCTTAAAAGATACCATTTGTTAAATAAAAGTTAGCATGGCTCCATAACAATGTTGCTTAAATACATTTGTTTAAAAAAAATTAAAATTATTTATTAATAATTCAAAAAACCTAATAAATAAATCAACTATGAATAAATTATTGATTATCTAACTTATTACTTAATTAATACTTTTTAAGTATATGTTATTTAAATTATTAAATAATAAATATTTGTTTAAAAATATGGAAATATGATTATTTATTTACCTAGAGTGACTTTTAGTTGAATGAATTGATAAACTTTATAGAATCACAGTACCTCCCTCATTAGGTTGTAGCAGAATTTTCCATCCCTTCGTTTTATATTGCTCTGGTCAGGCAGTTCATTATTGGGTATACTTTTTCCTTCTTGTAAACCTTATATCATATCGTTTTATAAGATATACATTTATCATTTTCATTTTATGTAGCATTATTTTGTTCTTACATAGTATATTTCGATATAATTTTAAAATTATGTTCAAAAGTAGATGATCCCGCGAAGCGGGAAAGAACTTCATTCTTTCAGAGTTTAACAGATGTGAAAAAATATGATAACAGATTTAAAATTTTAAATTAAAAAAAATAAATGCTTATGTTTTTTAAATAATAACCAGATAATAAGAATGATACTTATTAATAAAGTTATCGGTACAATTAATGTTAGCATTTTTAAATTTCAATGTGTTATAAAATATATGGTTGTTAGTAGTATATTGGTTTTTGATGGTATGTTGTTCTGTGTTTTTTTTTTTTGAAAATATATTATTTGGTAATATTTCTTAGTACTGGTAAATTATAATTGAAGTTGTTTTTTTGATTCAGGAGACAAATAGAAACACCATACCTTTGGTACCTGTTTTGACTTTATATGTGTTCCTATAAAGTACAGGTACCAAATGTATGGTGTTTCTATTTGCCTCCTGAATCAAAAAACAATTTCAATTATAATTGAATTATTGTGGTATATTATTATTATTATTATTATTATTATTATTATTATTATTATTATTATTAATTATATTATTATTATGGTATAAATTCAATTATATCATACCTTTGATACCATCACTACATCATTACATCTGCAATGACGCACCAAATCAGAATCAAAGATGCTTTCAAAATTACATCTGAACCTCAAGAAATGATTTACGGAAAGTTAAGTGTTAAGGGAGTTCAACGGTAGTTTGCTTTTTAAGAGATGATACATCCTCGGGTTTTCTAACACCTTTAGTCAGTGCCCAACTGTCAATCTCTATTCTACTATCAAATATACTGAACTACAGACAAATAACATTACAGAATTGCAGTTGTTCACTGCAAAAACATAAAGTGTACCACCAACAATAATTTAGAAAGAAAAAGAAACTAGACGATGAGATGTAATTATTGTCTTGGTGTTTATTAGAACTTATTTTCTTCATAAAGTTAAAGTTGCTACATTTTCAAAAGTTACTCTCAACTATTTACAACTAACCCTACATAACTTTCTTCTTCTTACATTCTGAAGTTATTGATGTCTATAACTATTCAAACTAATTTGGAAGTATTTACTTTATTGTTTCGATCGATAAAAGTGAATTTTCATTACTACTATTGAAACGATAACATTAAATTGATTTAAAATAAAATCGTGGGAAGTAATTTTTAAAAATGGCTTTACCGACATTGTCAGATAAATAACAAATCAAGGTTAAGGGTAGAGACAGTACACTGCACAGTATTGAATATTATGGAATATTATTCTGTACAAGAGTTATTTCTGGTTGGGAGGGACTGGGCACTCATAATGAATTAGTATCTGGACGGTGCAAAGCCAGATTTGAGACAAAAGGCTTATTCAGACCTCAAACCAACTGGCGCAAACCAACTTAGTGCTTAATTCAAAATCGGCACTATGCTTACCTAAATCCTTATACAATTTTTAAAATAACATTTCTTAATAGTAACTTTATTACACATGTATACTATTATTTAAAACTGCCTTTAAGAGAAAATGATTTATAATTGTTAAAAGATGCTGTAATTAATAGTAAACCTTCTTAGATTACCTACTCTTTTAAAAATAATAATTAATTCCTTTCAATATTCTCTGCTAGAAAACAATAAAGATGGGGCAGACTGCGATTTAAAATTTTATTGAATTATTCAGCAACAGTTATAGCAGTTTTTGCTGCTAGGTAATTGTTCTGAATTTTAGACTGCCATTTAAAACTTTATTGAATTATTCAGCAACAGTTATGGCAGTTTTTGCTGCTAGATAATTGCTCTGAATTTTAGACTGCGATTTAAAATTTTATTGAATTATTCAGCAACAGTTATAGCAGTTTTTGCTGCTAGATAATTGTTCTGAATTTTAGACTGCGATTTAAAATTTTATTAAATTATTCAGCGACAGTTATAGCAGTTTTTGCTGCTAGATAATTGTTCTTATTGCCACGTGTCATCATTTACATGATAACAATAACTAATTGTTCGAATAACCAAGTTTCACTCATATTGAAGTTTTATAATTTGTAATGTAGAATTAATCAAACTCCTTAAAACAAGAATTTTAAAGTTTCCTCTGTGTTCTTTATCATATGTTGAACAGCTTTACTTGATATCATTTGGTTTGTAAAGCTTTCTAAATTGATATTGTCATGATATTAATGCTCATCTCTTTTATCTGTACTCAAGAGCTTCATTTTATCATGTTATTTATTTATTTTTTTTTTTGTCAGTCTTAGAAAAGAGTTTTATTATAGCTTTTTGTCGATGGAGGTCATAATTTAAATTTCATAAAATATATGCTTCGTGATTTGGAAGGTACTTAAATGTAATCCAAAAATTTGTTAATAAAATAAAATTTCTTGACAATAATTGTTGTAAAAATACTTCTTTGACTCACCTTGAGTGATATGGGATTGATAAAATGTAAACAACAAGTAAAAGGGAAGAAGTATTACATATTAATTGAAATGTTACATTTTTAATCAACAATCAATTAATCACATCTAAATCTTCTCAAGGTCAGCCTTACATGCATCAAAATGCGCCAAATAGCATTTTATTAAGGCGGTTACGCTCATGGCCTGAAAATTCTTTTTATATTATATATAAAATAGCATTTATATTAACACTTATATTATAGAACTTTATATTAAGCAAAGAAAGCTGTTGTTCTCTATAACATGGAGCTAATTTAAATAAACTAAATAAATAAAATAAAACATTACTGATGCCTGAACTATACTTTAATCATAATTAAGGTAAGCTTGATACATTTGCTTACTCATTATTATTTATTTCTATGCTTTAGACGTTAACTTTTATTTCACGTGTAATATTTGAAATATTGTTTATATATATATTAGCATAGGTTGGGAGCATATCTTCTTAGAGGCATATTTTGCCATTTAATGACATCTATTAAAGTGTTTCAAAAGAGTGTCTCAATTTCCTTTGCACAACGTATTTGGGAATTGCCACCTTCTATTTTTAAGACTGTTAGGAGACTGGAACAGCTTAGTTTGAAAGTCGTTAGTGCCGAAGCTGCGCTACATTCAACAAAACAATATATATATATATTATTAAAATTAACCGCAGTCTTGGCATTCACCATCTTTAGATTGAGAGATTCGATTCTACGAACTAACGTCCTGCTAACAGGGTTCAACTGGAAAAAGAGTTGGCTAAGTGACATGTTAAACAAAATCAGTGAAATCGTCTATAGTGTTAATAGATTAAATGGATTAGTAAAGATTTTTATAAATAGAAGATAAACGGTTAATAAAGAACGAGAAAAAAAGCGGTTAGAATAAAAGAGTTGAAGGGCAACAGTATAAGTAGATTAATAGTTAATAAATGGATTAAAAAGAAGGGTTAAAATAAATGAAGGATAAAAGATAAATAAAGAACAAGAAAAGGTATTAAAATAAAAGAGTTGAAAGAAAGTAAGAATTAATAGGGAAGATATAGTTAGAAATAAAGAAAAGTACAATAAAGATAAGAATAATAAAGTTGAAAGGTCAATAGTATAAATAGATAATTAGGTAATAAGTAGATTAATCAATAATAAAATAAATGATGAATAAAAGATTAATAAAGAACAAGAAAAGGTATTAAAATAAAAGAGTTGAAAGAAAGTAAGAATTAATAGGGAACGTATAGTTAGAAATAAAGAAAAGAAAAATAGATATAAGAAAAGAAAACTTATTGGTAGCGCGCAAGCTACCAATAAAGATATATATATATATATATATATATATCCAATGATCAAACCACCATACGAAATGGGAAAAAAAGACTAAGATCTTTCAACCGTAACAAGCGGTCTTTTTTGAGTCAAACCCAACTGACTCAGTTGGGTTTTTGATTCTGACGAAGACCGCTTGTTACGGTTGAAAGATCTTAGTCTTGTTTTCCCATTTCATATTGTGTTTTGATCATTAATTGTTATTTTACGTGTTTGTGTGAAATATTTATATATCTAATGCAAGATTATCCAGAATCGGTCAGTTCTTCAGGTTCAAATTAAGCTCTTCAACATGTCAGTTTTCTTTTAAAACCTTCTTCATAGGCCTACAAAACAGAGGAAATAAAAGAAATAATACAATCATTTAAGAATTAAACATATATAAGAAGCGTATGTATGTTTGATTATTGAATGATTGTATTATTTATTATATTTCCTTGTTTTGTAAGTCTATGAAGAACGTTTTAAATGAAAACCGAATTGTTGGCAATTAGGGTTTAATTTAAACCTGACCGAGTCCTGATAAACTTTGATTTTATTTTGTTTCTACTTTACGGTCGATACTTTATCAAATATATACATTTTCTAAGGAAATAAATAAAATGTATCATGCTTATATATCACATACTTTGTTGTAGATGACAATGTCTCTTAAATTGTAACAATGCCGCCGACCCTTGGTCTAGGAAAAATGGGTCTGCAGGTGACATAATGACGCCCAGTATATTTGACTTTCCCTTGCCTGAGACATCACACACACTACTGCTTAACAAACTTGTGAGCTTATCATTAAAACGGATTAATGAAGGCAGATGAAATAGATTTGTATTATGTAACTAAAATTTGTATTATGTAACAAAAGTTATTTGTGATAAATTAAGAATAATAAATAAAATTAAAAATCTGGAGTGGCCTTCACTCAACTTTACTATAAGTAACTTAATATCAAATTTCTTGAGTATATAATATATAACGTCTCAATTAAGCATAATGTAAACATCTAAAGGGGATATGATTATTCTGGAATAATTCTGGATTATTCTTTCATTCCTGAAGGAGTACAGATAGTGATTGAAGGACATATCAATATATAAGCTTATTTTGGTACATCACACAGCTGATGCAAATAATTTCATTAGTATAACTACAGCAGTAATAACATTTTTGAAAAACCAAAGTGAACATTTCTTGATACGAAATATTCTCCTACAAGAGAACATGGCCTCTGTTCAAATAGACAGTGGATTTCTTACATCGTTTACTTGACATCCTTCTACATTGAATATTAAAGTAAAATTCTCAAATCTTAAACAGGAAAATACCCTTACTTTCTCTGAAAAACATCATAAAAATCGAAGAAAAAATGTTGCTTTAAGATGAATTATAATTAAAGTAGTACGATAATTACATTTATTAATCTCTAAACTAAAGATTTCAATTTTGAATTATCTTTTACATTTTCGGTCTTTTATAGAATTATTATACTGGGAATTTTATGGCTTCTTAGTATTTAATAAAATCATTTTCCTTCCCCTTTGTCAAATATCATATATACGGATTTTTTCTGAGTAAGTGGTATCCTTTTCCTGCCTTCTGTACTCTGTTTAAGTTTGCTATGAATGTATATTGATAAAAAATATATTAGTAATTAGCCAGTTTACATACTCAAATCGAAGTCAAAGCCTATTCAATATAATTTAAATCTTTTATAGTTGGGAGCTTCTAATTTTTGAAAATAATAAATATGAACTATTAGACTAGAGTGGTAAAAAAAAATTGGATATTTCTCAACAAACATAAGTCCTCTTTCTTGAGGAAAGAGTCCATTCATTACATTTCAATATCATGGAAAGATACTACATTCACAATTATAATGTAATTGTAACTGATATTAAGTTTTGCTCAAGAGTGCAATATATAGATTTATTAAAGCATTTTATGAGACAAATCCATCATGCCATGGAAGACAAAGGTAATTTCTTTATGTTTATTGGCTGTGATTTTTTTACATGTAACAATATTATTCCTCTTACATCTCATATAAGTCAATAAACAATTTAAATTGTTCCTTTATAAATATCAATTTTATCTCAGTGGAATCGCTCACAAAATTTCTAAGTCAATGTAAACAATGAAAAAAAATATAAAAAATTCGACAAGTATAGCAGGTGATCTCTTAGTCTAGGGTAAACAAACAGTTTTTATAGCGTTATTGCTCTTTCCCATAACTGAAACTTCATGATTTTTTTTTTATGAATTGCTAATTTTTTGTTCCATTTATGGTCAAATTTTCATTTTTTTTAATCAGCCGTTTAGCGTCAAAAAAACATTTTCTGAAAACAGAAGTCGTACTGTAACGCCCCATTAGCGAATATAATTTTGAAAAAAATATATCTCAACTCATTCTACACATAATGTTCTATATATAGGCATAGTTTCATTCTTGTCCGCCAAACAGTATGGCTTGTATCGCTCTCACAAGGTTTATAAGTCACAATTATAAGTCAAAATTTGTACATTTTATTGAAAAAAAATATTTCCCGTTGTTTTAAAATTCTGAATATATTTTCCGTTTGTTTCATTTGTAATCTCAAAGATAATGTCAAAATTTCAAAACTCTAGGGTTATCAGTTTAGGAGAAATAAATGTTTTAAAAAAAATGGTATTTTGGCAAAAAAAGTGACTTTCCCATCATGCATAATTCTTCCCAAACAATAGGGATCTTTGTCTTTATGGGACCCATTTTTGTGTAAAATATCATCTTGATCCATCAAAGATTCTGGACCGTAGCGTGGTAAGAAGCAATGCTAACACACTCACCCACCCACCCACCCACCCACCCACACACACACACACACACAGACATCATAAAACCTGTTTGACAGGTTTTTGACAGACATCATATAAAAGCCTCATAAAACGACTTCTGGGACCTCAAAACATGTAATTCCGTCAAAATCTCGAGATCAAATTTTTTCACGATCACTATACTTTACTTATAGTAAAGTAAAAACAGGTATCAATAAATACTAAGTACAAACAATAATTTTCAGTCAAACTTACATATGAAATTTACTCGGTATATAATGCTTTGTTAATACCTTAATATAAAATTTAAAAAAAGTTATTGTGCTGTAATCATATCAAAATCACGCATGAATAATTGTTTTGTTGGTCTAAAACAACCACATACCTTTAGAACAGTATTGATTATTTTAGAGACAGAATTTCAATTTTTGACTCAAAACTAATTTTATTTGCTAGTTTAAAAAAACTATAGAATAAACACATTAATTAATTATAGAAATAATGAACTAAAATAAAAGGAAATATAATAATAATTTTGATGATAATTAACTGGCATAATGAATGTAAAATTTCATTACTTGTGCAATCTGTTATAGTGTGGTATTTACTAATATTGCGAGATTTCATAAATTACGTCTCCACACAAAAAATAGAGTTTAATATAACACTAACAACGCGTTTCGAACACCTAGTGTTCTTCTTCAGATCTGTGAGTATTAAGAATATCAGTCTGATGTACTTAAAGCTCACAGATTTGTATATACTTTTTTAGATGTTGGCTTGAAAGAGAACACTAGGTGATTGAAACACGTTGTTAGTTTATATTAAACTTTTTTTGTGTATGTTGACGTAATTCATGAAATCCCTCAATTCTTTTGTAAAAATTATTGTCAACTCATAACGTTAATAAAAGCAATAATAATATACTATAATATATTTTTTTTTTTGGATAAGGAGGTGAAATGCATTTACGTACATAGTGCTGGGCTCCCAGATAAACCAGACTACCAACTAAAACACCCCCTTTTCACCTAGGACCTAGCCTGGAACTGTTTTCCACATTAATATAATATAATAATAATATACAAAGTAATATTATTAGTATTCATTAAATTATTAGTATGAATTTTACATTAGAGCCACCGTTAGATGACGAAATATTGATGATAGATTAATAGTTGTCCTAATTAGATTAAATCTAATTGTCCTAAGTTGATTGATAAACTAATGATTAGAAGAGATCTGACTGAATGTGAACGCCCGCAGCATCTGCCAAAACAGTTTCCTCGCTCAGCTCTACTGCAGCTGTTGTGTAGATAAGACTGTTGTGCAGCTTGACTTCTCTGTAGAGTAACTCATAACTGTAGATTTGTTACATAAAATAGTGTGTGCGGAATAAGTCGGAGAGCTTTGTGCGAAACTGTATTTACGAGTTTCACAACTTAACTAGCCAAGCGCAAGTCGTCGGTATGTTCACGTGACCTTAACAGTAAGTTGTTAATAATATCAAACTTCTTGGGTAAATAAGATATAATGTCCCATTTAGGCATACTATGGATGTCTAAATGGGAGATGATTATTACTCTTTCATTCCTGGAAGTAGTACAGATAATTGATTGATCTACTTATCAATATGTATGCCAGTGGTGGGATTCAATTTTTTTAAGAACCGGTTCGTGCAAATCGGTGCGTAAAATATGAGTTCGACGAGTTAAAAAGCTCAAGGAAGTTTTCCTGCTCATTGCTCGTTGCTTTAACATGATCACCAGCGATCAGTCTTTTTTTTCATATTTTCTATTATTGCTTCCAGTAGCTTTTGACGAGGTAGGCTAACAAATCTGTGGTTTTCAGTAAACTGGATATTTTTGAATGCGTCCGAAGCAACCCTCTCATCAATTTCTTTTTCAAATGTCCCTATATTGTTCTTTATGAGGTTTTCTCCTTTGAACAAAGTTGTGCCTCTTGCTTGGAGGGCATTACTGAGCAATGACATTTCATTCAAAATATTAATCATTAAAACTAGGTCCTTCAGAAAATTTTTGTTGGAAAGTCGGGCAGCCATCCCTGAATTATTTATCCAAACAAACACTTACCTTAATCTGGTGATTTCAGAAAATTGGATCAAAAACATTCAATATTTGATTCAGAACTAAAAGGTAAACTAGGCCTAATGTAGACTAGACCAACTCAACATCTGCATTGTCATGTGCGGTTTGAGCACTGTAACAGTTACACTTTACGAAACTAAATTGTTTAGTTATATATAGGCTAAATTTTAAGCTATATATATAGCTTAAGTTATATATAGTCCTTCCTGTAAATACACATTGTTAAAAATATGATCATATTTTGCTGAAACTTGCTTCTTAATAAGTTTCTCAAGTTTTCTGAATAGAGTTCTTGTTACTATATCAACAGTATATAATAAGCTTACGATAGTCGACATATTACATGAGTCCATGTTTCTGCTGTCCTCAGCCATTATCAAGACATAACAGAGTTTGAAATAGATTGATATATGAGAAGTTATATGTGTTAAGGAGGTTGGGGATTAAAGTTGTTTTTCTGAATCCTTTGGGTTGAGTGACCTGGTTAGGAGTTTGTTGCCTCTAACTGGAGAGGTCCCATTTGACCTGGGGTTGATCTAAATAGTTTTAACACTTTCTCACTATTTTCTAACTGGATATGGCTTCGTTTTCTGTATGAGTATGGCTTCTGTTAATTTGAGTCTATGCTGGTCCTGTTCTTTTTTTTATTATTCTAGTTCCTTCCACAAGCGCTTCTCTGGTTAACTATGTATGGTGGACTTGCTCTGTGTGTTTTTTGGGGGCTCCAGATATCAGGTGCATGGTCAGTCTTCTAGAGAGTGTAGTTGTAGTCATTCAAATGTATGAGCGTTTTTGGGTTTCACAATCCCCATAATTGCATTGGTACTCGTACACCAGATTTGTTTCTGTCAGTAGAGAGTTTTTGCGCAGCGGCTATTATTAGTCATAAAAAGATAGTAGTTATTATATATAGGCTATATATATGCGCAAATTACGTTGTCATACATGTACAAGTTACGTGACTCATACGAAACTTGTGGAGTTTGATAGTGGGCTAATTAATACAGGTCTGAATAGGGGTTTACGTAATTTTAACAACAGGTTCGCCGAACTCATAATATTTTCAACACCAGTTTGCACGAACCGGTGCGAACTGGCTGAATTCAGGTGAATCCCATCACTGATGTATGCTTTTTTTTGTATATCTGACCACTGATGTACATAAGATCATTAGTACACCTTCAGCAGTAATAACATTTTTGAAAAAAAATGTAGATTTCTTGTTATGAAATAATCCCTTACAGGAAAACTTTTATTCTAATAGCTAGAGGATCTCTTTCATAGTTTAACTGACCTCCTTTACATTGTATATTTAAGACAAAATTTTCCATTTAAAACATGATATGTTTATTCCTATTTTCTCTGACTAATGTCAGAAACATCAAAAGAAAAGGTCGTTTTAAGATAATTTTTAATTTATGATGTGGAATAATTACATTTACTATTCTTCAAAGAATGTTTTCAATTTTGAATTGGAAATAGATGCGCAAACTTTGGATACATACTCACCACACACACAACACACACACACACACACACACACACACACACACACACACACAGATAGACATTGTCGAGAAAACTTCATAAAATGAATTCTGGGGCCTGAAAACATCTAATTCAGTCAGTGTCTCGAGATCGATAGAATTTTTTTACGATCACCATAATTTACTTATAGTAAAGTATAATTCTGACTAGTATGCACTGTTGTTTTCTATTCATGGATTTACAATGCAGTGTTTATCCTATACTTCTTCACATTTTAACACTGAAAGTGAATATAGATAAATAATAGCTTATTAAACCTTCTTTCTATAAAATTTTACATTACGCCCTCTGAAGTCTGAATATCTCCCCTAATATTTTACCCCTTTAATAGGTCAGTCGGCTGTCGCTTCACCTGACTTTTCTTTAATACACTGTGTTAGTAGCTCTTCATATTACATTTCAACTATCACACTTATTCTTTTACTCTACTGCCAAGTCGTTTGATCTCTTCCTTACAAGACTTTTTTTAACAACCTAATTTAATCTGTCACTCTTCTGTCAGATCTGTTCGTAGATTCTGTGAATTTTTAATGTTATAGTATGTTTAGATCTCTTTAATCTATTTCTTTTTACTAATCTTGCTAGTTGTCATATACATGCGGTAGATCAGTTTTACTTATTCTTTACACTCATAAATAATGGTTACTCTGAAAATAACTAACTGCTTAATCATAGAATGGGTCCCATATTGAGGAATACTAATTAGAAAAGTTCATACCAAAAGCTGAAGTTTTTTTAATGGAATATTTGTGAAGAGCGTTGCTTAAAAAGAACTAAAGCTATAAAGCAGTGGACTTAAAAACATTTGGTAATTGCTGAAGCATTGCTTTTAGTATAAGATTTTCTTATACTTGTGCAAACTTAATTAGAGAATTAACATCCTTTTGTTCTATCAAACTGGTTCCTTGTAGTTATAAAACTTAGCTTGTTTAATTTCATAATGCTATATAATGTTAAATGCTTTAAGACGGAGCCAGATTAATTACATACTAAAAATCTGCAGTGCCTTATAATCAACATTACTTTAAGTAGAATATCACACTAATCCGCAATCAATTGATTTTGGATCTATCATGTGGTTGCAACTCTCTTCTATAATATTATCAAATCCATTGGTGTTCAATTTAATATTTTCCTTTGTATTAGTGTGGTTATATCGAATTTATAACCAAGTTATAACAAACACAAATTTATTGATCAAGAACAATCCTAGAAGTTATTGTTATTATTAAATAGATGATCCTAGCCAACGTATTTAGGACATGGCTTTTCCAGTTCAGTATTTTTATCTATGAGAAACTCGAAGGCATTTGGAGAATATGCAAGTTTGTTTGTTTGTTTTCCAAAGCCAACACTTATAAGGCTTCCATCTTTTAGTGCTGTTCTAGTGGCGGAAATTATGGTTCATTTATTATTTGGCATCCATTTTAGTGAGCGACATTTAGTGGGAGTCCTAAATTTTTGCCTAATTCATGTATATTTAGAGTAATGCTTTTTAACCATTACCTGACATTGTACAGGCTTGGAACCGACGGTTTAACTTCCTCTCAGATGGACAACATGCTCAGATTTATTCACCTTCCACTTTTTTTGAATACATCAAGGGCGACGGGGATATCCAACCCCAGACTTACCAGTTTAGAGGCAAGTCAATCATCGAGTAACCTAGCCCCCATAGCAATTTGAAAGCCCCAGTTTAGTGATTTGTAATAATGAAGCCTTTTATATAGGCTTTATTTCTTTTTGATTAAGGTATGAGGGTTGTTTTAGTTGGATTTAATGGAGATTTTTCTGCTTTGCCAATCTTTGAGGAAGTGGGAAGTCGTGTGCTCTAGCTGAATGGCTATACTACGAACATTCATCTTTATAAGATATCAAGATATATAATATAACGTTGATTCTTTACAGTATTCAGATGTTAATCCTCTAAATGCCATTGTAATAGGGCCATGGCACAACTCCCTGGAGGCAGTTTCTAATTTGACCCCCCTTTATAAGCCTGGTGTATTAAGCCCAAATTGCTCTATATTGGTAACTCTGAGAACTTAAGAGCAGAAGTAAACTTGATGATTTTTTCTTTATTAAAAGTAAAGAATAGTAATATTGCAGACATTAGTTCTCGACCTATAGACGAATTTCTACGCTTTCAATTCTTTGAGGTCCTTTTTTGAAGTGTTTTGTATGACGTATATGTGTAAGGGGGTGTAATATCAAAAAAGCAACACATCGCTTGATAGATCAAAATAAAATTGTCCACAAAAATAGGTCTTATAGTTTATGTTATATTTTTTTTTGACAATATCATATGACAGAAAAGTAACTTTTTTCCAAAAATATATTTTTAGACATCTGAAACATATTTACAGAGTAAAGGAACACACTTACAAACTTAATGTAAGAGTTTGTATATTCTATCTAAATGTAACAGTAAATGTATGTACTGTACGGTACATGTAACAAACCCAAATGACTCTGGGTTTTTGACTTTGACGAAGACTGCTTGTTGCAGTTAAAAGATGTTAGTTTTTTTTTTCATATTATATTGTGGTTTGATTATATATATATATATATTAATATTATATTATAAGATTAGTATATATATATTATATAATTATATATATTAGTTTCTTTTTTAAATAGAGCATGAGAAATATGGCTGTAGTTTCAACGAGCCAATTGTAGGAAGTATAATATATATTTCAGTGAATTACTATTACTTTTCATTTTCAGTTTTTCATTTTCTTTTCCCTCTCTAGCAAATAATCTATGATGTATTTTATAATCTATAATTTATTGCTAGGAAGTAGTGAGCAAAAATTTGTTTAAACGATTTGTGCTTTAATATTAGTTTTTGGGGCACAAATTTAGTAACATCATGAGGAAATTACCTTTTCAACAAATTTATTCAATCAGTGATGGAATCTGGCACGGTCTTCTGGAAAAGCTATTTTCCTTCTCAGCTATATCTGATTTAGACAATTTGGTCTTCACAATAATCTTTTTACTTTATGTGTTAAACTTTTCCTTGATAAAATCGTTCCTAACCAGACAACTTATTTTTTATCATATCAACACCTTGTTTGGCTAGCAAAGTTAAACTTACAGCATTTCTCTCATCGTAATTAATTCTCTACTGCACAGATTCATTATAAATTTAGATGATTAAACCCTTTTCATTTTAACTTTAGCATTGTGTTGACAATGTTAATTTTATCATTATTTTTTGTACTAAATAAATATTCTTTAATTGTCATGGAAAGGTACTGATTTTTCATTCGAGTTCAAAGAATTATTTTAAACAATGGCTTTATTTTTTTCCCCCTATACTTTAATCAACGTAACCTTACCACATATATAAGTTTTACAATTGAACTAAACTTAAGTAATATAAATGCACTTAAAGGTTTTGTGGTTTTAATTTCAAACTGCATGATTTATAAATCAATATATAATGTATATATAGCATTTAAAATAGCGGGTTATTTTTATATTTAATATTTTTTATTATATAATTTTAATTTATAAATTTTGTGTTTGTATTTATATAGCAGCGGGTCAAGTGACATGGACATACTGAAGGTGAACGCAAATGAGATACACGATCACATGTAGTCTTAAGTAGATATATTTCTACTCATATTAAAATGGATATAAAATTAAACCATTGTGCTAATAATGGATAGCTGAAATGTATGATATAACCGTTAGATAGTATTTTTCTTTATTTCCCAACAAACCTTGTAGTGAAACCAGGGTTTTATATCATCCAAACTATCATGATCTCAATCGAAAAATCGATCTCCTGGGCAGGTCACTTGATAATGTTGTGATCATTTGTCTCTGTGTCAAATACTCAGTGTGTCACTGGCGCTTTCCTACTTAGCTACCTATAAATCAAAGGAAAAAAAATATCACAATTGCTTTGACTTGCAATAGCTCAATGTATCGATGTCCAAAGCTGTAAAACCTCTACACAGCAAGGGATATTATATGTGTTTATATTCTTTAGAAAATGAATTTAAGTAGAGATTTGCTTATAAATCTCAGTAGCCTTCACTTCTAAGAGAAAAAAACCATGCCAAGGTAAATTTTCCTATGTATGTTTATTTAGTTTTTTAGACTAATACTGTGAATAATTATAATTAATAACATATTTTTACTACGAACATTTATTTTTCCTTGTGTCCAAAGATGAAGATGAATATATAGATTAAAAAAAAACAAAGAAATATTTCTTTTCAAATGGTACAATTACTATTTATATTTTGCGAGAAATTTTTCCGCCTTAATGTGCTTTATTTGAATACCAAAATTAATATGTGACTAACATTTTACTGTTATTATTTAACTCGTGTAGGCAACGATTATTGAAATTTGCAAAGGTTTGATTAAAAGGTTTTGTGAGTTTCAAATTTATTATTGAATTATTTTTTCCGTTAAATATGCAATGGAATTTTTTTGCAAGAAAATGTTACTTGTTTTCCTTTATTTCAAGATAGCAATATATTTTATATAGTATTATATAAGTATGTTATTATAATCGAGTAAAATATTAGATGTTTTATTTACTGTTTTTCAAATTAGTTCTATTAAGAAAATGCATTTTGAAAGATTACCTGTAATTATATATAACATTATATAATTATAGGTAATACGATTATATATATATAAAATTATATATACTATTTTTGGTATAAATTTATAATTACATTTGTAAATGATAACAATTAATAATTTACCTCAATACTATTCTACATTGACATTGAACACTCTGTGTAACAAAATCTATTCTGAAGAGATTTATTCGAAAAGACCCTACAGGTACAGATACACGAAAAGACGGAATCTTGCATTTCGTGTAACACAGTAAGAAAGTAGAATGCCTGAAGAATGTATAAAGTTGAAAGGTAAAAGTGCAACAGATAATATAAATGACTCGACGGGTCACCTCTCGCAGTTCAACACATACTGTTCGACTGCGTTGAGTTGAACTCGGAGAGAAGCAGGTCCGTGCCCCCATAGTTTGCAGCTTTGTTGGACAAGGGCCTAGTCGGTACCTTCAAAAAAATGGTGGATAAATATTTCAATTTACTTAATTAAATTATAATAGCCTGTATAATGTTTGTCAGTACTCGCGATTACTCTCTTATCATTATTGTTATTATCATTGTTAAAATATTATATATTTAAGCTGCATTATCATAATATAATAAGAATTATTGTGTAACATTAAAGATTTTAATGCATGTAATGCCTTCTGGTGGAGCATGTTGTTGTCTAACAATAAAAAATATAAATGACTCCCTGTTTATTAACAAAACTTCAACTACAATTATCAATTGTATCACTTGTTTTACAAGATCCATCATAACAGAAATCTTATATCCTTAGTTGTAATGCTACTTTTTCTCTACAGATGCCTGAAAGGAAAAGGGAGATACCTTAATTGGATGAAAATTTTCCTGCCAGAGCCCGTGTTTAGATCACCCTTAATGGAAAGAGTTTAAATTGGGTCAGTAAGTTAGCTGAGCGCTCCTGATGGCTTGTTCATACCTTCAAATTCCTCTCACCTCAGCTAACAAGGTTCTATGGAACTCACCAAAACTACCTTGAACCTTTCATCCAATTTCATTCAGAATATTGTCTTCCTTAGAAATACGAAGAAATAGCATGGCATATGCCAACAGTTACTTTGCAGAATTGTCCATACAAACTTAATATTTAAGGGATGAGAGGATGTCTACAACAGTTTGACGAGTGACTGCAAAAAAAAAAAATATTTTTAACCACATCAAATATAAAAATTATAAAATGATCAAAATTTAATCCTAGTCTATTCATATTAAGGAATTAAACGAAATCATGCAGCAGAATTAAAATGTTCTAAAAACTTTTGTTTGAATTTGAGCAAAGAATTCACGTTTATTGATGTATTATTATTAAAATCCTTTCATCTTGAAAATAGAATCCAGTTTGTTTAATTAAATTTTCGCATTTGAAACAAGAGTAGGAATAAAGAAAAATCACAGTTCTTCTCACTTTTCAATATTTCCATGATCGGAATGACATACCAGGAAGAGGAGTGATATGCCAAAGAAATGATAGTGAACTGAAGCCTTTCGTGCCTGCAAACCATTTCAGAGGTACTATAATGTGAGATAAAAAAGTTGAAAAGGCGTCAGAACAAAAGCAAATATTATATAACATAAATAAAAAAATTGTAAATAATACAGACCAGACAAATAAAAAACTGTATAAGGCAAAATATAAAAATAATATAAAAAGCACTATGAGTTATATGTTTCATTATGACTGAGTACCTCTTATAATATTACTGTGAAACAGTCAATAAAGTTGAGGGAATTGGCGTTAATGATGAAAAAAAGGTCAGCTTGCCTACCTACAGAGAGCCCTTCATTATCAATTTAATACGAACGCTAAACATCATGCTGACTCCATATAGGAGGCATCACACTCAGTACATTTTTAACGGAAACACCAGCAAATAGAATTGAATGACTGTTGATAGGTTTATTTAATAAAACTTCATAAAATTGTAAACCAATAAATGTTTAAAATAGTTTTAGAGGGTATTTAAAAAAAGATATTCTTTGAATGAGGTTATCAAAGGAACTTTATCAGTAGCCTTATCGTCGCTGCTATTGTTAATTATTCTCCTAGTATTATAAGTAATACAACTTTATTAGTAATTCTTTAATACTTTTTTAACATATGCCTTATTTTTCGTCAACTGATTTATCCATTTTCAATAAGTAATTGAGGTCGTGTAATAACGAGAGTTTGTTTTAAACTATGCTGAACATTAAGAAAAGTACTAGTGTTCAACGTTGAAAATTCGGTCCATCTCGTGGTGCACATGCCAGGGGGTGGCATTTTGAGATTGTAAAAATAGAAAAAAAAATTAAAATCATAGAAAGCTAACGAAAAATCTGAAATGTTTTACCAAAATGAGTTCTTAAAGTCTTAATTGTTTTTATGTTTTATTTGTGTAATACTGTTTTTAAAGGATTTTTCAACTTTAATATTTGCAAATTAAAAGTAAATATATTTTAACTTTTTCAAAACTATTTTTTCAATGTGGTTAAAAGTTTATTATATTTATTTTTGTAGCTAGTTAATTTAATTTAATAATTTTTTATGATTTGAATAATACGTTTTCTTTGGAAAATCTTTGGTTTTCTTTCATAAAAATTTTTATGATTTGAATAATACGTTTTTTTTTGGAAAATCTTTGGTTTTCTTTCATGATGACTGTATATGAATGATTACGGTAATACGATGAAAGGTTCGGACTAATAGCAGCAGTCCAAAATTAGGTTCTTGATTATAATTCAATGGAAATAAATATTTTTAGGCCTCTCAAGAGATTGTCAACGGTAATCGAAGAGAGGTTGCATGTAAATCCTTACGACCTCTGCGGGCGGCAAAAATGATGGTAAATATAGTTAATGGGTTAGTTCCACTGAGGTTAGTAATATTAGAATTAGTAATAATACAATCCGTCATACCTCGTAAAGTCTCAGAAAAGCTCGATCGGTTTCGGGTCCGTCTGGATCCAGACGGACCCGAAACCGGTCGAGCTTTTCTGATATTTTACGAGGTATGACGGATTGTATTATTACTAATTCTAAAAATGATGGTATTCCACTGAATAACCTGCCAGTATGTCGCTATTAACAACATTAATTTAATTTTAATAGTTTATTGAATTCATGTAAATGTTTGTTACATTTGTCTTTGAAGAGATTTAATTTATTTATAGACTGGTGCTTATTTATTTATGTATGATTAGTAGTGATGCAATTATGTCAAAGTTCATTAAATGACTGTTTCATAGTGATAAAGAAGTTCCTTATTGAGAATCGTTATTGAATCACAACAAAAGTAGTTCCTTTTGTAGATGGCATTATAATAGTTGCTTGGAATGTTGTTTAAAAGGAGATATAAACAAGTGCAAGTTTCATTCTAACTGTTTTCCAAGAATTCAATTAAGAACAGTGGTTTACTGCTGTTAGACTTCCGTCTGAATTTAACTCAAGACTTGTTACATACCAAGCTACCTTGGTGGCCTTGACGTCCAGCATTGGTGAACCCGACGATTCTACATAACTAATTGGAGTCATTAAAATCTTCATGATGCCTGATGAAGTTGAGTGTAAAATAAGTGGTTTTAAAGCTTCTAGAGTCACAGTTAAACTTCCTCCGTTTTAGAAAAAGAATATTAAAATTTGATTTTGTCAGATAGAGAGCCAATTTATCACTAATCACATTACAGATCAGACTACAAAGTACCATTTTGTATTCGGTTATTTAGATACAGAGATAGCTGAAAGAATTAGTGATTTTTAAAACTAAACCACTTTTTAAAACCTCTTACAATGATCTCAAGCAGCGACTAATCATAGAGTTTGTAGAATCAGCGACAGAGAGCAGAGAGACAAAAAATCTATTGACAGAAATTGAACCAGGAGATAAGAAAAAGCTTCAACATTTTTGTACAAAATGCGTTGATTAGCTGGAACTCAAGGCTATCTGAACTAATAGCTCAAATTGAGCGAGCACATGCAGGTAACATTTGTAAAGTAACCATTCAATCAAAATCATCTTGGATTTGAGTTCCAGCTAATCAACGCATTCAACCCAAATGCGGAAAATAGTTAACTCGCTACTTAGATGCAGCGGAAGGTAGTTGAGCCAATTTATCTCGCCGCTTATTTACAATGGGCACAAACAGGCTTATGTTTTCTAATAGACTCAAGTGCTGATGTATCTGTGTGACTCAAACACAACAAAACCGTAGCCAAAACTGAAGATGTCTATAATATGTGGCAAACGGATCTCCTATTTCAACTAGTATCTAGTATCCTATTTCAACTTTCAACTCCTATTTCAGAGTATAATTTCCATAAATATTGGTCTGAGGAGAGTATTTAACTCAAATTTCATTGTAGCTGATGCCACTCATCACATAATAGGCACAGATTTTTTTAGAACATTTTGAACTTCTTATAGATATTAAGAATTGTTAATTAATTGATAATACTACGGTATTGGGAAAGAATAATTTGAGGATTATGGATAACGATCATATTAAAATCAGCCCATGAGGGAGTGTATAGGTCTCTTCTACCGTGGGTACATGAACAAGGACTCCAAAACAATAGGAGAGAACGGTTCAAACATTAAATTCTGATGTAGTCAAACAGTAAATTCCGATGAATACTTACATATCAGTATTTTTTATAAAAACAAATGGACCAAAAACCTGGTGATATGGAATCAAACGAAACAAGAAACTCTGGAGCTCTACAGCGTAGCCATCTTACGAATATAAATGCGTTACCTTCCTTTTGAAGTATATATTTCTGACCACGACGAGGCTATTGCGGAGTTTTACTCTACATTTTTTAACATAAAAACCTAAGCAATTAACTACTTTCGTTTAAATTTGCAAATAGTTTTTTAAAAGTCATTTCTAATTTTAATAACTTTGAAAACAGTTTAAGGTGGTTTCAAGAAAATAAGTTAGGGAGGCAAGAAAATAAGTTTCAGGTAGTCGATCAGTGCCTCCCACCATGGTGCCCAACGTACTCCCGCCATTCCACATTTAATTATACATTATATTAAAATTATAATTATAATTCCACATTTAGTAAACTTTCGGCTAATATTTAGATATTGTTAAGGTTATTGTTAAAGTAGATATTTTTAATTTAAAATTTAAATGTATTATTAAATTTAAAACTAACTATATTTTAAGTTTAAACTAACTAATTTCGTTTTTAATTAAAAACTTCTTCTAGAGAGTAAAGTAAAGAAGACGGTCAGCAACCAACAGTGTTTTCATGCACGAGCTAGGCGAGCAGGCACCTAGCCTTGCTATCCTCTTTCATCATCTATGGTAGTAGGGTAGGCATGAATTGTTGAAGTGTCAACAAATCAATACAAGTATTATAGTGAAGAGCAAGGGAATACAGTAAGTTAAGGAGATAATGGAATAAAAAATATCTTAAGGGAAAAAAATGAGATACATTATGAATAAAATAGAAAGCAAAAGAAGTATAAAATTACCAACTTACGAAAAATGGCACAAGATTATAAATAAATAAAAAGAAAAAAAAGAAGCATTAAAAAAATAAAATAATGGTAAAAAAACAATAAATTAATAAAAAAATAAAAGAATTTTTGAATATGTTTTGACAAGAATAAATCAAACAAGTATAAAATATAAAGTGAAATAAGATAGAAGAAATAAATAGATTTTTAATTATTACTGTTGAATAACTATACAGTCAGTGTAACTTAGCAATTTTACTTAATTAGCGTAATTTGACATTGTTTTTTTTTTGGTTAATTGCTGTTGAATATAATAAAATTGATAATTCTGAAGATGGTGTATAATCACCGAAACATGTCAAATACAAATTTGAAAAAGTATGGTGATCTAATCTTTGATTTAAACCACCTTGAATTGAAGAAAAGGTTCCAAAGTTTAGAGAAACATTCAACAAGGAAAACTAAAGTGAAATCAGTCATAATGTTTTTAAATATATATTTAAACCACAAACCACAAAATGAAAAGAGAAAAAAGACAAAGATCTTTCAATCGTAACAAGCAGCCTTCATCAGAAGACTGCTGTTGGGTATTTAACTCTGACGAAGATCGCTTGTTACGGTTGAAAGATCTTAGTCTTTTTTCCCTTTTCATTTTGTGGTTTGATCATTGATTGTTATTGATTGTTATTTCATGTGTTTATATATATATATATATAATATATATATATATATAAATATATATATATATCAATGATCAAGCCACAATATGCAATAGGGAAAAAAGACTAAGATTTTTCATCTGTAACAAGTGGTTTTCGTTAGAGTCAAAAACCCATATATATATATATATATATATATATATGGATTAATTTACCACAATGAAACTAATTTGGAAAAAATACTCTAAGGCCATTTGTCATCACATCGTCAGAGAGCAAGTGAACTAAAAAATTGTAAATTAATCCATCTATTACATCAAATGTTATTTTGATTATTATTTATATATATATATGGAGTCGTTGTCTGCCTGTGGAGGGATTCGTTTTTATCTTCCTGATGATGATGACATCGAAAAATAGTAGTGAGTTTCTGTTTCATTTCTGTGTGTTCTCTGTGTCGGTATAATTTATATATATATATATATATATATATATATATATATATATATATATATAAGTTTATATTTATTAATGTATGATTTAAATTTATATATATATATAGAGAGAGAGAGAGAAAGAGAGAGTGAGAGGGGGGCGAGAGAGAGAGATAGTGACTGAGAGAAGTGGACAAGAGATAAGAGTTGGAAGTTAAAACTGATAAATTCTAGAAGATTTTAAATATTTGAAAGTAATAATATCCGAAAATTGATTGCCTTTTAACACTCTGAAATGTATTTACCAATCGATATGAATCTGAAATTTAGCATGTATGAAAAGCGATGGATGCTAAAGAAGATAAGAGAGGAATGTTAGTGGGTTGCGTTATCTAGTACAAGTTTGCCAGGGTAGGTATGGCCCCTGGCCAAATGGGAATCATTGACTTTTGCTTTAACCTTCTGCGCTTCTAACCTTAACTGTGAACACAAATTACTCCTTTCAGTCTCCAATTCATTGAATATGTTTAACTCATTGATAAAATATACCAAATTTTGTAGATTGATAATTAACTATAGAGTTATTATTTCTTTATATTATGATACTCTATGCAACTTAACAGTAAGATGAATATGGAAGAAATTTCTTTTTGATCAAATTGAGTAAAAATTATTATCTAGAGGTTTAATACAAAATTTGAAATATTTTAATGTACCATATGTACAAAGATTATAATTCTTAAATATAAAAGATAAAATTCATTCAAACATTTATTTTCTGATGCTTTCCATGTATTCTAATTGATGTATTCTAATTAAACTACATGTTCCAATCTTCAACAAAACTTAAAATGTTAGATATAGTTTTCAGTACCTTTATAAAACTCTTTGTATTTCGGTAATATTGAAGTACAGGAAATGTACTCTTCCGTTATTTATTAAAAAATCATATTAATTTTAACACTATTTCGTTAATTAGATGATCATAACATATTTTATATATTTTTTTTTAAAATTTTCTGACAAAATAGAACACTTGTGAAGCCTTAACACAGTTACTTTGGTTTAATTCTTATTCTTTTTCACATTTCATATTGAAATTGATAGATTGATCATTGATAGATATCATATATATACATGGTTCATTCGACAAGAAATAGAATATATTACAGGATTATTGCACTTAAGTTGCAAACATGAAAAAATATTCTGAGGTAGGAGAATAATTATAATCCTTGTTTAGTGATTAGTTGTTTATAACCTATTGAATACTCTACACCTAGGGTGTGCAAGAAAATGCAGAATGTCTTTTATAAGAGGGTGAGTTATCTTTGTTTACGGATTTTAGATGGATGCAGCATGATAACCGAAATTTTGAAAAATGAATAAAATAGAAATGTATAAGTATAAATGCACCTAAAACCGTCCTTATACCCTACTGTAGGAAAGAAATAAATGACCTAAAACTATCAAAGTTACAGATATACTCTTCAAGGTTCATTATATGAAAGATTAAATTGGAAAAGCCATGTAACAGATCCATTGGCTAATACACAAAGGCAATGTTCTAGTGTTTGATGTTATGTCGTAGAACATAGTATCTTAAAATAAAATCTCCAATTTGGCATTAAAATAGGATTATTACTTTCTAATATCATATGCATCGGTGGTGTGATATGCAAAAACAAGTGTGTATATTGATAACTGGATCAATGGCTATCAGTAATATCTCTAGGATTGGGAGACTAGTAATCATCTCTCTGTACAAGGAGATAAATATTAGACATTTATATAAAAAATGATTAACTTTCTATTTATTTAAAAAATAAAAGCACTCATGGGTAATCAAATAGCAAACAAATTCATAGAATGCAACAATAGCAATTTGACCTAAATGATGGTTACGTAGAATGACAAAGATTGATTATTTTACCGAGGGTCTAAAGTAAATACAAATGGTCAAGTTGGTTAATTTTTTTTTATTTACATAAAATAGAGCATACGAGTTCGACGAAATTCAGGCGCTCAGTTTAATAATTTTAAGTAAAGATCTCAGGTTGATCTTTTGATTTTAACTGATAACTGATAGTTTCTGAAACTGATGAAATGATTATAGCCACACGTAAATAAATTATATGTAATTGATTAATGTGTACTTATAGCCACATTAAAATAAACGAAAAATCAGTCTGCGTCAAGGAGTTTGATATTATGTTTACTTATATTAAAGTTGATTACAGCCTACTCAAAATTTTTTAATTTACTATAAGTAAAGTATAGTGATCGTGACAAAAATCGATCTCGAGAGTTTCACAGAATTATATGTTTTGAAGTCCCAAAAGTCATTTTATCAAAATTTTGTGTGTGTGGGTGGGTGAGTGTGTTAGCATTGCTTGTTACTACACTACGATCCAGAATTTTTGATAGATCAAGTTGATATTTTACACAAAAATATGCCACATAGTTTAGATGATTCCTATTGTTTGGGAAGAATTATGCATGACGGGAAAGTCACTTTTTTTGTAAAAAACCGGTTTTCAGAAAACATAATTTTCTCATAAATTACTAACTCTAGAGTTTTTAAATTTTGGCATTATCTTTGAGGTTACAAATAAAATAAAAGAAAAATATATTCAGAATTTTAAAACAACGGGAAATATTTTCCTTTCAATAAAATATAAAAATTTTGACTTAAGATTCAATCTCAAAGCTTGTGAGAGTAATACAAGCCATACCGTTTGACGGATTAAAATGAAACTATACCTTAATATAGACCATTATATGGAAAATCAGATGAAATATTTTGTTTGGAAATTACATTCACAAATGAGGCGTTAAACTACGATTTCTGTTTTCAGAAATTTTTTTTTTGACGCTAAACGGCTCATTAAAAAATCATGAAAATTTGGCCACAAATCGAACACAAAATTAGTAATTTATAAAAAAAAAGCATGAAATTTCAATCACGGCAAAGAGCAATAAAGTTATAAAAACTGTTTGTTTATCCTGGCTAAGGGATCACCTGCTATACTTGTCGAATTTTCGATATGTTTTACAATGTTTACATTGACTTTTTTGTAAACTTTTTTTGTTGAAATTTTTTGAGCAAATCCACTAAGATAAATTTGATATTTAAAAAAGAAAAAATTAATAAATTATTTATTGACTTATACGAGATATAAGAGGAATAATATTTTTACATGTAAAAAAATCAAGGCCAATAAACATTAATACATTTCCTTTGTATTCCATGGCATGAGGAATTTATCTTATAAAATTGCTTTTTAGGAAGCCATAAATTTCCCAGTATAATAATTCTATAAAAGACCAAAAATGTAAAACATAATTCAAAATTATGTTTTTGTTTTATATATTCAAAACGAAATCTTTTGTTTAGAGATTAATAAATGTAATTATCGTACATCTTTAATTATAAATCATCTTAAAACAACATTTTTTCTTCGATGTTTATGATGTTTTCCAGAGAAAATAAGGGTATTTTCCTGTTTTAAATTTGTAAATATTCAAATTTAAAACTTAAATATTCAGCGTAGAAGGAGGTCAAGTAAACGATGTAAGAAATTCACTAGCTATTTGAAGAAAAGCCGTGTTCCCTTGTGGGAGATTTTTTGTATCATGCAATTTTCACTTTGGCTTTTCAAAAATATAATTACTGCTGTAGTTATACATATATTTGTATGAGATTGTTTACATAAGCTGTGTGATGTACAGAAATAAGCTTATATATTGATAAGTCGATCAATCACTATCTTTGAATGTACTACCTCAGGAATGAAAGACTAATAAACATCTCCCATTTAATTGTTTACATTATGCGTAAACGAGATGTTATATATTATATACCCAAGGAGAGTTATATCAAGTTTACTTATAGTAAAGTTGAGTGTAGGCCACTCCAGATTTTTTAATAATGTATTGTTGTTTTGATCTGGGTTTGAGACATTTCCTAGAGTCTAATCTGACTGATATTGCAAGCATGGAAGACATATTTTAAGAACTGATGCAAGTAACTGCTTAAAGAAGTTCGATTTTGAGACAGTAAGAGTCTAAATCTGTTCAACAAATGCCAACAAGTGGTTGACTTAAAGGTATAACAAGGAGCTTATTAAAAGTAAATAACTCTTTATTAATTCCGTTTTTGATTTTATCTTCCCTTTACTATTTTATTGATACAGTTCATAAATGTCTTCTACTATTTCATATTTCTTCTAATTGAGTATTGAATATTGATGAGATACAATGATGAATAGAGAATACAGTTATTGCCATGTGTTAGCTTCTTATATAGTAAACTTTAATTAAAAATCACTTAAAAACTGAAATATGTCAAACACTATCAATGTTGGTTTCTATAGTAAATTCTATTCTTGGAAGAGCTTATTTAGTCAAGCTAAATAAAATTTTTCACTTTTAATGCTCAACGAAATACTGAAAACGTCATCAACATTGAGAAACCATTTGAGAAGGGTATTGCATAAACTGTCATTCGAAAAATACCTTATAATTAGAACTTATTAGACAAGAAAGACATTTTTCTATACGTAATTCTAATTTATGCTTATGAAATGTATTGTTAAAAAAAAAAATTCATGTCGGAAATATTACTATCATCGACAGTGGCATAGAGAGAGTCAAACAGAAGGGATACTGCTGAAACCCTGATCAATAGCTAATGAAAGACTAAAACTTGTGCCACATAAAACGAGAATAGAAAAAGATTTTCATCCCTTTCTAAAATTAAAACCAATATTTTATTATTTTTAGGTCAAGAGAATCTCCCTAGGGGTCTAAGTAAATTGGTAGATATACTCACCGTGTATAAGCTTGAATGTGGACAGTTTCGTATTCTTAGTTAAACCATAATTGAAATAACACAAAGTCCCATCTGCATTTTCTATTCAAATGTTTTGTAACAGTAATGTTATTTCCAAGTTCTTTTATAAATTTAATTCCTGAAGGAACGATTGATGTAGAAATATAATTTAATCTAAACATTAGCTAAAAATAACATGCAATAGCGTCATCTTATTTTTATAGCGTTCTTTAAGAGTTGTTGTAATTCTCTAATTGGTGAAAATTTATACAAAATCACAGACAATGCTTTTCCTGATAAATAGATCTAGGATACTGAAAGTTTTATATTCTCTATAAGAATGTATTATCATCTACAAGTGAGGTGAATATTGACCGAAAATGTCATTGTTATTCAACATTACAGTAGAACATTCGTATTGGGTGTCATAATCACTCATAAAAATGGTGCTAAGTTATTCCAGCTCCTATGCACCTTGAAAACTCCTATTCCTATAAAGAAATTTACTTTACTTTATAGAGTTGCATGATTTTGTCTTTATTTGAATTGAGTGAAAAAACAAGATATGAAGTAAATAAATAATTTTTAGAGTTAAGTATTTTTCAGAACGTGTTTTGAATATAAATTTGTTATTTATGGAACATATATTTGAAATATTTTTCTTAAAACTGATATTAGTTGCTGGTTTCTTCAATGATAGTAAGCCTGTTTTGTTTTATGACCATGTATGTACCCTCATAACCTTCCAGTGGCACCATCGATGAAGCAACACACTGATGTTTTTACATAGTGCACTTTAGCACCTTTTCAGCACATTTCACATCTTCCTTGAAAAAAAGAAAAGGAAACCATCACAGATGTGTCCAAGATGAACCTTGCGAAGGCAGGCATTCACAACATACGAGTATATTGCAATAAGTTTGAAAATGTTCAAAGACATGATAGATGTTCAGCTTTCCAAGGACTTGAAGTTCTCCAGTATCAGTATTTAAGTCGTATTCCTTCTGTTTCAACAAAACCTTTTTAGTCATAGATATACGAGTATGATAGAAGAACCTGAGAAGTGCTCTCTATACTTGCTCCAAAAGGAACGTCTATAAGAGGTCTCTTACAAACCTCCCCAATCCTATCACAGGTGCATATCTTTCCTATTGGTGCACACATTCTATTAAAACATGTTTGACAGTTTCTCTGTAGAAGCTTCATAGCCATGTCGTGCTAAGGCACATATATAACAATATTTCGTAACAAGATGCTCATTAATAGTAATAAGGTCAGATTTCCTCTACTCAATACTGAAACCGATGAAAAGAGAAGGAAAGCCTCTGTCTCTCTGCTATAAATTGTTGGAAATGTATACCTAATTCATGCATCAAATGAAAAATATTACAACTGGCTTTGTAAAAGTAATAAATATTATAAATAGATTTTTTATCTGATAATACTATTCATAGTATTGTTGTTACGTGTATCCATTAACGGATAATTAATGAAAATTAATTTCTTCTACATTGTGGAACTCTAATATACATAGTTATATAATAATTACACTATAACACAAATATTACAAAATAAAACGAAGTTATTTAGTTTATTTCTTTTGATCAGTAGCGGATGCTATTATTTTTATTAGTTATATAGGTGTTCAGTGAATACAAAAATTGCTTTTGATTAATATTTCAGCGCACTTTTATAGCTTAGTAACATTTACAAAAATAATTATTTGTTCATAAATTATTATATTTTTGCAATAGCTGTTCTGCCTACTTGTTAATAATTTTGGTTAGTAACAGCAAAGAATAAAGTTGGCTGGAATTTTACAAAATTTTAATTCACCCATTTCATTAGAAGGATAGAGTAAGGTTGAGTAAATTATCGTGATGGGCTTTCCCAATCGGTGCTCTTATTTACATTTCAACCAGAAGAAAAAACAAAAACTCTGTTTCTGTTTACACAGGCTGAAGGCCGAATTTTATTTGAATCTGTTTTTCTTCAACCTTAGCAAACTCAAATAAAACATATTTACATTGATTTCATTTCGTAGTGATATTAGATTCAATCTGGAATCAGTTGGGAGCCTGTGTTTCCATATGTATTGTGCTTTTCTTATATAAAAAAAAAAATTGATTTATTTTATTTAGTAGTTCAGATACTCATGCCAAAATTACACTGAATA
This sequence comes from Hermatobates lingyangjiaoensis, assembly GCA_026182355.1. NCBI lineage: Eukaryota > Metazoa > Arthropoda > Insecta > Hemiptera > Hermatobatidae > Hermatobates > Hermatobates lingyangjiaoensis. The sequence continues at coordinate 1,876,564 of JAPFBL010000117.1, read as the reverse complement.
CATTTAGTTGCTCAAAATTACTGGACGGAAACCTTGACACATTATTTTTTAGTATTATTTCACTAATACTACATTTATAACAAAACTTTTTGCTGAGTAATTTTATTCACATTGGATCACTCATTCTTGCCCTGATATTTGTATAAATACTTAAAAAAAGAGGCAGAAGGAGGTAAAGTGTTCAAGTATTTTAATTTGAAAATAGTCATAAATTAATTATGCATGATTCCATAACATCTGACATCTGATGATTGCATGGAGAGGCAGCGTTGTACATAAAAAAAACAGTACTGTATATATGCCATTAACGAGATGGATACAAGTGTTACTTGGTTTTTTCGAGGATGTCTTCTAGGAAGATATATCTGGGGGTTTAACAGAACTCAACAATACACAAACCTTCCAAAAACCAAAAGGTATGTAAAAAGTTGTGCAAAAAGTGAGCAAACAGAGTGCATAAAGTGTGCAAAAATGTGTGAAAAAATTATGCAAAAGGCATATAATTATGCACAAAAAGTGTGCAAAAAGGTGTGTACAAAGTTTTACAATAGATTTTAGCTTACTTTCTGCATACCTTTTGTATACGCAGTTGAAATAAATGACAAAGTTGCAAAAGATTCTGTAATAAATTACTCTGTGACACTTTAAAGCGTAATAGCTTTAATGTGACTCTTTCAAATGAGCTATCAAGTGGCAAATACATACTTGCGGCCCAAAAAGTCAGTATCTGCCCACATATGACTAAAACTAAAGCACAATGATTATTTGACAGTTGTGAGAAAACTACTACGTCCATGTTTTAATTGGCTACCACAACCGCTGCGGTTTTCCTTCTTTTTAGTTTTTTAAATATTTTTACATTAGACCTGAAGCCGTTAATATTTCTATTTGCAGCCTATGGTTCCTGAAGGATCCTGAAGTTTTTTATTTTTCTATTTTATTTCTGCCGATATATTCAGACACTAAATGAATAGCTTTTCTTGATCTTTGTAGGTTTATTTGCAAATATTTACAAACTATGTTTGCTGTTCATAATCGGTATTATGTTCTTTCGTATTACCCGTATCAAGTAGCTTGGTTATTTCTTAGTCAAGGCACTGTGATTGGTTGGTACCTTTATTTCAACTGACATGTGTATGTTAGTGTGTGAGTGTTGGTGTATGTTTCTTTTTGTGAGTTGGTGTGTTGATGTATTGGTGTGAAAGTCAACGCGAACTCTATTAGATAACCTTTTCAAAGCACAATCTATCTTGAGTTTAATTGACTGATGATTTCGATGATTCTTCATGAAGTCTATACTTATTCTAACTTTTATATTTATTCTGATTGAATGATTGTCTTCAAAATTGCTAAAAGTTCTGCCTAAAAATTGGAGCACTCTTCAGCTAGTCTATATTTCTTTTCTTTTATTATTCTATTATTTTTGGTAAATGACAAAAGAGCATATCACATTTCTGTCAGTCTTTCTGCCGTCTGTATATATTCTTTAAAGTACGGTTCATTGTTAAAATTTAAGATTTCATTTTGCGTTATTGCTGTGTGAGCCAGCACTTAGGTTTTACTGACTGTTCTAAGGTCTTTCCATCGATACGTTCTATTATTTCTTCCAAAGAAATGAAATTGATTATTTTTTTGTTTTTCTCCTCTTATCTATAATTTTTCTATAGTCCTTGATCATTCTTATGGATAAAAGGCACTGAACCGTTTCAAGTTCAATTCTTTTTTTTTTTCTTCTTTAATGCGTCAAACCAAACAGGGACACAGCATAATAGCATAGATAAGAAGGCACTCACATCGATTATTCGCAAGTCTTAATGACAAAGCCCCCAGTAAACTGTTGGTATATTGATGTGTTCGTGTGTTTGTGTGTATGTGTGTGTTTTGGTGTGCGTTGTGTTAGTGTGTTTATGACTGTGCTTGTTTGTATGGGAAGATGTGTGTGTGTGTGTGTGTTTGTGTTTTATTGTGGTTTGAACCTCTCCAAAGAGGATAGGAAATGAAATATCTAAATGAGATAGTCTATATTTTTGTTCTTGGGGTAATAATGATAATAAATGTCACTGGAATAAAACGAGTAGCTGATAAAAAAACTGATTTGATTGCTAATGTTCATTAGGAAGTTGAGTCAGATGCTGTCTACATTATTTATAATTGTGGTCTAATAAGCATAGTCATTTATGCAAAACTTGTTTGTATGTGACACTAAAAAGAGTTAAAAAGCAGTAACGTCTTGATAGAGAGCAGAACTTTTCTACTAACAGTGATAAGGTTTTCAGGATTTATTCTATCTGATTGCTGTAAATAAATTCTATTTGTTTTAAGGCACTAGAGGTTTGTATTCGATACCTTATTAAGAAGAATCCAGATTTTGAATTGACTAGCTCTGATGATCTGGAATTTCCATCAGATCAATCTGAAGAAATGGCACTCTAAAATAGAGGCACCTTTATAAGGGTGAGCAGTCGACAGGGTAATTTGGTCAAGGTGAACTGTTTACAATATAAATGGTGAATTTTATGCTTATTTATGTCCATTTATGTGAATTTTAAAAATCATATTATACTTGGAAAACTGATTTGCTTAGGGAAGTTTTGCAGTAACATTGATAAAGATTTAGCAATATTGCAAGTGCTCAAGTAGGCGGAAGAACAAGAAGGGGTGGCTAATGACAGTCTGGGTTGGGTAATAAGGTGCGTAGTCCTCAGTAATGATAACAAGCATTTTACGGACTGCGAGTGAAACGTGAATGATCATATCTCACTGGTGGAAAAGGCGAGGAAATATATCGAGTTACCTTTAAAGGCACTAATATATTGTAGATTTTTTTTGGTTGAAGGCATACACTGGACTTGAAGGAATGAGAGAGAAATTCTGTAGATAGCTGGCCACCAAAGATCTAACCAATATTTACTCAATTGCTTTCATAACATTTTTAATAATAAAATTGTCAAAGGGCGGATTATGTAGTTTGTAAGCCCTGTTCCTGCCGGTATTGCTAGAACATAATCAAAGATCCCTGTAAACCATAAAATTACTCGAGTGATATCCTTCCACAGCTGCAGTCGACTTTATTTAGAAAGATTCACAATATTAAATTCTTATGTTTGTAAATATGACATTCTCGAACAGACATAGTTCAAATCTTTTATGATTTCTGTTTATTCTGATATAGAGGTAGAAGAAAGGAAGAATAATGTTTTTTTCAAAACCTTGTCACATCCAAAGTCTCCAAAATTACATAAACATACGTACAAGGAAATACTAATAATTTTTAATTATTAATCTGTATCCTACTATTGTCTCCTATCAATGACAGTTCACTTGATATAACTGTTATTGTTAGATCAAGCGTAGACATATTTCTTTAAAAAAATAGTTCAGCGCAAAAGTGTCGTTATATATTAATTAGTCTATCTGTACCTAAGTGGTTGGGAATTATGAAAACTGGGAGGCTTGGGATATAAAGTTGCATTAGTCAATCTTTTTGTTTGATAATCGTTGGTATATGTCCATTTTTGAAATTATAGTTAGTTGAAAACATGGAGGTAAGTTAGATCAACTGTCTATACACCAAACTATATCGGTATGATTAACATTTGCCAACAACTGGTAATTCATAATAGGGGGTCTAGGGACATGGGTCAGGCTTTTAGAGAGCATCCATCAGGATGATCAATTGGGATGTGTGGTTGAAATTGATACATCCTGATTATTGCCTTGATTTCTTCCTAGACATGTTTAAACCAGTGATTTCCAAGCTTTTTTGACCTAAATGTCGACTTTTTACAATGCTGTTGACTTATCAACCACCAAGACAAAACAAGAACATTGGTAACCAAATCTAATATCTATAGAGTTACAAAAAAGAAACACTGAAAAGCCTGACTACGATGTCAACCATTAACAGTTTATGAGAGGCTTGTCCTTTTTGTTTGAAGCAGTCGTGACGGTTTCATTGTCTCGTTAGAAAACGTTTGTATATGAGACACATAGATAGTGGTGTGTTGTGGGTAAAGCGACGAATCCATATTGTAGGTAGTCGATTGAATATTATATTCAGATCTTCTTCACTTTTAGCGGTTTAACAAATATAAAATATTTAAATAGCATAAAACGATCACATGCAACACAGGAAAGCCTAGAAACACAGGAAAGACATAGGAAACGGTCATGAGTCAACCGTCGCTAGTGATGAATGGTCCTGCTATCTTCTCTAATAGCCCCACTGATATGAATACTAGTAGATAAGATTAAGCAGATTGTAAAGCTGTGTTTTTCCTTGTTCACCCATCTATCGTCCATCGCCCGATGGCTTCCCGCCGCCCACCTGAGTTGCCGAATCATCCCCTGGAAGGTGATATCGCCCACGTTGGTGACCGCTGGTCTACCCTACCTAAGAGGAAAACTGTGACTTACATATAGCTCAAGTGGTGAAAGGATTGCTATCAACATACGGGAAACAGGCGGAAGCTGAAGTAAATAGTGGCAGGTTTGCGAAAGATTTTTGATTGAAGATTGATTGGTTGTGTAATTCAGATGAGTAAACTACTACACTTAGTGGTCAGTTCTTTCAAATTTAAAGCCAAACATAAAAAAGTAGATGTTAAGGTCCGGCAAAAGTTTCAAGTTCCTAAAAAATATATCCACTTCAGTTTTTATTCAGCTAATCAGATCAGGGTTGAAAACTGTAGATGTGAAAAAAACTAGGATGAGGACCTATCTCGCATATTGATCTGATGGTGGTAAAGTGAGTCAACTGCTACTGCTTCAAGCCAGATTAACACTATTTCTACTGGTTTTTTTTCTATGAAGATCTACTAAATTGAAAGGCATGAACATCTTTCTCTACGTGTGCACAATATTTTATCTGCCAAATCTATTCATCACATTACAATCAGTAATATGGTTCTATCTGTAGAATATGTTTGATAAGTAATATATATAAGTCAGATAAATATGCCTTCTGTGATTTTAAAATACATTTGAATGTAGAGAAATTGAGCGTGCCACACTGCAAGCCAATTTTGGACATCGTTTATATGACCTTTTTGTACCATCATAAATCTATTAGTATTGTTATAATATAATAAGTAACAAAATTAGACCATAATTAAAATGGATAATCAATAAGTAAGAAACATATTAGAAAAGTAAGATAGTAATGTAAATATTAAAACTACGTAAAATACAATTGAAAACAACTTGCATTACAAATATTAATTTAATCTCAATATGATAGGGTTATTCATCAGTGATGACGTTTAGTGCATACATTGAGCGACAGCAATGAAAATCCTTAATCGTTCCATATGTTTCTCATGTGGGAAAAGTCTTTTCCTAAGTCACAGTTTAACTGCACTTAGATCCTTGGTCAATGCTGTAGTTGGATATCTTATAACTCTCACCTAACGACCCTTGCTACTTTATGTAGGGATTTCATTGCTTTTTCAGATTTAGAACCATACTGATCCTTCTACTCTTTATTTGATTACTGAGCCTTCTTTTCCTATATCCTAAAATAAATTTAATGGTTGTTGTTAGGAGTGTAAGTAAAACGGTGAGAAAACCACAGTTTAATACATATATCATTAAGTATAAAATACATGTCAGTTTTTATTGAACGTATTTATTTTTGTTAAATAGTAACAATATTTTAATAATTAAATCAGAATATGAATATAAATATAACAAATGCAAAGTAAATATAACATATTTACCTGAAAAAAATGAATTAAAATACACGTTATTAAGCAGAAAATGTTTAATAAAATCTTAACAATTAAATCTTAAAGTTTTAATAAACGATATAAAGAATTAATAAACGATAAAATGCTAAGGTAGAAACAACATCGATAACCTTCTATCAGTAGCTAGGTACAGTCAGTCTTGTGTGAATGCCACCTGCACATATATATGTTTAAGAAATACTATTATAAATAGTCGATAAATTTTTTATAGGAAAAATTTATTGAAGAGTACGGAAGCTTTTACATTCACGACCTTCCACCAGGTGTGGTCAAGTCTCCTGACTATGTTTTGTAGGGTGGGAAGAAATTGTAAATGAATTCCCTTCAAGGACATTTGAAATATAGTGTGAACAAAATAACTGTATTTTTTAGTAAATTTAATGAATCAACTATATTTATTTTAGTATATTTTATTATTTGTATATTTCTAATATTTCATTGCAATAAAACACTGAAACACTGATGGGTGTTCAAAATCTACAAAATGGTTTTAGAAGCAAAATATCCATACCACTACCTCATGTATCATGAGATATATTTTTAAGTAGACTCCTGAAGTAATTAACACAGCAATTTTAATGAATAATATGATATTGTTAAATTGCTGTCGTAACTGAGCTTAAAAATCCAACTCCTTTGAGGCTACGGAACAAAGAAGCAAGTTTGATGAGTATAAAGTCACTGGAGAAGAGATCAATTATGTAGAGAAAGAAACGAGTCTACAAAAAAGAAATAAACAGCAAAAAGAAGTAAAATTTTAAGCTTTAGACTCAAAAAACTTCCATGAACACTTACAAATAACACCATCAAAAAGATAAAGTTAAACAACACCCAAAATATATATATATACATTCATAATTTATTAAATAAATTACCAGATACATAATACATTCCAATCATTTGTCTAAAGAAATTCTAACGTTTTTTCATGCCTATATAGGCATGAAAATGCCTATGAGAGTTCTATTATTGTATTGTAGACTTTGTAATAAAAAGGTCATTCAGAGCTAATTTCTTTTTGCTTAACAAACGCAAAGACAGTTTCAGTTTTATTTGACCAGAAAGTGTTATCCATTACCATTTATTTCACCAATTTAACGAGTAGTTTGAATAAGCTTGAAGTGTGTGCGTGTTTGTTTGTTTGTTTGTATGTGTGTGCGTGTTTCTTTGTTTGTTTGTTTGTTTGTGTGTGTGTGTGTGTGTGTGTGTGTGTGTGTGTGTGTGTGTGTGAGTGTTGTCTGGGTCTGTTTATGTGTTGAGGATATTTCAATAAGAAATAACTGTAATCACCAACTTTAATTTATATGTCCTGCTGTGACTGAAATGGAGCATCAAGCTTAGAATCAAAAGCACATAAATTTGATGTACTTTATATAACAAAAATAATGTTTTTTGATTAACTATATAAGTTTTTACCCTAAATTTATTAGAATTGCTGTTATTTTTTATTTTTAGTGGACATTGAATATATATATATATAAAAGCATTTTACATTTGGACTAATTTTATATTTTAGATGCATTTTTTTTACAAAGGGTCTTTTGATTTTGATAAACAATTTTAATTCATTTTGATAACAATACAAACTGTAATGTTTTCCTTGATTTGGCTATTAAGCAAAAACCAAGCAATTGAATTATAATGTCTATTACTTCAATTCATTTAATAAATATATTTTAATTAAAGCATGAACAATGGTACCGTAATACTACTAGTAGTATCCAACAAATCTGCTGCCGTTTATAATTAGGGAAATGAAATTTGCGTAGCATCTTAATTTAAATTTTTGAGTTTTCTTCACTTTTTACGCGTACATATATAATGAAAGCGTTGTATTCTGTTTGCATGTAACTCTCTTTAACGAATCTTGACATAGTAAAAAAATTCCATAACAATAATTTAAACTGAGTAAATAAAATAGAAATTTATATATTTTTGAAGAAAATATACCGTGATGAAACAATATGTTTGACCTTTGACAAAGAGAGCGTCTCCAAATTTCTTAGATTCTAACTCCCTCCAAAATAAATCTTTTTTTTTAATGTTATGGACATGCGTTAACTAACGTATTTGCAACATATGTCTTTGTTTTTGTAATTTTTTTTTACATCCATATGAATTGTATGCATAAAATTGATCCTAACAAAATATGAAATTACCAACTTTAACACCTGGTAAGTTAAGGAAGCAAATAATGCATACCTTAACGGCAGCTTGAAGGGAAGATAATTTTTTAATTGTCTTTGTTATTATTTGTACAATGTGGAAGTGTTTCAGAAAGGAGGACAAATAAACTATTGTTAGTTTTTATTAAACTAGACAATTGAATAGTCCTTTCATTGATTTACAATAAAAACACTCACTGGGATACACTGTACACTCACAAGTGATGTGAAGTAAACTAACTGTACAATCACAGTTCAACCAACCAGGCAGTCCTTAGAGCAAAGATTCAAATTTACATTTGTTCTGTTGATATTCAAATAAGGCCAAAATATATTATTGCAAATTAGTTAGATCCAATTAAAAATTGGCATTTACTTAAACAAGAAGTAAAGATTTATGATAATTATTACCCTTGCCATCGTCATCTGCTGTGACCAACATTGTTTGTAATTTTGCTTGAGTGGCATTATTAATTGTCAGTGGTTTGATTGTCATTGGTTTGATGCTGTTTTGATGACTGGCCACTGGTAAATTCATCAATAAAATGCCTGCCAAGTGGACGATTTCACTTAGATATTGCTCAAGGCAGAGTTGGTTCTCTCTTACTGACAATAAATCGAATATTTCCACCTTTCTCTCCCTCCGAAGCACTGAACACTTTCTTACGCAAATCTTTCTTATTATTGCTATTACATGTTACTACACTCACATGAAACAGCTTTTTCTCCTACACATCCTGAACTTGTAATCCTTCTTGCAAACTTCTTTGCTTTTTTCTTTGAACATTTTTGTTATTTTGTGTCCAACAACATGAAAAATGATTATTTCTTTCTTTTATCAACAAGTTTAAGAAAATATAACTTTAATGGAAACTTTAAGGAAATGATCTGTAAATACCAGTTATCCCTTTGAACTTTTCATTCTATTAAACACATATGATGCAAAATATTTGAGAAATTAAATTATTTTATATTTTTAAAATTAACGTTGTCATTATTAAGACTTTTTGAAACAAATTAAATGTAACTGAAATCTGAAGCGATTTTCTTGTGAGCAACCAATATAACTCGTGGCAAGATAGCAGTAGTGGTGTGAGGCACGCCTAACCGTGGCTATCAGAGTTTAAACAACTCTCAGTCACGTTGTCACTACGTCACCAAGTCATTGGTTTTCAAGGGTCTCATGTTTCAATATATTTACTATGTTATTACTGATGATTAATCTTATTATAAATTAATACTATGTTAATTACAAAGCAGAACTTGTAATGAAATCTGTTTTTATGATAAAACACGTTTTGTTTAACAGTAATAGCTTTGTTGAGTTAAATTTTCGGCTTTGAAATGGGCGAATGGTAAAGGCATTGACAATGGAAAATCAGTATGAAAGCGGTAGACAGGTGTGTTCGGTATACAATTCAAGTCTTCCAACTAATACTAATACTAATCTACTGGATAAACAATTTAATAACAAAATGTCAATTAAATTAATTTATTATGTTACAATTATGTTAAATTAATTTATTTTACAATAAATCATAGTAAAGTTTTGAAACATATAGTGTCAGTTTATAAACTACTTTCATGTGATCAATTTGAGGATGCTGTTTTGTTCCGCTTAAGTCAAAATCAGCGAATACTAGACCCAAGTGACACGTGTTAATTCAATGGGCATTGATTAATTTTACTGGCAAGAACAGAGTATAACCACTTGGCTGATATATATTGCTCCTTTGGACAGCACATTGCCGAGTAGGCTCTAATACCCTTGACGGAAGCGAGGGCTACCTGACAGTGACATGTTACCTTCTCGGATATTATCCTAATGAGACATACCATCTCTATGGTAACATCATTAAGTAAATGTGGCAGTTTGTGCCTAGTTTATGCTTTTTAATGTACTATTATTTTATTATTAAAACAAATTAAGTTGTTTAGGATGGATGCCAACGGTTTGGCAGTAATGGGTGCCAATGGCACAAATAGACACGGAAATGTTTGCCGAACAGAGTAATAATAAATAAAATTATATATGTATATAGAAACATATTTTCTTTAATAATTGCGTCAAAATTATACTTTTGATAAATTTTTTTGTACAGCAAAAAACTATATTATTATAAGACGCTGTTTGAATACTGCAAAATATTAAAATTAATAAGAGAAGGGTTACACTATCATGTGGTAAGAATGTAATCAGTTTCATTTTTATAAATATAAATACACAAATTTAAATTTCTCAAAAGCACTCGTAAAAAAAATAAAAGCCGTATAAAATTAATTTAAAAAATGTTTAAATATTTATTATTTAATAGTTTTTTTAAAACTACATCTTATAACCTAAGGAGAAATATTATCGTAGAGACGTCATATTATCTTCGTTGTTCAACAACGAAGCAATGAAATACATCTTTTGTTGAAGTAGATATAAGTCAGTCTATAAACTGGGTCTTGGAATTTAGTTAGCTGAAGTGTTTGAACCATTTAATCAGAGAAACAAGATAATTAATTTTTCAGGTAACATTTTTTCTGAATAAAATTGTATCAAATTATATTTGGTATGTTTGCCCGTCAATTATTTGGAATGATTGTTCAATGGCACTGCCGAACCTTTCAGTTCAAAGTCAAAACCTGGTTCAGAGTCAAAAACCTAACTGACGAAGACAGCTTGTTACGGTTCAAAGATTTTAGTCTTTTTTTCTCATTTAATATTGTGTTTGATTATTGTGTATTGATCATTCATTGATCTTTCACTTTCAATTACTTCGACTAATCGAATGTCACTATGTTGTTTTGGTGGTCCCTAATTCAATGAAGCAAAGATAACTGCATGTATTAAATATAGTGAATATTGACACGAAAAATGTAAAATGAAGTTTAAACTTTTACACTAATTATGTAAAATTTTATATTTTTTTTAGAAAATATTATGACACTTACAAAAGACACTTTGATGTCAAAGCAAAACTTACTTGTTTTGCAATCACTTTGATACAGTGTAGTGTAGTAACATTATGTTTTTTAAATTTATTTTTTATATCATTGAATAAGATCAAAGCTCAGTCAAATGTTGGAAAGGTCAGTTCATGGAATATTATAAAGGATTGATAAAGTAAAAAATATGTTTTGGTAAAAAAGATGTTTTTATTTTGCCGAAGCAGGATGCGAGACTGACAATATTGAGTTATATCCCTAAATAGATGCACTATCCATTTACTTTGACGAAGATGTCCTATTGCTTTTATGTTAATTTTAAGCATCTAGCACTACATAGTTTCATTATTGAGAATTTCGCACTAATTGGAAACAGGTAAACATGATGCTGGCACAATTGAGGCATGCCTTAATATAAATCACTTTCGAATATAACCATTCTATTATCCTAAGCTTAATGTTTTGTCACCTTTCACTGACTTTCTAGCTATTTTAAAGTATTTAGGATAAAATATAAATTTAATGCAATTGTTGAATATTTTGCTGGGTGTCAAGAAAAATTCAAAATTTTTCAAATTTTCTTTTTCTAAAATTTTAGTTTTAACAGAAATAACTAAAAAAACCTTAAACGGTTGCAAACTATCACTTTTGCCAAATTCTGATGATAAACTTTTCATTAATTATCATATCATAGTAATTTCAGCACTTGAAAGGGTGCTCTTTTACCACAACCATTGTTTTATTAGTCAGGAGTTAGGAAATTTACTCTACTGTCCTTGTTATCTTTTTGAAACGTTCAAAACGATTATGTAACCAAATAAACCTAGTGTTGCTCTTTGGAATATTGTACTTTTCTTTTCATTTTTATAATAACTTAATAGAGTTAGCCAATTTTTCATTTTAATCCATGCTGGGATTCTCTACCTCTGTAAATTATAAACAATTATGAAACAATATTTGGAATAAAATCGGCCAGAATAAGATAACCGGGAAGAAGTACTTAATTCTTTCTTCTTTAACTTATCAGGAGTTCTATGAATGTTATTGTTTCTTACTACAAGAAACATTTTCTTTCACTCTTAGCAAATTAATTTTGTGAGATTAATGTTTCATTAGACCGATGGAACAGTCACTAAATAGAGAATGTATTATTCATTTTTGTCTTTAGCATTATATTTGTATTATTTCTGAAATATCTTAGTAATATATGACTTTTAAGAGACAGTATTGAGTCGTGTATGCCTATGTTTATGTTTTTTTTTCTGATATTAAATTATTTCTGTCTATATGTATATTTTTATTTAAATCGTTGCTTTTTAAGAACTCTTGGCGTTCCTATCTCCACTCTCCTGACGATGGTTAAACCAAAAATTAGACTAAGTGTTATCTCTATTTACTGTTTACTCTGAAACGCTTATTGTCCCTTCTCGATCACGATCAGTTTTATACATTTATAAATAACATTGTGCACGTGTAGGTAAATTTGTTCCATGCATATGTTTGCTGCCTGTGTATATGATAGAAACCAATGATATTTAAAATATTTGTTGATTTAAAGAGTAAAAAGTTCATTTACTATTAAAAGTTGATTTCACAGTTATAATTGTAACCTTGAATATTGTGAAAGATAATTATCTTGTGGTTCATAAAACAGAGCTGTATTAGTGAAGATTGGCACACACAAGTGTTTGACTTGAGTTAAGTGAGAAATAGAATCTTTCACATAAAACAGTGAATAAACTTTGGTAACTACATGCAAAGTATGATTAACTCTGCTAGTGAAAAGGGTATGTTAGCGTTAAGGAACTTAATGAGGAACTCCATCAAAATATTTCAATCACAGACAGCAATAAGTTAATTGTACTTCAGTTCCATTCAGTCAGCAAATTTCTTCCCTAATTAACCATAGTTGCTATTATCTAAACTTCAATAATGAGCATTACTAAAGCAACTGCTTTTATGTTCTAATTTTCAATGATTAAACAAAGAGGTATTGAATAAGAGGTGTGTAATATTTGTTATATGTTCGTTATAAAAAGAGAACATATGTATATGAAACTGCTTATCAAATAAAATCATTTAGGATTATGTACAAATAGTTTCATAGATACACAGCAGTTACAATAATATGAACTGGACCATTCAAAGTAATAAAATAAAAGATGAATGATGTTACCAATTTGCTTAAATCAATAAGATAATTTAATATTAAAATCAGATAAGTAGCGGTTGAATGATTTATGAAGATTAAATAAATTTCACATTTTACTTGTTGCATAGTTCAGAAAAAAAGTGAACAACTACAGTTTACAACCATGTAACAAGTACAACAGCATGTAATGGTGTTATAATGACACAAACAAGATGAGAAAGCTGTTCTAAGAGGACAAGACATTAACAGAGATGACACTAACTTGGTCCGTGATCTGTAATGTTAAGTTTGACTTTGAGGTTCAAATTCAAGTTTGGTGCCATTCATTTTTTTTTTTTTTTTTTTTTGCTGAGATATATTGCATTTGGATTGTTGGTCTGTGTGAATAAATGTTCCGAAGGTTGTTCGAATAAAAAAGAAATATTTCAATTTAGAATGTACTGTATAAATTTAGCTTATACCGCTGTACATGATGTTTTATATAGAATTGTATTACATCGGCTATTCCAATAAATCAATCTTTGAATACATCAGTTTGTAATGCTCATGGAGTTAAAAAAAGGTAGGTTATGTTTTATAAAATTTCCCTTCAACATTCGATTAGGCAGGAAGTTGAACCTCCATGATGGCAAAGTAAACTACCTGGGCTTTACATTTTGAGTTGTCGGCATCATAAAGTTCTTGCTAAGTTTCTTAAAGACCTCTCTATTGTAAACATGTTAGTGTTTACTATTGGTGGCAGGAGTCATCTTCCCAGTACCTGTGAGATAACCCAAAAATCTTGGCAGCACCATGATGATAAGCGCGTGCAGCAGGTCCAGTTTACGCTAGCCATGTAACGTGTGCTTTCCATTTGCCATCTGTATGAAATATAAAGAGTTGCGTGTCGGAAGGTGGCCCAGGGAGGGGTAAGACCCCAAACACCAGGTAGAGGCGCCCCTAAATTCCTGAGGAAACCAATAATTCCTGACGTCACGAATCACACCCAGATGTTTTGTATTTTTTCCCCTTCAGATAGTTTCTTAGCCACATTGCCTCTCAATACCCTCCTGATGATTTGTGACTTTAAAAGTATCCTCATTGTTCTGAAAAGCATAAGCTCTCATTTTCACCATTTGCACTCGTAGATCAAAGATTTTTGGTTTGTCGCTTTGAACATCATACTTTAAGTAATAGTCACCTTTCCTACTTAAAATTTCATTTTCTGTTTCATCATACCATAGATGTTCATCAGATTGCCTTTTAGATGAAGATAAAGGCTGACTGGAAACATTTGTCATATCAGTTTGTTTTGCTGCCCATGCAGGTGGTGACGGCATTAAATATGCTCTTTGTGGTGGTGGTAGTCATAAAGATCATGAATATTCTACCAGCTCCGATGCTGTATTGTTTTGTCAGTAGAGGGAAGAAATGGGAACTACTCGATTGTTAGTAACTACATCTGAACGTAGCACTCTTAGAAATTCAGTCATAACTTAGCTAGATTTCCGCAATCTTTTCCGAAAATCTTCACGCAACCCTTTTTTACGTTTCGTCCTTCCACACGGGATTCTTGTTCCCTTTGTTGTCCCTGTTACTCCATTTACAAAATTTTTAGTTAAAATGAAGGAAAATCTTGGTTATATGGAATTTAAAAATGAAAACATTTTCTACAATGAACATTTGAAATAGTTATGTTGCTGTGCATTCACAATAGTTAACTATTGAATGAACTAATACATAAAAAAGTATTAGGTTTTTAAAACTATTAATAAAAAAATTCAGCCTATCTGGAATAAATACGGTGGAAAAAAGAAAAAGAAGCTGAGAGAAAGCATATAGCAGGGAGCTTGATCAACAGAAAGTAATGAACAAGGTTTGCTCAACAAGTCTCAATAAAAATTAATAAATAAGCGTAAAACGTCGTCCGTTACACCTTTTGAAATTTATGCGTGAGCGTTGGAAAACAAGCAACCAACAACAATAATTTTTTTTCAAAACCAAAAGAGTTATATTTACCTAATTTTTATGTATGTCCTGCCGACCTTGAGACAGAAGGGACATTCAGTACCAACGTTTCACATATTTTCTAGATATTCTATCTAAATAAGTGCTTTTTCCAATATAGTCGACATCTTTCTACATGACTGAAATCCTTATGTTTCTGGTTTCTTTGAGGATACTCAATTTGTATACGCTGCTGTCCGTGCAAAAATAGTCCTACGACTGCATAAGTACAGAAAATGATTTGAAAGAGGGATAACTATACTTTTAATAACACATGAAGACGTGCTGAGTCTACTTGGTGGGTGATTTAGCTAGGATTGATATCATCACACCCAGTCATTTCCCTATGTATAGTGATATCACTGAGCACTTTATTAGTGCTGAGACTATACCCTTTGATTATAAGAAATAGTCACTGCCATAATTTAAAAAAAAAGAACGATTCTATAATTTAAGTAATCATGTAATTTTTTATGTTTTTTTTTAGTATTAACTTATAACTTTTGCATAGTATTTATTATAATGCAGTACGCGCATATGTATTTAAATGTATTTAATGATGAATATTGACTGTTCTAAAACTCTACCACATCATAAAAGACAATCCATGTTTAAAAAGTGTGTTTCTGCAGAATTAATATCTAAAGTGCAGTAAAGAAATTAATTTTTTTTCTAGAATATTTTCTGATATCAGTCATGATATATTTTTATCGCATACATAACTTAATATCTACTATAACTCAACATTGATTGATTCATATAAGTAATTTTTTGTTTAAATTAATACTCACGAAGTACATCTGAGTGTATGTAATTAATGGTAGAAGGTTTAAGGAAGTCTAGTACTATTAATTTTATAACAGAACTGCTGTATATATAGGGATAACGTATGAGTAATGGATATGCCACCGCGTTATCTCAGAAACATGAAATATATATTAATACTCGGAACGTAATATTTTTGCATCTTACATTATTTCATTTGTATAGATAACTGCCATACTAACCTGGAAACAGCTAGCATTACGCAGAAATTGTTAAGAAAGGCACTTAAGTAGTTTTGCGACAAAAACGACTTTCAGTGTGTCGGATTTCCACTCGAGATAATCTTTTCCATTCAACATATTTTGTGTAGAACATTTCGAACAAAAGTTTAAGATTACTCAGAAATTTCGGAAGGAGTTATCTCACAGCTTTCCGGATAATTTACTTCGTCGACTTAGATAAAGCTGCCGGGCTCCTTGTTTGTTCAAGAATTTGCATTATAATTTACCGTGGCCTTTTCTCCGTCTTATTTCTTCTTCTTTTTTCACCTTTTTTAAAATTAATAGATCTGCCGGATGCAGTTTCAAAGTCTGTGAAATCTAAGAACAAAGACTGGTTATACTTTTTTAGACTCTTAGTAAGCTTTAATTGTTATCTTAATTATGTATGCTATGCAATATATATATATATATATATATATAATATTAGATTTATGCAATTTATTATAAAAAATTCTCTATTTAAGGGGACAATAGTTTATTATAAATACGATAATATATATATATATATATATATATAAACTTTAACACATAGGAAAGAACACAGAAAGTCTCTATAGAACTCACTTCGATATTTCGACATCCGTCGTCATCGGGAAGAAGTGCGAAGTACTCGCGTTGAGAAGCAAACTGTAATATATATATAATAGTTTACTGCAATGAGGTTAATAATTATTTTTGAGCTTCATGTAAACATAGAACCATACAAAGATAATACATTTATGTTGCACCATGTTGTACTGTGAACTTAGGGTTGCAAACTTTAATGCTAACGTGCAATTCGTTCACGTGGCTTTTGAAAATCATCAATTGTGTTCATGAGAATAACTTAAATTAGTTTCCATCTATTTCAGATAAATGATTTGGGTTTTTTACAATGCCAGGGATATTGTTTTATTGCTTGAATTTATTTGTTTTATTACAAGGTGACATACGTTTATACAATTACATTAAAGAGAGAAGATATTATATGAAAAAAAATTCTCATTGTTAAAATACACTATAAAATGTTAAATGTATGAAAAAGTGTTAGTATGTTTTAAAAATTCAATAAAACTTTACAGAGTGTAAATAAAAATGAACTATTTAATCCTTCAGTTAATTTTGAAGTAAGAAACATCCAGTTAAAACAAAATAATGTATTGAAGTATAGCTAACTTTAGTGAACAGAAAATCAAAGCAATAAAGTGTAATGCAGAATTTACAGAATTAGATGCATAGAAAATAGTCAGTAGTATTGAAAAAACAAATTTAATACTAAGATACAAATAATACAATCATGTTTTCAAATGTGGTCAAATGAATTCCATTTATACGAATGACATGGAAAACTCGACGGGTAAACTGCATAAAGGATTAAAGAAATTCTGGAAGAATTAAACATGAAACATTTTAAAAATCTATATAATTTCCAACCAGCAAATTATTTGACGGATGATCTATTTAGACCAACAACAAACTCGATATCATATAATAATAAAAGGAAGTGATACAGTAAAGTATGACCGCGAATGTAGGGGTAAAAATAATTGAAATCAAATTCAATTAATGGTATAGTAATTACTTATAAAATAATTAAATGTTATGTAGGTTTGACTGAACAGTGTGTCTTTCCTATTATGTCAATCTCTTACTAATTTTGAACTCTATATATTTGTTGTGTGGGAAGAGATCTCCAGTATATGTATTAATCTCGTTGAACATGAAGTCGTATTCTCTGTTTTGGACTTCCTTCCGGTTCTCTCAAAAAATTCCAAAATTTATAATGAAAAAGTAATAATAATGAGAAAAATAATTAAAAATAGTATAAAAAATGTAGTTTCGTTAATTGATTTATAATTAACAAACTGCATCAATGCAGTATCGTGTCTAAAAGTTTCCATAGTGAATCGTTTGTCCAAACTTCACATTTTTTACGAACACTATCATTTTTGGTTACATCAACAATTTTGGAAACTCTAGAGCCCATTTTTGTATGTGATACAAACTTAGTATAATAACCGCTGTGACTTGTAACGTGGCCAACTCTTTTCGGCCAGATTAATAATTTAAAAAAAATATTAAAAATGGACTTTAGATATTTGTAGACATGTAATCTATGACTGATGTAAGATTGAATTGCTTTATTAAGTCTCACAAATAATCTGGTACTAAAAAGAGTTCTTAAGATATCGTGATAAAAGATAATATAAGATAAATCAGCTTCAAAAAGTTTTAAGATAACATGAATAGGGATAAGATGAAAGTTTTAAACAGAGAATGAAACTGAAAGTGTCATATGTAACGCAGGATATATGTGACATTGTTGCAGCATTTGAGCAACGAAAGTTTAATGATAATTGATAACTGTGACAAATACCATAAGAGTCAGCACTGAATCCTGTATTCTGAAGAAGACAGTAGAATGGTTGAAATATGTTAGAAAGAGAAGATTTTTGAGGTAAGGTAAAAGTTAGAGATACGAGTATATTTCGTAGTTATAATAAAAGAATTGAAGATGACGGACGAATTGAAGATGTGTTATACGGAATCAACAATGACGCAAGAATATTATTCTGCACCTTTGAAAAAAAAAATACACAAGGAAACTTGTTTGTAAAAAAATCTGGTATATTCTTCAAACCAAACTTGCATAATAAAGGACTGGTTCCAATATATACGAATATATATGTTTTATTAAACAGCACCCTGTTTCTTAGTTTTGCTATTTTTCTGGTTAATTTTTCCAGTTATCAAATTTCTTCAGAAAATTTTCAAATGACCTCTATATTCATTATTTTATAAACTGTTAAGGTTACTCATAAATAATACATACATTCAAGGGACATGTTTCGGTGAACACTCATAATCATCGGGTAGTAATTTTGTTAAACTGAACCAACACCAAATATAGAGATATTTCAATATGTCTATATAGAAATATAGACGCATTTTATTTACAATTTACAAAAAAAAAATTATTGTAACATTTCTCAGATAACGAATACAATAGATTTCATTTCACTACTGAGCAGTTTTGGTTTAAGTATTGACTGAAGTTTTAATTTTTGGTATTTCTTTTTAATCTTTGGTACAGTGTGTGTTTCCAGAGTGCAACTTTATGTTTTATTAAAATCTCTGGTTTGGCTATTCAAGAGTGGTAGTTTATCTTGAATATGAACTTCTTCAGGGACTTATATTCTAGTATCAACAATCTTTTTATATAAAATTATATGTTATATGGCAAACTTATTCTTTCATGATTTAGGTTAAATATATACAATTTTGTTGAAATATATATTTTTGATTCAATATTGGGCGATTAGCAGTAGCGTAAATGGGGGGGGGGGGGGGGTGTTGTCGATCCTCCCCGGGTGGCATTTTGAGGGGTAAAAACAGAAAAAACTTAAAGTAATAAAAAAGCTAACAAGAAATCTGAAACTCTATACCAAAATGAGTTTTTAAGTTGATAATTGTTTTTATGTTTGATGTGTGATACTGTTTTGTACGAATTTTTCTACTGTAATAGTTGCAAATTAAAAATAAATCCCTTTTAAATTTTTCAAAACTATTAGTGTAATGTGGTTGACGGTTTATTATATTTGTTTGTGTAGCCAGTTAATTTAACAACTTCTTATGATTTGAATTAAACATTTTTGTTTTGAAAAATCTTTGGTTTTCTTTGATGATAACTGTTTAATGTAAAGAGGAGTACTGTAATAAGTTTAGCACAAATAACAACAGCCTAAAATTAAATACTTGATTTTAATTCCGTGAAAATAAATATTTTGAAGACTTTCTGGAATTTTCTGAAGATTAATGCATTATGAACGACCAGTGCAATTCTTACGACTATCCCCAGTGGCAAAAGCAAAAATGGTTGCTATGCCACAGATGATGGAATATTTACGGAGTTCATTAGCTCTCTTACATTTATATTACTGGGTCATTACCTTTATGCTTATTGTATAATTATTTAGTTAAATGGGGAATGAAAAAATCAGCAATTATTTATTTGTGTTTTAAAGTCATTACTATTTTCATTGATATATATCACCTTAATTTCAAGTTATCTACCAAAGGTTGAAACCAGTTATAATTTAACTGAAAAATTTGTTTTTATATATCCTAAAACTTATCTTTGATTACAAAAATTAAATCACTTAAGGAAAAGTTTTACAGTTTTGATAGTTATGTGTGCTGAAATATATGTTTTAGGTTTTAACTTTATTTTGCTGCAGCCATATAACATGTGTCTATTTCTTTTTTTTAGGTATAACACTTAGTTTTATTTTTCATTATAATCATCAGTTTGTACTGAACAAAAAGCTAATCATCTGTTTGCTGTTTCAGGTATGAAGTGATGAATAGTTAAATGGTGGTTGCATTCATAAGGTACTTATGAACATTTTCTTTCTTGTCACAAAATATCAGTTTCAGTGTAATTAATTCAATGTTTAGGGAATGCATATATTTCAAACTATTGCACAATAAATAGTGCACTGAAATAGTTCTAATTTCTTCCATCATTTGCTTATATATTAATGGTTTGCTACTATTCATTCTTCTAAATCAGGGCTTCTTAAACTTTTATCAGTCACGACCCCATTTACGATTGCGAGTTTCCTGATGGCCCCATATAAATATAAAAGAAAGATAAATAATTATTTTTTGATGATTTATTTATTAGGCAACAATATACATATCATATGAAAATATATATTCTAATGCAGTCGTTGAGCGGTAAGTATTAAATTTAAATTAATGAGATGGATGTGCCTGTTTTTTATTGCATAACAAATTAAATTTTGGTGGGATGTTTGACACTGCTGGACGTAAGACCTTTTCAACATTTTTTAGCAGATCGAACAAAGAGGTTGTTCACAATTAACTGAAATGTAAACCAAATTGAAGAAAAGAGTAATCATATTTTCTTTCTCGCACATTAAATGCCTGTATATCAATACATTCTCCTGCCTGAAGAGTGTTTGTAGCATTTTAATATGCATCATTATCATTCTTATTTAAGTTCAGCCATTTATCCATGGCTAAAAATAATTTTGATCCTAAAATCCAATAAATATATATAAAAATAATATTTCCAGAGTTTAACACCAACACATATAATAATTGATTAATTACAGAATAAATAAAAAAAACTAGAATCTTGTTAGGGTAGAACACTGATAATTGACTACACTAGAAGAGCGTCAATACTACACTAGTTCACATTACAGTCAGTGTTATTAAATTATTGACTCGCTGCACGTGTGCGCGCGTTTTGTAATATTTGTTTGCCTGCAATAGTGTGAGTGTGACTCACAGGGGTAACACTCAGTGAAATAAATGGTCCAATATGGATGAAAAAAAATTTTTTTTTTGCATTGGAACAGATGATTTCAATAGTGAACTAAATGCAAAAAAACACATTTCTCATGAAGATTAACATATTTACCATCAAAATCATGGGTTACAATGTAAATTCAAATATTTTTTTGTCAGCCATGTTGTTCAATTATTTTTTATATGAAGTGTTACTCCCGTGGTGTGACTGCACAAATACACATCTAGATGCTATAAAATCGTGTACTTAACTATTTGACATTAAAATCTCTCGCGACCCCTGAATTTTGCGATGCAACCCCATTTGGGGTTACGACCTATAGTTTAAGAAGGCCTGTTCTAAATACATACCAGAGATTACACTTGTTGGATAGGCTGCATTTGTTTTGGATGGCAGAAGCATGATATGGAATCCCATAATGGTAAGTTGTCTATATTGTTCAGATTTTATATGAAACACTTCCTTTAATTTTGTTAAGAGTTCAAAAGTATATATCATAAAGAAAGGATATATTATTTTTTATAGTTTACAACTTCAATCTTCCAAAGGAATAAAATAACATTTCAAGAAATTAATAAAAATTTGTTTATATTTTATAAGAAAAGTTTTCGATATTAACTATATATTTGTTAATGCTGCCCTTTATACCTACAATTAGATTTTGTATGATGAATTAAGATGCACGATAAACAGTTAAATACATAGTATTAATGAATTATACAATAACTATAATTTATTTGTAATTGTGAAAATATATTTCAAAGTAAAATAAAACAACCTTTTTTTAATAATAAGGTGAAAATATTTACTGTGAATTAATTAGTAATCGCAATTTAGGTATAAAATAAGAACAATATAATATATATATATATATTATATATATATAATATAGTTAAAAAAAAAACAGAGAAATCAAAATCACACACTTACAGTCTCTAATTTACGGTTTCAACCGTCTTCAGGAGAGATAAGAGAGGGTTCAGAGACGGTTAGAGACCAACAATGTTGCCACATTCGCGCCCGGTCACAGAGAATAAGGTAGACAAGAATTAATTTATAAATATAAATTATATTAACTAACATTGTTTGTCTCCAACCGTCTCTGAACCAGTGCGCTTGGTTTCCCTCTCTTATCTCTCCTGAAGACAGGTCAAACCGAAAATTAGAGACTGTAAGTGTGTGCTTCTCTATTTCTTTTTCTACTTTAACTATATATATATATATTTTATATTGTTCTAATTTTATACCTAAATTGGTCCGTTTTGGATAGTATTTTCAACGAAAAAGTGTATATATATTTATTGTAAACAGGAAAACGATCCAAAAGGACAACAAACATTTCACGATGAATCACAAACACAGAACTAAGGAACAAACACACTTACTGTCTCTAATTTTTGATTGAACCGTCATCAGGATGTGTTGAGATAGGGGGACCAAATGCACTTGTGAAGCGACGGTTGGAGACCAACAGTGTTGTCACACGCGTGCCCGGTTCAAGTGAGGTAAGAAAAATTAACTAGGAATAAGCTAAGAAAATGAAAGTGAAAATGAAGAAAATTAGGAAATATAAATAATAAAAACTTAAAAGATAATAATGAAGAAAAGAAGAGGAAAATAGCTGAAACAAAATAAAATCCAGGAATATAAATATAAATTACCTTTAACTATTATTTTTTGATTATTATTCTTTTATTTTTATCTTAAATTATTATGTTTGCAACTTTATTCCATCATCCTCATCATTATCATCATTTAAGTATCTATTATTTATATTTCCTAATTTTCTTCATTTTCACTTTCATTTTCTTAGTTTATTCTTAGTTAATTTTTCTTACCTCACTTGAACCGAGCACTCGGGTGACAACACTGTTGGTCTCCAAACGTCGCTTCACAAGTGCGCCTGGTGTCCTTATCTCAACCCTCCTGATGATGGTTAAACCGAAAATTAGAGACAGTAAGTGTGTTTGTTCCTTAGGTCTGTGTTTGCGATTCATCGTGAAATATATATAAATATTTATATATAGTAAAAGTATAGCATTTATTACTGATTGGTAAATAAGTAACTGTCTAAATTAAATAATTAATTAAGTGAATGACTTTTTAAAACATATACATTAAAAAAAACTTAATTAAGATATTAGAGAGGCGTAAAAATCCGAAATATAGCATTGTACAAGTAATATAAAGAGCGTGAAAACTACAAAAGTAATAAAGAAACAGGAAAATTGGAATTATTTTTGACTATTGTTAAATAATTAATTATGTTTTGATGGCTTATTAAGTGGATGAAATGTTTACAAGAGAGGCTTCGTTGGATAATGAAATGTCATGTTGATTGAAATAAAAACAGTGGCATCAATCCATATTCTGTTGAATAGCAAGTGATCAGTGGAGGTCCTGTCGTCTACTACTTTTTCGGAACACATAATTTGTAACGTCCTACTTTGTTTAAAATTCATTGTTTCAGATGCCACGAGCAGATTAAAATAGAAGTTGCTTGTAGTTTTGGATGTAACTTCGTGTTTAGAGAAATTTAACTTCCAGCTCACCGATGCCCACTAAAGCTTCTAAATTAATTCAATTGTTGTCTTGGCTTACTTCAGTGTAAGACGATGTGTAAAGAATAGGGTATTCCATTATATAACAATCTTAATGCAACAGCTATGATTTTCAAAGTATATATCCTTAAAAGAATGTTTTTCATAGATTACAATCTATCTTTTGATTTGGTATGACTTAAACATTTCGTTTGAACCTATTTAAAATCCTTCTTGGACAAATAGCAGGTTTGTGATCTTTAGAGAAAGCCAATGCAATACAATGGCTGTATGAAGTGTGTGCCTAAACATCTGTGGGTAGTAAAGACTTTTCTCAAATTTATTAATTCATTAAAAATTGTACTCATTTGTGAAAACTGTGTTCAAAATAAAGCCTTTTAGCAGTAAATAGTGAATTATAAGTGGAAGTAAATAGACTCTGAGTACACTGCACATTTGCTAATTATTTTGGAATGAGAAATCCAGTCGTCTTTGTCATTCTTGTTGAAATTGCTCTATTTCACCAGAGAATAAAGCTTTTATGCATGCCACATCAAAGCTTGAACTTGTTCTTACTTTGAAGTATTTGGCAAATACCTTTACTGCTTTCAAGCTTTATGATTAGCAAATAAAAGATAGTAGGGTAAACGATATAAATGGAACAAAATTTAAGAGATTTCCAAGAGAGATATTTATATTGAAATAATGTATGGAATAGAACAATTTTGCATGACTTCTTTACTAGAAAATTACCTAACTGAGTTTGGAGACGAGTTTGGAATAAATGTATTGTGCACCTGACAAACGGAAAAAAAAGTTATTACAGTGCTCTTATATTATCTCGAAAAGTCCCTCGAGATATCAAAGTCCTCTTCACGTACTGCATCAACTTTTTTAGAACGTATTTTACCAGAATCCATATTATTGTTTCCGATAATATTATTATAAAGTTGAATCTTTTTCTAAAACATTCGAATTAGTAAACTTTATTAGTAAACTTTGCAATGTCATTCCAGCAATCTACTGAATCAATTTACCTGATTGATGTAATATTTGAATGTAAAAAAAGGGGACTACATTAACTCTATGGAAAATGTATATTAGTAATTCATGCTACAATAAGAAATGCATGCTGTGTATGACTACTACAATTACTGTTTTAAGGTTTTAATTTTCTATAGATTTTTAAATAAAATTTGGGTTGATTATTCCTTCTTTAGGATCAAAACGATTTTTTAATGTGGAAAAAAGGAGTGAAAAATAACTTCTACAAAATTTCGAAGACCATTTGAAGTTGTAAATATGATTAAAAAAATATACAAAGAAATATTTTTCTTTAAAAATTAATAAAAACTCTTCCAGTGACGTAAATTTATTTTATTTTTGTTGTCTACCAACTTTGTAGGAACCAATGACTTTAAATTAACAATTCTTGGATGGAAGACATCTAAAAAATGTTAATTTAAAGGAAGTCAATAGGGGAAAAAAATCTCAAAATCTTTTTTTACAATCCGTCTGACTTCAACATTTTTGCGATTTGCAATTAAAATGAATGCTTTCTCCTGATTTACATTCCTATTTTTTAATTCAAATACAAAACTTCTAACCTTCATCCTATTAAAGAAAATTGTTGATGAAATTATAGAAAGTGTTTAAAAGTATAATTCAATTATATTCTTAGTAGAGATTCTATCCATATGAAAAATTAGCATTATTCCATTATATTTTCACAGAAATATATTTTTAATGTTTAATGAATAAATTTCTTACCTATTTTAATTTTCCTCTTAATATTGTGTTATTAACTGAGTACAGTCCTATCTAGTCTTTATGTAATCCACTTAGACTTAAATATTTTACCTTTAGGAATGCAATTTATAATAGATGGGTTTTTGCAAATTCATAGCATAAATGATAAATTTATAACAATGTAATAAAACGAGTTGTAGCTTTAAGTAAAGACTGAACAACATTAGTGTGTATATCGTTTTCTCTGCACTGGTTTTGAACTTGACCATTTTACAGAGAATGTTTAGAATTCTTTGTTAAATTGCCTAGAAGTATGTCAGTAAACCACAATCTTCAGTTTACTTGATGTGATAGCATTAAACATCTTTTTTTGTAATTATTTTTCTGCATATTTTGCAAAAAAAAAAATTGAAAATACTTATAGTACACTTATCGATTAGTAACTAATGATAAAGATATTTTTTTTAAAGTATACGTAATTAGAGACATATACCCGTACTTTCAAATAAATTTTATTTGATTTATGTTCTTAATGATTTATTAAAAAGCTCTATAAAACTAATATCATCTTATTTTAAATGTGACAACCAGGCTTTCCTGGAAAATAGTATGGATAGGAAAATTAAGAATCTTCATAAGAGAGTTGAGTTGGTTCTACTTGAATCATAAGAATCATTGAATTAACAATTAGTAAAATTTAGGAGCTGATTTTTCTTGTTCAAGTCTTAGTGACGGATGCAATACAGCTCAATGAAATTTTGGAAATAATGTTTCGTATTCAATTCCAATGCGCTAATAATTGTAAACTTGTTTAATATTATGTTTTTGGAAAATTTTCTCATTAAAATATATAACTGTAAATTTTTCCTAGGTGAAATCCAAATAGAATTTTAAGGTAGAATGATTTTCTCTTAGTAATATCTGAAATTGACTGATTTTAGATTTGGAGAGGAAATTACCTACTGAGAGAAGGCGCTGGGAAAACAAAGGTGTTTTCCTGAAAGCTACATTTGTTTGTAGCCTGAAGGAGCTTATTTTGATTTGTCGACACGTAAGCAGATGTTTATATTACCTTGGGGCGTGCTAGGACCAACAAATATTCCCCCAGAGCCTCTAAAGCTTTCTAGCTCCCTGCAACAGAATTCCCTTTAGCCTCTCAAAGCTAATGAACTAGTGTGTCTCTCTCATCACACATTAAGCTGTTTTCAGTATTTTCCCGATATTCGAATGACACACAGTCTTTTATTGGTAAAATAATACTTAATATTATTAATGAAATTATTATTTAGGTTGATCCTTAATGAAATGTTTATATGACGTCAAGTCAACTCAAAATGCTATTACTATGCGCCAAATAGTATAACGAATAATATAACATATTTATATGTTATTTAACATTATTATTATACACGAAATTAACTTTCTTCCACTTCTTTCTTTAAATCTCAATAACTATCACTGTATGGTAAGCTATTATTGCTTAAAACATTTATGACCTTTCTGTAGGTTGATATTCATAATGTTTTGCATAAATTAATATTTTGTGGTTTTTATAAGAACAAAAGACAAGATTTTATCTATATAAAAACAGGGGGGAAAGTAATTGGACGGCGTTTCTTATGAATTATTTGAGCAATTATTTAGGTTTTAATTCATGAGTTTTAACTACGAAAGTCCAAGTTTTGAAAGAATGTAAACCCTCAAGAACTGATATGTTTCCTTAGCTGTCTACTCAGTTGCTACATGGTACCTATAATTACTTGTAAATGTAGAAATATTGATATTATCTAAGTTTATTGTAAAAAATTGTGTTTTGAACAAGTTATGTTTCTTCAGGTAGTTGTATTCTTTGATACAATACAAATCAATATAATGTGACAACTTGATAAATGAATATTAATCGAAGTGTGGAAGATTAAAGATAAAAGCTTGCTTATTTGGAGATTGTAAAAATGGATTAGACTACACAAACCAAAAGTATAAATGTCAATAAGGTTGCGTTAAGAATATTTAATTAAGTATACGAGATATTATTTTACAACTACCTGGACTAAATAATCGAAATAGTTCGAGATTACTACTAGTCTGGCAAGGAAGAGGTACAACTTATGAACATACAATAGAGACTTATAATTACGACATTCAATGTTAACATTAACAATTAAAGGCATTTGGATAGTTAGACATCTGATTATTTGACAAAAAGTAAAACGACGTATTATGAAATTATTATGGATTTCAAAACTGAATATCTTAAACTTTTTATCTGACGATAGTGGAAATACTATGAGAAATGTCAAGGTTTTATTACTGGCATATACCAAAATGATAACACCATTAATAACCCACTCCGTCTTAACATCCATTAGTAAAGTAATCAAAAGCTATTGCAATTGCCTATAAGTAAAGAAGATTTTGCAAGTAATCCAGAGGATTAAATTTTGTCCCAACTACACTAGTAATTATCAAAATTAGAAGTTCTCTATATTTTTTTAGGAATTGTAAAAAATAAATATTCTACCCATAAAAAAATAGTAAAAAACAGGCCTAAATGTGAATACAACACCAACAATGTCTTCGCACAATTTTCCTTGAAATTATATGAAAACAAAACACTTAGTTTCATAGCACCAGTAATAATATAAAGCTACATTAAATAACATGTTTAAATAACATTAAATAACATGTGTAATGAAGCGATTAATATAACACATTTCTGTACATGGATAACACTTAAAGGCAATAATTAAGAACAAGCAGCCTATTAATTTGTTAATTCAAGGATGCATAATACTTTTTGTAAGAAGATTCTGTCATGCACTACATTAATCTCAGTTCTATTCATTGTTTCAAATATTCTCTGCATTAAATGCAATAGTAAGTCATCTATTGTTTAATTTTGAATGTTAATACTGCTTGATTAGTGACATTATTACCTTTTTGTCCTCACTAATACCTTACGCTTATATAGACGCTTGAGATGCTCGTAAGCATTAATCCTTCATTAAAACTGTCTATTAATTTATTATTTAACTTATCAAGATTAAAGCAGTAAAATTCGTACGTACATCGTGACCAATCTGTGAAATTGATAAAAGGCAAACTATGTATTTAATTGTTTGTTGAGGCTCAAAATAGTATAATACTATTTCAGTACCTAATAATTTTAAGCTTTGATTATATTAAAATATGACAAAAAACTGCACAAAGACAGTAGAAAATGCTTACTGCTATTAATTTTAGAAAAAATAGTGAAAAAACATATCATTTTTTTCAAATAAATTCATGTCATTTTTTTATTGGTTTTGTTTTTCTTTAATAATGAATTATAGTGATCATTAAACAAATATGTTTTGAAATTTTCACGGATTTGCATGTTTTGATGCTCATTTATAAAACGCATTTTTAGTTAGGTATATAGTTCTCTTCTTTGCTAAAGAACAATATTGGTTTACAGTGTTATTTAATGCACTTAGTCCTGATTAATGTTAAATGTCAAACTTATTTTGACCATTTTTAACTTCTGGTTATCCTAGACACTTCATATTGCTATCTCTTTTTTTAAAAAAACGCAAAATAAATCAGATAAATGTTCATGCTTTATATATTATAATGAAAAATATTTTTCTGAAATAGAAAGTTACTGTTTCACATATAGTCGTTTGAGGAAATGTGTTTTAACAATAATTACGTTTTGGCAATATTTGATAGAATTTAAGGAGATCCTTTAAGATCAGTAAGATAAGTCAAATGATAGTATATTTTTTTGTTGCTCAGTTTGGTTAATATGTTTATATAATAATAACAGTCAAACAAGAAAATGAATTGATTAATTTGAATTGTTTAATTTGAATGTTAATACTGCTTGACTAGTGGTGACATTATTACTTTTTTGTCCTCACTAATACCTTACGCTTATATAGATGCTTAAGGTGCTAGCAAGCATTAATCCTTCATTAAAACTGTTTATTAATTTATTATTTAATTTATCAAGATTAAAGCAGTTAAATGTGTACAATCATTTGATTACCTATTGTAAAGTTGATTGGAAAGCACTCAAGGTTTTTTTATATTTTGTTTTATTGCTTTTTATGCTAAAACATAAAACATATTCCAACGTAGTTTTTTAATGTTCCATTGGTTATGTTTTATTTCTATATTTTTAGTGATTTTTTTAATTTTATTTTTTGTCAACATTATCTATACAAATAAAAGAAAGGCTTTGTCTGTTCATTGCTTAGATCTGACTCATTTCAAGTTATCTTTACGTTTCATACATTAGAGAAACCGAATCGATCTTTAGAAAAATTTCTTCCTGTCGGCTTATTGGTTTGTCCGCAGAATTTTGTCACAAGTAAATAGCGACCATAAGACATAGCGAGCTGATACTTTGACAGTAGATTTGTATATGTCTATATTAAAATTTAAGATTTGAATGGATGGAAATTCAACAAAGAACCTAAGTTATGGACTTTTGAGCACAAGTAAACTAGCAACCGTAATAAGGCATAGTAGACTGAAACTTTAAAAGTAGGTTTGTATATGTCTAGCTTGTAAAATATCCGTCAAATATGAGAACGTCTGCCTTTACAATACATTATACTCTTACATTTATATATAATAGGATTTTGCAGTAAAGAGGTGAAATAAATATCAACGTATGAACCACAGTAAGAAAAATTATAAAACACTACTTGTTAATTAAGTAATTAAATTTCTTTAGTTGTTATTTTTCTGTAATGATATTTTGATTGTTTTCTTATCATACTCCAGTAACCATCGATTGGTGATTTCAGTTACTAGTTTCCAAGCATTGAATGCAATTCAGTTTGTTGTTCATAATATTGAGATAATAGTGCGATCTTTACACGACTGTTGGCCTTTATATATCAATCAGTGAAAATACTGCTATTATTATAACTGAGTAGTTTCATCTTTGAGGCTTTCTATAATATAAAAAACTGTTTTTTCCACATTAAAACGAATAAAGAAATGGTTTGCAGTGATTCCCCTCTGTTTAACATCCCCTAGATATTAAACTATGTAAACTCAAGAAGTAATGAAATGATATTATACTTATTTATACAAGTAAGCCTGCGTATGCATTTTCATTAAGACATCCATCTATATATTCATAACCTCTCTATTGATTTCCATACAAGTCCTTAGTATCTCAGGCTTCAGTGACTTGCTTCAGTTGATGCAGTGACTGCTGCTTCTTCAAATTCTTAATGAGATTGCTGACTCCAGCTGTGATGGTATCATTAGAGCTTCCTTTGATATACCTGTGATGATATATCTAGTTCCTTAGTGCTAGATCATCTTCTAGGCTATGAATTATAAGAATTTTTTAAAATTATTTATATTGATTTTTATTACATTTTTTGATATATTCTCTATATTTCAAATATGTTATCTGTATTTTCACATGGTTTATTTGTCTTCCTATATCTAATATTTTCTTATCAGCTTTATTTATTCTCTTCCGTGTCATTCTTTTTTCCCCATCAAGTCTTTGACAACCTCATTTTCTTTTTGAGTACTAATGCTGCTTTCGTTCGTGTTTTTTGCCTTGTATGGAGACTATACTGTTTGTCTAGTAGATTGTATGGAATAGAAGATTGGCTGACTTGAATTTCTTACTTAACGACGTTCAACGTTGAAAATATTAATCCGGTTGTTTTTTATGTGATATTTCTCTGTAATTAAATATATAACTAATATTAATTGGACTTCTAATATTAATTTTGTAATATTTTTATAGCTTAGCAAAAATAGTCAATATCTGTGAGTTTTAAAAAGATTTATTAATATTCGTAGAAAATCGATTAAAGTTATCTCTACGTTTCATACATTAGAGAAACCGAATCCTCTTTAAAAAAATTTCTTTCTGTCGGTTTATTGGTTTGTCCGCAAAATTTTGTCACAGGTAAATAGCGACTATAAGATATAGCGAGCTGATACTTTGACAGTAGATTTGTGTATGTCTATATTAAAATTTTAGCTTTGAATGGATTGGAAGTTCAACAAAGAACCGAAATTATGAACTTTTAAGCACAAGTAAACTAGCAACCGTAATAAGGCATAGTAGACTGAAACTTTAAAAGTAGGTTTGTATATGTCTAGCTTAAAATCTAAGGTTTGAATGGATTTAAAATCCAGCATAGAAGCAAAGTTTTGGACTTTTAAGCTTTGTAAAGTGATTTAATTTAAGTTTTGTAAAATATCCGTCAAATATGAGAACGTCTGCTAGTACAATACATTATACACGTACATTTATATATAACAGGATTTTGCAGTAAAGAGGTGAAATAAATATCAACGTATGAACCACAGTAAGAAAAATTATAAAACACTACTTGTTAATTAAATTTCTTTAGTTGTTATACAGTAAGAGTACAAAAATGGAAAAACAAATTTTCTAAAACACGGTTGAGCAACCAGTAGCAATATACATATATATACTTGCATTCTATAATTACCATTTCACTTTTATCGAGAGAAAAGATAAAGGGAGACCTAACTCATTGGATAAGTAACGGGTGGAAACATAACTGTAAAGAAACTCAGCCTATTCTAACCTTGACCAATAAAAAGCAACAAAGTGTGTTGTGCAGTAAATAGAGATAGAGGATGTACAGTGTCTTATGAACAATCAGTATGCATGATTATTTAGGAAAGAAAATACATCAAGATTGATGGTGATTGAAACCACGATGTCGATATCAACCCATTCTATGAAAAAAATACGTCGTAGTTTTTATTTAACCCATAGTGAACATGGCACACAATTTTAGCTTAGGCTCTTTTAAAATGTTGTTTCTTCATTTTTTACCCATCAACTGTATACTAAGATCCTTTACTGTGTATCTATATTGTTTTTGAGAATTTTTTTCTGAGTTTTCACTTCTGTTTTTTTTAACTTTTAGTTTTTATTTTAACCCATAGTGAACATGGCACACATTTTAGTTTAGGCTCTTTTAAAATAGTGTGTTTCTTCATTTTTTACCCATCAACTGTATAATAAGATCCTTTACTGTGTAACTATATTGTTTTTGAGAATTTTTTCTGAATTTTCACTTCTGTTTATTTTAAATTGTGTAGTGCTTGAAATGCTTAGAACATTAATTTCAATAGATCATATGGTCCTGTTAAAATTAAATGTTTCATGTTCACTGTCTAATCGTTTTCATGAAATGTGCAATAATCTTAATGAATATAGCTCTATAATATTCCAATAGCAAAGGCAAATTTCTGTTCATAGCTATCCTTTGAAAGTTATCAATAGGTGTACAACAACTGATGATTTTATATGATTTGCCATTTTAGAAGTGATTGTATGACATAATAATCTTCATTATGACTTTTTCTTGCTCTTCATAGTTTGAGAATCATTATTAATCAGTTTTTTTCTGCTGCTTTTCTGAAAAGCTTGATCATTGTTTTTTATCATTGATTTACTAGCTCCCATTACGTAATGTAACCCAAAACGTTTTATTTTTCCATTTCAAACAAATCTTTCATCAGCAAGTTAATTAAATTGTTTTTGAATTGCATCTATCTGTATCACATCATATGATGTATTTATCTAAGTGTTTAATTATTAATAATTTTCTACTTTCTATTTTCCGTTCCCTAGAATAAGAATATTTTAAGGAAAAACTAATACGTTGACATTGACAGTTTGAAAAATTAACTGAATCATGTATCATTTTTGTCAAAAATAGCAGAAGTACCGGTGAGATGGTCATACAATGTGAGATTAACTTGTTTCTACAGATTGGTTCACGATTATTGAATATCAGTCTTGACTTTTTGCCATTTTGTTGCTATAATCATGAATCAAGAGATTATTCAAATAAATTCTTGATAATTTTTTTTAGGGAAAATTTTATGAGGATACGAATATTTATATAAACTTGGAATAAAAGCTGAGTTAATGCAGGGTGATAAAACCTAATTAGGTAAATCAATTTAGTGCCATGATTGGCGATACTTAAAAAAGAGAATGATTAATAATGAAAGTGGAAGAGTCTCACTTTTAAAAAAATGAATTAAACAGAGAAAAATGTATAAAATTTACAGCTATGGTTAAATTGTTACTAAATTGCAGACTTGCAATTCTAAAGTCTTTTGTCAATCCAATCAAATGTTTGTAACATAGAAAATATGAAGAACAGTATTTGTATATTTTTTTTGGCATAATGAGTTACATAATGACAAACCTGATTTTGGTTTATTATAAATGAATTCAAGTATGGATAAAAAGTGGTTGAAAGTAGGTGTTAAAAAGCTATTATGGTACTTTCCCGACTTTGCGTGGGTCCTCAGACAAGCCAAGTACAATAATAAATTTTTATATGTTTCCTAAAGGATCATTTCATCTGCATATGTAGCTATAGATTTTGTTCTGCTTTAAACTTCTACTGATCTTTTTATTTTTATTACTCTTAATATTGTGTAAATAATGCTTGCTACTTCCTTCATAGGGAAACATAAAATTGTGTTTCAATTTGTTGTTACCGTCTTGCATAATTTATTTTCTGATTTAATTCGAATATAGTTTTTGATTAACTTATTTACGATCTTAGTAATTAAATATTAATACATTGTACTGTAATTTTAAATTGATTTTTCTCTCATTCGATGAGTTTTTAAATTGTATTTATTTCTTTTGTACAAAAACACTTGCTATGAAGAAAGAGTGCGAAGATTAAGAGAGAAAAGCAACAAATAAAGCGAGGTAAGTGATTGGAGTGCATGATTGGTCACCCAGTCTGAGTGACGCAGATCCAAAAGAGTGCTTCACTGGAAGCTATCCACGCAGCATCGTCCACGAGATTTATCGCTCTCACAAACCACCTTGCCTGATGATTTATAGCCACTGCTGCCCACTGCTGGACGTAAGCCTGCACACAAAAATATCTACACGCTTCCGATACACCATATTTATGAGCCTTTATTTATCTCCAACCAAAGAATTAATCTTCCAATATGTTGGAAATCTTAAGAAGGTGGAGGTTCCACTTATCTGTCTCTTGTCAAATGCAGGAAACACCTTTATATTTATAACCCTTAGTTCAAAACTGAAGGATAATGTATATCTTTGAAATTGAGAATAGGCACGAAACAAAATAGATTAATAATAACAGAAATTTAAGGCGTACATGTGTTGAGATAGTTAGATGAAAAAAAAGACAACCTTTAGAACCTTTCGAAATTGTACATCTTAGTAACAAATAAAAGATGTTTATTCTTATAGTTCAATTAAAAGCATTTATGAATAGTAATGACCTTCGGGCAGAACATTTATCTAAGAAAAAGAAAGTTGTAGTTGAAAATAAATTAAATGTTGGAAATATATCA
The DNA here is from genome assembly GCA_026182355.1 of Hermatobates lingyangjiaoensis. Lineage (NCBI taxonomy): Eukaryota > Metazoa > Arthropoda > Insecta > Hemiptera > Hermatobatidae > Hermatobates > Hermatobates lingyangjiaoensis. The sequence goes on along the minus strand of JAPFBL010000117.1, from coordinate 1,841,559 downwards.
TGAAGTAAAAAGATTAATTTTCTCAAATTATCTTTTATACTTGCTCACATCTTAAGCATTTTTAATTTAGCAATAGGATATGGCTAAAAAAATTATTAAAGAAAAATAAATTAATATTTGCTAACTATCAATGATAAGTCATCAACTTTTGTCAACACATCATGTCTTATTTAATTAAATTCTTGTGGTTTCTTATGTGAGTGACAAATAATTGCAAAGCCTTTTTCTCCTTCTACTGATTCTTTTTAAACTTCTACTGATCTTTTTATTTTTATTACTCTTAATATTGTGTAAATAATGCTTGCTACTTTTTTCATAAGGAAACATAAAATTGTGTTTCAATTTGCCGTTACCGTCTTCATAATTTCTTCAAGTTACCGTCTTACATAATTTATTTTCTGATTTAATTCGAACATAGTTTTTGATAAACCTATTTACGATATAGGTAACGTAATGTTATTATATTTCATAGAGATATGTAATAATGGACTTGTTGTTTATAAGTTTAGTTATAGTTTATTTTTTTGTGGTTAACGTCTACACATAATATCAAACTCTATGTCAAAATATTAATAAACACATTTAATTACTTCTTTTCTTTAATGTAACTATATTTAACAAACAATGCTAATGTCCTAGTAGATAGAACAAAAAAAAACTATTTTTATTATATGAATGACAACAAACTTGAGTTTATTGATGTAGAACAATTTCCACATTATTATTACTAAAGTGAAGGCCCGTGTCTAAACTGACTCGTGCACCCCATGACCATATGTAATCTATTATGACTCCTTTGGTCTTTCTAAAATCAATATTACATTTTAATATTGATCAATATTATATTAGATTCGAGTTTTTTTGATTGATTTTTACAATCGTCTTTGTAGGTCATTCACTTTTATTGGTTTTACGTATGTTTTCTCAAAATATTTCAATCTCTTAAAGGAAATTCCTTTGAACTAAAATAAATGTATTCTATGATTTTCTATGCTTTCAGCGATAGCCTCCGTTCTTTTTTATGTTGTTAATAGATGCTAGTATTACAATTAATTAAGACGACAATATATGATTACAGAAATTTCTAAATCCTCCTGAATGTTTCTATTTTGTTGACCAATTTAAATCAAATTAGAATAATTTTTTTTTTTACCTGATAATGAAACTTTTCATCTGATGCCTTCTTTCGATTATCAGTTACAACCTTGAGAATGCTCGGGGTTTATCATTAATTAGGGACGCCACCTGTGAACTAAAAAAGAATCTCATTCTTCAAATTAGGAAATTTCTAATCAAACTAATCATTAGAGAAACATTATTACCCATTGTTAAATACTGTAGAACATCGCACCTAGCAACATATACATCAAATTTTAATATTTTATTCCATTAAATGTTTCAAAATAGTTCTGCCTATTGAGAAATCTTCATTACATATCAACTTCAAAAGGTAGTAAATAGCACCCTGTTTGATAGGGTGTCTAAGGAAAAGGAATACTTTAATATATTTTCTATCCTGGAAGTAGGTTAGATAATCTTCGCTCCAGTTGTGCCTTGACACACTTTTCTTTGTAAGATTTTTAGGTAATTAGGGTTCTTATTTAATTTACAACCAATACATATAATGCCATTGGTGTTTATCATACAAGCAGTAGTAATAGTAATAGAAGTAGTAGTATACAAAAAATCTTACATTACAATATGTTTTTGTATCTTCTAAAGGTAAAACATTTTTTTGTAGTGTTTCTTCCAGGAAATTTTGCAGATGTATCTCTTACATCGCTGTTCTAGTTTAGTCATTCACGTAAAGAGATTGTAACGTTTTGGCATTCTCGTTTCAGTAAACTGAATTTATTCAATCTTATTTTATCATTTTCCTAATTTCAGAATAATTTATTGAACATTTTTCGTTGTTCTCTAGATAGCTGTTCAGCTTAAAAAGAACTTATTTCTTGACATGGAGGTTCCACTTCTTGGAATACATAATATAATTCACTCATCTTTCTGGTAAATTCAGTGAAAAGTTTTTAATCTTATTCTCTTAAAAGATACTATTTTGCGTATGAATCGTATGTCTCGTCAAACAGTGGAACATATAATGTGTTCACAACCTTTGGAATCGATCGTAGGCAAAAAAAAAATTACATTTTATTTTAGAACTGACATTTTCCTTTATTGATAGTTCTGTACTTTGAGACAGTTAATAATAATTCTATAGTTTCAGTAGTTTAACAGAAAACAAGAAAAAAAATTATAAAATTACATTTTGGCCAATAAAGTGACTTTTCTGTGATTAATTTGTCTTGAAATAATAATACACTTTTACACTCTAGGGATCATTTTCGGGTGGAACATAAATCTGATCCATCTAAACTTTGTCCTTTTGCTTTAAATTCTGAGTGGCAAAACAACTTTTTTAGAGTACACACAAGTACTTTTGTACTTGTACTTTTTTTTACCTTTTTTTGGATACATACCCCATTGTCCAACCCACACACAACACACACACACACACACACACACAACCCCACATATACACACAGATATCATCAAGACAGTATAACAAATGGACATTGAGGACATCAACAAATGGAAATTAATGAAAATTTCAAAATCATATTTTACTCAAAATATGACTTGACTTTACTCAAAGTAAAGTACAAGTACATACAGATTGCACTTAACAACTTTACAAACAAATTTATTAAGTTAACAAATCTGCTTCGTTAATCAGTTTTATGATGGCACAGACATCACTACCAGTGAGGTTTATTTTTTATTTTTAAGATGGTTTGTAGTAATGTTATAATAGTCATAGAGGTTTGCCTTCAACGTATTATAGGAAGGAAATGTGTAGATCAATTAGTGGTCAAATTATTTATGATTTATTGAAATTATTGGATCTATTCTACATCTTAAGTACAAATTTTATTTAGTTGATAAACTAATTTGAACCAGAGTCGTGTAAGCTCGAGATCAACATTAGACCTTTCTGAGGGATATTGTGTAGACAATTTTCTATCATCCACATAATAAATTAGCTGGTCAGGTAACTAAAGAATGTCAGCTAATTTAACTAGTCACCAAACGGCCCAACAACAAAGAGTGGGCGTTGGATAACAAAGAAATAAATAATAAATTACTTCATTAAAGAAAAATTTGTCGTATGGACGGTAAAAGTACAGTGTTGGCTCAGTTTTTTTCTTGACGATAGTGAATTTAATTTCACTTATATTGCTAACAGACTCCGTAATTTAACAAATAAGGAAACGAGGGTGTTAGTTTCTATATGTCGCAAGAGGTGCTTAAATATTTATTTTATTAATTATTACTAAATAAATAATATTAGATTAAATTAATTAAGTATTAGATAAGCATTTATTAATTATTGCTTAATTTGGTCATACATATCCAAGATAATCTAGTTTTAGATCTAGAAAAGTAATATTTGTTTCATGCATTACCAATATAAATGATACACATTTGTATCAATTTTAATGATAGTTTCGTTTGTCGTGGGATAGTCAGAACCAAGAAAGGTGCAAAATAAAAGACCACAACCAAATGGACTTTATTATGGAGACAACAAGCTAGAAAGGAGTTGACCCATGATTATGCTGTGTCCATTAGTAAACTGGTTAGTACGGAAACGGAAGTGGACTAACAGTTGGCGGGGATCTTCTACGTATGCCGGCTAGAATGAACTGTCTTTATGATGATTAAAGACCCACGTAATCTAAACACTTTGCTTTCAAACACGAAAGCCTAAAGAAAAATAAAGTTTTTAAACAAACATTCAGCGTCTATTTGAAAAACTATTTTTAAACAACAAATTATAATTCTTTTTAATGTTAATTTAAAGCTGCAAAAAGTAAAGCTGTATCAACATTAAATAGTAAAATTAACGTAATGTAAAAAAAAATTAAAATAAATAAATTATGCTGCAATGCATGAGAGGCTAATCTAAGAAATGACTATTTAGCACTATCCATCTTTTGGCTACAATGCCATTTATAAGGAAGAGGGCATAGTTAAATCATAGCTTTGTAGGCCTGAATCCTTGTTGATGATCTCACAGTAGCTACTTTGTTATTTTAGTCATCTTAAGATAATGATGGCTGTTGGAACTGGAAAGGAAAAAAAACTGGGGAAAGATTATCTATTTTAGGAAGAAGAGTAGTTTTAATGGACAAAATTCAAGACCCTGCAAGGTTGTCCTTGAAGAACTATATTTGTACAAGGTATTTAGTAAGAAACTTCCTATTATTCTCTACAACAGTGTTTCTCAAGCATTTTTTGTCCTTGTTCTTCTCAGTGGACCTTAAAATTCTGTTGAAAGTGGTGATATACGTATCATCACTTATAAATAAGACCTCCTCTTATTAAAAAAATATTAAACAACAATTAATTATTTTAAAGAGATTCTCTATGAATAAGATATCATTGTAGGGTAAAAATCTAATGAAATGGTCTCCACATATAAAAATTTAATGATATAAACAACGCGTTTCGAACACGTACTGTTCTTCCTCAGGCATTAACCAAAAAATACAATGACACCAGAGATTATCTATAGTACAAAGTAAATAAGTACAAAAATTAATATAAAATAAAATAAGGCAGGAAGTACGAACCTAAGGATGAGTGTCTCTGAATAAGACTGACTGGTTCGTACTTTCATCCTTAGGTTCGTACTTTCTGCCTTATTTTATTTTATATTAATTTTTGTACATCTTTACTTTGTACTATAGATAAATCTCTGGTGTCATTGTATTTTTTAGTTAATGCCTGAGGAAGAACACTACGTGTTCGAAACGCGTTGTTTATATCATTAAATTTTTATATGTGGAGACCATTTCATTAGATTTTTACCCTACAATGAGCAAGTACCACATAATAACTGATTGCACTACATTAGGAATAAGATATCAATGAGAGTTTAAGAAAACAAAAACAAACGAAGTGAAATTACATTTCTATATAAAAAATACTTCTTTATACGGATGTGCCACAAATTATTACATGTTGCGTTTGATTAATAATTAATTATTTAATTAATTCGATTGATTAATAATAAAAGATCAACTTACTACTCTAGTATATTACCAGAGAGGTCAACAGTATGGTTTCTGTCTCCCGAAGGAAACGTCAGAGGGTTATGGACGAAGTAGTTACAAGAGTGCATTGACATGCATGTAAGGAAAAGGGAATTTATCTTAGACTCGATTTAAGCTGGGAAACAGACAATGCTTTAAACCTACACCAATCAAACTCTTCTCTCACCACAAATGACACACTCGTCTTAATTGAAAATTCTAACTAGTTACAATTAAGCATTAATGAATAAGAGTAATTTGAGTGATTTAATTTTTTGTTTGATTGATTTTTACTTCAATTTCCAGAGTTTGTTAATTTTTAATGATGTAATTTGGATTAATTAGTTTTGATTGAATTAGAAAATTAAATAGAAAAATATCTTCATTGATGAATCCGTGAAACAGTATTCATATAAAGTCGGATTTTAGAAATTATTTAAAACATTCTCTTCACAATTTTTGAGGTTAATAAAAACGAGAAAGTTTTTAATATTATTTCTTTAATATTAAATATGACATTATTTTGATTCCTTTAAAAGTTAATTTAATTATGTTAAGTTATTGTATTAATTTACTTCAGGGGTTGCTTTTCTCCTGAATGAAGGTATGTCTGAACTGAATTTTCTGACTTGCTCCGGAATAATATTTTTCCCTACTAGTGCTAGTGGTTTCATCATGTTGATAGCGTTCCTATATTTTTTTAAAATTCAAGTTTTAGGTTGCACTTTAGTGTTCATAGCAACCAACCCTAATTATTTTTCTTCTATTCATTTCTGTCAAAATACCTCTTTTTAACGGGTTATTTTAGAGAGATTTAGAGACAGTAGTATCATGTTTTATTTTTAAAAAAATTGATACTATTTGTCATTAGTGTCAAGTTAACGCAACTTCAAGTATAAATCATCTTAAAATACCAGAAATAATTTAATGATAAAAAAATGCATGTATCAAAAAAATGTACAAATTTTGACTAGATTATGAAGAATAACCAAAAAACTTCTGTCAAAACCAGGTTTTAATTTTAGTCGTTCCTTTTTAGTCACCATTCGAGATAATTGTTTAGTATTTATCCTTTTTCCTATAATGTTTGAAATGTCAAATAGTTGCTTCGAATAGCGTGTTAAACATATCGTTGTTGAGCAAACAGCTAAGACAATTTCAAAAGTTTACTCCTACAAGAAACATTAATGGAGTGTTAGAGATGCGTGAAATTCTGTATTGTAAACACATAATACAATTAAACTAATCCAATAACAAACATAACCAACAATAGTTGGTTCACAAAAAGTAAACTTGTAATCAATATGTTGCAGCCTTAGCTCTATCAAAACTTGAATATGATAAATTAATTACCATTATGTGAGGTTTATTTGAATGAGGTAAGCCATTGTAAAGGGCAAGGTATTGTTCATAGGTTGCTCTCTTTACAGTTAGTCAGTCAAGGGAAGTTTTCTCTCACATGTAGCATTTACTGACACTCTTCTCTTACTTTTATTTCTCTCTCTCTCTTCTTTTTTTTTATGCTTCAATTTACGGCTATGAACAACCTCAAAAGAGTTTAAATCTTTTGTATTCCTTTTTTTTGCTGTTATTCTTATATTTGTCTCTGTATTGTCAGATTTCAGAATAATATAATGAATAATATTGAACTCCATTAAATGAGAATTAACCAAAGAAAATAATACATTCAATGGAGAACAAATGTTGTTATTAGATTAACGTTGCACTTTTATTTAAAAAGTAGTAAATTTTATTTCACTAACCATTGAAATTCCTAAGAGATTTATGATTAGAATGCATGTTAAAACAATTCAGTAGAAAATTTTGATATTCAAAATAAGCTGCTGCAAAGTTGATTACAGTAGAGGAAAAGTTTAGTACTGAAATACTGCTCACTCATTCCAACAGTGACTATATATATATATATCATTGAGGTGAGATGCGCTATGCATCATTGGGGTAGGTCAGTTCAACATTGACTCGATTGTTGAGGGTAGTTTCGCCAAAGGAAACCGCCTCTCTGGATACAGTTTTCAGCAATGCACTGGCATCATGCCAATTTGTTAACCTAGGGAATTGTTTTCAAGCGTGCATAGTGTATCAGGCATGATCAGATGATTTATTTATAGTTTATTCTCTGCTATTATAATTTGATACGTTTAAACACAAATTTAATTCCTAACAATGGAGATATGAGTGGTGCAGATAATATTTGATTAATTTGAAATGTGGTAAGTGGTACTAACTGATTGAGTGCCAAAAAAAAACCACTAACTGCATTATACATCTTTTTCTCCAGATAATTGAAACATACATTTTTTCCTCCAATAACTAGAGATTTATACATTTCTTCTTAGAAAATGAATTTGACTGATATTCCAAAACTTTATTTTCCAAAATCAATTTGAACCAATTAATTTTACTTTTTTTGCATAAATTACTTTACCTATGCTCGTTTCCAAATTATGATCTTCCTACCTAGCTTTAGCACATTTTCTAATCGCTTACGACTAAATGTCATACTTCTATTTAGGTACTAACGAAACAGTTCGTTGAAAAAAGTTATGGGAATCCATTTGTGATGAAATTTTACTTTTCAAATTGAGGAGTCTCATATTCTGTATGAAGTTGAATACACGACTTTAATTCTTAAATACATTAAAATATCTGAGTAATTCAAGCAATTATGTGATCATACTCAAGTGAAAAGCAAAACGACATCAAAAAAGCACTAATTACCCAACTTAAGTTAAAACTTAATAAGGTTTGTTAATAGTTAAAACTACTACCAAAATATATTCAAACAAAGACTCTTGAACATAATACAGTGGAGAAAATACTAGAACAAAAGCTAAAGCTGTAGGTTTGGATAAATGAATTTGATCATTTTAAGCAAAAAAAAAAAACACTTTACTATATTTTTTTAAAAAAAAACTTCATATATGCCTATATAATACTATATATCTGTTGGAATGATAAATATTCTATAATAAGCTGTAAACATTGGTATCAGTAAAGACATACAAAAAGGAGAAAAATAATCTCTAAATCTCCTTAAACCGGTGAAAAAACTATGTAGAATATATTGTCCCATGGAATTCAACAATAGGTACAAAATATGTAGTCTTCTAGAGGAGAATATAAATAATATATAAATGGGCAAAGCAGTTGTTATCTTTTCTGAAACTATCACCATCTAGAGATAAGATGAATTGACATACATTCATGTCAATACTGACCTTATCAGTCAATACTGATAAGGACAAAGGAGAAATATATTTCTATCCACTCTTGATGAATATGATACTAGATAATAAAAAATTTTTGAAAAAGTATTGGATAATAAAATAGTTAAAATGAATAGAACATTAAAGAAGAGTAGGAAAAATAATGTATTATGGCTTTAAAAGTGGCAATTTTAGAGCTAATGGAGGAAGAATATAGAGTTCTGGAAGACTATTATAAAAACAACTCGTTACGAACACATCACGTACTTCTTGATGTTAATATTTTTTCCTATCTTTCAAATAGTTTACAGTTGACGTAGAGATATGCCTGCTAGTAATAGTTAACGTAGTAATGATATCTTGGATATGCCTCAGTGAAAAAGGCACAGTTAGCCATAAAGTTTTATGTATTTACAATACAGTCATCGAGTGATAATATGGAGAATTTGCATTTTTAAAACTTGATTATTTTAGCATTATGATACAGTATACTGTGAACCACACTGGGACTGACTTATTAATTACAATCGTACTTTCAATGAGAATCTAGTTCTAACCACTGTCCTGCTATATATGAAATATAAAAATATTGTTTTAGCAATAACATTTTAATTTACTTTTCATTTATTACAGTCAAGACAACACTTGGTATTAATTTTGGTTAAAGGTATTATTATTAAAGTTTCTAGTTACAGTTATTCTTTAATAAAAAGATTTCACATAAACACGTGAAATAAAAATCAATGATCAAACCGCAAAAAGAAATGGGAAAACAAGACTAAGATCTTTCAACCCTAACAAGCGGTCTTCGTCAGAGTCAAAAACCCAACTGACCCAAAAATCCAGTTGGGTTTTTGACTCTGACGAAGACCGCTTGTTACGGTTGAAAGATCTTAGTCTTGTTTTCCCATTTCTTTTTGTGATTTGATCATTGATAGTTATACTTTAAGTTACGGTTTTGACATAAAACATATCAATACATTTATGTCATACTTCAGTATTTTCCAAACAATTTAGTTCTTCATTATTCCATATTAATTTGTTAATCGATAAGGTATGCAGATTTGTCACAAAGCCTTTGATACAGACCAAACCACGAGCTGGCACGCATAATCAATAACTTAGTGGACTTCGAAATGTGTATACTAGTAAACACTTCAAAATGTATGTTTTCCATCATTACATTAAATTATACTAATGATACTAATTATACTAATTAATTCACTGGAGAAATGATGACATTTATATTAATATTCGGTGTAAAAATTATCCTTCCTTTAAAACTATTTTTCAGGAAATTGTTTTGTACCATATTATAATCCATACCAGACTTATTTGAATATATTTAAAATTTGTAGCTATGGATAACACATATTTATAATCGTTATATAATTATGTGACCTAATTTTTACTTAAAGGTAAAATGGAACTCTTAAGATCTTGCTCAGAAAAGATATGCTATCACAAACAGCGTGAAGAAATGTTTATTTCCGCATAGTCTTTGAATGAGTTAGCTTAGATATTTTACGGATGTTACTCAAGATATGATATAATTGAAAAAAGTTCATGACTCGTTCAAATAAAAAATCTGAAGTTTTCTGAGTGATCTTGATTATTTGGTATAAAAAATAACAATCAGTTAATGTAAACAGATCGATCAACAGAAGCAGCTAACATTTGCTTATTAAGAGTAACAATTTTTCAGTGCATGCTGCCTATTTCATAGATCTACAAATCCTTCTGATTTTTTTTTATTCAAATGAAACTTATTTTAAAAAAAACCGTAGTAGAATTTTAGTGATAGCCGTGAAGCAAAAAAAATGCTGATGCAAGAAAATGCACTACCATATTATCTTGCTATTGTTTGATAGGACTTCTCCCATACATATAGAGTTCATCTATTTTCAGAAGCTATCTTCTGTTCAAATTCGTTATTGCCACACAAACTAATTTTTGATTAAATCATATGTAAACATTTTACACTTTTATATAATTATTATTGGTTATTATTGAAATATTTATAAACTTTTCACTATTAATGGCAATGCCAGTTTCATATAACTGAAAAATTTGAACCATCTAAATGTAGTGCCTCAGGAAAAAATAAATATCATATAAGAATACCGAACCCAAGAATTTACCAAACAGTAAATTTTGCAATATTCTGTGTCTCCAAAAAACTATAATATTCATAATGGTTGAAGGAATTGGTCAAAATATGACGTCTTTTAATGCTCAATGCTGTTGAGCTAGTAAGTTAGTTCTAATAACTTAAGTTCTGCGTGATTAACTTGCTAATACATTTTAATTACTTGGTTACTAAAAAATAGTATTTTAAGGACTTCTAGATCTCATTGTTTATACTATATTTAACAATTTGTGATTAATTTATTATTAAAATTAAGTGCAAGAACTGGCCCGAGTTCCAAACTTGCACTTCAAGATATAATTTTTTTTACTTTACTTCTTATATCAGTCAACACATAATACAATTTAGACAAAATATTTTTCTTTTACAAAATCTGTAAAGGGTTACTCTCTCTCTCTCTACCTACACAATCATAAATAAATGAACCATAACTAATAAAAAAATCTGGAGTGGCCTACACTCAACTTTACTATAAGTAAATTTAATATCAATCTTCTAGGGTATATAATATATAATGTCTCATTTAAGCATAATGTAAACATCAAAATGGGAGATGTTTTTTAGTCTTTTCTTTCCTGAGGTAGTCAGATAGTAGTGATTGATCAACCTATCAATATATAAGCTTATTTCTGTATATCACACCACTGATGCAATTAATCTCATTAGTATAACTACAGCAGTAATAACATTTTTGAAAAGCCAAAGTAAAAAATTTCTTGATACGAAATAATCTCCTGCAAGAGAACATGGCTTTTGTTCAAGTAGCCAGTGGATTTCTTACATCGTTTACTTCACCTTCTTCTATATTGAATATTTAAGCCAAATTTTTAAATTTAAAACAGGAAAATACTGTTATATTCTTTGAAAAACATCATAAACATCAAAGAAAAAACATAGTTTTAAGATAATTTATAATTAAGGATATATGTTAATTACATTTATTAATCTTCAAATGAAAGATTTCAATTCTGAATTATGTTTTACATTTTTGGTCTTTTATAGAATTATTATACTGGAAACGTTATTGCACCTTAGTATTTAATAAAATCATTTTCCTTCGCCTTTGTTAAAATCATGTATACACATTTTTTCTGAGGAGAAATTTAGAAATAGAAATCTGTCTATCAACTGATCACTATCCAGATATACATTCCAGTTGTTTGTTTTTTTTTCTACTACAATTCATATGCATTGTAGAAGTATTTATGACTCTGGCCTCGTGATTTAACTATTGGATTAACAGGAATCGTGTGGACCATCCATAGGTGTCATTCACAGGTATCAATAGGTAGCATCCACATGTGCCATCCATAGGCGTCATCCATAGGTGGCATCCACAGGTGTCATCCATAGGTGGCATCCACAGGTATCATCCATAGGTAGAATCCACAGGTACCCATCCATAGGTGTCATCCACAGGTGGAATCCACAGGTGTTGTCCATAGGTGGGATCTATAGGTGACATCCATAGGTGGCATCCAATGAGTAATTCTACTGTGATGTGTCAATTCAGTGTCAAATATATAGCTATATTCCTTTTAACCGTCTTCTGTACTTTGAGAAGGTTATGTACATATGAAAAAATTGTTTCAGCAAGTGGGTTTGTTTGAGCTGGAAGTCTGTTGGATAAAATTTGTAGGTAATCTAGCAGAAAATTTCGAATATTAATGTAATTAGCCAGCTTACATACTCAAATCAAAGTCAAAGCCAGCGATTCAGTATAATTTAAAACTTTTATAGTTGGGTGCTTCTATTTTTTTAAAATAATAAATACGAACTATTAGACTAGAATAGTGAAAAACTGGATATTTGTCAACAAGCATAAATCCTCTTTCTTGAGGAAAGGGTGCATTTGTCACATTTCAAAATGATGGTAAGATACTACAATTCACAAAGATGAAGTAATTATAACTGTGATTAAGTTTTGCTCAATGGTGCAATATATACGTTTTTAAAGCATTTTATGAGACAAATCAAACACCATGGAAGACAAAGGAAATTTATTTATGTTTATTGGCGGTGATTTTTTACATGTAATAATATTATTCCTCTTATACCTCATATAAGTCAATCAATTATTTACTTTTTTCTATTATAAAGATCAATGGATTTGCTCAGTGGATTTGCTGTCAGTGGATTTGCTCAAAAATTTCCAAGTCAATGGAAACAAAGTAAAGAAATATCAAAAATTTGACAAGTATAGCAGGTGATCCCTTAGTCCAGGATAAACCAACAGTTTTTATAAATTTATTGCTCTTTGCCTGATTAAAATTTCATGAACTTTTTTTGTAAATTGCCAATTTTTTGTCCCATTTTTGGTCAAATTTTCATTTTTTTTTTAAAATGCCGTTTAGCGTCAAAAAACATTCGCTGAAAACAGAAATTGTACTGTAACGCCCCTTAGAAGAAAGTAACTTTAAAATAAATTATCTCACCTCATTCTTCACATAATTTTCTATCTCTAGACATTGTTTCGTTTTGATCCGTCAAACAGTATGGCTTGAATTGCTCTCACAAGCTTTGAGATTAAATTATAAGCCAAAATTTTTACATTTTATGGAAAAAAAAATTTCCGTTGTTTTAAAATTCTGAATATATTTTTCGTTTATTGTATTTGTAACGTCAAAGCTAATGTCAAAATTTCAAAAGTCTAGAATTAGCAGTTTGGGAGAAAAAAAAATTTTTAATAAACGGTTTTTGAGAAAAAAGTGACTTTCCAGTCATGCATAATTCTTCCCAAACAATAGCGATCATCTACACTATGGTGCCTATTTTTGTGTAAAATATCAACTTGATCCATCCAAGATTCTGGACCGCAGCGTGGTAACAAGCACTGCTAACACACTCACCCACCCACCCACCACACACACACACACACACACACACACACACACACAGAGACACACACACACACACACAGACAGACACAACACAACACACACACACACACACACACACAGACAGACACAACACACACACACACACACACACACACACACACACACACACACACACACACACACGACATCAACGAAAAAACTTCATAAAACGACTTTTGGGACCTCAAACATATAATTCCGTCAAAATCTCGAGATCGAATTTTTTCACGATCACTATACTTTACTTATAGTAAAGTAAAAAATACTGTGAGGGAATGTTAATTTATTCAACCAATAATCTCTATACCAGATTTATTAGATCGCTGAAAAAACTCAGGAAATAAACCCATTGTTAACAGATTGCTTAAAACCACACAACCACTCGGTTAATTTTCAGTTAAAATAAAACAAAGGATTAATAAAGCAATGAGAAAAAATCCTTTTCAAATTTTCTTAAATATCTTTTAATCATAATATTTGTTATGACTAATCCATTGTTTCTGAAATAATTTTAACACCATTTGTTCAATATTAATTTAAACGATAATTGAAAAGCATAGATTATTTAATGTTAGTAAACAAACATAATCTCTTTACTGAATTCATGAAGTATCTAAGTGTAGGTAATTACCACCTAAGTAGTTGATGCGTTAGGACTAACTAAGTGCACCAATTACCAAGACTACCTTCTCAGCATTACAAAGGATATCCTTTAGACACCCTCCTTAACAGCCTCTATACCTTGTCTTTCTTCCTGATAATAATTATCAATTTTAGAATGAATTATGTAGCATTTTATGTCGATGCAGGTGTATTCATTATAAGTAATATCAATGTTTTTACGATGGGTAAATATTAACAAAATTTGTCATAATTTAAACAAGGCAGGTTAAAATATTTAAGCGCACATATTTTAATGTTATTTGAACTGAAAAATTTCTACTGTAGGTGAGATTGGTTAATCTTGAGTGGGGTAAAGATTCTTTAGGCGATGGTGATTTGCAAAATATAATTCATTGTCAGTGTTCAAGGGGTCATATGTGAGTCGTGATAATAAGCGAGATATAGATGAAATGTTCAGGAATATCTAACAAGAAGATAAAAGAGTTATAGTAGTGCGGTGGCTTATGCGTAGATGAAAAAAAAAACGAATTTAGAAAATATACATATAACTATAATAATACAACAAAAAAATGACAAAGACTCATAAAAACAGTTTGGGCACTTGCAAAGTATATACTAAGGGATATTCGTATACGTTTGAAGATAGAAAAATTCTAGAACATGAAGAACACACAAAAAGGAGATGTTTCCAAGAAATATTAATATAATGAAAGCACCACGGCTTGTAATAAGCGATCTGATATAGTTAGCCTTATTTATTCTAATCTCTTGCAATAGTTCTATAAAATAGTATGTAATGTCTTTACTTTTAATGTAGTGTCTCTATGTTGTGGTTTTCTTTCTGTTTCTTTTATTTAATCTATATTCTTTTTTTTTGCTTTGAATCATATTATAAAGTAATTAATTTGAACTTGGAGGGGCGGATTGTTTTTGTTTTATGATTATATAACCTCCCTTTGTTTTCGTGTCTGATAGATAAATAAATGTGTCTAACTTAAATAGTTTTCCTTCAAAAAAAAAAGAAAAAAAAGTTACAATTTCATAGATTTTTCATTTCCCCTTAATATGTTTATATTTTGCTTATTTGTGTTGTTTGCAATTGTTGCTTATCGTGTTTTTTTGTTATCTGTTTCCTTAAATATTCCTCCGAGGTATCACGCAGAGTATTAGCAGGATTAATTTACTATTTACATATGTCTTTAGCCTTAATAATTAATACAAGTAATTATGTTTAAACAACACATTTGTTCTATTAAAAAAAATAACACTGTCTATTTTTGGTTTTTCTTTACTTTATATGTTGTTTGTTGCTTAAATAGGTTTTTTGTTTTGTGTTTGTTAATATTCTGTGGGTATATTAGTTTTCACTAATTATGTTTTCAATAAATTCTTTTAATCCTTGAAAATGCCAAATATTTTTTGGCGAAACGTTGGCTTATAGTCAAGAGTAGTTAATTTTTTGGAACAAACAGTTAAGTAACCCATTTTGATGAATCAGTAGTCGAGAAGTTATAAATATATATATATAACTTAAACAAATAGGAAAGAACACAAAAAGTCACTACAGAACTCACTTCAATATTTCGACAGCCGTCGTCATCAGGAAGAAGTGCGATGTACTTGCGTTGAGAAGCAAACTGCTACTGGCCTGCAGAGTAACTCGTGGTACACCGCAATGCTGCCCCCCAGCGGAGGTGAGGAAAAATAGAAATCCCTCCAATATTTATTTATAAAACAGAATAAAAAATATATAATATGAAATAATAATGACGACAACAATAAGAATGCAAATAAAATTAAATAAGAATGAGGAGAAAAACATTAATTAACGGTAGAGGTTAAGACCAGGAGGAGAGCGAGCACCAAGAAGGCATATGGTATGCATGCCTCTTCAGAAGCTCAAAAAGTGACATGGGAATTAGACTCGGGGATTTGTTTGAGGATTTGTACCCTGAAACAATCCTTGAAACGGAGGTCATGGGTATTAGCATGTATAGCTATTGGTAAGTCACTGCGCTGACCAACGGACGCCCTGTGATTGTTCATACGCAGACTCAGCTTGGTTGAAGCCAAGCCAACGTAAAAAGCATCACATCGAGTACAATCCAAACGGTAAATGCAGTTACAGGAGGTGCAAGATGTATCAAAAGCCAGCTACACATAATTACACACACATATATATACTTATATACGCTCGTACAAAATCCCAAAGCTGTAAAAAAGTATTTTTGAAGACTGAAATCGCGAAAATCTACCAAAGAAGTAAGCCATTAAGTTTCTTTGGTTAGCCCAATAAAGATGTGTTATCTAAAAGTATTTTAAAATTACTTTTTAAATCAATTATTTTTAATCAAAATTGTTAAAACTCGGTATAGAGCAAAAAATACTATTTTTTTTTATTTAAAATGGGATTATTGTCCTTAATATATAGTGCCTCCTGTGTATAAACTCTGATGCACTCTATGGTTCTTAATAATAAATGCATAAACTATACGATGTTTGCTACATAACTGCTACCTCATAGTTCGGAATTAATGCCTCTCAGGTGAGATTTGTGTGCATATGTATATATATATATATATTTGTAAACGTTGGGAGCAGTCCTTCTTCAATACATGCTTTTAAAAACTGGATGTCTGTTTCCACTTGATTTAATTTTGTCTTATATTTTTCCAAAATACGAAATTTTTTCTTTAACTCAGAACTCAATTTAAAAATTAATTCACCATAATTACTTGTTTTATTATTGAACATGTTTCGGTGTACGTTCACCATCTTCAGCAGACACACGATTAATTATAATTACCTGAACAAATGAATCTAATAGTTAAATTACATTTCAAAAACAATGAGTGAACAAGTTAACTAAGGTTACACTGACAGGTTAGGGGTTGTCAGTGTTGGCAAAACTAGCCCTAGGTTTCCAAACAAGCGCAACTGGTTGGCAAAATTACCTTTTTGATCGTTCATTCTAGGAGCTTTTTCTAGTATGAACAGCGCTTCTAATATCCTGAGTCTTCTTCCGTCCTTTTCTTTTGCTATAATTCTAGTATTATTCACCATAGTTTCCTCGAAATTTTTGTTTTGTGAATCTTTTGGAAGTGTTCTTTGGGGGCTCCTGAAACCAGATGCATCGTCAGCCTCCTAGAAAGGGTAGTAGTTGTTGATCCTATATATGAGTATTTTTGGAATTCACAGTTTCCCAGTGGACATTGAAACTCATATACTAGGTTCGTTTGTTTCAGCGGCTGTTTCTTTTCATGCTGGTTCCTTATAATCAGTTGCGTGGTGGTTTTGTTCCTATAGAAAATAATAAGCTGGATCCTGTCTTCTTGCTTTTTAACCTTGATATTGTTTTTTAATATTGTTTTAATTATTCTTTCGTCTGTAAATTTTCGGACAGCTATAAAACAGACGAAAGAATAATTAAAACAATATTAAAAAACAATATCAAGGTTAAAAAGCAAGAAGACAGGATCCAGCTTATTATTTTCTATAGGAACAAAACCACCACGCAACTGATTATAAGGAACCAGCATGAAAAGAAACAGCCGCTGAAACAAACGAACCTAGTATATGAGTTTCAATGTCCACTGGGAAACTGTGAATTCCAAAATACTCATATATAGGATCAACAACTACTACCCTTTCTAGGAGGCTGACGATGCATCTGGTTTCAGGAGCCCCCAAAGAACACTTCCAAAAGATTCACAAAACAAAAATTTCGAGGGAAACTATGGTGAATAATACTAGAATTATAGCAAAAGAAAAGGACGGAAGAAGACTCAGGATATTAGAAGCGCTGTTCATACTAGAAAAAGCTCCTAGAATGAACGATCAAAAAGGTAATTTTGCCAACCAGTTGCGCTTGTTTGGAAACCTAGGGCTAGTTTTGCCAACACTGACAACCCTAACCTGTCAGTGTAACCTTAGTTAACTTGTTCACTCATTGTTTTTGAAATGTAATTTAACTATTAGATTCATTTGTTAAGGTAATTATAATTAATCGTGTGTTTGCTGAAGATGGTGAACGTACACCGAAACATGTTCAATAATAAAACAAGTAATTATGGTGAATTAATTTTTAAATTGAGTTCTGAGTTAAAGAAAAAATTTCGTATTTTGGAAAAATATAAGACAAAATTAAATCAAGTGGAAACAGACATCCAGTTTTTAAAAGCATGTATATATATATATATATATATATATATATATGTGTGTGTGGGTGTGGGTGTGTGTGTTTCTTCTGTCAGCTTCTTATGAACGCTCCAAGACAACTAGAAATTCAAAATCGGTGACGTATGGGTGGTTGTTAATCAAATAAACAATATGAAGGGCATCTATTGTTGTATTTAACATACAAAATACTTTCTCTTCTTGTTTATATTGATTACTCAAACATCCATTATAGAAAAGATATATGTACTCTTCCGTTGATGTGTTTCTAGTTTAGTTATCAAATTACATTTGATTCAGACCAGATATTTGTTGTATCTGTGGGCAGAGTTGTACTGTTTCTTTTCTGCTATCTATAAGAGTAAGATATCGTCAATATACCCTACTTGTCGTAAGAATATGTTTGTAAATAATACTCTTAGGAGTAACTTTATTTCAACTCCATTTATTTACTTGTACTTTTTTTGCAAACTGAAAGAAGATTTCTCAGTAAAAAGCTTTAGTACTTTCTCTAAGTCCTCTTTAGAGATGTCTGCCTACATTTCACTAATTGCTAGCAAGAAATATATCTTCTGTAATTCATTACTTGAAAATGAACCTTTTGAATACTATATATCTGACTACTTCAAAATTATTTACAACAAACAAATCGATGACGACAGAAATAACCAATATAAGTGTTTACTTGTAATATCAAATATCTAATGATTGCAATAAAATTCCTGATCCTCCTTACTCTCACTTTTGTACTTCATAGCTTTAGTTCCTTGCCATTGAAAGACATTCAAAATCTACTTAAGTGTCGTGCTGTGGGCTGTGTAGTTTTTCTAGATGTACAATATTTGTTCACTAATGTTGCTGTTGACATGAAAATGCAGTATATTTTGGAAGAATCTGATTGGAAAATTGTAACATGATAAAAAAATATCAGTGAAGTGTATTTAATAAAGATGCTGTTGCTAAGAGAAGCAAAAATCTGTCGAGGTTGGCATTCTAATTTTCTATAACTGGTAATAATATCACACTTTTTAACTATAAATGTGTTATAATTTTTATATAAATGTGCCTATCATGCAGACGTGCCAATCAATAAGGTCTATTTCTTTGTATGTGGTTATATTCAATTTATCACATATAGTAAAATGTATATCGTTAGTTTCCAACTATGTGATAAATTATTATCATGATTATTACTTTTTTGTTATTTTAATAATTCGGTCTGCATTTCATAGGTTTCGTGTGTACCATGGCCATATCTGTTACTATTGTTGTTCACTTTATCCTAAAGCTACTCAACTTTAGGTGTTTACTCGTCTCCAAAAAAACTTTTTGAACATCTTCTTTAGATTCACTTCTCTAGATTTTAAGTATGATTCTTGTACATTTAAGATTTTTTTAATTTTTCGAAAACATTTGTCTCACATTCCACAGCAAATATTAACATTTTCAATCCTTCCAATTGCGTCTCTTCTCTGGTTTTCTCTTCAGAAGTTAATTTCAACTTGAATATATAGTAGTTTAAAAGAAAATGCTCTGTTAGGTCTTACACATTAATTTTTAAATACTTTTTTTGAACTTGTATTATATTATTTCAAAATTAAGTTTACTTGGAATGAGTTTGATAAACACGGTCTATGTTCTCTTCTGGGACGGTTATTGAAGTCTAACCTAACCGACCTATTAATATTGTATGTTCATAAAATAATGATAGTAAGAAATAATGAAGAATTTTAATTATTTTTTTACCAAAAAAGAAAGTTTATTTTTATACTCACAAGAGAATTTTTTTTTCTTTATTATCAACTTAATCATCAAAGTATTTAGTATTACAGATGATACTATTATAATTTTATTTCATTAACTTTAAAAATCATATTGTATATTATTTATAGTAAAATACAAATTATACAAACATTGTTAAAATATTAAATTTTTGTTATTTGTTGTATTATATTCTTTTTTTGTTTGCGTCATTACATGTTTAGTTCAGTTGGGTTTTTACATTTTCAGTTGGGTTTTTGACATTGACGAAGATCGCTTGTTACGGTTGAAAGATCTTAGTCTTGTTTTCCCATTTTCTTATTGTGGTTTGATCATTGATGTTTAGTTCATGAAACAGTCCAATATTTTAACTAACAAAATAACTTTTAATACTAATAAATCGAAAACTCTACTCATATCCAGAAAGAGACACCCCGGAAATGTGAACATCAACCTATTGGGAAATCAACTGCAACAGGTAGAGGTTTTAAAATATCTAGGAGTCTACATCGACCAAAAAATGGACTGGGGCTACCATATCAAGGTTTTCGCGGAAAAAAGTATGGAGCTAGTGAATAATCTCGCTAGAATTGCCAGGGTGCACTGGGGCTTAAGCCACAAAGCCCTTAAAACTATTTATAATGGTGCCTTCATACCGCTAGTATTATATGCGGTGCCCATTTGGAATAGTGGACTGGAAGTTAAAAAGAACAGGAGGAAACTTGAAAGGGTACAACGGATGATGGCTATTCGGCTAATTAAAGGATATAGAACTATCTCTTACAATGCGGCTTGTGTAATAGCAGGTGTCAAGCCAATCAGAATCATGGCTCAGGAACGAACTGGCGGACATTAGTACAGTTAAAGACGGAGGAAAGGTAGACGGGATGGAGGGCACTATTCTAGAAAGACCAGTGGAACCCAGATATAGGCATCATCCAAAGTTATTTTCACCCATTCTCTTGGACTCCAAAGCTAAAGTCAAATATGAAGTGTTCACAGACGGGAGCAAAATGGACGACATGGTAGGCTGTGCGTTTGTAGTGCTGGAAGGAGAGAGGGTAGTCTCTGAACAAGGATTTAGACTGGCTTCAGTGTGCTCCAACAACCAGGCAGAGCAACTCGCAATATTGCAAGCGGTCATCTGGGCAACGGGGACAGTAGAGGTCAGCTGCTCGGTCCGCATAAACACAGATAGCAGGATTACTCTAGAATGTCTACAGGGCAGCAAAAATCATTCACCTTTGATCAACTTAATAAGACAAAAACTGGACAGTTTAAAAGCAAGGGCAACAGTTTATTTTACCTGGGTCAAGAGCCACATTGGTATAGAAGGGAACGAGTTGGCTGACCAGCTGGCAAAAAGGGCGGCCCAACAGATAAATACAGAGCCAATCTACTCTCACATACCAAACACTGCCCTCAAGAAGTGGGCCCATGAACGTAGCATGGAGTGCTGGCAGAAGTTGTGGGAAGAGGCGACCAATGCTCAACTTACAAAAAGATTTCTACCATCTGTCATTCAGAGAAAGAAAAAGAACCTCAAAGTGGACTGGAGACTGACCCAGTTTCAAACAGGGCATGGGAGATTTGGCCACTATCTCCACCGCCTGAAACTTGTTAACTCTCCAGGGTGTAGCTGTGACGGTAGGTCACCTCAAACAGTTCAACACCTCCTGTTCGACTGCGTTGAGTTAAACTCAGAGAGGAGTAGGATGGAGAGAAAATTGGTGACTGCCGGAGGTGCGTGGCCCCAGCAGCTTGCAGCTTTGTTGGAGGAGGGCCTAGTCGGTGCCTTCGGGGAAGTGGTTAACAAATATTTTAATTTACTGAGTTGATTATGATAGCCTGTATTATCTGTGTGCTCTGATGGCAATTGCTCTGTTGTCATTGTGGTTATTTTGTTGTTGTTAGTCATTATATATTTAAGCTGTATTTGCATAGCATGATGGAGATTGTTGTGTAGCATTGAAGATTTTGATGCGTGTGGTGCCTTTGGGTGGAGCATGCTGTTCTCTAACAATAAAAAAAAAAAAAGTCCAATATTTCATCATAAACTTGTAAAATTACTGTTTACTGGTAGCGCTTATGTATGTGACAGAAAATTAGAAGTCCATGCACTTAAAGAAGTTTATTTCTAAGTATTTAGACTTACGAGTATAACTTGGTTCTGTTAGATTTTTACACACAATGCTAACTTGGGACAAATAATCAAACTTAAAATAAATAATTTATTTAATGAATTATTTGTATAAACGTTTTTGGTGTTTTTTTTTTAAATAAACATGTTTATTTGTTCACAATTTTAGTCAAAACTGTGATCAGATTAATATTGTTTACTCACATAACGACCAACTTCTTTCCACTCTCAACTGTAGGCAATCAAAAAGGCGGTGACAGAAGTTTATAGTATCTGTCTAGCCTAGTCAGATACTGGGAAAAGATGATGGGTAAAGAAGACATTTGTAAAGTCCATATGTCTTCATAGATTTTACTAATTAAGGCTGTAAAACTATTAGTAAATTTAAACATATTGTGAAAAGCAACTTACATGTTTATAAAACTAAAACCCCTATACGTTATGAAACCAGGTTGAATCCAACTATGAATTGAACACCATCAAATCCAAGCCAATTGATTAAAAAAAGAAAAAGAAGAAAGATGCACTGTCAGCTTACTTATTTCTAAGAAAAGAAATGGCTTGTTTCTGAACAGCAAGTATTAGGGAGATGAAAAAAAAAAGAGACTTTAAACGATGACGAGGTTGGACACAGTTGACGCTATCAATAAATAAAAGCAGCAACATTATATCTAACAAAGAGATCGTTATGAAAAAAAGTTTTTATTTTTAGAAATTTAAAAAAAAATGCAAGCAACAAATGGTGTCTTTGATTTGTCGAAACATAGTCATTTTAATTGTTAGTTGTAAACATAGATTTTAGTTTTCCCAATATTTCAGCACTTTTATCAATTTATCTTGAGTTAACAAATGTTAACATGCTATGCTAATGTACAAATTTTAAATTAATAGCTAATTTTCGTTTCACTTTTGTATAGTAGAAGTGGCTATGAAGAACATAATACTAATTACTTCAAGAATATTCGACTACCCGTGCTTTATATCTACCATATTTTAAATCCAGTCCTAAATTAAGGCTCATTAAACTTATTAAGATCGGTAACTTTAAAAACCTCTAAAAGAAGTCCTACACATACTAGTTAGGATAATCACATAAAAAATCTGTAGTTTTATGTTGGTATAAAATGCAATAACATCGACGCTATCACTAATTAGTGTTTGAACATGCTAACGATTTTCACAGGAGAGGTTGTTGAAAAAAATTAGGTTCATTAAAATGAAAAAAAGAATACAACATTTCAAGATGAAAATGTTTAGTACCTTGTAAATATGCTGATTGTGTTGTCAAAACATTATAAGCGGTTTATTAGATAAAATAGTACATAGTTAAACTAAAGCAAACATTTTCTTTACAAATATTTACTTGTTTTATTTTTTGCTGAACTTCTAATATTAGTAAAAACTAATTGTTGCTTATATCATTGTATTGTCTCAATAAATAATTAAAGAACGATTGATTGTTATAAGAATAAATATATTCCTTTAAAACACACAAAAATGAGCTTAAAATAATTTCTAATTTTCTTAATTAATGCCTTTTTTACATGGACTTCGAAATATTCCATCAGATTCAAGAGTAACAATATTTTTATAGCTGAAGGATTTTGAAAACATCTTTATTGAATTGAAAGGAATTCATTTGAAACGTTTGAATTAAGAGTTTACACGTTTATTAAATTTACTATGATTTGATCCCATGAATAACTAAATGCAAGACTCAAAATATTGAAATAATAAGTTTTACGTTTGTTTTTTTTTTTTTTTTTTTTTTTTTAATAAGAGGGAGTAGTTTAAATGAACTTTTGATGGATGGCATTTAGTTTTCAGCTTCAATGATAGTATGTCATTAAATCAGAGGTTAGATAAACTGTTAGTATCCCTGTTTCACTACATTACAATGTGTATTTTATATTGCTGTGCAAATTCTCTAAAATTCATTTTTGTAAAAATATGAATCAGGTAAAAGTAATGTATACTTTTTAAATGATTCCAAATCGTACGAGATGAAAGACTAAAAATATCGAATGTTTCTCCTTCGGCAACATTCTTTCCTAAGTATTAGCCGCAGACATATTCGAAATTTAAATTAGCATTGCTTGAAACTAAATATCTTTTAAAGATAATTTATCCCTGAATAATATATTTCATTTTAGGCTCATATTTTTTGCTTAGGTTGTAAAGGATTTATGACATCAGAATTGAAAAGAAAACAAAGAAACTGATATTCTTAATTAATGACTTTCACGAGATAAATTAAATAAATGAAATGCCATCAGGACAATAGTAACAATTGTATTATATTTCAAGTTATTAATTGTGCAATTACTTTTCCTTGTCAATTATCTATGCTTATATATATATATATATATATATATATATATATATATATATATATATATAAATTTCACATAAACACGTAAAATAACAATCAATGATCAAACTACAATATAAAATGGAAAAACAAGACTAAGATCTTTCAACCGTAACAAGCGGTCTTCGTCAGAGTCAAAAACCCAACTCTACTTCTGCATCTAGCCTTCTGCATCCTTTCTGCGTCTAGTGTTTCAGTTGGGTTTTTGACTCTGACTAAGACCGCTTGTTATGGTTGACAGATCTTAGTCTTGTTTTCCCATTTCATATTGTGGTTTGATCATGCATCTTAGTCTTGTTTCCCCATTTGAACTTAGCCTTGAACTTAGCCTCTTTGAAGGAAAAGTCGAATAGAATTAGTACATAATGTTATTGATAACTCATAAAGATTGTACTAGTATACAAGTTTGGTGGAATAAATAAGACTTACTCTAGTAGTAAATACATACCATTTAAACGTATGACTAATTAAAAAAAAGGAAAAGTTTTTGTATTAAAAACAGAAATATGTGCTAATAGTTTATTTGATCTTTTTTCGGGACAATGATGTCGAAATTATTGGAACATATGTTCTAGATGATAAGTATGAACGAACAGTGGTATTGTTTTTCAGATAATTCAAATCTATGATTTTTTAGATGCATATCCCTTCAAAATATTATAAAGTTATAACTTCATAAATACTGTAGTATTTTTGAGTTTTACGCGAAAATATTGTGTTACTATCATTACTACCATACGATTACTATCATTTGCCATGTTTATGGTGCCATTAATTATTTGCATATGTTTAGAAAAATTGTGTATATTACTATTTTTTTAAATTACTATAATAAATATTCAAATATTGACTGAATACTATAGTAGCTTTGGAGACAATATAATAAACTTGTTTTCTGTTTGAAAAGATGGACAAAAAATGAATAACATTCCCAGCCATGGCTCAAGAATAATAAAAGCTTTGCCTGTCTCTGTCATTACAGGTTCCCTGGAGTGGTTGCAAAATGTTCTTAAATCAGTATTAAAAATGTCTCTGGTGACCCATGTCCTTTACTTAGGACGATAAACGACTAATAAATTAATTAAACCTTTAAAATACGGACAAGTTATGGGGTTTGTCTGTGCAAACAACTTTGATATTTATCTGACTATCTCAGTTGCATTTCTCACACCATTGAATTCATTCTTGTTCTCCACACTTGTAACATCCCTCTTATCATCTACTATCTGGTTTTTTTTTCATTAAAGTTAGAACAATTGTTAAACTTGTTTAAATTTTCAATTTAAAACTAAAAATAATTTTATTTGAATTGTGCATAAGTTCTTTAATTTTTACATGCCATTATAAAATTAAAATTAAAATAAAGAAACAAACTTTTCAAAAGTTGTCCTATAGTTCTGTTCTTTAAAAGTATATATGTTGTGATATAATAATTTCTAAGAGTGCTTACAGTTTATTAAATTGTATAAAAATGTTTCTTCATTATTTATTTAAAGCATAATTTTTCATGACATAGATTAGCAATTAATTTAAGTTAAGATATTAAGAGATAAGTTAATGGAAAATAACAGGGAAAACAGGGATAAAGAATTAGAAAGACGAAAGTTTGTAGAAGTAGATTAGACGACCTGACAAGCAAGATTAGGTATGCCTAACACACTCCCAAAGTACTCATCCTCTTAAAAGTTTACAATTTCAACTTTTTTCTTTATAAATACTTACCTCTTGAATTGATAATTTAAATAATAATCTTAAATATTTACTAAGAATAAAACTTATTAAAATCATATATTCATTTAACAATTTTTGTTAATTAATAGTCAGAACTTCAATTACTGATGAAACAGAAATTAAGTCATATTTTTTTCAAAATTATATTGTTTATACTTACTTTATCACCATAAAATAAAACGTGCAAATTAAATATGGTTTAACCTTATAAAATTCTTAAGAAATAATACAAGAGAAGAATGAAAAACAATCTGGTGTGGTCTACATTCAACTCTACTGTAAAGAAACGTAATAACAAAGCTATTAAAAACTAACTGATGTTTTGTTTTGTTTAAGGTGTCTATACATACATTTTAATTGATATGTTTTAACTGTTTGAATATGGTTATAATCATTTTATTAATTATGATAAACTTGAAATCATTCATTAATTTAAAATGTTTTTGAAAGGAATTATTAAACTGAAGGACACAATCTCAACAGACTTGTAAGCGCTGTTTCATGACATGAAATAATTATTCATTAAAGTGGCTTTGAAATATAAAATTAGATATAATATGAAAAATTGCTTAAAAAATAGAATAAAACATAAAAGTCCTTTTTAGCAGATTTAAAAAAGCAGTAGGTTAAATGGTATATTTTAATAATATATTTCCAGTAATTTTTATGTATTAATTGAAATAAAAATATTTAATCTTGCTATTTACTTTAACAGAATTACAACACCAAAATTAATATTAATAAACGAACTAAGAAAAACATCCCATATTAAGAAAACTAGTCTTATAAGGGAATATTAATCCTCTCTTGGAAACAATGATGTCTAAAGTTTTTGCTATAGCACCAACAATTACAAGATTTCTGGAAGTTTAATAACACAGACCACATTTCTGTTTCTCTAATAAACGATTCAACAAAAGTCCATTTGTAATTCTTATTTATTGGTAAATAAATGAGAAAATATTGTTGAGGAATGCATTTGTGACGGCAATATATTAAATAAAAATAGTTAAATATGAAATAGGAAAAATCGACATTATTTTATGAAGCAATCTCAAAGAAAATCCTTTATCTATTAAAGAAATCTATTTTAACAAAAAAGTACAAAATGGAAAACAAAGCATACATGGTAATATTATAGGGAAGCTCTAAGTTCATTCTAAACCCTGGTGACATCTACTGTCTGTGTTCTTAACTCCCGTAAATGATATTCCTTAAAGTTTTTCTTTTAAAATATATTATCTGTCTACAAAGAAATAAATGTTTGCACAAATCTAATATGTTAAAATTAAAGTTTTTCTTGTACTCTTATAAACATACTTCAATGCATTATTTCAATAATCATTGACTAATGATAAATATACAATTTAAAATTCTTTAGGTTGTTCTTTGTTTCAAACTTTTTCCTTTAAAATTTTTTTTATTTTATTTTTTTTTGTTTTTAATTGTTATATAAGATTATCATAATTGTTGAATATATTTTATGTACACTTAAAGGATACTTGGATCATCTGATGGTACAGTCCATATACAATCATAACTCTGTCAGATTTTAATATCTTTATTATAGGCAACAAGCAAGATGAACAAAAAAGAAAAACTGACAATTATAGTTATTAAAAAGAATGAACAATTAACATTTTTTCAGTTATAATCTGTTTTTAGGAAGATCTCCTTAAACAATTAGTCTCATAATATATAATTTGAGATACATAGTCAGATTTTTTTCTTCCAGGTTTGCTTGAGAATGTCTGATTGCATTACTGTTATGTTTGAAGTATTTATACTATTAGGTTGAATCACGGTTGTTGGTCTCCCTGTAGTGTAAATGTTTATATTTTTTCCATTAATAAATTCTTACTTCAGTAATCGACAAATTGAATCAACAAAAAAAAAATTATACTTATAACATGGAACATGGAAGTTACTAATTTTGGGATAAAACTCATTTTGTTTCTCTGTCTGTTGGTTGTTTGGTCTAGAATTTCTTTTCTAGGCATACATAATAATTTTTAAACAAAAGCAAAAACATTAGCATTTAAACGTTTTATTTGAACTTGCAAAACTCACCGAGTTTTGTATTACTTTAGAATTATATCTATTATTTCGAACATATATATTACAGAATATTCTGTATTGAAGTTTTGTATCTCAAGGTTTGAGTCAATATTACAAAATTTTCAAGCACTTTTAACCGACATTTGATCTATATAGGTAGACATCATCCGGGTTACATCAACTTCCTAAACACTATAAATGCTATAAAAAGGCAGCAAGAATAAAATATCAAATGCAAAAATTTGATTATTATTTGACTACTAATAATCAACCTTCGTATTTTATGAAGATGGCCAAAGTAAATATATGCTATAATCATTAACACTTAAAAAACATTCAGAATATTCTATTTCACATTTTTTCTTTCCTATTCGTCATAGTTTTCCTGAGTTTTCAAATTTCTGGAAATGTCTAATGATAGTACAGGGAGTTACGAATATTATAAATGATGTAAGAAGTTTACTGTAGGAAATAAGTAACAAAAAGAAGATTATGTAATGTATATTGAATCAGATAACCATGGAAGTCAAGGTCCTATAATATAAAACTATATGATATATGATTCTCATTTTTAGCGTGTTGCAGGATAAATTTAGTAATTTTGTATCTTTGTAAGTTCCTAGAGATACACACAACATGTTTACTGTAGTTATTATATATGTATGTATGGATTTTCAAACCACAATAAGAAAAGAGAAAAAAGACTAATACCTTTCAACCGTAACAAGTCAATCCCAATTGATCAAATCATATGATTTGACTCTGACGAAGACCGCTTGTTACGGTTGAAAGATATCAGTTTTTTTTTTTCATTCATTATTGTGGTTTGAACATTGATTGTTATTTCACGTGATTATTGTGAACTTTTGTTATATGTACGTATGTCAGAGAGCGAGAGAGAGAGAGAGAGAGAGAGAGAGAGAGAGAGAGATAGTGTGTGTGTATGTATGTAACTATGCAGTAGAGAAGAATAGAAGATGACAAAAAATGGAAGTAACACATATAAAGATATAGCATAGTATAAACTCAATTTTCAATATTTTGGGCATTGAAAATGCATTTTAAGATTTTTCTTGTAATATATTTCTGCAAATTATTCAAACCATTTCAAAGATATGTAGTGGACATGAGAGTGAAATATAACTTTACTTTAGCATAAAATACAAGTGTGTAAGCTGTAGGGGAGGTTGTTATTCAGAATTATGGGCAAGGTAAATAAAGGGTATTGCAACGACATTAAGGTCTGATGGGGGTCTACGGTTAGATGGTAGGGGTAACTTGAATCTATGAAGGGGAAATATGGAAATTTATTAGGGGATGCAGAAATATGGAAGGAGGGCAGCTGAGAATGCCCAGCGGACCAAATTCAATAAGTTTCCGCGAGAAACGACTTGCTTCACGTCTGGAAGGTCCTTGTATGTTACACGTGTAGCACACATGTTCACCAGCCATTTTCAAAACTGGATGGCCCATCAAATGTCACTTGAAAACTAAACCTCTCTCCCTAACAGGGTTATTATTACCATAGGCCTATTACCAATTCATTTATTCGACTTTTACGCCTTCATATTGCCCATATTATTTTTTTTAGGCTAAGGTTTTTTTTAAATTCTTTCTGTTTGCCAGTAAGCGAATAAAAATCAATTAAAATGTAATGCACATTAAGAAACATCATATATTCGTTATAGTTTGACAATAGATATTATTGGTTAATAAAACTTTATTTTTTCCGTCATTGGAGAATATAATATATTTTCTTTGATCAGAAATACTCTTAATTCATTTATGAAATGAATACTTATAGTTTATGGTAAAACGATGAAATAAGATTTTTGAATATCATAGCACAACATGAAGATGTAGAGTAACTTGATTCAAAGCAAATCAATTTGATTACGGCAACTTTGAAATAATGAAAACACGATTTGCAAATGGTCATTACTTTGAACATTGTCTGCCACTTTAAAAAACAAATATGTTCTGACTGATACTATCATTCAAATTTTATTGCATTCATATAAAGGTAAGTTATCTATTTGAAAATGTAGGAACAGTTTTGACGGTTGAGAAATGACAACTGAAAATCTGTTAATTAGATTTCATATAGTTTCCAAAATTAAAAAAAAACTAGTGAATTAGAAGCTACTATCCAAGCTTTTTGTAATAAAATATTGTCAACTGTACGGTAATCTTTTGATATTCAATTCCAAAACTGCTGCAATTTAGTAAAGCATGAAATAATCAATTATGAATCAATGAAGCGAAAAAGAAGTAGCGTATTATTTTAAAACTTAGATACTTAGTATTAACTAAAAATGTCTTAGAGATTTTATCATAATTAAATGTCAAAATTGATGAAGTAACTTTTAAAACCTGCTTAAGATGCTTAACCTGTATTATTTTTGATAAAGTGTAATGTATTAAATAGACTTCGTATATATGAAATATCTTCTAATTTAAAGTATAAAATTATTAATGGTAACATTAATGTATATAGTATTATATAGTATTTTTATATTACTTCACTTACTGACTTCATAAGAGACTGGTTTTATATCAAAGTATCAGCAACATTAATATAACAGTACGTTTTTTAAACTTACACCATTAATATATAATTTAATATAAAAGATCTTGAGCCTGTTATCGACCATTTTACTATAAGTAAAAGTTGATCGCCATTCCTATTGACCACCGCAACAAAACGCCTCGCATTTGCAGCACTAAAAACCTACAGTCATTATTAGCAATTATTAATACTCTATGCTATGACTTGTAATTAAATCAAACGAATGAGTTAAACGATATACCCAATGTATTATCTATTCAGTATACCAACATTTTCAATAGAAATTGAGCGTCAAATACTTTTTGTGATCATATAAAAGTTATATTATTGATATTTATTTATATTATTTTTGACATTTATTTTATTTAGTTTGTTGGAATAAATTTAATCAAACAGAAAATACTGGATTTGTTAGTTTTGATATTGATTGAGAGTGAACAGTATAACTTTTGAGTAATTAGTTTCTTTGGTCTAATATATTTGTTTATATAACAATATAAAATATATAATTTAATAGTTATCTTGCAATATAATATAAGATAATAATATGCAGGCAAAGCACAATAAAGAGAACTATCTAATTTCAACTATCTGTCTAAGATAATAATGTATATTTTGATTATCACCATAACTTGAACAAAGAAAAGTATAAACACATGTATATTTTTAAAAGATTTTAATTTTAATATAGATATTATGTAATAATTTTGCAAAATTATTTATACTACTTAAAACTCATACCACTGAGTAAAAATTTGTTGAAATTTTTAAATAATTTACAATAACCAATGAATATATATTGGTAGCATTATCTGAATTAGTGACGTTAGGTTCAGGCCAAGGCAGACTGAAGGATTTGTGTTCAATACCTCCATGTATTACTGGTCTAGTTCAGCTTGAGGGGTATTAACTCGATACATATTCATGAAACATTTCAAAGATAACCAAATAGCTATGAATCCATCAAGAAATTGATTGCATGGTCAATTAAAACGTTTAAAAAAATTACATAATAAAACTGAGTCAATGAAGAAGAGCTAACAGTGAAAATTGCATGAAATGTGATGTATAAATAGCTTTCATATGTTAATAGTAAAACTCCACAACATTTTTTCAAAATAACAATAATTAACAATAGTTAGCAATAATTTTTAAAAATAATAGATACGAACTATTAGACTAGAATAATAAAAAAACTGGATATTTGTCAAATAATAATTGGATATATAATAACTCCTTCGTAAGGGAAGGGCCCATTCCTCAGATTTCAACATTACCAAAAGATACTATGATTTAAAATCACAAAAAAATTGACAGATGATATATTTAGTTTTGTTTAAGGACCAACATATAGATTAATTAGAATATTTTGTTAAATAAATCCATTATCCATAGAAAGCTTCAGAAATTTATGTTCATTGGTGCTGATTTTTTACATGTAAGAATATTATTCTTCTTATATGTCATATAAGTCATTAAATCATTTACAAATATTTCATTAAACCTCTAAAAATTAATTTAATTCCACTGGATTTAGTCAAAAAATGTGTAAGTTAATTTAAAAAATGTAAATAAATGTACACAAACTCAACACGTATAGCAAGTAAACGATTAGTCCAGGTTCAATATTTAGTATTTATAACTTTGTTGCAAGTGAAATGAAAAATTCACGAATTTTTTGTGTGTAAATTGTTAGTTTTCTGGTTATTGTTTTTGGCAAAATATCATTGTTTCTAGTAAGCCGTTTTGCATAAAAAAACCATTTTCTGAAAACAGAAAATGTACTCTAACTGCTTTTTGGTTAATGTAATTTTGAAATAAATTATCTCATCTTATCCTTGACATATAGTTCTCTTTTTTCGTATTGTTTCATTTTGATTTGACATACAGTTTAGCTTATATTGCTCTCACAAGCTTTCAGATTGAATTACTTTGACAAGTCAAAACTTTTATCTTTTAATAAAAAAAAAATCCTATAGGTTTAAATCTGGAGATATCTTTCGTTTGTTTCTTTTGTAGCCTTAAAGACAATGTCACAATTACATGACTCTACAATTAGTAGTTTAGAAGTTAAAATGTCGTCTAAAAACACATTTTTTGCAAAAGAAATGACTTTCTCATAATACGTAATTGCTCTACATTACGTATTATGTAACATTATATGTTACATTACTTACAAAATGTACGCTATAAGGCTCATTTTTGTATAAAGTATTATTTTATATTCTATTTTGATATAGCCAAGATTTTAGACCGTAGCAAGATCGGAAATTTTGGGTGTACACTCACCACAGACTGTCTTTTATTATAATCTAAAATTATCATCTTTCTAAGAAATAATGTTGGTTCTATTGGCTATAGGTTTTGTACAGGTTTTATAGGGCACCGGCAGAAAGGTATACAGTGATTCTCCTATTGAATTGTCATTCTGATGTGTGTGTTTCTGTGGGCCTTGAAGCTCCCAATATTATTTGTTTGCTCATATAGCAGGTTATTATTTATTTATTAGGTTATGTTTTTTTATTTAACACATTATTTTCAGTGTGATACATGTAATAATTTACGAATCGACTCTTAGTGGAGATACTATGACCATAACTCAAATCAAATAGAAATAACGAAATTCTAATTGTGGGACTACTCATCAATATTACTTACTAGTGGATTAAAAATGGCAGTTATTTATTAGGACGGCATTATCTGCAGTGTAAAGGCCCTTTTTTGTTTTTGATAAAATCACTTTATGTTTGTTCTTCAGTCAGATATTCCTAATTGTTTTGGTTTGTATTTGTGTCATGGCATAACTATATGTGTCGTGGCTGGTATGCTATCTTTTTCTAAGCTGATTCTATGTTGAATGAAGATAGGCAATTAGAATAATGTCAGTATGTTTGTTTGAGTAACCCATATCAATAAATGCTTATTTAGATGAACAATTATTCTGATGTAACAAGTCCTAGGATGAAGCAGTTTTGTAAGTTCTGTTAATAAGTAATTTGGTAATGGCCTCTTTGTAACGTTGAGAGTATTCGCTTCTGTGTTTAGGTAATTTGCTGTTTTGCTTGGCTTCCTATATACAGCATTGTTAGTTTCTTATTTTGTAGGTTGTTCTCATTCCAAAGAAGTTGATTTATTTTTCATTGGTGTTTTCTATTGTAAATTTAATTATGTATGACTTTAAATTTGGATTTAAGATTTTGAAAATGGGTTACATTTCCTATGATTTGAGAAGTCATTGACGCACTTACAGTAAATACAAAGTTTCAACTCAGGATTATTATTTAACTCATTATTTTCAGTGTGCTACATGTCATAATTTTCGAATCGACTCATAGTGAAGACACTATGACCAAAACTCAAATCGATTAGAAATAACGAAATTTCTAATAATTTGTTTGTTCTGTTTACTGATAAGTAAATAACAAGTAAATAAATAAATTTAACTTATTTAAATAATTTACATTATATATGTAATTTAGTTTACTTATTTAACTTAAACATACTACACAGAACTTAAAAATCTGATCGATTTTATTTTTTTTTTTACAAATGTATATATTCTATCTCAATTTAATAATTATGAATCAAACTTAATGTAAGGTATTTATAATTTATTGTATTTTCCAAATATTTGGGTGAACCGTATTAGGGCTCTGGAAAAGTTTGTTTATACCTTTCAAAAACAGTCAAATAATGGAAATTAATTTTATTTTCTCTATAGAAATAATATGAAGTTGGTGTTTTGGTAATAAAAAAAAACTAGAATCATTAAGATATGGCAACAATGGACATTTCTTTTTGTAAAAGCTTGATTTGGGGCCAAGCAAAGTTTGTGTCCTAACTGATTTGGAAGGTTGACAACGAGTTAAAGAAGGGAATTAGAGTAAAAGCACTCATACTTAGAACTATAGGATATATAAAACAAAAACTTCATGCTGTGATATCAAGGAGTAACTTCTTTAGCCCATAATAAACATAAAGGCTTACCGGTTTTACCGCAGAATTATTTTTACTGTACTATATATCTTCTCTATTAACTATTGTTAAGTAAATTCAATGAATAGTAACTGACAATCAAATTTACATAGAAGGTTAATGAAGCTAATGAATTTGTTTGTTTTTTTTCCAACGTCCACACTTATAAGACATTCACTTTTTATGAAGTTAATAAGTAAAATTACTTGCTATTCTCTTATGGGTACAGTCATATTGAAACAAAAGTTACGTCTAGTTTTTGAGGGCCTTTGTAAATTCACTTTTTCAGGAACCAATTTAATATCTCTACACTACTGTTTTATACGCATTGATGAAAGTATTTCAACATTCTACGAACATCAATTATATTAAATTCAATTATATCACTTATTTAAATTAATAATAATAGTAATTTGGATTATGACTGAATTGTTGCATAATCCATTCAACATCATTCAGAATCTATTGCACTTCCATTTTGTGTTCATATAACACATTCGATATTAGGGTTTATAATGAATTGGGTAATTATCTTTATAGAGGTATCTCCTACGTTGGTTGGTTTTAGGTATGATTTGCCACGCATGGTTTACCTCAAGGCTATTGCACATAGTCATACAAAATGTGTCAAGAGATTTCACTTTCCTACAGACAGAGTCAGCGTTCTATATCTGATGGTAAATTTAGCTTGTGGAATTATCATTTCAGAAGATAATCCAGTGATGTACTACATATACATTTTCATGTCTATACTATGAAGATTTAATATTTTTTTTTCAATATTAAATCCTGTGGAAATGAAATTATTAGGCTCAATTAATCCTAAGGAATTGATATGTTTCATCATCAAACTTTTGTTTGATTCCCTCTTCATTGATTTCATACTGAAGCCTTAAAGAAGCTTGGAGGATTGCACAGACGGGTTTAGGGCTATAAAATGATTGTATTATTCATCATGTTACAACTATTAGATATCAAAGCGCGCACCACTAATAATCAAAATATTCCAAAATGCCATTAGATATTACAAAATAGTAGAAAATGCCATTATTAGTAAAGTGTTAAGCAAATACCTCTGTATACACCATATTAGCTCTCTTTCCTTCAGGTTCATGGAAGAACAAACAGTTGGAACCTCTGACTCCTGAGCAAGTAAACTACAGTTGACCATGTGAGAAAAACTTGGTCTCGCTAACTTGAATTCCTGCGTTAGATGAAGTTTCCCCTTGCGACTTAGTTAATGTCATTGTGAAATAGACTGTGATCGGACTTTGCAATCATTTCAACGGAAACAGATAGTGGCTCGGAATCAATGGCATGCGTGGTATACACACAGACTCTCCATTCTACACATAGTTATGATGTCCGCCTCTATGGCATATCTGTCCATAGCACATACTCAGAGTCGTGTCCGTTGCACAGTTTCGGGGCATTCACGTTTCGTAACATGAAATTTGTTACTGCTACTAAATCACAGCATGATTGGTGCTCCTACTTTAAGTTTTTACTCATGAGCGGGCTATCTAGGAGAAAGAAATTCAGAGTCAAAAAATTCAGTTAGATAATGAACTGCTTCCTCATCACTGATCCTTTCTAACTCACTGACTTGTAAGTTCTTTCCTTGGCATGATATAGCGTAAGAATTTGTTTGTTGATTTTTCCTGCCTGTGCATATTAAGGGCTGAGAATTGCTCGTTCACAAAACTATTTATTCTTAAAAGATAGTAAATCCTCAACTGTTTGAAACACCTTCAATGATGTCAAATACGTAATGTGTTCATGTGCTCAAACGAAATTAAAGTCAACTAACAACACCTACTAGCTACACCTGTATATTTTCAAAATAAACATGTCTGTGCAGTTAGCAAAATACAGCTTAAAGCCCCATAACTTCGCTTCTGTACTGAATTATCAATCTATTCAGAGCCTATATTTTAAGTTAGGCATACACAAATCTACTGTTAAAGTTTCAGCTGGCTATGTCTCATGGTGGCTCAGTTTACCAGTGACAAACGTTTTTGCTTTAAAGGTCCATAACATCACTTCTACCTTGAATTTCCAATCATTTCAGAGCTTATGTTTTTAGTTAGACCTATACAAATTTTCTACTGTCAAAGTTTCAGCATGATATGTTGTATGGTGGCTGAGTTTACTTGTGACAAAATTTTGCGGTCAAACCGAAAAACTGAGAAACCGACAGAAATTTTTCTAAGGGTGGATTCGTTTTCTCCAATGTGAAAACTCTATACTTCATATAGGTATGAAGTAAGAATTTCTATGTATTAATCAATCGGAATATCAACAATTTGAGACACAAAGTTATTAAAGAGTGACATCTGTCTTGCGCTGCCCTCAGTATCTTGAGGATACTAACCCGTAGTCTCAAGATCACCAGTTTTCCTAGTACTTATATATATATATATATATATATATATATATATATATTATATATAAGTCCTTACTTTACTTCCCCTCTCAGTAACGACTCCTATCCTGTTCCTTCTGATACATCTTGCACTTCCTGTAACTGCGTTTACCGTTTGGAGTGTACTCGATGTGATGCTTTTTACGTTGGCTTGGCTTCAACCAAGCTGAGCCTGCGTATGAACAATCACAGGGCGTCCGTTGGTCAGCGCAGAGACCTACCCATAGCTATCCATGCTAATTCCCATGACCTCCCTTTCAATGATTGTTTCAGGGTACAAATCCTCAAACAAATCCCCGAGTCTAATCCCCATGTCACCCTTAGAGCTTCTGAAGAGGCATTCATATGCCTCCTTGGGGCTCGTTCTCCTCCTGGTCTCAACCTGTACCGTTAATTAATTATTTTTTATTTTATTTTATTATTATTATTATTATTTTATTATTATTATTATTATTAATATTATTTTATTATTATTATTTTTTTTTTTTATTATTATTATTTCGTATTTTATATATTTTTTATCTTGTTTTCTAAATAAATATTGGAAGGATTTCTATTTTTCCTCTCCTCCGCTGGGGAGCAGCATTGCGGTGGTTCCACGAGTTACTCTGGAGGCCAGTAGTAGTTTGCTTCTCAACGCGAGTACTTCGCACTTCTTCCCGATGACGACGGATGTCGAAATATCGAAGTGAGTTCTGTAGTGTCTTTCTGTGTTCTTTTCTATGTGTTAAAGTGTATATATATATATATATATATATATATATATATATAAAGATTTCACAGTAAAGACGTGATATAGTAGTGAATGTTTAAAAAATAGTATCTAATTCATAGATGTGACCAATTAGTTTTACCAAAACTTGGTCAGAGAATCACTCACACTAAACCAGCTGACATTGGACGTATGGGTGAAGCCCGGTCCTATCAGTTCAGAGACGAGTACGTTAACCTCTGAGCTAACCTGACCCCTTGTGGATGATATTAAGAAGAGATAGCGGTGGGAGAAGTATTATAAATGGAATAAAAAGTAAAGAAATAGAAAAAAAGACTGGGTAAGGCATGTCCAAGTAAACGAAGGGGTTCAGGAATAAATAAATAAAAACTATCTACCAGCTGTCGACAGTTGCAGACAAAGATAGCTTCTTTCTCTCGTTAATACTGAGTCTACCTTAAGTTAACCATTCATAATGTTTATAACATTTGGTCCATTAACTTTAATAAAGAGAGCTGGATAATCTTTTTTATGAACATCGATTATTCATTCATAATAATTTTAGATCTGTATATTTTCATATCATGGCTCTGATTCTTTATAAAATTTCTTAAATTTATTAATATAAACCACTACTTTGTTCATATTTAAGCACGTTGTTTTGTTGCTCTATAACTTACATTTCTTTATGAGTTCTAACTGTTTTATACTTAATAACATAATTTTCAATAAATCTTAAAAATTGTCAACTTTTTTATCATTAGAGACATCTATCATAAAGTTAATAGATGTGACCAATTTGTTTTACCAAAACTTGGTTAGAATTTCACTCACACCTTAATATTTCAATTAAGGCAATAATTTTGATCCAGTCGCTCATGACATAGTAAAACTATTACATTTATCATTACACTGGTTTATGTTGCAGCATTTGAAATCATGTTTTCAGTACCTATTAAAATTTGTTTAGTGTTAAATGCAGGGTATTTTAATAAGTGAGTAGTAGAAAAATGTTATTATTTCCATTATTCTGAGTTTCAAGCCATTCACACACAAAGGATTTAATTATACAAAGCCTTTCAAACACTCAGTGTTCATCGTCAGATTACATCTAGAATACAAACACAAATATGAATAAACATTTTGAAGTTAAATAAAGGGAAAACTACCAAAATTTAAACTAAACTATAGAGTATAAAATATAAAATGATGTTTCTTTACCTCTCAAATCATGAGTAAATACCAGATATTAACTGCTTGCATAGCTCGTAAAATGTTTTAACATTTCTGAATTATAAGTTAAAAAAATAGTCATAATCAAGTACATCGCGTTAGTATCATACAAGCACTATAACATAACGAATGGAAATCCATGAATAACTATATCTAATAAGAGGTATTGAAATTCAATTCTTCTTATTTTATTTTTCATTGCATTGGTGGCACTACTGAAATTGATTTTTTGTTTGAAAGACAAAACCAAATACATAGCTTTGGAGGAGCATAATATATGGTCAATTTATCTGAACCATTTAACTTAATTAGATGAGATTGAAGTTTATATATTTTTTAAACTTTTATATATAAACTATTTAGAATAAAGAATAAAAAAT
This sequence comes from Hermatobates lingyangjiaoensis, assembly GCA_026182355.1. Taxonomy (NCBI): domain Eukaryota; kingdom Metazoa; phylum Arthropoda; class Insecta; order Hemiptera; family Hermatobatidae; genus Hermatobates; species Hermatobates lingyangjiaoensis. The sequence goes on along the minus strand of JAPFBL010000117.1, from coordinate 1,802,053 downwards.
TGTATTTATAAAAGTTATTTTAAGTCAGTAATGACCATCAACATTACCTAATTTAATTAACTGGATTGTAGTGGTGGTTGGATGCTGGAAGGAATAATTAACTAGTTATTCCTGCGGAAAGCTAAAAAGATCAGTTACAGGTGCGTTAGTAAAGGCTAATCAATCTATGCCATTTCTCATTGTTGTCTCTCTTTAATTTATTAATTAAATCTACGTTACTTTTGTTCAGACTACCTGAAATGTATTATTTCTTGGCTTCAAAACCACAACAATCTATATGAATAAACATATTAAGCTGAACTAACTAAACTAACTATTAATTGTCAGCGATATTAATTTAATGCATCTTGATCAACTCATGCATATTTGTAAATGAAAGGGATGTACAAAAGAAATTTAGTTATTAATTCCAAAATAGTTTCAAAATAGTTTATTTTTAGTAACATTTTCTTTTATTCTCATTTAATTTACTATTTTTTCTTATAAGTTAAATAATCTGTGCTATTACTTCATAAATTTATTGAACTTTATTTTATTATCATTTTACCTTATTTATCATTTTCCTTTTGTTTATAATATTTATTTCACAAAACTGTGGACCAAACTATGTGTATATTATTTATCTATTTAATTCTTGTTATTTTATTATTTATCGGGATGCTTTATACTTTATTTATGCATTATATATCAGTTCTTTTGAAAAAAAGTCTGATGTGTTTCATTTCAGCTCATAAAAAATAAAATATCATCAAACATTATTTATATCTGGAACAAATTTATCATTCATATTTCATACATCCTTTCTAGGAGTTTACAACTTGGAACGAATTGATATTTCTGTTCAAATAAATATTCAGCATTTTTTATTCGAGTTTTCTCTAACATAGCAAATTGAAAACAATTAACAGGATAAATATTTTTTTATATTAACTATACTATTAATTCACGAGCTTTGCAAGCAGTTATTATGTGGTATATAGTCTTGATAGAGGGGGGGGAAAATATATTGAGTCTTCACCATTACTCTACTCCGCCTTACTGTGGCAAATGTTCCTGATGATGAACAATAAGTTTCGAATCCCCTTGTAAAATAAAATCCTCTTGGTAAAGACAATATATTTTTCTTCTCTAACTCTACTATACCTTGAAACTCTGTCACATTACAACCAACTCAGATTCGTCTGTATTTACTCTGCCACACCTAATTCTATAAATTGGTTGATTTTGTTAAGATTATTATATTATTGGCTAGAAGATTCCATCGGTTCTAAAGTTAGCTATTCTTCTTAATCGTTCAACCACCATTTAAATTCCCAGAAAGTGTTGCAAATAAGTATTTAACGATAAAAAAACATATTAAACTCTGAAGTGATTCTAACAAGAAAAATATTCATAACTACGTTTCATGAGAAAATTAATTTTAAAATCAAGTAGGAATCATTTAGAACAATTCAAATGCAAATACAGTTGTGATAAATGAAGAAGAACGAAACAAAACTAAATCATTAATTTAAACAAGCGGAAAATCAAGTGTTTTTCACTGTATGTTGTAATAATTGATAATATATCTCTTGTAACTGACAAATTATGGATAGATAATTGTATTAAATTCTTAATGAATTTAGTTATCAATAACCTTGAAAAATGCATTCATTAAAAGTAGAGTTGACTACAGTTGTATATATATATATATATATATATAAAGATTTCACATAAACACGTGAAATAACAATCAATGATCAAACCACAATAAGACATGGGAAAACATGACTAAGATCTTTCAACCGTCACAAGCGGTCTTCGTCAAAGTCAAAAAACCAACTGAGTTGTTGGGTTTTTGCCTCTTCAGAGTTAAATATATTTCTTTTTTAACATTAAAAACCCAACAAAAGACTCAGTTGGATTTTTGACTCTGACGAAGACCGCTTGTTACGGTTGAAAGATCTTAGTCTTGTTTTCCTTTTTTCTTATTGTGGTTTGATCATTGATTGTTATTTCACGTGTTTATGTGAAATCTTTATATATATATATATAATAAATTCAAAACGAAGGAAGCACACAGAAAGACACAGACATAACTCACATCGATATTTCGACCATCGTCGTCATCAGAAAGTGTGAAGAGCGAAGAGCGAAGAGTCCCGCAGGAAGACAGGGCGGTACTCATATATATATATATATATATATATATATATATATATATATATATATATATACAATTAGAGAAACGATTCTTCGAACTGAATAAACTAGAATTTAAAAAAGAACACATAGAAAGGAAACTACTGAACTCACTACTATATTTCGATGTCCTCGTCTTCAGGAAAAGAAGTGAATCACTCCAAAGGCTGATAACGACTGTAAGTTTGACTGTAAGTAAATTAGAGACTGTAAGTTTGTGTTTTTAATTTCTCTATGTTTCTTAATGTACATTGAACTATATAATATATATATATATATATATATATATATATCTTACAGTCTCTAATTTACTTACAGTCAAACTTACAGTCGTTATCAGCCTTTGGAGCGATTCTCTATGTTTCTTAATGTACATTGAACTATATATATATATATATATATAGTCCAATGTACATTAAGAAACATAGAGAAATTAAAAACACAAACTTACAGTCTCTAATTCTCGGTTTAACCGTCTTCAAGAGAGATAAGAGAGGGAAACCAAGCGCATTGGTACAGAGACGGTAGGAGACCAACAATGTTGCCACATATGCACCCGGTCACAGAGAATAAGGTAGACAAGAATCAATTTAAATTAAAATACCTCCATTTTAATATTTATTTAAAGGCACCTCCAGTACCTTTCCTAATCCCCCACGCCTATCCTACAGACACCCTACCAACCTTGGCAATTTTCTCTCCCACAGAAATCTAACCTCCACGATGGCTAATTATTTGCCATCGGGAGCGAAACTGTGCGGACGTCGAGGTTGCCTTACCTGTCCGATTATCAACCCCCAACCACACTTCACAGCTCCCTCCCATAACACACACTATCCTGTTCCTATTGACTGCTCGTGTACCTCCAAGAACTGTGTGTACCGTTTGGAGTGTACCAAGTGTGATTCGTTCTACGTAGGCCAAGCATCCACCAAGCTTAGTCTCCGCATGAACAATCACAGAGCTTCCGTCAACAACCATTCCCATCTTCCCATCGCCATACATGTTGTAGTCAGTTGTAGTTAAGTATGTTAGAGATCATACTTTCACAGGGTCATTTCTGTAGTTGTATTCTCTACTCATATGACATAACTGTCGAATACTTGGAGGCCAGGAGGATGAATTGTAGGCTTAAGCCCTGAGCGTGAGGCAGTCATGTATCTACTTTGTCTGAAGAAGCTTATAACATCGATGACGACAAATTAGTCCTTTTGGTTGCGTCTGGTATAAGCCGTTGTCAGTGGTCTTTTCATAAAACGACTTGAAGAATGTTTTAAATGGTTTGATATTGACCAGTTACAACAATCTATCTGCTAATTATATCATGTTTTAATAATTTAAATTTTCCTATGAACACACCGAATTTGTGTCTGTAGTATTGTTAACAATTTTGAGTACACACCTACTCATGTATACTACCTACAAGCTTGGACAGTTTAAGCTATTCCTTTCTGCATTGTTGCCGTTATCAATGGTGCGTTGATAATGAGGACCATTTAGAAAAAAAAACATTTCAAATTACTTGCTAAAGTAGATTTTACTTACAAATCTAGATAAGTGATATCAGCGACTGCAATAAAGAATTGCATATACTTTCTGTATAGACTGGGTAGCTTATAGTGACCGTCCTACGAAAGAACACACGTACTATGGTCATATGTGTCCAAGGCTATGATTGAACCCTTGTGCAATCACACGAAGAACCTTCTATAATAGTAGTCCTAAATTAGGACATTATATAATTCATAATCAACATCAAAATAACATTACAAATGTAATTATACTTATTAACAACTATGTTAATTTCTTGTTATTTTTATTTTTCACAATTCTCCTTTTCATCTTCATGACATAAGTTACGTTTAAATATATCTATCTATTGTCACATTCAATTTTACTTTTAAATATGTGGTGTTTTTAAATATAGCACGACATGATAATTTTTTGAATTGAGTTTAATAATGTTTTGTTAGTTCCTCTTAAAATAATCCAACTATTGTGACTATATATGTATACTTTTATAGTTTATAAATTGAGAGACAAGGTTTCAATTTAATTAAAATAGATTCATTTTACCATAATATATTTCAAATACATTCAGTTAAAATTAATTTAATTATTTATTTATTTGAATGAATTTAATTTATTTAAAAATATAATTTCCAAGTCTTATCTTTTAGAATTTGTAAATTCTTTTTAAATAATGTATTAATGATATTATATCATTGTATAAATTTACCTTCAGCTTACATTAGCGCATGATGTTGAGTTCCTTTATAATCAGTGAAACTAAATGACCTCTCTACCAATAATTTATTCTATTATTCATCATAAAAAATTAATCTATAGTTAAAATTCTATTAAATTCTCATCTATATATTTGGTAATTACCCTCTTTAATGGGCCTTACTTTTCATTTTATAAAACTATTGGAATGAAAAATAATGTACCTACTTTTACATGCATAAATGTTTGTGTTAAATTGCATTATATAAACTAAGTTTAGTTTATAATAAATAAGTCAATGCGGGTATGAAGCATAAAACGGAATAATCATATTTTTTTGAAAATTTGATGCTTGAGAAATCTTAAGAAAGAAACAAAAGTATTTAATAAGGTATGTTCATAAAGTATTTGAAGTTATCAACTAAAGGAATGATGTAATATTTTAATAATTAAATGGGGAAATTATAAATATTTTTGAAATTTAAAATCTCTTGGAAGCAACTCTCACTCTGGCAAGCAACTGCCTAGAAAATTGACTTTTCCTCTATGAATAAGAAATGCCATGTTTCACATGAGATACTGCTTAGCTGCAAAATTATCTCATACTTGAATACTCTTAAGTTAAGAAGACATTGACAAGATAACAATTTTAAGAATTCATAAAACAGTTTTGTTTTCTAATAACTGTCTAAAACCCTGAAATACTTTAGACTCAATCTCTATAACGAAGTTTCCTATGACATACAATGTTATATATTTTCATAAAACCGTAATTGACATCGTCCGCTTTGATTTAGTTTGATGCAATTTCGCCTACTTAGTTTTCAGATTTTATTTAAATCATTATTTATTTTTATAATTATTTTAAATTATTATATAAGTTTAGGACATATTAAGCATATCTTTAGTTGGAGATATATTTACTGTGTTTACGTGTATATAATACTGAATATATCTAAATTCAGAGTAACTTGGATTGGAAAAATGTACACTTTAATTTTGTGTGTACATCAGTTTAGGACTTCTAACTCTGTGAATAGCAAAGTGAATTGAAAATCAAGACCACGTTATCCGTTATTGAATTTTAAAGATGATTTGTTTTCGTAGTTAAATCGGATTTGAAGAAAAGAAGTAAAATGTCATCGATCTTGGATAAGCAGTGACTACTTGAATGCCGTGTACATACACAGATGTGTCATTAACTATTTCTGGTGCATATACTATATATAAACAATAGACCAAATAAACATACTCAAAATAAAAGAGCATTAAGGTTGAATATATTGTGTATAGCAAACTTAAAATGAGTATGAAGAATCTTCATTAATTTGGATAATGGCTCAACAGTATAGAGAGCATGATGATCTAAGAATTAAATACATTGGTATAAAATAATAAGAAGACTGAATCATGAATTAATGACAATAGAAAAAGCATAGCTATGTAACATGAAAGCATACCCATAAAATTATCACTCTTTATAGGAGTATGACTAGTGAGGAAACGCGTACTCAAAGACTATCAACACCATTAAATGATGTCTCCATTGCTAATGGTATGGCCCCGGTTTAATACAAATGAATGTTGGATCTGCTGTATTGACCGTCATCTATTATGGCTAGCGTACCATGTCTACTTGTGTAATGCTCTAGCTTTCGCTGACGACTTTCTGTTAATGGATGCAGCTCAATTAGTGTTCAACTGCAGATGACATAAAATGGTTGTAAGAGGTTAGTAGCTACTTGATCTCTGAAACTGCAAGCAAGAGCTTGGTCTTGTTAAAAATATTAAGTGTTTTATGAAGGTAAAAGAAAAAGAACATTTCTCAAGTAGGATGAGAGTTGAGCCAGTTTTACACTCAAAAAGCTGAAACAAGAGTTTTTCGAAATATATAAAGTGCTTTGCAGGTTGTTAAATTATTAGCATCACTCATATATCCATATATAATTAGTATTCAGGCTAAACTACAATGCCTTATAATTTTAAGACTACCATCAAATTCTTTTGAAATCGGCCGTCTCCCTCCTAAGAGGGTAAAACCCGTTACCCCGAGACCAGTACTTGCTACTTGTAGTTAATCGGACCCCATCATGGCATCATTGTGAGGAATCTACCTCAAAGAAACGATTTGTAGAGAGAGATTAAAATCTCCCGTTGGCTAAATGCCATCTGGTGTGTGCTAGTTATGTGAACTGAACATATTAGGGCTCGAAGGGGTGTTATCTAAACCCCATTCTGAGCTCCCGTCCAGAACCGAGCCTCTACTAGGCAAGTACCAGTTGTCCAGTCCAATCAGCTGAGTTCAAGGTCTGTTTCCACTGGTAAAGGTTTGGGGTCTCTAGCTCTCTGGTATTCTAAGGAGACATCCTCTCGAGAAGTTACTGCTTCTCACACATCGACCAGAAGGGTTTATCCAACTTGGGTGAGAACCAACAGGCACTGCGAGTTCAACCTGAGTTGGTCGGATGGAGAAAAAGCCTCTCCATGTGCCCCGGCCGCCCGTAGTACTGACTTATTTTAAGAGTTTTGGATTGAACTCCGGACAAATGGTCTCACAGAACACTGTTCAACTACAGGTGACCTCAGTGGCCTTTTTAACCTCTGGTTAAAAGAACCTGTGGATATATATAAGCCAATGCAGCTTGTAGTAATGCTGCATGACCCCATAAGGAGCGTTTATATATCCATATGTAATCTCTATTCAGCCATGATTTATTGCTATGAAGATTTATTGCTATCTTCATCAGTGTAATATTCAACAATTGGTCCAATCTCAGGTGAAGGCGCCACTTTATCACCTTTAGTGTACTTCTCTTTAAACCAACCGGAAGAAACAATGGGAAAATAATACATGAAATAGTAAAGCTGTCCTACGGTTAAGCACTCGCTGTTCAACAGTTATGTACAGTCGACTAAAAATATTTGTTTGGCAAGATTTTGACCAAACAGTAGATAATAATTTAATTTGATAGATTGCTTTAAATTAATGATTTCATGTTTCTTGTAAATGAAAAAAATGACTAGATTTATAATAAAATAAATTAAATTTTTATTGATTATCTTTGAATTTGATTCTATATCTACACGATAGTCAGATTAAAAAAAGAAGTCAAATATCAGTTCACTGTTAACAACTTTGATATAATATTTGCTTACAGTATACTTGAGTGTCAGAAACTCCAGGTTTTTATTATTTCTTACATCATAGACTTGCATGAACGTGTTGTGCAGAGCTTGTAAGGCATTATAATTCGAGAAGGAGAAGAAATGTAGTCATGAAGATTAGGATGCACAAGGGTCTCTAGAAGTCATTCATTTCGATCCCTCTATGAAGCAACTACTCAAAAAGTGGATTCTCTAAATGAGGACCTCGTTAGCATAGGCTTTCAACACTTGTGCCATAATCCCTGTTTAAACAAGAGACTCTTCGCTTAATGAACATACTAAGCCCTCCTTCCTTCAGGCCATGTTCTTCTACAAACGGAATTAATATTTTATGATACACTCAAATAAACATTTAAAAGGAGTTCTCTACCCATTGAATCTGTTCCATAACAAACCAAACTCTTGTACTTTTACCTCATATACAAACTAAATGGTATTCATTCCTTTTTTAAGGATAATAAAAATAATATATACGTTTCCTTTAAAAACAATTTAGTATTATATATTTAATATTGTATGATAAAATTGCATATATTTTTAAAGAACACAAAACGTAATAAAAAAAAAGTATAGAAAAAAATAAAAGTCAGTATTTAATTAAAAGAACCATTTTTTAAATGAAGTTGTGTATGATTGACGATTTCTCATTAGTTTCCACAGTGTGACTAACAATTGAAAAAAACATTTGTTTCATTAAGTAAGATTGTAAGATTGACATTAATGTAAGATTGACTTTAGTAAGTCATATAATCCTTCAATCTATAAATTCCATTCAAAAGATTGACGAGTTTCAAACACTTACTATTCATCCTCTGGTTACATTTGGCTTAGTAAGGGGATGCGACCTGAGGATGAACACTAGGTGTTTGAAACTCATCAACGTTGTTTAAAATATTTTACCTTATTCTAGTCATATCATATATGACTCAAAATGATTTTTTTAGCATTATCCTATATGTTTGATTTTGTATGAATAAAATTAAATTGTTTGTTTACAGAAGTTGATAACAATATTACGACTATATTATTATAAGTAATAATTTTATATTTTAACTACAATATTTTTCTCAAATCTTACAGTTCGTTATTCAATGACTTAGAAAATAGATATATTTAAAAATGGAGTCACTCATTTTTAAAATAATGAGTTTAAATTATAGTATGGCCAAGTAGATTGTTGTTACCGTCAATGAGAACAATTTCTTCTTTGAAATCTACTGCGGATGAAAAAAATCTAATGCACTTCCCAATAATTTCTACGCAATATATTTATGTACCGTAAAAATTCTACAGTACTAGATTTTACTGTGAAAATTATCATTCAATAGTTCAATTAAATTTACATTACAAATATATTGTTATAGTACCTTTTTTGTACGATTAATATTTTTACAATCATTTATATTGTTCTATAATTTATATTATTTACTAATTTTATTGATTTTTTATAATTTCTAGAGTTATACTTGCGTATATTAAATAGGGCAGATATTTATTCCCATATAACTACACAACAAAAAATATCAGCCTTTCGTTTTATGATGGACTTGTGAGGTTTATATCTGTCTTGTGACAAAAAAACAAAACATGTATGAGGCTATGTGCTTCTAAATAAATCAGTATAGAACAAATTTTTGTCTAGAAGCAAGTTTATTACAATCAATATGACTTTGTACAATGAGGAAGATTAATGTGAGATGTGGATCAGGGGGAGATCAAACTCCAGAGGGGAGATCTCTTGTCCAGACGATTCAAGATGGCTGCTATACCTGACTCCCCACCAATCTTCGTCAGTGTTGCCACAACAGTCCAATAAATGAATGGAAATGAGTTTAACAAAGAACTAAATAAACTAAGAACAGTAGCTGTTAACAGCGGATATAGTTCAACTTTAATAAATATAATACTATATAAAGAAGAAAAAACAATAATAACATAAGTAATAATAATCATAATAAATAATTGTTCGTAACTCGCATAGGCAGAGTTGGCCAAAAGATTTCTAAATTACTAAACCATGATAACGTAAAGGAGAATTTCAAAATGAATAAGTCGATAAAACAAACAATACCCGTAATTAAAACGTTAAATAAAAATTAATTAAATAAATTTTTAATAAATAAACGTTAATTAAAACAAAATTAATAAACATATAAAAACAGAGTATTTACAATAAAATGTAAGGATTTTGAACATGTATGTGTAGACCAAACTAGTAGGACATTAACACATTGGTCTTAAGAACACATTAAAGACTAAGAAAATAATTCAAATAAATCAAACTACGCTAAAGTTTGAATGTGAAAATGAACATATATTATATTATAAAAAAATCAATGCATTTGTCGAAAATAAGACATAAATAAAGAACAAAAATTGAATATAATAGAACTCGAAATTTATATATACAAAGACATGATCAAACCACAATAAGGAATGGGAAAACAAGACTAAGATCTTTCAACCGTAACAAGCAGTCTTCGTCAGAGTCAAAAACTCAAGTCAGTTGGGTTTTTGACTCTGACGAAGACCGCTTGTTACGGTTGAAAGATCTTAGTCTTGTTTTCCCATTTCTTATTGTGGTTTGATCATTGATTGTTGTTTCACGTGTTTATGTGAAATCTTTTTAACAAAGACATTGATAATATAACAAATGACGAGATTAATACAGTATATACATTTATTAAATTTAGTTTTTTTTTACATTTTTTTGGACGATTTTTTTTCAGTAATATTTCTTTATAGAAAAATTATTTTTTTTGCAAAAATGTGTTTTCAATTTCGTTATTCTCATTTACCTGCTATTTTTAAAGTGATGGTGTTTTGTGATATGACGCAGATAGAAGCAATTACTATAAAAAACCGTAGATTTAAAAGCAACGGAAAAGGTGTTTTTTTTGCAATAAACAAACTTGCAATCTCAACACTTGAAAATTTCATAAGCTTCAATTTTCTTAACGCGATATAAGTCAAACAGCTTGATCTATCATATTTAAATTGTACAAAAAGATAGTTAATTTTATGTAGAAAGGGGAGTTATGCATCTTTTAATGATTTTAGATTTCTTTTTTTTTGAAACTTAGAACAATGAAATTTTATAAAATAAAATCAACAAATATTAGATTGCCACAAAAAAATGTCAAGAAATTTTGAATACCGAAAAGGTGATTACAGCTATAAAAACTGAAATCTCAACTTCGGATAACAGATAGATTGCTGTACTTGCTGGATTAATTGCTACTTAAAAGCTATTAAATGAAATGTGAATGTGTTTTAATATGTTTATATGATATGTATGTACATTGAAATCATTAATCTTTGAATGAAAGAACAACTGAACCCTATACTTTATTATATTTTTAAACATATGATGGATGGTTGTCTAATAAATGTGTGGTAGTTAAAATACATGGTGATTGCTTTAACGAATCTTAGAGACAGATATATATTTTTTTGTGGTTTTGAAGAACACTATAGCTTTGTTGGTAATACTAAAGTATGGGAAAGTTAGGTTTTGTGAAAAAAAATCTTCTTGTTATTAGGTACATCGCCGGCCATTTAATAGAATTAAAGTTTTTCATTGCCATTGTCTAATTAGTAATATTGTATTACCATTAGCAGTAAACAGTATTATTGCAATAAAAATGGCAGCTATTAGGTTGTATCTGTTGTAACGTGAGAAGTTTTTGGTAAATAAGCCTCTTCGAGAGAGACAACATACCTATCTGAAGAGTGAGTCAACAGAGTCAGTTCCGATAGTCTTCCTCAACAAAGTAGAAACATCTTAAGACTTAAAGAAAACATTCAATGAACTACATGGATATTATATGAGCTTTGCGAACAATCCATCGCAATGGATCTGAACTAATTTATCCATCCAATATGTTTATAATGTCTTACCTCCTGATTTTTTATCTACGAAAAAATAAATAAAAAAAAATAAAATAAATGAAACAAATAACGAAAAAACAAATGTTAAAATAATAGAATACCAAAATTCATTCAATTTCTCTCTAAAGAAATATTCTTGTGAAAAACGGGAAGGTGAAAATGAATTTGAAAGCAAATATTCCAGCTAAGACGTGGCTGCAGATTTCTTTGATCGTATATTTTGCATAACCCCTTAACACATGGATTATTACCCAAATAAAGTGGGCAAAAAAAAAAGTCAAATGCTTTTTGAGCGAGGCTGATATTTTTGATAATGCCTGTTAGAAATTTGTTTACGGAGGCTCAATATTCTTACAAGCTATGAATACATATAAGGAAATATTCATTCATCATTACTTTTTTCAATAAACCTTTCTGGAAAAAAGGTATTTCTTGTTTATTAAATTCAGAATGAATTAAGTAATTAATTATTTTCTTATTTGTTAGAGATATATGGTCACATATTCTACCTGTAATTACAAGAATATATTTCTTTTTAAGAGTCGTAACATTTCTGCCTTCAAAACATATTGGATCTTTGACATCTCAGTGTTCATCAATAAGAGTAATTGCGTACTCTTGATTTAGGTAGAAAACTTATTTAATTATTGAGAATAACTAAAATCAAATTAATGTTATTTAAAGGTAATATGTTTTTAAACGATGAAAGAGAAATGTTTAGAAGCCTTTGGGTTTTACACGGTTATGACAGCTGTTCAAACCATGGTTCCATGGGTTATTTCATTCAACACTCAATTATTCATATTTTTAGAATATCATGAAGCTGCCTAGATTAGCTAATGAAAACAGAATTGGATAATGAAGTAAAATAATTAAAAGCAATACTGACTTTGAAGTATTTTTTAAAATTTGAATTTAGGTTTGGAACTATTTGAATCGGCAAATTCTAAATAATAACATTGTGATATCATACATTTCTTGTATTTACGAGGAAAAAAATAAATGTTTCTAGTTTTAATATACCTACTGCTTGGTTTATTGTTTGTTCATAAAATTCTTATGGAACTTTAATTCATTGTATAATTTTAAAACTTGTTTAGGTTGTTCGAAAGTTTTTGGAATGTACTATTTATTGGAGTATACAATATGGGTTTCTTACCTGACTACAAATCTATATCAAAAAGATAGGTTCGTTTTAGATCATTCGTCGAGGATCTAAGATCCTTAATATAACGAAGGAATAAAAAAAATGAAATCAAGAAGAATAAGCATTATAAAGAAAACCAGTGCTTATGAATTCCTTTCAGTCAGGAAATTTTTTCAAAATTTTGGCAAATTTGGATGCAAAATATAATTTTTTATACCATAGATATATTAATAATGCTAAAAATGAAGTATTAATGAAACTGAAACAAATATTAAGTTAATTTTATGATAGTTTACTTAAAATTTTTGAAACAACATATATTTTAATTATAAAAAATATTAATAACAAGCATTTGCAATTAAAATTAATATAAAATTAAATAACTTTTTTTTTTGCATTAATGTTTATAAGTGTAGAGCATTTTGCTTATTGATGTACTATGAGCAGAATACATGAGAACAATTTCCAGATAGATTTAATCCAAAAATAAGTAATGGTACTCCTGGTCTCCAGAGACTCAATCCCGACCTCTTAGTGATATTTGCCTTCTACATTTTGATATTAATCATTCAGTGTGCTCTTACTTAAAACCTCTCTCTTTTGTATTTCTCATCTAAAATATTTCTTATAAGATTAGAATAAAATAACAGTTAACATTATAGCATAGTTTCTTAATATCTGACAACAGTGTTATCATTTGTATTTATTTTTTAAATAATGAAGAAACTGGGTTAGTAAAACCAATGTCAACTGAAAATCATTAGATGCTATTTTTACTATAACATTAGCAAATAGGGTATATATATATAGAAATTATTGTTCATAATATAAATATATAAAAAGATTTCACTTAAACACGTGAAATACCAATCAATGATCAATTCACAAATGAAATGGAAAAACAAGACTAAGATTTTTCAACCGCAATAAGCGGCCTTCATCAGAGTCTGGACAAACCAGTTAGGTTTTTGACTCTGAAGAAGACCGCTTGTTGCGGTTGAAAGATCTTAGCTTGTTTTCCCATTTCATTTGTGGTTTGATCATAAATATATATATATATATATATTTAATGTGATTCATAGATACCACGCGTATTAAATTTCTTTAGTTCTCTCGAACTTTCGATAGCAAATCGAAAATTTGTTATCTGATTATACTATTTATGAAGTGTTGAATTCAAGTCCCACCGAGAATCGTAATAGTTTATTTAACAAAAAATAAAAGGTATTCTTAAGAATAACGAAAAATTGATTGCCAAATTTACTAATAGATCCGCTCTGTTTGACTTATAAGTATGAGTTATATATATATATGGTTAATACCAACCAATGTCCCCATTGCTTGGTACTATTTCCTAGAGTCATATAAAGGATAGTTTGAACCTTGTTTTAAAGTTGAGTTCTTTCTCTTTCCACAACTGTACTTTGATGAGTTTTGATGTGAAATCTCTCTTCACATACGTTCCTGTTAAAGGTTTGCTGACCACTTAAGAGCAGAATTAGATAAAAGAAATTTTAGTATGCCTATTCCAGTGTCTGCTCTTATAGAATTAAATCGTCTTTGTGTTGGTTATTGTTGTTTTTTTTTTAGAGATAGGTTTATAGACAAATGTTTCATTCAGCTATGGGAAATTGTCTATCCCAGGTCTTAGAAATATATTTTTGTGGAATTTTTTGAAATGGAATTTCTGCCTAAGATCTTGCCAAGAAATGTTAAATGACTTCAAATCCTGGATGCTGTTTTGTCGGTTTGGCCAGACAATAAATGCGTTGCAGATTTTTTAGCCTTGTTTTGTTTTGAGCCTTTTGCCAAAATGTATAAGTTACGAGAGCAGTTAAACTTTTGCAGTTGTGTTAGAATAGCGGGACACCATCAAGCATCCAAGGCATCCTTAACATCAAGTGAAAGTGGTAATGCCATCGTCGACTGCTTAGTGCACACTCAGCGTAGTCCTTTACATACATACGAGGTTTCGCATAAACACGTAAAATAACAATCAATGATCAAACCACAATATAAAATGTGAAAAAGACTAAGATCTTTCAACCGTAACATTTGGGTTTTTGACTCGGACGAAGACAGCTTGTTACAGTTGAAAGTTCTTCGTCTTTTTTCTCCATTTCGTATTGTGGTTTGATAATTGATAGTCCTTTACATGAAGCAACGCATCTGCAGCGATTCTTTAGGCATTGAAGCGAACTTCAATCATTGAATCATTTTTTACCTTTTTCCATTGTAGTTCAAATTTCATTGATTGCACAATGTGTTTATTTATTGTGATTTTTTTGCATTTATACATATATATATTTCTTCATTCTGATTCTTCCTACGACATTTTGTCTCATATAAGATATGTATAAGATATGTATAATATAAGATATGTATATGAGACAAAATGTCGTAGGAAGAATCAGAATGAAGAAAAATAAGCTCTGACACCTCCTAGATTATATAAAGAAGAGTAAATAAATATATATATATATATACATATATATATATGAACGCCGTAACTGCCAAACCTGTCCCCTAATTAACTCCAGTCCTTACTTTACTTCCCCTCTCAGTAACAACTCCTATCCTGTTCCTTCTGATACATCTTGCACTTCCTGTAACTGCGTTTACCATTTGGATTGTACTCGATGTGATGCTTTTTACGTTGGCTTGGCTTCAACCAAGCTGAGCCTGCGTATGAACAATCACAGGGCGTCCGTTGGTCAGCGCAGAGACCTACCCATAGCTATCCATGCTAATTCCCATGACCGCCCTTTCAATGATTGTTTCAGGGTACAAATCCTCAAACAAATCCCCGAGTCTAATTCCCATGTCACCCTTAGAGCTTCCGAAGAGGCATTCATATGCCTCCTTGGGGCTCGTTCTCCTCCTGGTCTCAACCTGTACCGTTAATTTTTTTTTATTTTATTATTATTATTATTTTATTATTATTATTATTATTATTATTTTATTATTATTATTTATTTTTTATTATTATTATTTCGTATTTTATATATATTTTTTTTTATATATTTTTTATCTTGTTTTCTAAATAAATATTGGAGGGATTTCTATTTTTCCTCTCCTCCGCTGGGGAGCAGCATTGCGGTGGTTCCACGAGTTACTCTGGTGGCCAGTAGCAGTTTGCTTCTCAACGCGAGTACTTCGCACTTCTTCCCGATGACGACGGATGTCGAAATATCGAAGTGAGTTCTGTAGTGTCTTTCTGTGTTCTTTTCTATGTGTTAAAGTGTATATATATATATATATATATCCTCATAAAACAACACACCGCATCACAAAATCAGGGAATGTTGAAAAAAAAAACATTATCATCATATCAAATTGTTTTAAAAAATGTTTGTGATAGAAGTTTGTTATAACTGTTGAAATGTGTATGGTCACAAAATCATTAAACTGAATATCTATGAATCTTGTATACTATATCAGAAAGTTTTATTTTCTTATTTAAACAATTTTAACCGTATTCTGTAGAATAATATAACTTATAATATACCTGTTTAAAAGATACTTCTACTACATAACCTACATAATGGCATTAAGTTGAAAACAACATTTACTTTACTGTGAATGTGTTCAATATTTTGTCTGCTTGCAATAGTTGACCATATATCAATTTTTATAATAGCTACAAATAAAATGTTCTAAAAAATAAAGCGGTATTATATAATTATAGTAGTAGTAAAGGACTAACTTGCAAGTAATTTTTATAAAAATAAAATAAATTATTTATCATTAATCTTAATAGATAAGGAGATATAAACTACATATACAATATTTAATGCAATTATATTATATTGAATCCAATGATTAACATATTTCATTCTTGAAAGAAATGCTTATTGAAATGAATTATTCATCTGTGCAGAAAAGAGAATTATAATGTAACCCTTTCAGAGTTCTTCAATCTTAAAGAATGCTTGAATAAGGTTGAAATAAATTTTACCCTGACAGCGTATTTTTATCATTTATTGTGATAAGCAATGGGTATTTAATCTATATCCACGAAATTCGTTGACATTGACTTCTTCTTGCCTTACTGAATATTAGATAATTTAAATTATGAGATTAAATTATATATGATAATTGATATATGATAATATATGATAATTTAAATTATATACATATTTTGTATGAAGAAAGTCTTATACAATTATTCTTATATTTGTGATAAATTAATGCTCATTAAATTTCCAACTTAGAACAGTGGTAACAGTTAAATTATTTGTTTTTATTGAATATAAAATGAGTAATAAAAAAGATTTTACCCCTATTTTGACCAGTTGAGAATATTATTT
Source organism: Hermatobates lingyangjiaoensis (assembly GCA_026182355.1). Lineage (NCBI taxonomy): Eukaryota > Metazoa > Arthropoda > Insecta > Hemiptera > Hermatobatidae > Hermatobates > Hermatobates lingyangjiaoensis. The sequence continues at coordinate 1,785,133 of JAPFBL010000117.1, read as the reverse complement.
ACTGCAATAGCACTTTGGTATCTTGAATAATGGGTATACTAATTGACGGACTAATGGAAACCACCACTGGGTAAGTATTTAGTCTCCCTAATTGATGGCACTGGTATAAGTAGTTTAAAATATGTTCTAAAAATTCAGGACTGAATAGAAAATTATGAAAATATAATACTTCCATGTTTTTTTTATTGACATTAATTTTCTATCTTTCTAAGTACTTGGGACATAAATACATCCAAGTGTCATGGTGAATCCAGATAATGGTGTCAGGTGGTACATACAGGCTTGCCGTATTATTACGTACAAACTTTTTATTTAAAAAAAAAAGTTTACCTAAGTAAAAGTAAAATATGCAGAATCGACCTTATCTGAAGTGTGTTTCTATCATTTTATTTATTTGAGGTCAAGTGTCGTCTAACAGGGAGCATGCTTGACTTTAGTACTAAGGTTGTTATGTTCGATTCTTGGCAATTACCCAAGAAATTCATGTGGAAGATGGAAAATCTTGTATACGCCACCTCTTGAACATAATATATATCAGTTCGTCCCCAGATTGTATCATGTCAGACACTTGTTAAAAGTCTCTTCTCTACTAAATTTTCATAAGGTGAGATTTAGGGTTTCCGATGTAGAGTCATGCCATTAATATGACTTGCCCATAACTACAATACATTTCTAATAATAAGGTAGTCAATTTTATACCACTAGAAAATAACTACCAATTTACCTACACGTGTAGCCTCAGAAGGGATACTTTTGCATATTTATGACTGATTAAAAGTCATTTTGAGAAAAGATATTCCTTAATTTGAAATATTTGACCTCATTAATTACATCGTCTAGATCACTTTATTTTTAACTTTTTCTGTTAAAATTTATTTTGAATTTTAAAATGACGATTCATTTTTTAAGCATTTTTTTCTTTACAAGTACAAATTAATTGACATCATAAGATTAATTTAATATTATTACCTGCTAACCAAATTAATTGAATATTAGAAATTTGGGAATGAACAATTAATTTAATTTAATTTAATCTTTATCTTTATTTAAGGTTATATGAAATTCATTAAGTAACTGTACATAAATTAAGTGGATTCCGCTGGGCACCAATCTAAGTAACAGTTTGCATGTAAGGTTTTATTTGAGTGTCAGTTTACAGCACGTCAGTGCCGATTCCATTTTATCTAATAAGACTGGAAATTTATGCTCCTCTTGACCCTCTTCAATGCGTTTAAGTTGTAAATCTGAAGCCAGTGACAAGTGTTACTCACTCCTCTCTAGAGAATTGGGTTTCTATATTGTACTTCTATGCCTTTATTTATTCTTTTCATTTATTGGTTGAAAATGTACAATACTAATATATTTAAAAACGAGAAAGCTATTTATCTAATTTTTTAAATCGAAGAAATTCTGTAAATGTATGTTTATGTTTGTTATATACGTTGTTCAAATTTAAAGTCTAAGTTTTCACACACTTGCTTCATGATTCAAGCATAGTAAACACTCAGAAATATTACTATGTAAATTATCATTATTGAAGCTCCTTCTGAACTGTTAGGTGGATATTTCTGCAGGAAACAACTACTATTTCAAGAAAGTTTACCGTACAACATTTTTTTCATAATTTGATAATATTACGTATTCAAATTAACAAATGTAGTTTTTTTTAACTATAAATGTTTTATAGTCTGAGAAAGTTATAGAGAAAACAATAATTTCATTATAAATACAATTAAGGCTTGTACGTGTAATAAGCAGAAAAAAGTCTAGAATAAGCCAATTTTTTTTAATTTTGATAGCATCAGATGCTAGTATGTTGACACCAAATACAAACGATATAGATAATTAATTAAGAAATAAATTGAATAATTATCATGCTAACATAATATATATAGATAGTATACAGACTAATAAAATAAAAGTCCACGTTTCGTGTGCATTTCTCAACACCTACAGGGTTGGAAAAATAGAAAATTAATTACAAAATAATAAACAAAAAGTTTCATTATTTAAATGGATATAAAGCACTAGTCTGATATTTTTCATTTTGTAGATAGATTTCACAGTGTTATCTATATTCATATCTACAACTGTGCTTTTAAAAGAATTAAAATTATCAATATAAACACAGATCAATAGAAAACACAGGTAATTACCAAGGTAATAGTGCCTATCTATAAAAATAACGTAACTTATTTTTTTTTATATTAACTTAATTAATTCTCCATTCATGTAGCACTGAAGATGTCCAAAAATATAGACGAAATATTGGTTCATGGAGTTATTATTAAAATTGCTTAACGTTGGGGCAAACCACAACGAAAACATCTTCATTGGCCTACACTCAAATTTAATATAAGTAAATATATTATAATCTGCTTGAGTATATAATATATAATATCCTATTTAGGCATAATATGGATGTCTAAATGGGGATGATTATTATTCTTTCATTCCTGGAGATAGTACTGATAATGACTCATCTACTTGCCAATAATATGCTTCTTTTTGTATATAACGCCACTGATGTATATAATATTAATCGTATTACTACATCAAAGTAATAAAAAGTTTGAAAAGTGAAAGTGGAGATTTCGTGTTATGAAATAATCTCTGACTGGCTTTTGTTCCAATGGCCAGTGAATCTATTTGATCCACCAAAACACTAGCATGACATAAAATTCCTAGTATAATAATTTTATAAAAGACCTAACATGTTAAACACAATTCAAAATTTAAAATATTTTTTGAAAAATAATAAATGATATTATCATAAAGCTTAAATTAAAAATTATTATAAAACGACATCTTTTCTTATATGATTCTGACATTTTTCAGACAAAATAGAAATATTTTTAAATGGGAAAATTTGTCTTAAATATTCAGTGTAGAAGAAGTTTAGGTAAACTATGTATGAGATCCAGTGGCTATTGGAACCAAAGCATTCTTCTTCTGTAAGAGATTATTTCGTAACACGAAATCTACACTTTCGATTTTCAAAAATGTTATTACTGCTTTAGTTATACTGATGATATAATATACTTCAATGGAGTGATATACAAAAATAAGCATGTATATTGATACATCCCTAAACCTAATAAGCCACTCCATCTTCCTACATCCTATCGCTCAATAAGTTTACTTCCTATCCTGGGGAAAGTTTTTGAAAAACTACTACTTCGCCGATTGCACCCAATTCTTGAATCCCATCAAATCATCCCAGCACATCAATTTGGCTTTCGCTCAGAACACAGCACTATTCAACAGTGCCATAGAGTAGTCGATGAAATCTCTTATGCCTTGGAACAATGTCAATACTGTGTTGGCGCGTTCTTAGATGTGCAGCAAGCATTCGATCGTGTTTGGCATCAAGGTTTGCTGATGAAGCTAAAACGTTTCCTTCCCTTTACCTACTGTCTAATTCTAAAATCCTACCTTTCCAACAGATACTCACAAGTATCTGTAGGCAATGCTCTATCCCCGATCTTCCCTGTCCTATCTGGAGTACCTCAAGGCAGTATACTAGGTCCAGTTATGTATAACATTTACACCAATGATATTCCTGTGCATCCTCAAACACTTCTGTGTACTTTTGCTGATGATACAGCGATCCTATCCCGAAACACTGACCCCACTATTTCCACAAATATCCTCCAACAACACTTAGATAGCATTGAAGCCTGGCTGCAAAAGTGGCATTTAAATATTAATGTAAATAAAAGTTTTCATGCAACTTTTACGTTAAAAAAAGCACCATGTCCCAATATTTCTATGAATAGCGCTCTCCTTCCAACGAGAGATGTGGTCAGGTACTTAGGGCTCTTTATTGATAAAAGACTAACTTGGAATCCTCATACCCGACTGAAAAGACTTGACTTAAAACGATGATTCTTACTACTGTACAGATTTCTAGGGAAACACTCGAAATTGACGCTAAATAACAAAGTACTAGTATACAAAACATTAGTGCGACCGACCTAGACTTATGGACTTGAACTATGGGGTTGTGCAAAACCTTCTAATATTCATAGAATACAATCGTTGCAATCAAAAATCCTCTGCACTATCACAAATGCTCCTTATTACGTCAAAAACTACACCGTTCATAAAGACCTAAAAATTCCATTTATCCAAAACCTTGCCTCTGATTGGTATAAGTCATTTCACAACAACCTTTCCTCTCATCCAAATCCATTTGTACGAATCCTTGCTTTCTCCTTACCTTCCCAGAATCCCCCAAGACAACTCAAGAGAAAATGGCCCAGGGATCTACCATTACAATAATATACTTAAAAAAAAAGTGAAAAGTTGAATGTCATTGTGTAATCTATTAATACAAATGCATGTTACGCATAATATGCGTAGTTGTATATTTGTAAATAAAGAAAATAAAAAAAATATTGATAAGTGGATCAATCACTATTTGTACCACTTCCAGAAATGAAGGACTAATAAACATCTCACCTTAAGACATTTGTATTACACCTAAGTTGAACAACATACCCAAGAAGTATAATATTATGTTTACATATAGTAAAGTTGAGTGTAGGCCACTCCAGATTTTTTATGTTGTATTTCAATTCTTTGCTGTGTTTAAAACTGAACTGAAAGGAAGTGAATTACTTTGGTAGAGTCCAATTTAATTAATTTTACATTCGTCATATTGATTTGATTTGCGTAATTATGTTTGTCACTCGTTCGGTTTACTTTTTTTTGTAAGTGATGTAGTTTCTGATTTCTTTCATATTTTTTAAATTTGTTTCTATTTATATTGCTGTACAGCTTGTCAGTTGTTCCATTAATATCTGAGTTTGTATTAAATTTTTCCGATTGATATGATATTATATATAGAAATAGTAATTTATTTTTTTATATTTATTCTAATACTGAATTGATTTTTAAAATACTATTACAATCTATAAATCCTCATGAAACTGAAAGTTAAATTGTATATTTTTCTCCAGCTTTCAACACAGTTTGATATAGTTAGTGCTATAATTGTTGAGAGGAGTATAATATTTACTCTAAGTGAAATGAGCAGGAGAGAGTGTGGCGAGTGGGTAAAACGTGCCTGGAGTGTCTAGTGACTTCGATATCCTGGGAGAGATGTTTTGAAAAACGGTCCCAGTCGGACCCTGTACGTGCCGCCAGTATTCACTCTACATGTCTCTTTCCACCTTAAATACCTCCATAACCTAGACCTTTCTCTTTTCATGATATATTTCTCTTCTATTCTTTAGTATAGATTTATCCAATCTTCATGGAGTTCATAATATTTTGATTCTTATAAATTGTTTTTTTTTTTGAAAAAAAAAATGTTCACTTTTGAAAGTTTGATAGAAAAAAAATGACATTATCTATGAAATAATTTTTTCATGTTATGTTTATTGGCTGTAAAGCATTATACAAATTAGTCTTCTGATATCTTAGAATTACCCTTCAAATTCTTTTATAGATCAGAAACTGTGAACAAAATTATAAAATTTATTTAAATAATTGTGATTGGCTTACACATATCTTTATTATGTGTATAAATATATAACGTCATTCAACATCGATTGAGTTTTAGTTTTGTTTTAATGTGCCTATATTCTAGACGTGTTATCAAGTCCCTAATGAAATATTTTCAAACTCATAAATGAACAATTTTCTTTTCTCAATTATAATTGATGTAAAATATTCCATGAGAGTAATTGTATACGAAAAGATATTGGCCAAATTATTAATGCTCCATTCTATTATTTTTTTTTAAAATTTAACATTTTAAAATATTAAAATAATTTGTTATATCATAGTAGGATTGTATATTTTGTAGATGGAAAAATGTAGTTTAGGGCTAAGATCCTATGTTATAACAAATAATCTCTCACAACAGAACATCATTAACAAAACCATTTTTTCAGGTCTTAACGGATTTGTTTGTTACCTGGAGTTTCCAATTTGGTCTTTCATTAGAAGATACTCTAAGTGAAATTTCAATTATTGCAAAAGAAAACAGAGCTATAAAAGCGATTTTTTCACTCCTCAGAGTTTTAGCTTAAACTCAAGGCACAAACTTCAAGTGGTACTATCGAATGCAAAAGCAAATTAACAAATGGAAAAGCCTTTTAAATAATGATAGATTTGTATGATAACTAGCGACAATGGTGTACAAGGATATGTGGTTACTTTTAGAACCCACAAAACATGTAAATACGTCAAAATCAGGAAAATGAATTGTGAAATGATTGCTATAGATATATATAGATATAAAAAGATTTCACATAAACACGTGAAATAACAATCAATGATCAAACCACAATAAAAAATGGGAAAACAAGACTAAAGTCTTTCAACCGTAACAAGCGGTCTTCGTCAGAAGAAGATATAGAAGTTATTTCTATAACTGAGTTGGGTTTTTGACTCTGACAAAGACCGCTTGTTACGGTTGAAAGATCTTAGTCTTGTTTTTTCCATTTCTTATTGTAGTTTGATCATTGATATATATATATATATATATATATATATATATATATATATAATATATATATGATAGATTTTTCTATAGATATAAAAAGTATCTTTTGTTATACTATTTTAATTTCATACTAAGCTTATCTGTGATATACAATGTCTTCATATCTCAGTTGTTTAACATATTGAAGATATTTTCAGGCGTAGATGAATGTTTTTTTTATTTTTATTTTTTATTTTTATTTTATTAAAAATTAGGATTTTTATTTTAAATTTGTATGGAATAAACGGAACAGGCTAGTAAAATTGCATTTTAAGTTTGAATTTAAAAGATAAATTACTCATTGAACTAATATAGCAAACTTTAAGCAAGGTAGAATAATTTTACCTCAGTTTAACTTATGATTTATGGATAGCTTGACTATTTCTATATCATGATACACCAATCGTAGTCAGAACAATTTTGAATCGCAAAGAAGGGATTGTTGTTGGGTAAGCATTATTTATTTTTTAAAAAATTATACGTATAAAAATTAAATGAAATGGTTCCTTCTTTTTGTTATTATTTGATGGATAAATTTGACTATTTTATGAAAAGAAAACGAAACGAGAATAGTCAACACTAAGTTTCGTTACGCTTGGAAATCATACTTATCAACTTATTGAAAGCATGATAATATTTTTTTTTTAAAAAAAAGTTTGTATGAGTCTGTCATCGTTATTTCAATGAATGATTTTTTAAGTTAGTCTAAACTACTTCTGCAAGTTAAACAGATATAATTTTTCATAATTAAAACTGCTGTAATTAGCAAGATGTTAATATTCTTGCTATTCAACTTTTATATCTTCATTAAAAAATAAACTTTTCACTTATTAAAAGATTCTGACTCTTTTCCGTTTATAACATTATCGTTTTACAATATTTTTTTATCTTTTAAGGTGAGTCCTTCAGTATAAAAAAAAAATCTGGAGTGACAGCCAAAAATAACTGAACAACTGTCATTTAACTTATTATAAACTAATAGATCAGTTCTCCTCGTTTGAACAAATAACAATATTTAATTTGGCAGGTTTCTTACTTTACTATAAGTTAAACATAGTAACATAGCAATCATTAAAAAGTTTGATAACGAAATTTTGAGAGATTTAAATGTTTTAAGGTCTTCAAAGTCATTTTTTTGACATCTAGTCGATGTTGTCTCAGCGAGTCTCATGGAGAGGAGTTTAGTGGGTGTACATATACTCAAAATATTATAAAGCCATTACAGACAACATCGTTGAAAAGATCAAATTCATATTTTACACAGGAGTGAACTCTATAGTGTAGAGGTTTTTGATAGTTTTTGGGCGATATTGCATGATAAAAAAGTTTCTTTTTGCTTAAAATATAATTTTTGAAAACCATTTTTTTTTCCTAAACCACTAAAGTTAGAATTTATTATAAAACTAACAACTGCAAAACAAAATAGAATATATGATGTAAAATGGATATTTTCAATTAGAATGTAAAATATTGATGTAAAAGTTTGAATCATTTCGGTCACCCCTCGTATGGCGATTTGTAATGAAATTATACCAAAAATAATGAACCTTACGAGAGGATCTTCAGCTGCAGACACTTAATATGGTCAGTTAACATAGTTACACGCATATGAATTGTGATACAAATATGTGATTATGATGCCATTAAGTAATGCGCACGTGAAGCGCATAAATGAAACCTAGGCTGCAAATTAACTTGGTTCGTGTTGCTTTATAATATATATGGTAATTGGGTCTCTATCACTCAAATCCATGGAGAAGTTGGATAACAAACAACCATACAAGCACAATCAATAGCTTAATGACATTGTATATGCACATTTTTAGAAATTGAAATACATTTCTGGAACAAATGAAAAAGCCTTTTAAGTAATGATTGGTTTGTATAATAACTAGTAAGACCTATAATTATCGCATTGTTAATTACAACTTTAACTAAAATGCATAGAGAACTTAATTAGTTAAAAGACGGTTTGACATATTCAAAGGCTTCCTACATATCCCAAATAGCTTTCTAACTTAATAAAGACACAAGTTCCTAGTTATTATTCACAAACAAAATGCTATATCTGTAGTTTCTCTCTCACAGTCCAATCAGTTAAAATCACATTCAATATGTATTCCCTATATTTAACAGTCTCATTATTAAAAACCATCTTAACTTATTCGGAGCATTTATAAGTTTTTGAAATCCTATTCAAGGCCAGTTAACTCGTTTACTATGTATTTAAAAGTCAACCAAAAATCCAAAAAATTTCTGTAATCAAAATATTAATAGAATTTATTTTGACAGAATTTTAAAACTTCCAAAATCGCTTTATCATATAAGCTATCTCTTAAAAAACTACTAGAGGGGGGCCAAGCTCGCAATTCTGTCTCAAGTACATTGTATATTGACACAGTTGTTCTATCACCGTTATTTAAATATACCTATAAATAAATAATTTATGAGTAGAAATGTACCTTTGATTAGTACATATTGAAATATTAAGTGATAATTTAACTACCTATGTCAGGAAATGCTTAAAACATGATAGAAAGTTTAAATTTTTATCATGTTTATCAAAGATATTCTTGTTGTTTTGATTCTAATGATAATTATATGCCTGTCATGCTGCAACAGAAAGCGTGATCGAACAATGCTAACTGTATTCTGGCCACAGTTCCATTTTTCATTGTTCAATATTTACCATAAATACCTATGTAATGTATATGAAATAGTGCTTCCCAAATTGAAAGAAATTTAATTAAATTGAATGATACAAGTTTGTATGTTGAAGATTATCAATGATTTTTTACTCGGATAACATGATGTAAAGTCAAAATATATGGATGTGTACTATATGTTTGCTCTTAAGGCAGAGAATGAAAATCAATAAAATACTGGTCAACTACAAATAATGTGACTCACTTGGCACATCCTCACGTCAAACCTATTTATGCTTTATACGTTCACTGCAAAATAGTTTACGTTTATTTATGTTTATACATTTCCATGAAATACAATGTAAAAAAAATGAGATGTCGTCAGTTTATATGTATTAATTATATATGTAAGCCTTAATATGATAATTGTAGTATGCTTAATTCACAATTTTGGGTACATATTGTTCAAAAATTTGTTCTTTTATTAAAAAGGTTGTCCCTGAAGTAACCAAAACACAAACTTTAATAAAAAGTAATTTTCAGAACCAACAACTTTACTAGGTGTATTAACTGTTTACAAAGGTTGAAAATGTGTACCTACAACTGAAATACAATCACGACATCCTTTGACAACACTGTAACATACTTTCTGGCAACTTTCCTCTGAAATTTGGTTCTATTCTCGCGAAACATTTTGTTTTAACCGATCAATTGTCCTAAGATTATTAGCATACATTGCTTTCTTTAGAACTTCCCATAGAAAAAGAAAATCAGGTAGAGTTAGATCTGGAGATCTGGCTGGTAATACGATTGGTCCTTTGCGTTCAAATCCAACGTCCAGAAAATGTTTCATCTGCCATTGTCCAAAATCTTTGGTTTAGTTCACAGTGCTTCATTTTGTTGAAAATGAAGATCACTGAAATTGGGAAACTCACTAATAATAGGAAACACTTAATTAAATTTTATATTTCTGTTACTTTTGGGACACCGTGTATTTACTTGACAGTGCCACTGTACTACTTTACCATAAGTACAGCACTTACAATAAATAATAAATTTCAATAATGAAATCAGGCAAAAACCAGTACATCATAACTTGGTTTATCCCCACCCATTAATCTATATAACTAAATAAATGCAATGAAAGGACGTGGTATGAGAAGATGCGTTATTAATGAAGCATGGCAGAGTTTCTTCATTAACTTGTATTCCCATAAAGTTTTTTTTAATGTCGTTTATTGCCAAATTGATTGTCAAGATGAATTATAAATTCTGTATTTCTCTGACTAATAGTCATGTACATTTTTTTATATGAAACCTTCTTTTAGAGTTACGTCCTAAAAATAATATCTAAAACTCATTAAAATAATCAGAAAAATCTTCATAAAATACTTATTGCAAACAGTTGTTATTAAACATTTTGTATTTTGAAGTTATTTAATTTGAATTGATTTGAACAGCTATTAATATATTTTCTAAAATATACTTTAATATGAATATTCATTCTTTCAGAATTTGTAATTAAAAGTGATTTTCATATTTAATAGCAATTTAATTTAAAAAATTATTTTTTTCACTAATATTTTAATTAAAATTACTGTAAACAAATCTGATAATAACGTTCTAAATGGATATTTTCTTAATTCCTACTTTTTCCCAAAACTGAATGTCATTAATGTTACAAATGACATTCAAAATTTAGGGCATATAATCGTTAAACTAGGCATCATTTTCTATCTTGTATAAATACTAAAAGATAGAAAAACACTTGTTTTAACCTAAACTATAGGATACTAGCAAACGTAACCATCTTAGACGAATCGATTATACATGCTATTCCAAAATATCATTGGAAATTATAAAAGAGTAGAAAATATCATTATTAGTACAGTGATAAGCAAATGCCTGTATAAACCACCACATTAACTATCTTTCCTTCAGGTTCAAGGAAGAACAAAGAGTTCGAACCTCTGACTCTTAAGCAAGCAAACTACAGATGACCATGTGAGAAAAACTCGGTCTCACTCACTTCAATTCCTGCAGTAGAAAGAGTATCCCCTTGTGAATTAGTTACCGTCATTGCAAAACAGACGTAGACGGATCATTGCAATCGTTTGAATGGAAACGGACGGTGGCTCGGAATCAATGGTATGAGTGGTATAAACACAGACTCTCCAGTACCATATCCAGTCATAATGTCCGCCTCTATGGCATATCTGTGCAGAACATGAACTCAGAGTCGCGTCCTGTTGCACATTTTTGGCACTCAAATTTCGCAACATGGAATTTTTTTTTGGTACTAAATTGCAGCATGATTGGTTCTCTTACATTAAGTTTTTACTCATGAGTAGTCAGTCCAGGAGCTGTCACAGAGTCAAGAAATTTAGTTGGATAATGAACTGCTTCCTCATCACTAATTTCTCTCTTTACTGACTTACAAGTTCTTTCCACTTATTTGTTGATTATTCCTGCCTGTTGATAGTACGGGTTGAAAATTGCTAGTTCACAAACTCATAAATTCTGAATAGATAGTACATCTTGAACTGTGGAAAACATCTCATCAACAAGTTCAAATACGCAATATATTTATATACGCAAATGAAATTAAAATCATCCAACAATACCTACTTACTACACCTGTATATTTTCAAAACAGACATGTCTGTGAAGTTAGTCCAATATAGCTTAAAAGTTCATAACTTTGCTTCTTTGCCGTATTTTTAATATATTCAGAGTTTATATATTAAGCTAGACATAGAAAATTCTAGTGTCAAAGTTTTAGCTCGTTATGTCTAATGGTGGCTGAGTTTACTGTTACAAACATTTTTGCTTTAATTGTCTATATCTTTGCTTCTACGTTCAATTTGCAATCAATTTAGAGCCTTTTTTTTTCGAATAAAATACTTTAATATCCACCAAGTTTTATTGAAATTTGTCAAACAGACCTGCATGCTTTAAATTTTTTTTTCATATACCCCTACATATAAATATATATCAAAAATATATGAAAAAACGATCTAAGAGGAAGAAAAACTTTGAATTGTTTTCAAAATTATTTTTTTCTTGATTACCATACTCTATATAAACATGAATAAAAAAACCAAACGCCAAAATAAAACATGAATATTATAAAAGATGTAACTTTTTTAAAATTTGAAAATTCTTTTTTTTTAACGATCGCTGTAGCTTATTTCTAGAAAACTGTAATAATGATATAAATATCTGTAGCATGAGCAATCACATTAAAGTATATATTACTAGAAAATTAAGTATATATATATTAATCTGAGTTTCTTAATTGCTGTTTGCAAAATTAGCGTTTAAAAAATTCATTTGATAATAGTAATGATTAAAATTAATGTTTAAGAGCAACAATGGATTTATTTTGTATTATATTTCACACAGAATGGAATTCTTTACACAATTTATTAGATTAGTAAAACATTCTGTTTATGATATCTTATAATGCCAAATAGCTATTAACTTCATTAAAAATTTGCACATACTCTAATTAGTGTTTGTATTAATGATGCTTAAGGCATATCTACAATTTAGCCTACTATTGTTGTTCAAAACAATTTGAAGAGTATTCAGTTTTGTTAAAACTACCTTATCTTATTTAGTTTGTTTGAAAATTTAACTGCCTATGGTTGCAGATATAATTTATAACGTCAAATTCAAACTGATTGCCTTCGAATGACATTCCCCATTTCCATCTTGAGTCATCTGACAGTGACTAATCGCTTCTTTTGTCTTAATTGAGAACTTTCCATCATAATCAAAATTATATTCATGTCTATAAATTTTTATACAGTGAAAAAACTTTTGACAATAATGCTTTCAAAGTTATTAAGTGATATTAAGCTAATAATTATTCCCTTTATTTATTCAATCATTGTCGAATTTGATTGTGAGTTGTGCAGTCAGTTTCAACATAGAATTTACTCATAATGAAGATGCAATTTACACACACACACACACACACACACACACACACACACACACACACACACATACATACATACATACATTGTATGTTTGATTGATTTGAACCATGACTGTTCGAACAATTAGGCGGAGCAATTAGCCTTGATTAAGGCTCTGGAATGGGTTGAACGCAATCATACAGTTCTCCAAGAAGTGAAAGGTATCACAGTTTACACTGACAGCCAAATAAGTCTTCACAGCTTAAAACTGAAAAAACCAATGAGCATTGACCAATTTCCCATCTTACACCAAAGCGATTATAAATAAAGAAAGTATGCAATCATGGGCAACTTGCTGGGCTACAACTTCAAAAGGCCAGCACACGAAGAAGTTTTTCCCTACTCTCACTGCAAGAAGAACCTGTAATATACAAGAAATGCATTTTTATGTAACACAGGCATTGAGCGGACACGAGAAGAACCCATGTGAGACGGGAAATGCGTTGTAAGAGAATTCATAGAGGATGACAGTCCTCAATGCCTCAATGATCTCAAAACATCACTTACGATTATATCTGCCTCAGTCTTTTAGTTTGCACAGGTTAAACTACATCGGGCTACGTGAACTATAATTCACTGGGTAGAGATCAAACAACCTATTCTTAACACTAGACACTACCGAGGTTCTTTTTCTTACTAAACAGAGAAGATCAGTAATTTTTCCAGTGTTTGTGGAAGGGGTAAAAATATTGAATAAACCAACCGTTAAACACCTAAAAGTGACCTTGGATTTAAAACAGTGACCTTGAAATAGAATAGTAAGTAAGACCTTCGAAAGAATACAAGTATTAAGCAGGCTAATGCTGAACGTTCGAGGTCCCAAACATCGTTCTTTTGATGTCAGCAGCCCAGTCAGTAGAGTAATACAGAGCAGAGGTGAGGGGTAAAACTCGTGTCCAGAATGGTCACAAGAACAGATGCAGTGCAAAGGAATGTAGCATTATGAATGTGTTTGTCGTGTGATTATCCTAGTGACAGTCAACATGATCCACTTGACCTTACTGAAAGAGAAAGAGGCTACCTACATAATGAAGAAAATAGTTCGTAGAGAATTGACCCTCAAATTAGAGAGAAGGTGGTCTTTGGACATACGCCAGTAGTTGCGGGCATACGAGACTAGTTAGTGGTGAACCTTTAGGCTCATTATACATGTCCGATCGTATGTGGAGAGAGGCCATGGTGATATGGATTATTTCCTCACACAATTTCTTAGTGGTCAAAGCGTATACTTCCATCTCTAATTACTCAAGATAGGGAATCGTCATACATCGGTGTGCCAGTATTGCTTAACAGCAGACAACGTCGAACACGCGTAATTTTTCCACCCAAAATGGATACTCTGAGTAGTAATCCGCAGAAGAAGATTAGAATATTCTCCCTGAGAACATTATTAATTTCATAATCGCTAGTGTTATGGTAAAAAAATAGTAGACTGGCTGGTGACCAATATTGGAACAAAAAGAGGTTGAGAAGAGACTAAGTAAGAAACCAAAAAGAAAGTTTGTCTGCTTGAAGCAAGGGAAAACCTAACCCGAATTTGATAAACAGTTCCTGGCTAGGATCTTCAAAGAAAGAGGGGATTATAGTTGGAAGTACGACTCTGCTAGGAGTACAGCATACTGTGCTAAATGCATTTCACCTCCTTAAAGAAAACCATCGTTTAAATAACTTAATTAATTTTCAAAACAAACAGTCCAATTACATACTCGAAATGTAAATAAATAACACAATCCGGTTTCCCCTTCTAAGCAATCATAATTTTTAGAGAATTACAACACCTTGACTCCTGCTTTTTTTTCATGCCTTAGCATGCTTCAAAGCAAGTTCAGTTGAAAGTACAATATAATGTTTTTCTATGTTACAGTATATTAAAAAAGACAATTTTTTTTTTCGTTTCTTGTTTCAATCTCTGACTCCTTAAACGAGTTTTTTTTTCAGTGAACAATATAGTATTATTTGAAAACAGTTAACTAAGTTTATTTTATTTGAAAACTTTTATTCATAAAGAGATTAATTTAATTTTAACAGTCGTTGATTTGTGTCTCTATCACCATTCTCTTCTTTATGAAGCTTACTCGTCCAAATTAATAAATTCGTTAATTAGCCAAAACAAGAAATTGAAGACTATAATGAAGAGTGGATTTTATTAAACTAGTAATACCTTACGTAATAATGAAGCTTGGGTTTTAATTTACTTGTAAAAAGAAGTCTAATCTTCTTTAAACAAAATGTTAAAGTCAGTTTTAAAATTCATTATTTATTCCGAAAAAAAATTATTAAACTAATGTCTCTTGGTGGAAAATAAAGAGTGTTCTGTGAAAACTGGCAAAGAGATTATATTGGAAACACTGTCTGATCGTTTAACAAACTGAGTTTTTTTCAAGATTGCCTCAAAATAGTTAAAATTCCTGCGCACATTTTGCCAATCACTTCAATAAAGACATAGCTATTTTAATTTTTTCCAGACAGCAATTACCAAAAAATATTTTTTTCGAGAGATTTTAAACTTTTCATCACTCATATTTGCTGAGTCTTTCCATCTTGTTGTGCGTTCTTTGGAAAAGTACATCTTTTGTAAAATTCCATTTTATGACAAAAATTGCGGAATTGATTTTATTTAATTGTAAATTACCTCTTATTGCAATTTTAGAAAAAAAAACTTTAACAATTATTTCCCATTTTTTATGTAATGTAACTGAAAAAGTAGCTCATTAAATGTTAAACATTAACATACTCTAAACAGGTTTGATAACATTCAAACATGTAGGAAATTGAAGATTCTGTGTTTAAAATAAAGAAAAATTGTAGTGTTTTAACAAACTGTTTAATGCAAATATATAGTCTATTTGAATCTATGAAATAAAATATTTGCTGCTATCAAGTTTTTTAAACTGAGGACTTTTGATTTATTTCATTCTGTAAACCATAAAAAATGTCATGGAATTTTTACACAGTTTATGTTTCCGCATTAATCATCTTTCCTTTACGGAGAAGTCGAGATATTTTCCATTACTTTTAAGTAATTCAAGATCATAATTGCTTAAAAAACAGAATTACAAATAGTATTACAGAATTACTTACTGGCTTTGAACACCGAATTCAATGAATCGAATTCACCGAATTCATGGTACAAGTATATGCCGATATGACTACAACAATAACTATTCTAAAAAAGCCCTACATCATATTTCTTCTAAAGTTATTCTTTTATAGTAGAATTACTTAAACATTTTTCATAATTTCACTGTTCAGTTTAATTTATATGTTCAAAATATAAATCTTTACTTATTTTCACTGAAACATATTTTAACTATGATAAATTTGAGGCAATACAAAATGAGACATTTGAACCTATTTCAATTGTAATAATAGAAAATGTTAGCTTTTTCAAACTTGAAAGTTTAAAATTTTGATTAGATTGAAGAAAAGACTACAATTTAAAGTTTGGATTGCTGTGGGGAATGGTTCCTTTCTATTACATTTTACAAGAGGCTTGGTGATGATTAGGTTGTAAGTTGAAGTTTGCCAAACTCGTCTGTTATTAAGAATCGTCCCAGTGGCCTGTCAACTTTTTTTTTTCGCTGAACAATAGCAAAGTGTTGGTACCCATTTGCCCTTTCAAATCTTAATTATGTGACTCGCTTTTTTTTTTCTTCTTTCTTTTAGTGCCTATTGTTAACTCCACCCTACTTTCCTTGTTTTCAATAGCCAAGTAGATTTGCAATAATTTCGCTTCTTTTAGCAAACGAAAAAAAAAAGGAACTGTGTGTCAGATATTGTTGTATATAAAGAAAGAAACTTCCATGCATTCTTTATAAAACAATGGATTATTATTCATTTCTTCTTTTGTTAAATAATATCCTTTATTCAATATTTTAAAGTATTTTTTTTTTAACTCAATATCTTGTCTAGTCAAAAGGTATCTTCTAATTCAGTTGTCAACTAAAGGTTGAGTTGGGTTTAGGATGTTTTCATAAATTATATTGCTTATATTTTACTTTATTTTTCAATCAAAGTAATTTATTTCTCTACAAGGTTTGAATTGATTAGATATTAATTAGAGAATTATCTGAAGACTCTTAGAAATCTAAAAAATAATTTGAAGAAAGATTATAGACTAATATTTGTTCAAAATATTGTCGTTTGGAGAAAACGCACTATATCTGTCACTTAAAACTTAGTTAATTCTGTTGTGAAGAGCTGTGACCAGAAACAAAGTTATACACTTACACATAGCTGAGACTCTCTCAAACTGTTAAAGTTACGTAAATTTATAATGAACGTAAATGACTTTGTAATGTAATATTCAAGGATTAAAAATGAAGTACATTCTCATTTTTCTTTGAATTTAAAAAGTATAATGAAATCCAAAATATATAATACATTTAATTTTTATTTTAGAATACCCAATTAAGAACAAAAAAATGCGTATTTGTATTAAAACAGGTCTACTACATTTTCATTATCAATTTAGACAAGAGCTTGATAAAATTGGTAATTTAATTTGATATTTGAATTTGAAGTCTTAGTTATTTAGCCTAACTTAGGACAGAATTGTTGAAATGAAAATTGAAATTCTCTCTTTTATTGAAATGAGTACTAAAGATAAAAGTAACCTACACTCAACATTACTATAGGTAAACACAATATCACACCATTCTACAATCAATTGAGTTTGGGTTGTATTTTAATGTGTCTGCACTGTGTTTAATAGTGTAGATGTAATCTGTTAAATTTTTATCACATTTTTATTTGATGATTTTATGATTTATTTTGTTTTACTGCTACTTAATTAATTTCATCTGTTGTAACTTATTCAAAATGATTTTCAAATGTTTCATCTAGAACAATCTTATATGCGATTGTAATTATGCAACTGTTGCCCCCAGTCAATAGAATACATGTTTTTTTCCAGTTCAGCGCTCCGTGTAAAATATATTCGCGTACAACTGTGGGTTTTAGTTTAGTACTTTGTAATAATGGAGAGTCTGAAGTCTACTTTTTTTTCCTGAGAATGTTATAAGGACTGTTTTAGCTGGATTTATATTCACATCTTTTTGCTTTAACTATCTTTATAGAATTTAACAAGCAACACCATCAAACATTTATTTTCTTAAAATAAATAGTTCATTGGCATATTTTTTCATATCCTAGCAATGATTATTCACAGTATTCAGAATGTTATTCAAAAGAAATCATTACATTTAAGGGTAATAGAATAACATACTGAGGAGTGTCATTGGTGGTTACAATTTCGATTGTGGTAGTTCCATTCTTAGGCAAATTTATTTGTTGCTGTAATCCATTCTATAGTGCTTGAATTAAACTTTAACTATTAGTTCTGATTCTAAATCAAGTTATCAAATACACCTTCATTATACATGAAGCAGCCAATTTATTTTCCCATTTCTTGTAATCAATATTATTGACTTCTTTAAAAATAACAAATTTCAATATTATTTTTAAATAATTTCATTGTTATATCCTACCCTTTTAATCGTAGATAGAGTACATTTTTAAATCATAAAATTTTCCATAAGACTTTCTGATCTTAAATATAAACTGAGAGTTATTCTGCTCATGACCTTAGAAGGAACAAATTTTAGATAAAATTTCATTACGATCCGACAAGTGGCTTTATCTATGTAGTATCTACAAGATTCTGAAGTCAAGCATAACTTAATAATGTTGTATTTCATTAAAAAAAAAACAACCTGTTATAGATTCTATCAATGTTATAACAATTCCAATATTTCAAAGCTCTAGAGGTAGTAGTTTAAGAGAAAGGAAATGTTGCCTAAAATCACATTTGGTGAAAATAATGATTTTTCCATGATCCAATATTACCCAAAAACAATAGACGACATATCCACCACAGAGTTTAATTTTGGAAAAATACGAACTCGTTCTATCAAACGATGTGACTTCTAGCGTGCTAAAAATCTTTATTCTCTTTCAAACAATTGCTTGGAATTTATTTAGTATCAAATGTATTTCCTCCTTTTAGAAAGTTTTTGGATCATTCATATGGCGTTAATTGAGTTTTGGGTAGTGGTAGTTTGTAAGACAAATTCCAATCAAATATTATGCATATTTTTAGGTACATATTTTTTTCAATATATATATATATATATATAATATATATTATTTCATTATAAATGCATGTAGATTTGGACACAAATACTTAAAATATATGGGTTATCTTAACTTACATATATGTGTTTTATTCTTCATCCATTCAATAATTGTTCTCCTTTATTAAGGTGGATGTGTAGTGTAAATATCCTCGAGACCGCAGAATTTTTGTTTCTTTCAATTGTTTTCAAAGGGTTAGCCTTATTTCCCAGAATTCTATTATTCCCATGCACTAATACGAGTTAAATTATTTTTACTAGTTTTGTGTAACGTTTTATCTATCACTATCTATCACTTATTGTTAAGTAGTGTATGGAACTAGATTTCATATTCTATTAAGGCGTTTATACTGAATATTATCCTGAAATAAGGAATAATTTAATTAATCTAATCTTTTACGATTACTTTTGGGGACCACTGTAAAATATTGTGAGGGGCATTTATATGCTTACTTGTCATAACACCTAGAAAATTAGTCACTCGTGATAAATATGTCTATATCATTCTATGTGGTGAACGTTTATTAATATCTCCATTCTGGAGGTAGTACAGATAGGCACTTTTGTTTTTGTTAAAGTCACAACCAATGCATTAGTTTTACTTCAGCAGTAAAAATACATTTATCTCTCTAAAAGGAAAATTTGGTGCCAAGGCTCGTTTCACTAAAGAATCTCTTACAGTAGAACAATACTCATGTGTTCACAGAAAATGTATCTGTTATATTGCTGTTCCAGTTGAATCTTACATATAAAGTTACTCAAAGAGTATGACTGTATCGTTGATAAATCCAAATTAATATAATTAATCATAACGTTTTTCACAATTCCATTTATCCTTCATAAGAAAATCTATGAGGACCATAAATGTTCTATTCTAACCAGACCTTTCTCCTTTAATAATCTTTTAACGATTTGGATGCATGCTGCATCATCAGAAAGGCAGTTCCATCAAGTATTCCTTTACTTCTATTAATAAAGACATCTGCATGAAGTATAATTTTAATAACAAGTAATTAGAGCTTACAGTTTGTGATTTTTAACTATTAATCACTAGAAGACTGATGTGAACAGCCTTCACTGTTCACAATATAAGTTGTGGTAAATCCAGTACATACACTAATTATTTCTCTAATAGATTGATATATTTCATTCAACACTTTCTGGATTAATACAGATATATTTTAGCACTGATTAATCAATTTATGAGCAACTTTATCATTCAAGAAGTACGTAAAAATGAATTGTTTAGGACTTTTTTTTAATCTTTTTTTATCTTGTAATTTTTTGAATTTTTGTTAAGCTTGTAAAACCAAATTTTAAGAACAGATTCTGTCAAGTTGTCATTTGTAAGAGATAGGCTTTCCTTTATGAGATTCTTATTAGTCTAAATTGTATAATATCTTAGGTAGATCATTCGTCATTTTGAATGTAATATTACTTTTGTCGATATTGCAATATTAAGAAATGTTCGTAATGAAATAATAGCTAATAATTAAAAAAAAATCCTTCCACATTCTCTAATATCACCCACAAAAATAGAGTTATGTGTTCTAAGAACTATGTTTTCGGCCATTAGTTATTTTAAAGGGTGTTGCCCTTTGAATTATAGCAACATATTTACCAGATAACCATAAATTATTTTGTCAAACATTATAAATTATATGGTTGCTTTATGTTTAATTAATAGTTTTAAGAATTTTTATCTATTTATATATCATAAAAAAAGTTTTATCTTTATATATTTTTTTTAATAAATAAAGAAAGATTTATGATTTATTGGATTATGTTGATAAGTCAATGTAAACAATTACAACTATTACAGGGGATAATCTATTCTTCCATGTTAGAATATTCCTATTACTATAGTAACTAAAAGGTTCAACAACTTTGAATGAATAGTTTGGGAAAAATAAAAAATATCAAAAAATCAAAGGCTTTGCCATGTTGCAATATTACAAAAAAAAAATGAAACACATTATTGCTACAGGGTTCATTGTTATGTAAAATGTGAATATATCTATAATTACTATAATTTCCGTATACTAAAGAAAAATGTAGGTAGGATGGTAAATATTAATTTTATAGGTCTTATATGAAATATAGTAATTGACTTTATATTATAGTTAGACAATCGCATTTCATAAATTATTTCGGATTTTATTCTGAAATTACAAAAACTAAATTTGTCTTTTTGAATTGAAAATCTAAATATTTAATTTTTAATAAGGTAAACTCTATTTTAGTCGTATAAAAATATCCGTTTATGATTAAATTATAAAAGATTTCACAAATATGGACAATTAAATAAAAAAAAAAACAAAAAAAATAGGTTTTACAGCACAACTATACCAATTAAGGAAAGTGGCATTTTTAAATATAATTAATAGTGAAATAATAAATTTTAATGAATTCATTAAACCCATAATCAGTTTAGAACAAGCTGAATACAATATGTGACTAAGCTAAGTATCTAATTGTTTCAATTAAATAAATATAACATGGGTTGAACATAACTAAACCATCTACCATTGAACAGTCAAACTAATATATAATAGTTTATAACCTAGATAGTAGAATTTACTAAATTACATCACCTTGCGTTTACCTTGCAACTGTATCTATCATAATTTTGTCTTTAAAAATACTAATCTTTCGTATAAAGTATGTTTGGCTATCTGTTGGTCATCATAGTAACAATTTGACTGCTATCTATGCAATTTTCATGGTTTCAGTTTGAATATCTGATAGAATATTTAAACCCTTAATGAACTACCTGTCTCCATCTCCCATGTTTTCATAAAAGCTTCATAGGAGGCACATATTTACCTCCTTCGTTCCAGATTATCTCTGTTTTTAAATCACTACTATAATTAAAGAATGGTAATAATGAAGAAAGTGAATTCGAGATGTTGATGGTTTAAAATGGTTAATTGAATATATAAACTACATAAACAAAAGTCAATGTTAACTTGTATTCAATAAAAAACAGACATACAGTTTAAATATGCCCTGTTAGTTTCAGACAATGTTTCATGTTGGAAAGAAATTATTTTTACAAACATGCTATGTTAGGTAGCATTTTTTTCTCCACAATTAATATCTCTAGAGGTTGACATTTCTCAAATTTTTTGTTAATAGGAAGGATTAGTTTTCAATGACGTCTAAAAATTTGGTGTTATGATGGATTTAAATGATTGAAGACGAGAGTCATGTCATAAAAATTGACTTTTTATAAAAAAATTATACCCAAAAATAGTTGCACCAACTATTATTATCAAAAATAGAGGATGAGCCAAATTCTTCGTATCAATGTATATTTTTTATAATTTTAGAAAGTATATGTTTTCTGAAAAATGTTTAACTATAGAACAATAACCATTTGCGAAAAAACTGATTAGTCTTCCATTAAAAAAATTATACGATTATAACATCTGTATTATGCAAAGGCAATAGAGCTCCTGAAAACTTGACTTACAACAATGAATCACTTCCTGCGCTTGTTGAATTTGCTTAGGTTGTTCTAACATTTCTTTAACTGAATTGCTTCAACTCATTTTGTTCTTTAACTGTTGAACTAAAGAAAATAAAGATATTTTTAATAGTTAAAGCTATATGCAAGCATAAGTGAAGTTAAATTTATAATAAAAAGAAAGCTATTTTCACTGAACTATTTTTTTCTTTCTTTTTAGGACTCAAAAATTGAACATCCTACACATATTGTAGAAAATAAGCTTTTCTTTTGTAGACCAGTTTAATTTCAGGGTTGCTAACTTAATGTTAGGTTTTTAGTCACTTACACTAAATCTTTTAGGAGTTAGGCATTAAAAAACTTGCGTTTTTGTCTTTGTGTTTGTCTTTGCAACATATTAAATGTTTAATTATACACTTTCTTACAAGTTGATGAATAAAGTAACCAGTTTAATAGTGACACTCTAATATGCACTATTGTAAAAGAACTTAAATATAATATCCACTAAAAACTAATTTTGCATTATCAGAACAAAATTATGTCTAATCTTCATGGTTTCGCCAAATTTATGAAGATGGACAGGTTTAAGTATACATGCTTTAACAGTTAAATATAATAATTTAAAATTTCATTATAAAGTTAATTTATTACCCTATAATGTGAATATTTTAAGAAGTAATCGGAGTTCAATCAATTATTTGAATTCATATGATTTATGTCGTGCAATCAGATAGAACGTTTTTTTTTCTAAAATGATAATACAGTTTGTGTGAACTGTTACTTGAGCAGCTCAGAGTATTTCAATCAAATACAGTTAGAACTTAATCCACTGTAACCGAGGTTAACTTGCATTCTTAAAAATTTTATGTGCTACTTGCCATTTATGCTTCACCAGTTTTGAAGCATTGAATCGATTTTCATGCAAATAGTGGTACAAACAAATGTTGCGATAACATCAGACTAAATGTTTGAAGGTCTGTCATGTTAATGTATTCTGGCCAGCAAAATCACATTCTGATGCTAAACTTATGACTGTCATCTTTGCTCTTTTGTTTTTATTTTAATAATGTGTGCTTTTAATAATTGTTATGATTCATGTAAATATATTTTGCACATACATCCAAGAAGGCAAGATGAATTCTGGAGAGTTCTTCGAGGTTGTAAACAAGTTTTGCGATAACAAGTGGCAGTTATGATTATGGAACCTATTCTATGAAAGTTATCAAGTTGTTTTTGGAAAACAAATGTAAATATTTGTGAATCAGTCAAAAGACAAATATACATTATGAAAATCAGGTACTCAGAAGATGTTTTATCTTTTAAACTAAATTCATGTGTATATATTTATATAGGTGATGTAATGTTACATAATTCCTGACTTAAGTTAAGTTTTTGATGAAAGTGTTGTTTATAAAATAATTCTAGGTGCTGTAAGAGATATTCCAGAAAATATATTTCATCACATAACAAGTAAAACAAATATATTACCATAATTTGAGCTCTAGAACTATGACATCCTGATATATAAACATTAAAATATACATTGTTTTTTTAAAAATGCAAAGACAGTTAGATGCGGGAGTTTAAGATAAAACAAGATAAACATATAAACTAAAGCTACTCTTCCTCCACCATTGGGATTAAATCCATGAAACTCATCATTTATTTAATTAAGAGTCAGTACAGTAGGAGGCATTGATTCTGGAAGGAAAGATTACGCAAGTCACATTTGTTAGAATTATGTTGATTCTGCACTGAATGTCCTAAGTTTAATCTCGTCAAGCAATTTAATGTAGGGATCTCTGTGGTTGTTCCACAACAAGGATGAACCTGAATAAAATCTTTTGGGCTGTCAAACGGACGATCACCTGAGTTTTTATTAACCAGCTTGCAATTCTAAATCGTATTGTGAACCTTGCATAAATGTCATATATTTTAAACACTCATTTATTATAAATTCCCTATTTTTTCCTACATAATCTGGAAGTCATGCTCAACAATTCTTCTCACTAAACACACTTAGTGAAACAAAGAAAAAAGTCATGAGGGTTTCTCTCAGTACATATTAATGTTTGCCAGAAGATTGGTCTACTACAACCATGGGTTTGTTCTAAATTTGCTGGGCACAGAGCTTTTACTGAATGAGCGTAGTTGAACTACAACTTCGGTGGCCAGTAGAATTACACATTTAAGACCATATATCTATACTCATATATTCATGTGCATTTTTGCGATCTTTATTTAGATTTGTATTTTTCTTAGAATTTTTATTCGAATTACTAAGCTACCTTTGTAGCTTAGTCATAGTCAGTAACTCATGCTGAGTTACTCAGAGCAAGGATATTAATGAACACTCGATGTCGTGCAAGTAAAAAACTTCCAACCTCATAGTGGGGCTCCTAGATATCATTTTCCATGTAAAAAATATAATGCGTATTTTATATGAATGAATAAAAACCAATGTCTTCAGATAAAAACACTACGAATAAAGCGGATGGTTAGGTAAACAACGCTGCTTGCTGAACAAACTCTGATAAAGAAACCATACAAACCAATTTAAGGAATTTCACTTTTACAGCTCATGTAGTCATTTAGAATCAGTTTTACTCATATGCCTAATTATAGCTGTACCTATTAATATGCATTATGCCAAGAATTCTCGTATTTTCGCAATTCATAACATTTCTCCAGTGAAGCAATTATACTTTATAATGGAAGAACGATATACGAATAATGGAAACTTATAGAACATTTTTAATGTAATATGAATTAAAAAAGTGTTAAATTAATTATGGCGTTTTTTATAATAAACAGGATATATAAATCAATTTTGATAGGGTTAACAACTATTACATGTTACCTTTGCAATTTACATAGAAATGCTGATAACTTGTCTACTTTATGATCAATCAATCTTAAGTAATTTGTACAGCATTATTGATTATTGATAAAATGAAGTTAAATTACTGGTAATACAATCTTGTCCATCGCATTAGTAGTTACTATGATACGAAAGCACAGCGATTAGTAAAGAAGTGAAGGGGATCTCCGTGGGACTAGCAAGAGTAACTCCTTGCGGCGGTGATGCGGAGCAGTTTAATGGAGAAGGTCTTTTGTTTCTATACGTCAACCCCACTTCCCCGTTTTGCTCCGTGCCGTTCTCTGCTTTATGAGAAATTTGCTCTAATCTACTTTCATTTCCGTAATAATTCAGTGCGCATGGAAGGAAGGAAGACATAGTCGTTTTCCTGTCATTTGTCATTACGAGTCAGTCTTGTTCAAGAACGAAAAGGTTACAAAACAACTAGCTCAAAGAAAAAAAAATACTTGCACTGGAACTCCTCTGAAATCCATCTAAAGTCATCCTCTGCTGAAGCAAACGTCACTAATGAACTACTCTACCAATCACATAATGTTGTGACCAGATTAAAAGAACGATTAGTTTCAGCAATGTTAAAATAACGCACCACTAATATTTTAATCACATCATTATAGTCAACTTTGGACGGAGGATATGATCACTTTTATCATTTTCCTTCACATAATGAAATTATTGATTCATTTATGAACATCAACTTTATTTAAGTATTCTTCTTTTAAACAATCCAGAAGAATAACTTTAAGAATTTCATTTGTTAACTATTACAGGATAATTTCATTAAAAATTGTAAATTTCTGTAAATTATTACAGTAAAACTGCCGGTAAATAATTTTAATTTCATTAAAAATGTATAGCACACATATTTATTTATAGGTCAATTCTAAAAGTGTTTGTAAGGAAATTCAAATAAATTTTGAAAATAATTCAAAAAACCACATACCCTAAGAGTGTTGAAGTTGAAAAACTTATATTCTATGTTTTTTGGTTGCGTCACCTTCTTTTACTGAATTGAACTTTTAGGACTCATTGTGTTGATGTTGGTGTGGACCACTCTCAGTTTATGTCTCAAATTATATGATCTATTATTCTATGAAAAGTAATTTCAATCTTACTTCTTTATGAAGTAGATAATATTAACGCTACTTATTTACTTATATTATATTATAATATAAATAAAGTTCTGCTTTGATTAGCATCTACTTGAAAACTAGAAAAACCGATGCAAAACCCGTAGGTCGACCGCAGAAATTGTTTTACAAAATAAGATGGTTTATAGAACAATGCAGAAATTTACTATAGAGCAATATAATATTAACATAGTCAGTGGCTCAGTCGGACTGCTCAGTGTATAGGTGTGAGTTTTCACTCCAGGGTGAACTTTACCCACTACCAAAAATGTCACTGGCAGTAGGTGAATGCGATTATTCTAAATCACTAGAATAAATAAATGGCTACTTAGTAGAGGCTAAGTACTGTTGGTCACCACTGTTTTTCACCAAGAGTAATGTAATTGGCCGAAAGATCAAGGTGCATTCTTATGAATTGAAACAGATTGTTCACCAAGAAACACGGCAGATTGAACTGTTTTTCACATAGATACAGGCTAAATCTAATTGAAAACTAGGGTAACATCGGAATGCCTACCACCCGTAGTTAGGAACCATTGTTCCAGCGAGACCAATACCACATAATAGGCACAGGCAGTCAGGCAATTAGTCTGGCATATGTCTGCTCCTATGATACTCATAAGACTGTATTCATGGCAGTCTCATGCATCAAACCTCCTGTTCAGTGGATGAAGGACTCTCTACTAATTTGTGCCGAATTGAGCAAAAACTTACTACACCGGTTACAGATGTTCGCTATATAGAAAACAAATTAGCACATTTACTATAAAGGGCTCAAATTTCAATATAATATGAACATTAATCAAACGTTGCTATCACTTGTGGACCCACAAACTTTTATATTCACACGCACTCACCCAAACACATTTAGACATCATCTAGAAAACATCATAATAGGTCTTTGGAGACCTAAGTCATGTAAACATGTACCATTTTTTATATAAATTTGTTAATGGTTGCTATAGTTATAGTCATGTGACAATTTTTAAAATCATATATTGCACCATTACACCCTTTCTTTCTCTGTATATCTAACGATTAGGTATTAAGCTTATCTGTATCTACAAATCTTCTTCCTTGTAGTGTAAATTTATTATGACCCGTCATAGTGACCTGTATCGTATTCACATGCTTACGGAATCAATTGTGTGTCAAAAATTGTACATTATTGGAAAATGACCTTTCCTGTTATTGATAAGTACTAAATTTACTTTTAGTTAATGCTGATACCTTTTTTTAAATAAACTCTAAAATTAAATACTCTAGATTTAATAGTTCAGGAGTAAAAATAATTGTGTAGTGCTACATTTTGATAAGAAAATTAAATTTACATGATAAACTATTTTCGAAAACAATGGTAAGTTCATATCTTCATTTTCGGGCAAAATCTAAAACCGATCAATGAAGCTGTGTAGTGTAGCGTACCCAAAATATGACTGATACAAAACAATTTAACCAGCCATACACTCATACATACATATACACCAATGTAGATACAATCAAAATAATGTCAAAAATGCTCCGTGGGACAAAAAAAAATATCAGCTAATGTAAATATGAATGTTCAGATTGTAACTTAGCCCTCTTAGGGCTGCCTAGCGGTACTTGCCGACTTAGGGCGGCTTAGCAGTACCTGCCCTCCTAGATTTGCCCAATGTTTCCTTGCTAGTCTCGGACCCTTCGCCTAATCATTCCCTTCCCAACCAGCAAGCAAACACCACTTCAAGCATTCTATTCTCTACCACCAAGCAAGCAACACATAAAGCATTCTCATCCCATCCTCCAAGCGCCCACTCTCTCCACTATAGTCAAGCATCTTAGTCATCACAGGCCAAGCAACTCTCCAACCAAGCAACAACTACCCTCAAGCAACCCCAGTTGTGATACCAGCCACAACATTTGGTCCTCTGGGCCGGATATCATCTTAATTGAAGATATTCAAGCACTCTCAAGGTACGCTTGTAACCTTTATTACCTTATTCCCTTTTACCTTTATTTCCTAGTCAGTGGATTTAATGTGTATTTGTATCAAGCCCATAATTAAGTACTTATTCTCTCAGCAAGCTATATTGACCAACTTAAGAAGTAATTTGAATTCTGTCTAAAATTGATTATCAACTTTAAATAACAAGTTAATTCATTGAAATCTTTTCTTTCTATTTTACCTTGTATGCTTAGTTCCATAGCTCACCTTTTCTTTATATTAATTTCATTTTCCATTTATAATTGTAATTGAATAATTATATTTTAATTTTTACCTACATTCAGCCAAAATTCCTAAAAATAATATGTTAGAAAAGTTAAATGCTTCCAAAACTTCATTAATGTCTATTTTGACTAGATCTGAAACCTTTTTTCAGAATTATAGTCGTGATCAAGATCACTTTGAGCTTTCTTGCAGGCTATGGCAATTAGAACCTACGCTAAAAGAATTTAGGAAGTGCTTAATTGATATTGAAAGCTTTTCAAAGAATCCTTGTGATGATGATAGAGAGATAGTTGACTTTGAAAGAAGGTATTTCAAGGTAATGGGTTTTTTGGAACATGAGATCAAATAGGTTCACCATCTCTGTCGTCATCTTCCTCATTCTCATCTTCTTCTCAAGGGCAAGTTAGGTTGCCAAAAATTAGTATCAACGAGTTTAGTGGTGATTTGAACAATTGGTATTCTTTCAAGGATAATTTTCTGAGTTTAATCCACAACAATCCCTCTTTTGATGATGTTCAGAGACTGCAGTACTTGAAATCTTGTTTCAAAAGCCAAGCCGCTGATCTAATTGCCAATATTCAAATTACAAAAACAAATTATAGGATTGCTTGGGAACTATTAATGAACAGGTTTGATAATAAGAGATTAATTGTTAACTCTCATGTTACGTCGTTGTTTAATTTATCAAATGTTAAACCCAAGTATAAAACCGATTAATTGTCTTCAATCACTTAAATGACTAGCAAATGAGTTCTATAAAAATATTTGTTCTCTACAAGCCTTGGGAGAGGACGTGATTTCTTCCAGTTATGTGTTAGTGCCTTTATTAGCTTCCAAAGTTAGATGTCAACCTCCTTACACGTTGGGAAAGTGTCTTTCAAATAGTTCTCAATGTCCGTCAATTTTTGATTTTGAAGGGCATCTTTTAAAAGAAATAAATACTTTGGAAGCAACTTTATCGACCATCAAGTCTTTCGACCAGAGTAAAAGAATTGTATATTCTTCGAACAAATTTCCTAATTTTGTTAAGAATCCATTTTGTAATTATACTGCTGTCCAGTCCCACAGTAAGCCGAGTAAAAGAAATTTTAGTAATCAAAATAAGATGCTGCGTCTGCTCAGTAATTCTGAATCTCTTCCAGTTGCTCATCCTGTAAGGAATAGTGAATATTACAGATGTCACATTTGCCACGAAGTTCATAAGGTATATGAGTGTGTAATATTCAAGTCATTGTCCCCAGAAGGACGCAGAGTAAATGAAAAGGGGTTATGCCTAAACTGTTTTAATAACAATCACAAGACAAAAGAATGTTTAAACCCTGGAGTATCCAAGATATGTTCTCAAAAACACCATACTTTGTGCCATTTACACAAAGTCCAAATTTCAAGGAGTATTAGCCCTGTTGCATTGTCTGCTCAACGCAGTACTTGCAACACTCTCTTAGCCACAGGTGTTAGTAACCAATTATTCTGGGAAATTAATTAAAGCCACAGCCTTGCTCGATTGTAGAGTTCAAAGTAATTTTATTACCGAATCGTTATCTAGAGTTCTTGGTTGTCCATTTTTAACTACTAATACCTCTATCTGTGGCATTAATCAATTTCACTCAACCATAAAAAATAAAATTAATACACGTCTCCAATTCTGATTTCTGAGTTTCTGATTTTACCACAACCACTGACTTCCTGATTCTTCCAAAACTTGCTGATAAATTATCACACACTAAAATCGACCACATAGCTTGGAATATTGCTCCAGATTTAGATTTAGCAGACCTGTATTTCTTTAAGTCTCATAATGTAGACTTGATCCTTGGTAGTGAAATATTTTTTGACATTCTAAATCCAGAGAAGTTTAATTTATCAAATAACCTTCTTGTCTTTCAAAATACGAAGCTTGGTTGGATAATAGCTGGAAAATATACTCCTGACAAGCCATCTGAAAATTTATTAGCAATTACAGTCACTCGTCCTGTACATAGCAAACGCAGTGAAGAGCTTAATAAAGCCCTAACCAAGTCCTTAGAAGTTGAATGCATTCCTCGAATTAGACTACTGTCTCGACAAGAAAAGATTGTTGAACAACATTTCGAGAATACTGTAAAACGGGATGCATCTGACAGATTTATGGTACATTTACATTTTAAGCGTGACACATCTTGCCTTGGTAACTCGTCAAATTTAGCCTTAAGACGCTTTCATTCGTTAGAAAACAAATTTCAATCTAATCCTCAATCCTCCTATCAATAAAAAGGTTTGATGAATGAATATATTGATTTAGATCATATGGTTGAGTTATCTAAGGAAAAATATTCCTCTTTATATTTAACCCCCTACTATTTTCTACCTCATCACGCGGTGCTCCGAGAAGAAAGTCTTTCCTCCAAAGTTAGAGTTTTTTTTAACAGTTCTTCTCCCTCTTCAAGCAGAATTTCGTCAAATCAAATATCAAGTTGTGAACTCCATAGGTTTTGTGACGTCATTCAAAAGGTTTATGGTGCAGCTATATATCTCAAATCTATAGGTCCTGATGGTTGTATAGCAGGTACTCTACCTTTATATGTATATTATGTTATATGTATTCTTAATCAACGTGGATCTTTGTTTGACTGTATGTATTCAAACTTGTAAATCTTTATGGGTAGTTTAAGTTATTTTTACTCAATCTATATATTCTTACTCAATGTTGATTTTTGTCTAACTATATCTATTTAAACCTTCAAATTCTTTAAAGGACATTTCTCCTTCAACGGGTGGCGGAATATTCAGCCATTCCGCTGATATTGTAAAGACACAATATTTTAATGATAATTATATTTAAATACAAATAATAATAAGTATTATATTTAAATACTCATTTTAATGCAATTACATTACCCAAATATGGATAACAAGTTTTTTGGATTACCGCTGCAATGTAATACATTTTTTTATAGTAACAACATCAATATTGTCCATCAATCAAACCTAATTAATTTCTGTAACATCACCAACCCACTGCAGTAGTGAAATGTTGTTTTTCTTACAAATTATTATCATTACTAACAAATCTTAAATTTCATCACTTTTAAAAATTTTTCTGCTTGGGATTTGTGGAATCAATTAAATCATTAGCACATAGTCTTGCAATTAATAAGCTGAAAAATGTTTGAGTGATAAATAATTTAAACTCGATGATAACCTTAAATTGTGAATTAGAGATGACAACAATGTAGCACGGTTGATGGGTGTAAATTGCTTGCTATTAGAGTAATTGAAATGAATGTGATATAAAGAAATTGGAACTTTTTCCGCACTTTTTCCGAACAACCAAATTATTAATGGTGATTCTTGTTCCTTATAGAAACCTAATTTTTTCCTTAACAAACGAAATGAAGACAGTGGATATAGTCAGTGCCATATTTCATTAGCTTGTCTCAAGTAAAATCGTTTAAAGCGGCCAAAAAGCCCATTAATGCCGAGTTGGTCCTAAGTGTTTCAACCATCTCCGCTCTAAAATCCCTTCTCTCTGATTTATTGCGACATCCTAACTCACAATTATGTATGGGACGACAATAAACACCAACCATTTCTAATAAAATGTCACACTGATTCAATTCTTTTGCCGGATCTCAAATCAGAAATTCACTTTTCACCTTTTACACATATTATTTAAGATAACAAAAAATATTGAATTTGAACAGAGTCAAAAAAATAATGAAAGGAGAGCAGTTAAGTAAAATATAGAAGGGTCAATACGTAAAGAGATGTCATGACAGAAGTTGTGAAGTAAAATGTTTTCTTTTTTAAATTAAAATGCTCGCTCCGATTAATGATCAAAATTTAATTTCACTTACGTAAATGTGAGTACAAAACATCATCAGATATAAAGCTTTTTTCATATCACATATTTTTGCTAATGCTAAAAATTATACTGCTTAAAAGCATATATATAATGATTAGATATTTGTTATTCAACTGCTGCCACCAAGTCTAATGTTTTGTCTAATGATATCTGTTAT
Source organism: Hermatobates lingyangjiaoensis (assembly GCA_026182355.1). Taxonomy (NCBI): domain Eukaryota; kingdom Metazoa; phylum Arthropoda; class Insecta; order Hemiptera; family Hermatobatidae; genus Hermatobates; species Hermatobates lingyangjiaoensis. The sequence continues at coordinate 1,752,185 of JAPFBL010000117.1, read as the reverse complement.
TTTTTATAGCAGCACTTAAAATAATCGAGTTTTTGCTTGATGAATACGTATTTTACAATGTTCACTACTTTTGAAACACATATGTATCAGATAACGTTGGGTTAGGTTGCAGTGGCAGTCCCACAAGGGAACACACTTAGGCCGAGTATTGGCTCTTTGTGATACCACACAATGAAGATTGATTCTACAGTGGGAGTCCTAAATTTTGCCTCACTCAAGTGTATTAAGGGAAGGGATCTTTAACGATTACCTGACATCGTACAGGCTCGGGATCGACAGTTTAACGTCCTTCTCCGATGGACGACGTGCTCAGATTTATTCACCTCCCGCGTGAATAAATTGAGGGCCAGGTGGGGATCGAACCCCGGTCCTATCAGTTCAGAGGCGAGCACGTAACCACTGAGCTAGCCTGACCCCTATCAGATAGCGTTAAAAAAAACCCTGTCTGTATCTACTGTGAAAATAAAACTCCAATGAATGCCAATGTCTTAAGTAATGTCCCTGTGCCATAAGATAAATTTGGAGTGACCTACACTCAACTAATGAATAAGTAAACACAATATCTAACCCATGTACCATCAATGGAGTTTTATTTTTATATAGATGTAGCAAACATATACACATAATGTCATATTCTCTGGTAAAATATGGACAAATGGTGTAAAATGATCAGTCATAGATGATGAATTTCATGATTCCATGTGTTTCTTTGTAGCTGAATCCATTATATAAAAAAAAAACACAACAATTTTACACAATAACTTATATGATTTATCCAGAACAATGTAATATGTCGTTATTATTATTATTATTTCGCTCCAGGCTAGTGCCCTAAAAGAAAAGAAAGTGTTTCAGTTGGTAGTCTGGTTTATCTGGAAGCCGAGTGCTATGTCCGTAAATTTCCATTGTTCGTGTTATGTTCATTGCAGTTTACATAAGAGGTAACTAAGAAGTTCATATCCGTTTAGAGATCCTACTAACCTAGAATATTTCGGTTAGAATGCATTTATTTATTTATTGTTTTCGTACCATATCAAAAACAGTTAAAATGATGTTATAAGTTAAAATTATACAGGGTGTTCTGATGACCTTTTATCTGTTTCCTTCTTAATCCACTCTTGAATGGCACCCTTGGGTAAGCTGGGATCTAGGGTGCAAAAAGATTGCAGGACGCAGATGGTTTCTTTTACTCCAACCTTTTTTAACAAGGCCAGTGCGACATATTTCTGCATTCCATTCTGTTCTAGGACCACATGAGTGTTACTTTATTATTAATAATAACGCAATACGGGCTATTTTAAGTCATTACGTAATTATCCGTTAAGTCTATAATTATCCATTTTCTTGAATAATTATTGAAGTTACCCATGTGCGGTCAAAATGGTCTTTTGTATCGGATTTAGTAGAAATCAGATATCATAGCATTAATTTATTTTTTGCCCACAATACATTAGTATATATTAAACCTAAATTTTATGCAATATTATTTATTTTCCATTACTAAGAAATGTACAGCCATTCCATAAAATGTATTGTTATTTCATTTTTTAATGCATTTTTCTATTGTATTGTATTTATTTTATTTAATTTTTTTTTATTGTATATTAACTACTCCATTCAGATATTTAATCATATATTAAGCAACAATACTTAAACTTGGATTAAACTACCGGTAGGATGTAATTAATGGATGGATTAGATGTATTATAAAAGGCATTATCATTGAATTAATCTATATGGATATTTAAACACCAAAAAGAATAAAGAATATTAAAAAGATTTTTGGTATTGTTTAAAAAGCACTTGGTATTTTTCAGGCTGGCCATTGATGGCTTAACAACCTCTCTAAAGAACGAAGTTTTCAAAATGATTTCTACCCCACATAAATACTTGAGGGTCAGAGTGTGAATTGAACCAGCATCGAACAGTCCAGAGTCAAAAACGTTTATCACTGAGCCACCACTGTTTTCCTTTTCTATGATATGTCATTTTTTTATGACTCATATGATTACAGAGTTTACTTGAACATTCTAAATAGTTCTCTTCAATAAATATGAATTTCAATCAAGACAAATTTCACAAAACCTGATACATATAAGGAAATTTGCTAGCTATATTAGTACTTGATCTCTCTTTGGTAGTAGTTATTGAATGGTATTTGGTGAACGTTAGTAAGATGAATCTTGTTGCAGGTGCTTTGGGTGAGGCTAAGAGGTATCAGAACGAGGTGGCAGTGGAGAGCAGACCCTTCCTCGAAGCAGTGTCTCCACGTAACGTCACTGCTGTCGTGGGCCAGACAGCCATTCTTCTCTGTCGCGCTCGTTACGTTGGACACCGATCGGTTAGTACAATTTTATTTTCATTAAATACTGTTTTTAATTCATTTTATTGATTTTTAAAACATGTTTGAAAAGTTACTAACATAAGTCAAGATTTAAGATTTTTGTTTTTTTAAACAAAGTCTTAGAGTAATAAAATTGTCAGATATTTGAATAAACCCAAAGCATTATAATTCAGTATAAGTACAAATAAAATCACTCAGATTATCCTAGAAATAATGAAAGTAACTGTAATTTTACTATATGGTTTAATTATGCTATCTACTTCCTCTTCTGCCTGACTAATAGAAACTGGTGACTATGGTGCTAGTTTGATCATACTGAGAACTTGAAATCAAATGAAAAAACATTTTATCAAATGTGAGTTAATAAACTAATGGTATAGGACACATAATAATTTACAGACTTAGTTGTTTCATTTACTAAGATATTTTTGATTATTATCAGATAAATATATGAGTTATATTATTATAATTTACATGTTAATATATAATATTATTATATTATAGTATATATTTGCATGCTTAGAGGGAGTGGCGTTGGAGTTCTATAAAGCAAAGAGAATTAAAGTTGGGTTCACTTGGTCCAGACAGATACAGATGGTTCTGTGTGTATTGCTTTTAAAACTCATGAGGTTATGATTCTAATAAATTTTAAGAAGATTGCAATGTTTAGAACTGTATATAAGATTTTTTGTAGTGGTTAAAACATTATTTAGTCAAAATAATGCTTTAGATACTCTTATATATTCATCTTTGTCTCCTATGAAAGTATTAATGACGCATCTCTCATGAAAATCTAATGAACCATCTCTCTTTTGTGTGCATCACCTCTTCAATTTTGAATGATGGTTCAAAAAAAAAAAATGAGAAAAATCATAATCTAGAGAGAACATCCAACCACTTAACATTTACTGCGTCAGGTAAATTTTCATCAAATATTCTTAACAACTCTTTTCTTTTAAATTTAACGCTACTTCAAACTTACTTGTGACCAACAATTCTCTTAGGAGTGTCAGACTAAAACCAAACGAGAAGTAGTTAACATATGGGTAAGTAGATAATGAGTGGGAAATTAGAGTCGGTAGCAGGGGTTTCCATAGTGAGGTATATTCCAGATGTACAAGAAAAGTCCAAGAAATAATAAAATATTATTAATATTATTATTCATGGGGGAAGTAACTTTTTGAATAACTGTGAGGTTCAAGTGAAATTTTTTTAGAGGCCCGCAGTGAAAAAAGGATTGGAAACTTTTAGTCCTTTTGAATCATAAAATCTGAATATCTACAGTTGTTCCTCTTCTCATTTCATTTTACTGAATTTTATAATTATAGTTATAATAATTATAATCATAATTATTATAATTATGATATAATTATAATAATTATATATTTTAAAATATAATTATATTTTTTGGCAAAGAAATTTTTGATATTTATTAATGAAGGAAGTTAGTACTATTAATTAGGTGGTACTTTTAAAATGGTGGAGCAAATATTTTAGTTATGGAACAAAGATGAATGAAAAATATTGGTGACTATGAATAAAAAGAGTGTCTTTAAAATAAACTTAAAATTTATGTTGATAAATAAATTATTATAGAATAGAAAATATTTTTCATATTTTCATTTCTCATAACTAAAATATTCACAGAGTTTGATAGTAAACTACCATTTGTTTTCTTTTTGGACAACATTGGCAATAAGTTTTAGCTCGGTTTCGGATATTTTTCTTAGAATATCAATTATATTTTCAATAACATACGTATGAGAGTTAGGATTCAGTAGTGTGTTGTCCATTAAAACCAAAATCTAGTATCGCTTGAATAGAAAGAGTCTTGCATGTTGCCATAAGCAATACTGTTCCACATTTCACAAACAAACATGTAGCCAATAAACAGGAATGAAAAGTAATTGAATTTAAAGTCCATTAGCAATATTTGAGAAATATGAATCTTATATTATTATTTCATGCATAATTGGAGGAAATTATTATTTTTTTGAAAAGTAAAATAATTCCATAATCATATGCTGCATGTTTTTGATTTTTTTTTTTTTTGGTTATCCTTTATTTATCCTTGTGTATGTCGTATAACATAAATTTTTCAGGGAGTGTGAGGTTCAAGGGATATTCTTTTAGAGATTGGATTCTTCTGGTCTAGAGTTATAGTTAATATAAGTATAATGTTATAGTTATTATTTCTCTTCTCGTTTCATTATATCGAATTTTATAATTTTTGGAGAATTTTATAAAAATATTTCAGAATTTGGTCCGTTAACAATTTACATTTTGTTTTTTACAAAGAAATTGTTGCTATTTATCAATAAATGCATTTATTGCATTGATTGATAAACTCATGAATTCGATGCATTTATTAGTTAAAGCCGATACAAACAAATATTTACTATGTTGATCATTTGTTCGCAATATAAAAAATATGCGTTTTTATCTATGATAAATTGTGATAACATGATTATGGATTTCCTTTGTTCATGCATGTCGATTATAGATTGTAATCTTGAAGGCTACATAGATGGATTGGGTTTTACCTTGATTTATTCACGGAGATTATATCAGGTTATTTAAATTAGCAGTTTAGTTAAAAACTCATTAATTCATCACTTCAGCGTTACTTTTTATAAGTATAATAATTTATTATTTTAAGTTTACTACATAATTTTATTAACACATTAATGATTACTACTTGCTTATTACCGTTTCATATTAGAAGATAAATAGCATATTCCTTATTTATATGATGCTGATCAGAATACCGTTGTGAGGAAGATTCAGGAAACGTTGAACATGCTTGAAGTTTGTCAGAATCATTGCTACATGATTTGATTATTATTAATATATTTCTGTAAATCCGACTCAACTCTGTATCTCTCCGAGTAACCTCAAGTCAGCATTATGTATTGGTCAAGATCCAATTTTTTGTTATTTTCATCAGATGTTTAAGTCACTCTACAGTAACAGGAGGAACAGTTCAGTACTTCTATTGAGTGTTGAAATTCTTTAAAGCAAAGGTAATTACGGTGGGGTGCAGTATTGCTTTCTTCGTTAATATTACATTTCAAATAGCCTACGATGCCCAAACGAATACATGTGCTTTATTAATAGTTTATCAAATACAGTTCAAGTATGGGGTAAGACAAAATTTAAAGGAACCATCCTGTCAGATGACAGCGACTTGTGACGGACATAGCGGATTCCAGCCATCTTCACCTATATGATTTGTTGTGTTGAAGCTCCTAACGCTGAAGAACATAAATATTTTGTGTTCCCAAATGTGATTATATCCCCTTTATGTGATTTCATAACGTCGTACTTGCTGCAATACCTTGTTAATAATTTAATTTACCTTTTGAAATACGAGACAAATGAATATATTTTGTTTTTGTTAAAATTTCGATATGGAGATTTCAATAGACATAAATGATTAGAAAACCCCTTACCCTATAAATTAGGTTTTGTAAAACGGTTTTTTGGTATATATGTATGGTGTATCGTTTGAGTCTCTGTGTTTCAGTTAAAAAAGGAGGAAAAAAGTATAACGTAATAATATCAGTGTAATTAAGTGTAAACTCTTTGATACCGTTTACTACGAAGAGAAGATCCAACAGGTCAAAAAAATAATTTATTGACAAATAAACTGCTTGTCTCTTTATTTCAAAAAAAAAAAAAACAAAACAAAACAAAAAACAAGGAGGAGTAATGATATCGCATTGACAACTAGTATTATTATTGATTTGGGTAATTGATGTTTGTCAGAATCATTGCAACATGATTTGATTTTATTCTGTAAATTATAGTTCTGTAAATCCCACTCACCTCTGTCTCTCTTCGAGTAACCTCAAGTCAACATTATGTATTGGTCAAGATACTTTTATGTGCAAACAATAAACAAGTTTATACTGAAAGATGTTATTGCGCAAGTTTTAAAAAGGCAAGCTGACTGCCAGCCCCTGAACAAACAGTGATTTACTTAAAAGTCGCAAAATGCTTTGTACTATAAAAGTCACATCGAGAAAGCCCATCATTTATTGCCAAGGTAGAATATACTCGCTTAAGCATCAGTAAATAAATAAACTATAATGTGAAACAAACTCTCTAAACAAAGTAGGTATTACTAAAATTCTGCAAATATTACTTAATATATAATGAATATTAACACTTCTGGATCGTAAAAAATAGCAGTTAAAATAGCAGTGCAAATATTTAAGCTGTGGAAGATAGAAGAATGGAACAAAATATTCATGACGTTATGTATAAAAAAATGTGCCTTCAGTTAAAGTTAACATTAATGTTGTTAATTTATTTAATTTTCATTCGTGAGTGTTAGGTTAAACGACCTAACAAATGGTTCTTTTGAGGAATTATTGCATGAGTGGCATATCTTATTGTATGATGGATACATTCCGAATTATATTTATTTTACACATAGATAGATTATTATAATTGCTAACTATTTTTTTCAAAATTGATAATTTATTTTAAGAAATTAATATATGTATAATTGCGTTTATTTGAAATAGATACACACATTATTTCATGTGTTGTAGTTATGCATTTGTTGATGTAGCAGTTGCTCATGTTTTATTAATTCTAATATTGTCTCTGATTTAAATCAAATATTTGTAGTTGAATTTCAACCTATAAAACTGACAAATAGGTGATATAAGTTGTTTCTATTTTATTAAAACTTTGGTAATTATCAAGTTGTATACATACATATGCAAACAAATTAGACATTATATATAAAAAAATTGTGTTCAGAAATACTTTGTAAAACTATATTTAATAGAGAAGAAAACAAGCCATACTTTGATTAGTAGTTTAAACAGGAGAAGATCAGAAGAGAGATGTAGGCAGCTGACTTGTTTATGAGAGCCATCGATTAAGCTGCCTAACGTTATGAAGAAAAGCCGTTAGGAGCTTGTCAATTTACACACATCTATCACATCTAGAAATTAATGATTCTGAACATATGCTATTAGTTTTTCATTCCATTTCTTATGACAAAAGTAATTCATAAGCTTAGATCGTAGTGTCTGTTTGCTTTCATTATTAATGAACTACTTTTCTCTGATTCCATATATGCCTGTGATTATGATTATGTCTATGATTAGTAGCTGATTTTTATTTGATTCATTAATTGTGAAATGGTTTTATATCTATAATTATATACATAACATAAATAATAAAAGTATGTTAAAATAATATTTATTCTTTGATATTAATCTTTGTTCATTAATTATTAGAAATTCTTGATATCGTTCTTTTTTGTTTTGATAATTAGTGCACACTGTATGGGAGGATAGTATCCTATAAATAATACCTATATGGGAAAACAGTGGGAATGATTTGATGCACTTCTGAGTTTACTATAACTATCCAAGCAGGAATGAGATAACGAATTCCTCTGACTGAGAACAATTGCTTCAGAGATGTATACGTAAGATTGCTCTTTGATTGCACTGCTTAGTATGTTCCCTCTAACGTATCTCTCACTGGTCATAATTTCCTTTATAAACTGTTAATTTAATGAATATAATAAAGAGCTCGTTTGCGTTATCATATATCACACTATTATATGATCAAACATTTAAACTCAAATAGTCCTTTTACAGTAGATTTGCGATGCAAAAAATTGATAGTTCTTATTATGAAACATCATAATTATAAAATGCATTGTTGAATTAATATGGCTTATTTATTACATAAGAACTGAAATATCTAATTAATGTACATTCAGTAAATCATTTAATATTGCGGTCAATTTGATTTGGAGATTCATTTATATTTCATGAATTCTGTAAGATTGATTTACACCTTTATGTAACCTAGATGTTTGCTCAGCACTGATAACAGTAATCCGGGGAGTCCGAAACCCTTAGCACTGGCTAAGTGCTAATATCTCCTGATATTGAAAAATACATTTGCCTATTTAAAACCTTTAAACTGAAAAACGTTAATACTCATCTCATAATATATCAAGTTTTAGCAATCTTTAGGGTTCAAAGATAAACGGGAATTATAATGATACCTTCTTCCTTGTCAAACTTCCAGCATATTGCAATACATTCAATACTAGACTGGCTTAATTATATTGAGAGTAGACTGTAACCCATTACAGCTAAAACGAAGCTTAATTATTTTTTGTTAGGGAAGAATCTTATATTTCCTGTTCAAACTGTATATCTGTTCCAATGCCATTTTGCGTACCAGCAAATTTATTGAAATCGACTCGACATTCTTCTGATAAAAGCTATGAAACAGTAGGAAAGCTCAATGATTTATTTGCAGATTGACTATTTAAGCAAACAGAAGTTATTGACTCTGGCTTTCATACTCTGCAATTCTGTTACAATTGCAAGGTTAGATAATTTTGCTGAAAAAAAAGTGATATACAGGGCAACCGAAAATTCCACTGTTATTTAATTTTGCTTTTTGAGCAAATACCAGGCACCACTGGCTATAATACACCTTGCTTAACACATCAAGGAATGATACTATCTCATTAGATGAAGTGCAAACCTTGTATATTGTTATCATAAAATAGGGGGTTAGTAATATCAGCTTAATACGTTTATGTATTGTTGCTTCCAAAATACTTAATTGCTGCTTTACATTATAGATTGTTTGGATAATTCATTAATTTTTAAGCCAAAATAATATTAATAACTAACTTAACTATCTCCAAAAGTTTGTCTACATGCTACAAGTCGCATTAGTTGATAAACTTTTTTAATAATGCATAAAAAATAGCACTTGGATTATGTGAAATGCATTATTTTAGGAAAAAGTTATCCCCTGAAAAATCTACTTTAAGACTAATAATATGGTTTTAGACACAGTTTCTGTTTCCTTAGTGGAAACTTCAGGATGTTCTACTTTGAATTATCATCATTAATAATTAGCATTAACTGAACAAAGATTTCATAATATTTTAATGTTGTAACATACTTCAATCGAATCGGCTCCTTACTAAATACAGATATTTTTTTTTTCAAAAAAAATATTAACAATGATACATCAAGACATTGAAATAACATCTACGTAAAATGAGATGTTATTTCAATGAAAAAACAAACAAAACTCTTTATTAAATGGAAGAAACGATGTAGCCATCTTGAAATAAACTGAATTTGGAATAATGTAAAAATAGTCTGCCCATATCATTTGTTTCAAATGATTTAAAAATGAAAAGGAGTGACCTACAGTCTACTATAGCATACATATGTAATGCCATGGTTTCATTAGTATGTAATGGATATCATGGGGGCCAGGTTAGCTCAGTACTCTCAACTAGCAGGTTCGGGGTTCAATACCCTCTCAACCCCCAATTTATTTAAATATGAGCTGAATAAATCTGAGTATATCCCTTGGAGAGGAAGCTAAACAGTCGGTTCCAAGCCTGTACTACGTCAGGTTAAAGATCCCTACTCTAAATACACTTCAATTCATGCATTTTTTCATTACCACAGAGGTTAGTATCATTAATATTAAAATTATAGTAATCCGTCTTACCTTCAGCAGCAGGGTACGAGGTAAGACGGATTACTATAATTTTAATACTAAATACACTTCAGTTATACAAAATTAGGACACCCAATGTAGAATCAATGAGAGATGCAATATTCCCTCGAGGAATCAGCATCGGAGGGCTGAACTTGTCAGTCTCACAGCCTTCAAAAAAAAAAAAAAAAAAAATTTCTGTCATATTACAACTTTTGAAGTGATTACAAATAGACTATTATTGTTGTTCTTTTGTGAGTAACATATCCATTCAATATTCAATATTGAAAATTTCTGAAATTTTTTGCATGACATATTTATAGTCATTTAAGTTAAATATTTTATTTTAAATATTAAACTAAATATTTAATAATATAATGTTTATGCATTAACTAGTAAGGATTTTTAAGTTTTCTAAATGGACATAGACACCGGGTTAAATGTAGCAACATTATACCTTTACCACTTTTTAATATCGCTTAAAACCAATTAAACACTTTAAAATACATTTAATTTGTGTTTTTTAAATGGTAAAACATTTTTCGAATGGATTAACATGTACATTTGGTACATAACTTTCGATGGAAACCCATGCATTTACAGGCAGGGCCGTATAATCAAACTGAATGCACAAGATATAGCATGATGTCCCTTTTGATGATGTAAAGAAAACTATACCTTTCATCTTTCAAAATGTACAATTTCTATATTAAATTTCAAACTATGTTACCATTACCATCTTTATACTTTTTCAGAATCAACAGTTTTATATTTTATGTAAAGGTTAGATTAGGTTGCAGTGGCAGTCCCACAAGGGAACACACATAGGCCGAGCATTGGCCCTTTGTGATACCACACAATGAAGATTGATTCTACAGTGGGAGTACTAAATTTTACCTAACTCAAGTGTATTTAGAGTAGCGATCTTTAACGATTACCTGACATTGTACAGGCTCGGGACCGACAGTTTAACGACCTTCTCCGATGGACCACGTGCTCAGATTTATTCACTCCCGCGTGAATAAATCGAGGGCCAGATGGGGATCGAACCCCGGTCCTATCAGTTCAGAGGCGAGCACGTGACCACTGAGCTAGCCTAACCCCCATTTTATGTAAAACTGCCCTTGTTGTGGAGAAAGCTGTATTTTTTTTTAAGTTATTCATAATATAACGTTAACAATATGCGCATAATACTTAACTCTCTATAAATTTTACTTAAAATAATATAGCGTCCAAAATACGTAACCAGAAATAAAGTTGATTTTCTATAAGGGAACAACAGTACCCAAATGCTATACGAGTTATCTGCACTATACTGTCAACATGTGTGTAGAATATCACTTTGAGTCAACATTAATTGCAGACAGAATTTTCCGTATCATCATCAATTACATTACTGGCTGTTTGTATATCATATATGGTATCTATAAAAAGATCTAACGATCTCGCAACCGCTAACTAAGTAAGTGTATCAACAGAGCCTTCTATTCCTAATGTGATCAATATTCGCAATCCTCTAGGAGAAATGGAAGTGTGGTCAAGTGAATCACTTCTGTGAGTAACATCTTGAGATAGTCTGTAATACTCCCTTTCCCTGTTGTTAGAATGACCCTTCTTTTTCCTGATATATTGAAGACATTATTGTTCATTTGTAATGTTCATTCTACATTTCTGAATATGGTCTCCAAGATATGAATTGTTTTACTTAATGGTATAACCAAATGGTTGGTGGGAGTAAACATCACTAGTTTGACTCCTCCATTATATCTGTTAGTATTGCAGGTTTGAGGCTATAATGTTCATTCAATGTGACCATTTATTTTCATTTTTATATAAAATGAATGCCTGTGCACGTATTTTGATTGAAGGAATAAAGGGCCTGCACTGCAAGCTATTTTATCTTAGGTACTTGATAAATGTGTATCATTATTTTTTTTTAAATGCAGCGTCCAAAATTATGGAGTTTCATGCTTCTTACATTTATAGTCCCAAAAATATTAAACCTGTTTTAGTTAAGAACGACCCGAATTACTGAACTGATTCTAATTTTAATTGATTCATTTGATTCTTCTAATTTGATTCTTTTCTTAATTAAGTTAATTAGGTTTGGCATCTGTAACCAGTACCTTATTGATGCAGTCTCAGAATTAACAGTAAAAGCTTTGGGTCTTCTCCATGAGATGACGTTAAGAATGAAAAATCTAGAGTCATCATGAAACTTTATCCGGCTATCTTTAGCTGTAGCGTCAAGAATTCTGCACTCAACCACAGACCCCTGCTTTATTCAACTTAAGTAAGATAAAATTTAGAACTCAAATGCGACGGACATGTTCTTCGAATATTCTTTTCACAAATTTGAATGAATGATGACAGTGAGAAGTCAACTAAAATCCAGCAAACTTATGGTCCTTAGCTACATTATAAGTTTGACCTTAAATAGTTAATTTGTGCCATTAAAATATAAAAAAATGACAAAATTTGTGTTGCTCATTTGTGATACTATATTTTATAAACAATATTGTTATTATGTGTAAACCAATAATGGCTGCAATTGCAGACAAAAATTTTAAAATAAATCTCTAGTTTAAGTTTTTAAAGAGATATTTTAGCATTAAATGCTAATATTTGAATCTTCAGATAAAACTTATTGCACTCTATTTAAAGTATTTCAAAGTTCAAGTAAGTTTAGTTTTTTTTAATCAAATTATATTATGCTGTTAATATATATTGTCAATATATATATATTTCCTTTTATTGGTAAATTCTATTAAGCCAAATACGTCAATTAAGGTTTACCCACTATTTCAATTAGGATTTCAATTTAAACGTAGAATAGTGTTAATGAATATTAATCAAATTACTGATTTGACTAAATTAAATTGAAAAAAAAAGGAGAAAAATACACCTGATGATCAAACCAAAATTTACATAAAAAAAAACTAATTTGAATGACAGTGACAACGTTAAGGGAAAATCTGAATTATTAAACGTCAAATATTGAACTGATTAAAGCGTAAACTGCTGATGTAACAAAACTTGTCTCTCCTATTTATCGTGGCAGCATGATAAATCGATGTTTCCAAATGAAGCACTACCTCTGTGTCAAGATTAAATTTGCAATTGTAATCTTGCTTTGGACCACCTTTATTTTCATTAGTGTGTCCGCTCTAGCTTCCTTCTCAGTCCTAAATTGTTCTCCCTCCCTTCTCAAATCAATTTTTCCTCAACTCTAGTAGCCGTTCTGGTCTTTATTTAACTATTTAGCACTTGTTACTCAAACGGAAAATTAACGTCGACATTGTAAAACAATAGAACTATTCGTTAATAAGAAATAGAAGAAAACAGTTCACTACTAATTAAATTAATTGATTGAAAAAAGGGAAGTTATCAAGATTGTAAGAAAGGATGGTGGGGAACTTGATAAGCTGACTATTCTTGTGTATCCAAAATAAAACATACATCCAAACATGATTAACTTTCATCCAATTCACAGTAATTGTATCCCCTTGATTTGAATTTTCGTATCGGCGAGGTAGATTTTTGCAATATTTGTATATTTTTGTTCTTTTTAATTTTACACGACCAGTCTAAGTTAGACGTCTTGTTAAGGTGCTGTCCATAGTATTTGGTTTTTGTAGCATGATCAATTTGACTTTAGTTAAGAAAAACGTGGAACTTGTTTCGTAAATAGAAGAGAATGTGACACTTTAATGTTTGTAAATTTGAATTTTTCAACTTTTTAATCATGATGGTAAAATAGTTAAGTAATCTTAAATGTGGTAGGAGGCTGTTTCAGAACATTTTGTTAAGGAATTAATTGTTCTCGTGAGAAATGTGGCTAGGACAGTGTGAGGACATGGTGAAATATTAGAAGTATGGATGGAAAAAATGACTTACCCTAGTAGGCTTCCTTACGTATACTTACTTCGGTAGTGATAATAGGATAGACAGAAGAACATTTAATGACTTCGTTGAAACAGTGGTTTTTTAGCGGATGATAACGTCAGACGTTTACCGGCTTTTTGTTTGATCGGTGAAGCTACAATATTCTATATTTTACTTAAATTTTGCCAAACTCAAGTGCATTTCGAGTAGGGATCTTTAACGAGTACCTGACATTGTGTAGGCTCGGTACCGACGGCTTAACGTCATCTCCGTGGAACAACGCACTCAGATTATTTTACCACCCGCATAAATAAATCGAGAACCACGTGGGGACCGAACCCCGGACTACCAGTCCTGAGGCGAGTACGTCAACCACTGAGATAGCTTCTACCATCAAAGCTGTGGCTTAGATAGCTCTGCATTATACTTCCTATCTTAATTATGGGTTTTATTCTTTAAGCTTCCAAAGTTCTTTTTAGATTATTTTTTTGAAGTATGGTATCCATTATAGGATTATGTATATCTTGTGTTTATTTACTGATTACGCTATCTATTTCATATGATATTCTGTGACGTATTTGAATGTCAGTCTAGTATTCAATACCAACCTAAATTTTCAAAGATATATAAAAAAAAATAAACACTTTTAACCCTCCAATCTGCGATTATTTTGCTAAAACAACAATGAAACAACTTCAAATTGTTCTTAATGTAAAATGAAGATATTTAATTCTAGGGTTGTAATGGAATGAATTAATTAAAGTTTCTTCAGAACTGAGATTAAACCTAAAATTAAAGTGAAATGAAAAAATAAAGGAAGAGTCTGTCTGAATTTATTGTATTTATTTGTTTATGGCCTTCTCAGCTTATGGAAATTTATGTGACATATGTAAATTACTTTAATTAAGAGAAAAGTTTTTTGTTTGTTTTTACTATCTCTTTTTTTTTATAAAAAAAGTAGTTTTTCAGAATGAAATTTAATTTAACAAGTTATAAATTGCTTTGTTTTTTAATTTGCAATATTTTGTTTTTTTACCATTGTTAATACAACTTTTTGAATAAATATTGTTAGAAATAGACTGAAAACGTCCCTGATTAATTTTATATTTAATAGTTTCAATATGTGTTGATTTAATACTCACAGTAACATATATTCATTGTTTATTGGTAAGTTAAATAAACTTCTAATGATGTCACAAAAGTTGTGGATATGGACAATCTGTGACAATTAATAGTAATGAGTAGATATGTACAAAGAAATAAATAAAGATATAGTATTCCTATTTTGTTGATAGAAAATGAATTAAAATAATTGGTTAATTTATAGAAATAAAGAATCTATTTCATTGAAGAAATTATTAATTCAACATATTTTATGTGGTTTTTGTTATTGTTTTTGAATTTAGTATCATTAGAATTCAAATATTGATTTTATACTAGTATATATTTTATAAAAATAAATGTTACACTATTTTACATAACCAGTATAAAATCAAAGCACTCATGTGTTAAATTTTCATATAATTGATAATTATTGTAATTCCAGGAAAACTTTTCCAGACATTGTATCTTTTATCTATATTTCATTTTAAATATTTTATGTTCAGTCAATTGAATGTTCAGTATAGTATGGATATTTATATATGAATGGAAGTGAAATAAGCTCCTTTGTGCCTGATTTAGCTTATAATAATAATCAATGGTTGAAAATGAAAGTAAAATTATTTCTGCTTTCAACAAGACCTTGTGACTTACACTTTATTTCAGTCGGTTCACTTAAAACAATTTCTAACTTAATGTAAGCAACGTAAATAAATGTAAACAAATCTGATATCTGTAATCAGATATCTTTAAACAAGTGTAGTAGGTACAGGATTTTTTTTTTATAAACGGCTAATTTTTGCTTATTTTGTTGTCAATATTTCATTCTTCTTTAATCAGCTCTTTAGCACCAAAAAAAAAAAAAAAAAAAATTGAAAACATAAAATGAACTATAAGGCCATTTTGGATAATGTAATTTTGAAATTTGTAAACAATAAAAATCTGACTTCAGATTTGTAAAAAATATATATACAGAAATCATGTTCGGAACGTCATGAACGGACTTTGTGGATGTCGACACATAAATCCGTCAAAATTTCAAGATCAGATTTTTTCACGGTCACTGAATTTTAAATGCATGCGTATTGATTAAAAATAGGAAAAACTATCTTACATTGTATTATGGTTTTCCCAATTTCTAATATAAATTACCATGTTTTACTTATAGTAAAGTAAAAATTGAGAGACGGAACATCAAATTACAAACGGGCTGATATATAATAATATAAATATTAAACGTTCTGGAGTAGTTTACTACACTTATATTTTACTATTACTGTAAGTAAATACTTACTGTAAGCTTACTAAATATTACTGTAAGCTTATAGTTTACTATAATATAATTTACTATACTTAAACTTATTAAGATAAAGTTTATGCATAGTAAAGAGATACTGCAATGGTTTAGTTCTAATATCTAAATAAAGTTTTCCTTATTGAATATAATCATTGTTATCATTGAATTGAGATTTTCCACTGGAATATAATAATATTTATCTTTTTTCATACAAGAATTTCTCATGCAATATTCAAAATTGCTGATACTTTCCCAAAATTTGCATATTAAGAAACAAAAATATCATCCTTTGAATATATTACTTTACAAAAAAATACCTGTATTATATTTGTATTACTTTGTCAAGTCTCTCTCCAAAGACTACATAGAAGTTTATAGACCATATGTTATTCAGTTTAAAGTTTTAAATATTATTTATACTTTACAAATTAAAGAATCTAACTGAACACGCTTCATGATTTCAAAAACAAATTAAAGTTTAATATATACATTGCTTAAGTAGAGCTTAAAATAAAATCTTAAGTCGCTTACAGCCATTACTATAATTTAACACCATAAGACATTTGTTGGCAATCAATTGAGAATTTCGTTTACTTTATTGCTTCAATCCTGTAGATGTAACATTGGTACTCTGGTAAATAGTACCATATATATATATATATTTGGTACTATTTAGTATCAAAAATGAGGAACGGAGACGTAAATGAGTGGACGCATTTACGCCTCCGTTCCTTCATTCTTTCTCCTTTTTATTTTCTTTTTTTCTTCTTCCTGAAGACGGCAAGACGCCGAAATTATCGAGATTCGTGAGTGTTAGTCCTTTTTCTTGTGTTCTCTAGCTGTAACTTTAATTATATATATATAAATATATATATTGATAAAAGTATCGACCGTGGAATAGAAACAAAACTAATGTTTATCGGGACTCGGTCAGTTCTTCAGGTTCAAATTAAACTCTCACTGCCAACATTTCGGTTCATTATTTAATACCTTTTTCATAAGCAGAAGCATAAATTTTGAAACAGAAAAACTAAGAATTAGATTATAAATTATTTTACAAAGAAAAATAGTCTGTGGATTTTTACAACTGTAGTTTGAATGAATACGTAACTTATATATATATATATATATATATATATAGTGTTAGTTTAAGGATGTCACTTGTCTTAATGTGGCTATATCCATTTTACCTGTTAAACCAAACTTAAAATAATTTATTTACGATAATTAGACCAGTAACTATTATTATTATTGTTAATAATATTATATAATAGAGAGGCTGAGAATCTTACAACTTCAGCGCGCAGTGGTATACTTTGTAATATTGTGTTTCTTTTTCTCGTTCCTGAAATGAACTTTCAACTTTTAGTAGCCTAATGGACTTTATAGTCGCTCATAGAGAAGAATCTTTCACTTTAATTTTTTGTAAATTTGTGTGAATAATTGTCTTAAATTGATTATTCTTTCAAAGTATTATTTTGTTCTATGTTTTTAGGAAGTAGCAAGTGTGGATCTAGACCATTACAGGTCCTATCGAATAGACACGGACAATTCTAGTAGGTGATGAGTTAGAAGACTCGGAGTAATAAGATTCATCTAGTTGTAGTGGATGTTCTCATTTATAAAGATCACACGGAAGTCCTTAACAGCTTAGACTAAGTAGGTGTCTAACTAAGCATATTTTGACATCCATCCACATCAAGAGAAGATGTTTAAAAATGAATCAAGAATAGGTTCTTATTGGGAGTTAGCCTATTAAATATATAGTCTTTTATTTTGGTTTATGACATTTTCATATTGACGAATGATACTGAACTCTGTGTTGTTGGTCTCTGTTTATGGACCTCTATTTTGGCCTGTAGATACACAATTTAATAGTTACTCTGTCATGCGTTACAACAAAATAAGAGTTTACAATATTTTCAAGAATACTTACTATTTGATCGTGTGTATTCAAAGATTGTCTTCGATTATATTAAATAAATTTAACGAATTCCTCAGTGATTATACAAACTTATATAGTGCCTATAGAAAAATGAATTCACCTGAAATAAATATCAATACTAATTATAGCGATAGTTTTTTAGATATAAATGATTAACCGTTACCTAAACGATCACAAGAACATGTCAGTCGTCGAAAGTATAGATTCAAAAAATTTTAACTCTGTTTAAGATTTTAAATAGAGAAGAGGGATTACAAAACTCTTAGAGTATCTTATTCTTCTTTAGAATGAGTATTTAAATAAATATTCTAGTTGTAAGAAAGCTAATATTTTGCGATAAATACAAGACGTAAAAACTATTTCTCCTTAATAAGTTACTTAAACTCATAAAAAAACCATCTTCCTCTTGACAACATCTTACATGGATTTTAGTTGAAATGTTACATAAAACTGAAACAAAAATAATTGGTAAGTTTCTTGCAACTAAATGTTTTGTGTAGATGATGAAGCTTATAGAAATAGTAATCTAGATTTAAAAAAATGAAAGAGTACAAACTTGCATGACAACAAGCTGAATGTAATGTATGCGTTTACATGTAATTGTTTCTGTTACAAAATGAGATTGCTATAACAAAACTTCATGCCACTTTTTAAAGCAGTTGGAGAATTTTGAAAAATTTTAACAATTCTTAAATTAAAATGTTTACTTTCAAAATAATTATGTGAATTTTATTCAAAACTAACAAACGTGCCCGTCATTGAGGGAATCAAGAATTCGATGATACTTGGTATTCCGATATCATTACAAATGATAGAATAGCAGAAAATATCAGTATTAGTACAGTGTTAAGCAAATGTCTCTGTATACACCACATTAGCTGTCTCTGTTATTGCGAAACAGAGCTGACGGAACATTGTAATCGTTTTAATGGAAATGGGTAGTGGCTCAGAATGACTGGTATGCGTGGTATACACAGAGACTTCGGAGTACCACATCCAGTCATGATGTCCGCCTCTATGGCGTATCTGAGCAGAACACGAACTCGGAGTCGTGTCTCGTTACTCATTTTTGGGGCACTCAAGTTTCGTAACATGAAATTTATTACTGCTATTAAATCGTAAAATGATTGATCCTCTTACATTAGGTTTTTACTCGTGAGCATCCAGTCCAGGAGCAGTCATGGAGTCAAGAAATTCAGTTGGATAATGAACTGCTTCCTCAACACTAATCACACTCTTTACTGACTTGTAAGTTCTTTCCTTGATGAAGTTTAAGAACTTGTTTGTTGATTTTTCCTGCCCGTTCATAGTAAAGCATGAGAATTGCATAAACACATTGCTATTAATTCTGAATAGATAGTTCATGAACTCTGGGAATCACCTTGTCAATAAGCTGAAATACGCAATATGCAAGTGAAATTAAATTCAACTAAACCTGCTATACCTACTTGCTATACCTGTATATTTTCAAAATTAACATTTATGTGGAGTTAGCAAAATACAGCTTAGAAGTTCATAACTTCGCTTCTTCACTGAATTTCAATCCATGAGAGCTTATATTTTAAGCTAGACATACAGAAATCTACTGTTAAAGTTTCAGTTTGATATGTCCTATGGTAGCGGAGTTTACTTGAGACAAATTTTTGCGGACAAACAGACAAACTGACAAATAGACAAACCGACAGACAGAAATTTTTCTAAGGGTGGATTTGGTTTCTCTAATGTATGAAACGTAATAAAAACTTGAAATCAGTCAGTTCTAAACAATGTACAGACAAAACCTTTATTTTATTTATATATATAAACATTTTTTAAAACTTTTTCTGTACTTTTGTTGTATGTTATTCATATATTCCGAGTTTGGACCAAAAATTGTTCTGCCGCAGGGAAATTAATTACAATTACAATTACAATTGCAATTTAATTACAATAAGTCTCAATGAACTTTGAATATTTATATTCCATTACATTTGAATTTGTTATTGGGACGTTACATCAAATATTGGACCAATGCTTGGTCCAAAACTCATAAATTGAAATAAGTTATAATAAAATGACTGAAATTGTCCTTGAATTCATTAGAAAATAGTGCATGCTAAAAATAAACCAATTCTGTACTAATAACTTAGGATTTAGCTCAAATATAAATTAGTTCTACAGGACAAATTGATATTAGTAAATTAATTAGTGGAAGGAAACAAAGGAATAAAGTGTTTTTTCGAAAATTAACTGTGACAGTTGCGAGAATAGTTGAGAGTTATCGTTAAGGAGAGACCCTAACCTTATCTAAGTGTGTCAATGAGTTATATACTTCAACTTTTTACTAAGCGCCCGCTGAAAGATTCTAATTTTAATACCATATATCATTAACTTTACATTGAAGAAAAATCTAATATAAAAATCACATACGTTTTAAAGCTATTTTCTAAAGGTGATATTTTAATATAAGCACTTATAAATAATTAAGATCTCCTGATAAACACGTGGGTAAATTGTTATATTACTGACAAAAAAATTATGCCTTATCAACAAAATCTATGGTTTTGCCATTGTTGTCTTCATTATCAGTTGGAGAATTAATGCATTACCCAACTCTTATCAAGAATTTCTTCCGGTAAGTAATTTCCTTGCATTAGCAGAGACCAATATTGGGGAATTCGATAAGGAATGTAAATTTGGTTAATTAAACAACTTCTCCACTTGCAGTTTTATGTAAGTTAATAATGAATATTCATTTTCACAACTCAGCAAATCATTCACTTTATAAGATTTTTTCATCAAATTTTGTAATTTATTGAGGAATAAATTCGTTTTAAAATGTATTTCTTTAAAAACTCTTAGTTTATACTGCAATATGGAAAGAGGTACATTATTCATCAATGTTCTTATAAGGTGCTAAATTAAAATAAAAATGAATTAATGATCTTATCTTTCTTCGTACAACATAAATTAAATTTACCTAGCAGATATTATTGATCAGTTTTCATTCATTAGTTAAATCAACTTCTTTTTTATTTCTTATACTTTTTTTTTATCTCATAGGAATATAAAATTATACGAGGAATTAAACTCAGGTCATTTTTTGATTAATTTATAATCATTTTGAATTATGACAAATAGAAGATAGTTAAAGCTGAGTGGGTCAATCTTAATTTAGAGTGGAGTTTGATCAGCTAGACAGTGATCCACAAGATTCCCGTTGTGGAAGTCAAATGAGCCGAGATAAAGATGTTTATGGGTAGGTCCAGCAGATAGCAGCCCTCTCCATAAATTGCACTGTCCTCTTTATTCACCTTCTTCGTCCTCTTATCATATATTATCCTCCTGTGACCTACATGGCTTTTTCTTTAAATAAATATAACATTTTTCTTAAATACTTCATCTTCGGGTCAGCTACTTATATAAATTCTTACAGTTATACTCCTATATTTTATTACTTCTTATTACAATTTGATTTGTGCGCATTGAGTTTTTTGATGTCTATAAAGCATATATCACATGCTTTTGAGAGTACATTGAGTTAGTATTACTAAGGTGACTTAGTTACAAGTAATCATCTGTGCTATACAGGAAGAAATATAGAAATTTTACTACTCAGTATCAAATTTCATGAAATCAAGTCTGGATGTTTGTTAATAATCATTAGATTTCGTAAATAAATAACGTCCTAATTACATAAAATTGTTTCATTCTTTTTTACAAAAATGAAAATTTCACTTATATATACCGTACAAAGGCTTCCATAGTACCGACACTTTTTTCTTTTAGGTTTTATAAATAGTTTAGACCAGGGGTGAGGAGCCTTTCCCGGAGTAAAGGTCACATTAGTATTGTCCACTTCCTCAAAAGACCACGACCAATGGATACGCAAATTCTTATATATAAGAGATATATTTCAATATCTTTGAATCTGCCATTCTATTCCTCCATCGGTATATCTAAAACTGTTTTGTGATTTACAAGTATTTTTTTAATACGTGCAACAAATCCTTCATTTATTCTTTATAATTAGCATTATAGTTCTTTATATTTGTATACATTTTTCTTAACAAACCAAAAAAGGCCGTACTTCATGACTCAAGTGACCATAGGTTCCTTACTCCTGGTTTAAACAATACGAGGGTGTTGTTTATTCCATTCCCATTATGTAGTAAGTCCATCGAGTATTCATGATACATGTCCAGGTGTCATTATGTGCTACACTGATCCTTTTCTTTTTTTTTTTATTGTTTAAAAAGATCCTCTAGCGTAGGGGTTCCTTAACCTTCGAATGATTCCAGACCCCCAATGGATTGTCCAATATGGTACCATACCCCCTTCACTTCACTGTTGAAATAATTATTACCAATCCTATTATTTGCCAGTATGTCTTCCAAATATGTCAGTACCTTGAATATCCTGTATTTTAGATATGGATTGCGAGGAATAGAACATTAATTCATTAATTAGTCATAATTATCATTATGACCTATCATTTCATAATTATTGTTCGAAATTAATAAGTCAATGAACCAAATAATATGTAAACCATTCGAATATAAAATTAACAAATATGACAAAAAGCAGGGTATATAAACTATGATATAAAAATTATAATTATTTATGTATAGGGAAAACTGGAAAAAAAAAAAAAACGATTTAAAGAAAATATTAATTTTACAAATAACAGGAATAATTCAACTTATGTGAGCCATTTAAATAAAGATGGATATGTCAGTGGATTTAAAAAAATAAAACAAAGAACAAAAAACAAAGAGATTAAATATAATAGAACACACAGAGAAAGATTATCCAAGATCACAGATAAGAAAAAAACGAACAAATCAACCACCAAAGAGATATAATATTCAATCCAATAATTAACATGAAAAGATAAGACAGTCATGAAAACAACCACTGAAGTTATAAAAGAATAAAAAAAAATAATGATATATTAAAGATAAAAAAATTAGGCTTAGATCGGTACTACTGGTTCTTTTTTTTTTAAAGTATATATATCAACTGATTCCATAAATACATTTATTCCCATTCAATGATGCCTATGTAGAACCGTTCTGACCACTCTGCCAGCAAGATACGTTGTATCACGTAATATCACAATAATAATTATGAATTTATTGTTTTGTTTTAAAAATACTTTAATAGTTTCATGTCATATTCTTGTTATATCTTGGGGCAATCAGAATTCAAACAATAGATAAATCCTTAGTAGGCATATATCCGATTGTGTACGTAGAGACTCAAATACTGTCAGTTACAGTTTTAACTTTCGTACACTTGAGATAAATTTTTACTTTATTATTTGAATTGTTTTGTAAAACGGTCTTGCTTTCTAAAAAATTGTTTTTGAAGCTCCTTTATATATTATAATTTGATGTTTATAATCTTGATTCATATTTAATGTAATTGATAATAATCTCAAAGTAGTTGTAGAGCTTTAATATTCGATATGAATGGTTATAGAAAAATTCAAATTATGCAAAATATTAATTTTGTTTAAATGATTTTAAAACTAGCATACAGAATAATAATTCTCTAGTATGTTTTCCTGTAATTTTGATGTAAACACTAACATAAGTTTTATCTCAATATACTTCAGTTTTGAAAAAAATTCTTTGTCAAGCTACTCAAATAAGCAGTATTATTTTTCTAACCAATACTAAGTATTCAATACTTAATCAATAACCAATACTTAGTCAAGATCTCTTGTAAGGGCTAATTTATTTTCCAATGTTGATCTAAGGCCAGATCAGAACATGTTTCTGATGTAGTTAATCTGATATTATAAATATTAAATCCTAAACAATAACTGCTCTTGCTTTCTTTAATCTGTTCATTTATATTAACCGTTGGGATATCAAATCACAACATTATCGCATAGGTTGTGATACGGTATCTAATAAACTGAAAAATAAAAAAATATACTTTTAAATAAAAAAAATATACTTCATTCATTTGCACAATTAGTAACTCTATTTATAAAAATAAAAAATTAACTGGAGGAAAAATTGATTGCCTTACGTTTATATATTTTCTTTTCAGAGTTGCACATTCCTCTTGAGAAAAACTATGTATGTTCCATTAGTCCTCTCTCACCGTACCTACCGATGCCTTCTTGATGAACAAAGAATGTCATATCAATATTAGTGAATATTAAGACATTTCAATATCGTTACCATATTTTTTTTATTATTATTAAATACTAATTAAAATAGTTTTGATGAATATTTTGAAATTAAGTTTGTTAATATAAATACTGATTTTAAATTAAATTAACACAATTATTAAATTTATTAATTCAGTTATTAATACTATTAATTATAATCTTATCAATATTTGATCTCTTAATAGACAAACTTAAATTTATTTGGTATTTAACAAAACTGACTTCTACACCTGTTAAAGTATATATTTTGTACAACGATAATTTGTATATCTGTTATCAGTAAAAATAAACACAAGACTCGTATAAATAATATTATATTATCTCAAATTATTATTACATATTAATGTTATTGTTATCCACTTATTTATATTATGTTTGAAGTCAATTCATGTAGGTTTTGTTAAAAAAGATTGTTCATTAAATTTATTTGATAACTTAGTTTACGACTGTTGGTTCATTCTTATAGTCCATAATCTAGGTTACCTTAAGAAAGTTAGTTAGTGTCAAGTAAACATTATTTTGAATGAATTGAACTCATCACGAGAGAAATATTTGAAGTTTGGGTAGATACTTCACCTTTCTTCCAAAACGAGTCGTGACTTTTTGTATAAACACTTGTGGTGGGACATATTGAATGGTCTAGTGTGTATTGTGACTGGATTAGCCCTGAGTGCCAGAAACATCCGCCAATAAATATGCTGAATTAAGCCTATTAGTGGAGATATTCATGTTCCGCTCTTTTATTCGTACTTGATATATTTGTTTTTTCATCTTACTAGTTCATTGTATTTTGTCATTATATAACGGCTCTAATGAACCTTACACCTAATCGTTGCTGAAAAAAACTTGCTGAGCCCTCCATTAATCGTCATACACAAAAAAACTTTTTCTTCTTTTTGTTTCATTTGGGAGGCAGATTATTTTGAAGTAATTTTGCTTTAGAATGTTAACGGAGCTAGCAGCGACAGTTTATTAAAGAAGCCTACAAATAATCACAAAGTGAATGAATACCATATTAGCCGTTTATTTTGAAAGTGGCCTAATTCCATTTTCCAAAACAAATTTAGCTAGCTATTTAAATAATTACATTTTTACGTTATCTTTACCTTTTGCAGCAAATTGTACAAAATTTATTTAAAATTACTAAGTTTTTATAACAAAAATTAGTTGATAAATAAAATGACAATATTTTTAAATTTTGTATAACGCAAACCCTTAAATATCTCGATTTTAACATAAATGGAATTAGGCCACTTTCAAAATAAGCGGCTCATATATAATTGATGAAATATTTACGATTTTAAAGACACAGACAACTTAATGGTTTGTAAAAGACTTTTTGTCCATTCTTTCAAATTATATGCTCTAAATCAAGATTTTTATATGCTGCGTAATTCTTTGATCCTGCTTGTAAGAGCTGTAGTCGTGCTGGCTTATCACCACAGAGCATACTTAAGCTTAAACTGAAACAGTTCATGATAAAATTGTTTACCTTTGTTTTATACCAGTGAAAATGTGATCAAAAACTAGAAGTCCAACTGCCATAAAAGGCTTTAACAACAGACTCTACCGTGATAAATTATAGTGGAAATTCCTCTGATAAATTATTGAATCTCTCGATCCATGTATAGCTACAAGTGGGTTTCCTCATGATAGATATTTGACAGATAAACTCAAATGGAGTGTAGTGATGGAGACATCCGGTTAAAGAAATAAGCAGATTGGTGATTGTGAGGGATGATTGATTTCCAATTTGAGACAGGGTCTACAAACCCATAAAAATACACTATCTCTGATATATGGTCAGACTAACTACCTGCACAGGATTTCATTCTGTTTCTATTATATAAATAACATCTTCTGATTTGGAGAATTGAAGTAAAAATAATTGAAAAGGAAAGTAAACGTTTGTCCTGTTTACAAACCCATTCTCGAGATATTAATAAAATACAAAAACAACTTAATTGAAGTTGTTTAAAGAAAGAAGTTGCTGCTAGATATGTCTTTAAATAAAGACGATATATATATATATTTACAAAACTATAGTTTATCGGGACATATAGTGAATTTTTATCATTTAAAAATGGTATACATTCAACGGAGAATAATTTAATTTTTTCTTATGTTCTGATGATAAAACTTATTATTTAAAATAATAGTTCACTTTATTTCTCACTAAACGTTTACTAAATTTAATATAATACAAGTGAATTAATACTTCAGAACAAAAAGTCCTATACGACATACTTATGTACAGCAAAGTAATATGAGAGGTATAAGAACATACTTTAATTTAAATAATTCAAATCAATAAAAATAGCCAATGACTGCTTTCTCATCATATATATATATATATTATATATATATATATATATATATATATATATATATATATATAGATAAAAGTATCGACCGTGGAATAGAAACAAAACTAAAATTTATCGGGACTCGGTCAGTTCTTCAGGTTCAAATTAAACTCTCAATGCTAACGTTTTGGTCTTTATTTAAAACATTTTTCATAGGCCTACAAAAACAGAGGAAATATAAGAAATAATACAATCATTCAAAAATCAAACATACATAAAAGTGCAATTAATTACAGTTAAGAAATTACAATAGAAATTTCTTAATTGTAACTAATTGCACTTTTATGTATGTTAGATGTTTGAATGATTGTATTATTTCTTATAATTCCTCTGTTTTTGTAGGCCTATGAAAAATGTTTTAAATAAAGACAGAAACGTTGACAATGAGAGTATAACATTGCGGGTTCTAACTTTTTGCCTGAATCACAGATCAAACAAAAAGTCCGTTACTAACCCGCTGGTGGATCGGTTCAAACAAAAGAAAATTTTCATAAATAACATCTTTGATTAAATATATACATATGTTTGTATATATATACATATGTAAAACGAGTATTCACAATTAATAAGTGCAATAAAAATCAACGACCAAAACTCATTAAGAAATCAGAAATAAGATTAAGATGTGTAAACTGTAACAAACGGTCTTCATCAGAGTCAATGCTGATACCCATCAGTTTCAGTTCAGTATAAGATCAGTATGAGTTCATTATATTTGTTATTTTTTCTCATAAATTAATATTTAGTATATTTAAAAAGTAATGTTACATTAAACAACTGGAATAAAGATCAACACTTGTATTACTCTAAGAAATTCGGAAATAAAATAATGGTCAACCAAAACAACTGGCCTTTGAAATATCTCTGTAGATCTAAATCACATTTCTGAAACACTTACCCGAGTTTAAACATTAATATATTAATATATGTATTTATAACTGTGATGCTTTAAGGACCCATGCAAAGTAATTGGATGCTGTGACAAGAAAGCGGATATTCATAATGCTTCGTGAGACGAGGTCAATAAAGTACTGTTAAACATATTATGTAATTACTGTTAAAATAATTAGAAAGAGAGTTTCAAATTCTACTATTTAATTTTAAATATATATGACCCTAATATTAGCAGCTACTTTTCTCATATAATGTAGTAATCAAGTTCTATTATTTTAACAAATAATTAAATGCCCTTTATTTAATCATATTTGAGAATTAACGTATATACGTGCACTATGGCGTATACGTGCAATGTATAATGAAACAGAATTAGATACCTACTTATCAGAGATCGAAAGGATAGGAAGCAGTATCTTTTTCGTATAATAAATATGAAATTTTCAAACATGCTATATATAGACAAAACTATTACAAAGTATTAATTAGTTGTTTTAGTTGACTTTTGTTTTCAAAATGTTTATGATAGTTGATATTTTTTTTATACTTTTAGTTTTTTAACTCAATTTCTATTAAATATAAATCATTCATATGGTGGTTTGTAATTTTTTAAGATATATATTGTTTGGAAAACGTTTATGGATATTACCTATTAGAAACTGACCCCTGTCCAAACTTGAACACTAACAAAATATGTAATTTTGAAGTATTCTTTGGTCATTTTTAGCTGTTTGGGTCTCCACTATCCTGGTCACTGGGATGAGTGTTATTTGAATTGAACCATATTTCAACAAACATTAAAAGAGCTAACTAATTGTATATATCATAACGCCATAAATATTTATACAGTTTGATACAATATATAAGCTAAAAGTATAAATTGTTTCTTACTTATACAATTTAAAGTTTGTATTTTAAAACATCAATTGAATATTAAGTTGGATTTATATCCATTAGTTTGAAGTTCATGAGATCTCATCTTTTCTATCAGAAAATATCCTACTTTCACTTTATCCTTCGCTATCAACATTTTGGAGTTTCGAGTAAGATTAGGCAGCTCAACAGTTTCCTTATCGGATAGATTATTGCAAAACTACTTCCTCCTTTTCTGTAGTACAGATATACAGTTTGACACTAGACTCATTTCATGGATTTTGATGATAATCGTGGTTCTCTTAATTTTACGCTGATTTGCTTCGTTGAGTGTAGTTAGCTCAAAGTGGTTTCCATCAGGACGCACTTGAAAACTAATTAAAACCCTCTAACCTTCATTAAATTTTACTAGGCTAATAGACCTATATCTGGAAAATAGTATAATTGCAATCACGTTCTATTTTTATCCTGATTTGTTAAATAAATCTTACACACCGTTTTACTGGTGAAGTTTGTATAAATTATTACAGAATTGAGTACATTTTGACTCGCCCTAAGGTGTAGCTGTGAACGGAAGTAAATATTTTCTTAGTAGTGCACGGCATAAAACATATTATTGATTTGAATATTGAATGACATAATTATTAATTTTCTCAGCCATTCATGAGAATATAAGAGAGATGGATAAAAGGATTTATAATTACAGTTTTATTTTTTTTTTTATGAAATTGCTCAACAGCTATAAATTATTTTGGAAGACATACAAATTGTACATATATTTTCAATCAACAAGAGAACCCAGCAATTTTTTTGGGCTCTTAACGCACCCATTGATTTCTCTGTCATACCTAAAAGTTCATTGTATGTGCTTTAAAAAAATATAAAGTTATATGCCAATATTATGTAAACTTTCACTATTATTCTAGTCATTATTTTGATAATGCTTCATTAAAAATTATAACTGTGAAATTCATATTAACATGATTTTCTTGCATATAGAGATATGAATATCAGTTGCAATTTAAATCATCAATATTTAAATTTCCTGGAATAAGGCTCAAAAACTTTTCTTTTTTACAAAGTGTGCAAAGCAGAATGAACTGATTAATGTTTACTAAATGCTTTTTCCTAATCATAATTCATTTTTTTTTTAGCCTTAATCTATTTTATAAACACTTTGATCCAACAATCCCATATTATGTCTATATGTCTATCCTAACACTTTGTTAACAACTATCCACCATACGATTGAAATGTTCATTAAATATATGTTACTTTGGCGTTTATTTTTTATATTTAAGAAATTTATTCTTTCCTTTTATCATAATAATTCATTAAAACATATCTATTTTTTATATATCGTCAAATAGCAATTATATTCCACTCGATTCACTTAAAAAATTTCTTGGTCAATGTAAACAAATCAGCAGTTGATGTGTACAGCAGGCATCCATTATTCGAAACATATTGTTTTATTTTTATAGTTATTTTGCCTTTCATAGTAATTGGAATATTATGATTTTTTTTTATAAATTTGATATATTATAAGGATTATATGATCATTATAATGTTGATATTCAATTATAATATTGAGTGATGACACTGGTCATTCACACAAACATTGCTATTTCTAAGTTTTATTATTATTATTTGATGCGACTATACCATTGTGTCCTAGGAACTATTGTACTACCCCCCCCCCCCCCCCTTATTTACTAAAGTACCTCAGTTAGGTTCAGCGCCTCCAAAATGCTCAGCACATTCGCAGGTCCATAAATATTAAACAATTATACATTTAATTTTTTTTTATCACATTTTATTTATTCTAATAGTCGTTTGTCGTTAAAACACCTTTTTTGAAATCATAAAAGGAACTATAACGCCCTACATTCTTAATCTAAATTTGAAAACAAATTGCTGGCCTCATACTCACTTATTTTTAAGTGTCATCCCATTTTCATCCGTCAAAAGGTATGGATTGGATCCTTTTCAGAACCTTTCAGTATCAATTATAAGAACAAATTTTTATATTTCATTGATAGAAGTACATTTTTAGTTGTTTTAAAAATTTGAATATTTTTTCACTTATTACTTCTCTGTTTTATATTATTATCCTAAAATTGAAGCACTCTATAGTCAGCTGGTCAAGAGAAAAAAAATTTTGGCCAAAAAAAAGTGACATTTCGAGCATTTAATATTACCCCTGAACAAGAGGGACTCATTACTGTAGCGCTATTCTTGGGACTATCAAACATTATGAGCTAGAGGGTTCACACAGACTTTTGCATATGGACCCACCCATCCAGTCACAAACCCTCATTAATGAACCTCCAGTCATGAACAATAAACCTCATTAAAGAACTAAAAAAGTAAAGTGTATTTCAGGAACGAGACAAAGAAGCACAATATTACAAAATATACCACTGAGCGCTGAAATCGTAGGATACTCTGGCACTCCGTTTTATAATATTGTTAACAATTATAATAATATTGAGTGACGACACTGGTAATTCACACAAAAATTGATATTTCGAAATTTAATTATTATTATTATTTGAAGGTGACTTTAGCACTGTGTCCTAGGAACTATGGTACTACTCCCCTTCTGAACTAAAGTACCTCAGTTAGCTTCAGCCCCTCGAAGTTGCTCAGCACTTTTACTAGTTCATAAGTTCTTCTATCATTTTGTTGTGCGGAGCCCTGTGAAGCAACGTGGCCTGCCAGTCAGCCAGCAGCTGCAACGGTGTTTCTTCCTCTTCTTTGCAGAGTCTGCACAAATCATAATTTATAATGCCCATTCTTCTCAGACGGCTAATAAGTTTGCAGTGACTCGTTAGGAATCTTCTCCATACAATATCAAATCATCCTGTTCTCAAACTTGTCGAGAAATATCTGTGATTGTTTGTGCTCTCGTAGACAATCCCAGTATTTCTTTATTAGTTCTAGTTCAGTTTCATGACACATTAATGCGAGCTGTATCGTGGTCAGAATGTTTCAGAATCAATCATAAGCCACCATTTTTTGCTTCTTATAGTCTTTGATATATATCATGCCTTTCCAGCTATTCATAAAGTCAGAATATTTTTTTCTTTATTTAATTATTAGTTTCATAATAATCCCATTATATCACACTCTCTAGTTAGTAGTTTAAGAGGAAGAAAGTATATTGCCCAAAAATAATAGAGTACATTTTCACTGTAATATCCAGTTTATTGTAAAACATAGATTCAGTCCACCAAGTCGTATGACTTGTATTGTGCCTATTTGTTAACTAACTAATTTATTATTCCCAAAAATGCTCAGTAGTACTTTCATGTTAACATTTGCCATTCCCATATTCCTCTAGAACTCTTCTTCAAATTTGCAGAAATTTAAATGATCGTATTTTCAAAATTGAATAATAAGAAAAATGTTCTGCCTTCGTTATCCTTCTAACTTTGACATTCGTAATACCTCTGTTGATGTGCATAATAGTTTTAGTCCTAGGAGGGATAGTGGCGATACTACTTTTCTTGTGACTGACTACGTGTGTTGTCCTGGTGCTCTTAGACTGAACACAATTATTAAGGAGTTGTTCCTAGACTTTCTTCGCCCTCATACCTTCTTCCAGATTCCTGATGTCCACATTCACTTCTATTACAGATAGAAACATTCTCCTAATTTATTGAAACTAGGTGTTTCATTTTCTCTGTCATGAACTCTTCACTGATTTGACAGTTTTTGTGACAGGTTTTGTGATAACATAGTGCAACAGCTGTAGTTTGTAAAATAATGAAAATATATGAAGATTTCTTAATAATGAAATCAAGGTTTGGTAGTTGGAATAAATCGTGACGGAATGACTCTTAATATAAATAAAAAATAATCAATCATTTTCTAGAGTTGTCTTCATTAAAGTTTATAATAAGCCAAGTCATTATAAAACTAGGTATAAATCGTTAAAATGTCTGATTTCATCTTTAATTACTTATTTCAATCATTTACAACAGAAAAATTATTTAGAATATAAATCAATGATTTAAACTTTGTTGTAACTGACTAAATGTTTAGCGCTAAAATATAATAAATGAATTTAAATTTATTAACTATAACTTTGATAATGCTTTACCTGATAAAAATTCGTGACAATTTATGTGAACACTACCTCATGTGAAGGTAGAAGCTAAGATACTGTTCCTGGAATCAAAAATGCAAAATTTGATGGTTTGTGAAAATTAGTCTTCTTATCAATGGTTTATATAATAAATTGTTTGTCTGTGTAATATAACCAACAATTGAAAATAATTAAACATTGATAAAGTATCTCTAGCAAGGAAATTGATTACTGATTTCATATATGAAGGATAGTTACTGTTCAAGAAATGTGGATCTAAGAAATGGAAATTGAATACGTGTAGGCAGTTAAACAGAGATTGTTACTGTTTCAGGAATACTGCCAGACACCAACTCTGATTTCATCGACAACTATTGTGGTCGTTGCTGCCTTATCTCCTATATAGTCAGACACATTTGTTCAAATACACTGGTCCCCATTTATTTACACCGACTGTTATCAAACACACTCCGATCAATTGTTTACTACCATCACAGATGAAAGATAAAACTTCAAACTTTGCAAAAAAAAAATACAATCATATGATCAGATAGATCTAGTAATTCTATAGGACTCAAAATGTTTTACATCACTGCGCATCAGTATTGATTTATCGGTGTATAAATCATTGAAACGTCTAATTTCATCTTCAATTACTCATTTTAATCATTTACAACAGTCAAATTATTG
The DNA here is from genome assembly GCA_026182355.1 of Hermatobates lingyangjiaoensis. Classification (NCBI taxonomy): domain Eukaryota; kingdom Metazoa; phylum Arthropoda; class Insecta; order Hemiptera; family Hermatobatidae; genus Hermatobates; species Hermatobates lingyangjiaoensis. The sequence continues at coordinate 1,719,016 of JAPFBL010000117.1, read as the reverse complement.
TGCAATTTATACTTATAAGACAATTACATTATATTTTTAACAAATCAATAATATGGGTTCTCATTGTCAGTTCAAACATCTGGAAAACCATTTTTTATAAGACTCGTAGAACTTTCTAAACATACTATTGGATTAATCTGTCTTAGTCTTTAAGGAATTTATGTAAAAAAAACTGCAAAATATCTATAATTTGTTCAAAAATTAAGCTATATATTAGAAAAATACATATATTATGGTGCAGCTTTTTAGCATCTCTTGAGTCAAATTCTCATCAGATAATATGTTTTCCAAGTACAACATGACTGAGGTATTTTAAAAAATAATAGGGTAAAATTATAGTCATACATTCTATTGGATTACATTTTTCTTAGTCATAATAATATTAGATTATGCAGCGATAAGAAAATTGAAAATTATAGTTCTCTGGAAAGTGTTTTTTGTAGTTGAATATGTATAGTTCTCTTCTTTGTTAAACAAAATTATATATTGCCAGTAATTATTACTTCCGGAAAAGATAAAGTTATTTTCTACAAAAAAAATGGTTACCCAAAGATCTTAACGCTAGTTTGTGGGGGTTTTCAAGAAAAATACTTTTATTTCTGTTTATTCAAGGCTTGCCGTTCATAGCTAAAAAAAAATATTTAAATAGAATTTATAGAATGTTTACCTTAGCATTCCATGCTAAAATGGAAGTCTAGTACTGTTTTCTATCTTTCAAAAAAACCATATCAAAATAATTACAATTAAGGTAATAAGTAAGTTTTTAAGAAAACAATTTAAATGATGTCATAAAATATATTAATAATAACATGGGGTACTATGAGTGACAAGTAGTTTTTGAATGTGCGAGTATATCAACATATTATTCTTATATGAAAATGACTCTATGCATTTTAAAACATCGTTGTTATTATATTACAATAACCCTTTAAGTGGTAACAAGTATTAGTGGATAAGCACTAATATAATTATTAGTGGTAACAAGTATACATCCTACATAAAAGTGAAATAAACGAGTGGAGAAACCACCCATTGTTAGTACTCCATATACATAGATTGTTCAGACCACTTGCAACCAGTCTTTAAAGCTAGCATTTCTGAGTATATCTGGAGGCCAACATCTTTTTAGCCTTCCCTTAATCTGATGGGATGATAATTCTTGAATAAAACGATTTAGATTAGTGGGTAATATTCATGGAATTTGCGGTATGAAGTTGGGATTTCTTGGTAGATAAAAGGAGTTTTCAGATCATTATGTATCGTTAAAAACATAAAAGGGAGGTTGGAAGCATTTTTTTATAACAGAAAAAGGACTTTAATGAATAGTCAAGGTTGAGTGTTCACATTAATTCTGAAACTATAAGAAGGAAACATGAAAACCCAGTTAGGAAAGTGCAAAAAAGATAGTATACCCTCCGTAATCAGCACTGAACACGGAAGGTAACCTCGGCCAGTGTGAAACCTCTATATGCCCAACTATCTTTTTACAATCTATCACAAAATTAGGAACTTGGAATGTAAATTGTTGTGTTAATTTTAGAACTTGATTTTAGTGTTTCTAATTAAATTTGAGTTATATTTTTTAAGCGCAATTAATATTTTAATAATCATTGAAAAGAGTGTGGACCGAAACATGTCAGTATTAGTTTAACTCTAGTCAAAAGAACGTTTGTTTCAGTTGAAAGGTCTTAGTCTTTTTTCTTATTTATGACCCTCATAAAGACGTACTTTATTGAAAATGACACCAAACTCAGCGGATAACTGTTTCTTAACAAGCTTATTAATGTTACTAAATAATTATCTCGTTATTCCATCTACACAATAAAGTATATCTCCTATAGTTGACATGATTTGAATGATCAACATTCATCTTGAAAACGTGAATGACTTCTTGTGTGAATTTTCTAGTTTATTATATATGGAAAGTAAAGACAGTGGAGGCACATATATATGGGGGTTACATGCTGACGATTGGAGAAATACTTTATTGTTTAAACAAAATAACGAGAGTGTTATTTTGAAAAAATAGTAAGCTTGTTAACAAACAGGTATTGCCTAAGTTTGGCATCATTTTCAAGAATGTATGTGCTATGGAAGGCTTGCTACAAAGATTTACATTTGTATAATTCTGTTTGTGCCATACGATCTTGAAATTAGTATCTTTTCCAAATAATATCAATTTTTTTAATATTTAAGGAGGATATTATAACATTTTTTGCTAATTAAGAACCTATATTATAGCAGCAATGATATTATTTTGTAAAATTTAAATCTGGAGTATCAAGGGCATTTTACAGAAAATAGTATTAAAATAAAAGTATTATATGGGTTCATTATAATGCTGCAAGTTACCCCTCTTCCTTCTCAGTTACAGATACAACATAATTGAGGTCAACTCATATTTAAAATGTTATTGTCTGTACAAGATTTAAAATACTTGTTAATAGAGAATTAAGTAACACTGGTGAGTAATAGCCATGCTACAAAAATTTAAGTTATTTTTTAACTTAAATACTGATTCAGGAAGTAAATTGTAGATAATATAGAAATTTACTGGAACAAGAAGTTTGACAATAATAATAATGGTAAGACAGTACAATAACTATTAAATTTGTGAGAGACAAGATATCCTGCGAGATTAAACATTTGACAAATATTGAGGGCAAGATTTATATTGATGTAAATGCTGGCAAGAATAGGGTAGAGACTACATTGTGAGGGTGAGATTGGTCAAGGGGACGAGGAGTCATTAAGGTTGGGAATTGAGGCCGTAAGAGGGCTGTTTATGGCAGAAGCTGAATCGATTAGAAGGGCCTCCTGACATCGCGTCACGTCCCCATCGCCTGCAAGGGCCCTCAATTAGATCTTACTCCCTTTCCCTTCAACCTTTAATTCTCTGTAGACCAGGTACAATTACATACTCTCATAATGACCTTGATCTGTCACGTCCTTGCTGAAACTCCTACGGAATAGTTAATGATATTACCTCTTGAACCTCGTTGGCAGTCGCATCCCTTACCAGCTCCAAACAAATCCTGTTGCATAAAATATGTTCAGTATTTATTTTAATTGCTATTTAGAATTGAAATAAAAATAACACAAATTTTCGAATATAGTTGTAATCTACATAATACAACTGTCATTTTGTTTCAATATTTGCAGTTACTAGGGGAGTTCACAAGCACAAATATTTCTCCCCAGAGATGTGCATCTTTTTAACTATAATGCTTAGTTAAATTCTTGTAGAAATGATTTCTAAAGATCATTTATTAATTCATATTGCTATTATTTCTTTAGTAATATTTGTTTTAAAATGACATTTATGCATTTATAAAGCTACTGGTATACTATATCAGTTAGCCAAGGAATGTTAAAACTCAAAACATTTCAAACAACTATATTTAAGACATTCTAAACCACAGATTTACACCTGGAAGGGAAGTGACCAACCTTGCAGTATATCCTGCCAAATTATTAGTGTTTTGTGTTATTTATTAAATGAGCCATTGGGTAGCAATAAAGTACTCTTTTTGTAATAATTAGGGTCTTGTGCTTGAATTTTTAGCCATTTCTTAAAATTAAGATTATTTCCTACAGATAGAAGTTAATTAAAAAATTGAAAAAAAGGCACTAATTTTAATAATCCTTGAAGGTTTATGTACTTTGAGATTGCTATCATTTATTAGCAGTGGACATGAGTGGAAAACGGAGAGGAGAAAACAAGAAAAGAAGAAAGTTACGGTCCAATGGAAAATATTTACGACGCGAAATCAATTCAAGAAGCCAACAATACACCAGAGAGTCCACATTATGCATTAAAATTATTTCAGAAATAGCTTCATTCATTTAGACTATCTATTAAAAAGTTAATGGAGGAAAGTGGTCATGATTCGATTCAGCATATGTATGTCACACCTACTTGTGCATTAGAATTGGTGATAGCAAAGTTGGTTTGTAGATAGATGACAGAGAAAGTCTTTGTAAAAAGGCTTGCTGCAAATTTAGGTTTGTTGAATTTCATTAAAACTATAAAGCTTATCACGAATATTACTAGTCGACATGTTTAGAATGTACTAAATTCATCATTAGGACAATGATGAGAATAATAATTAGTTAGTCAGTATATATATGGATGGTGGATTTCTATAGCAATGTTTACAGGACATCTTTCTTGGTCAGGGATCATTAAGGAGGGTGAAGGTATGGTGGTTGGACTCACCTTCTACCTGGCTAATTTGGGTCAGTCTGTTGGAAATTTGTTTTAAAATTCCAGAAGAATTATTAATTTGGATGTTTATGGCTGGCTGCTTTTCTTGAATTATTATTGCTTCTATTAATTGTAATTTAAAATGGTTCTCTTCTCTGGCAATAATTTTCGTGGAATTGACCATAATTTCTCTTATGGTCATAAGTTTTGTCTTATGAACTTATGTTCTATGAAATTTTGGGGCACCGGCGGAAAGGTGTATTGTTAGTGCTCTGAACAATGAAGTTGTAGTCAGTCATTCTTATAAATGAGCTTTTACGTGTCTCGTAGCTCCCGATATTACATGAATGCTCATATACAAGATTTGTTTCTTTTGACTCATCGACGCTTGGACTGTTCTTCATTATTAAACTGCCTATTGAAGGAAATTGGTAATAAAGTATCAGGGTCACACTATCCTCAGGCTTAATGCATTTAACATTAATTTTTAATATACGGTCATCAGTCCTACATCATCCGTATACTGGTTCTTGTAGAATAGTTTTTGGTTTATGCCTGTCTTAGGCTCTAATTGTCTGTGGTGAATCTATTCTCCAGGTAGCGTTCTAAAATGCTGTGCGTGAATCTATTCTCCAGGTAGCGTTCTAAAATGCTGTGCGTGAATCTATTCTCCAGGTAGCGTTCTAAAATACTGTCAAAATATTTGTTTAAGTAACCATTGCCAATCAGCGCTTCCTTGGTTAAAGAAATATAGCTGTTACAAATGTCCCAAATGAGGTGGTTTTTGTAAGTTCTGTTGACGAAGGATCTGATAGGTCGGATAGGTTTAGGTGTTGGTAGGTGTTCTGCAAATAGATGTCTGTAGTACGTTATTATGTAGGTTGATATTTACATCAAGAATATTCATTCTCTTTTCTATTGTAAATTTGAGGCATGAGTGGTTTTAAAATGCTGACTAAGGTTTAGTAGTTGTTCTGAATCTCTTGCGAAACAAAGCCATCATCCACATATCTACAATATATAGAAGTTTTAAGTAAAAAGAGCTGTTGTTTAAAATTTTATTTTCGACGTAACACGTATAATAGTTTTGCAAATGTGACTCCCAGGGGTGAACCCATTGCCACGTCGTCAGTTTGAAGGCACATGGAGCCATCTATGTGCGTGAGTAGCCTCAGAGTAGAGGCTACTAAACAAATAAGTTTCAAAAGTAGTTCACTACTATCGAAGGAGCTATATAAAGCAGCAAAACAACTGAGATAACAACCAGATTTAATAATAAGACGAGTGGGCAAGTCAAACTCATATGTATTAATGGACCGTCAAGTGTACAAACAGAAACTGTTTGGTTTAGCCAGGTCAAGACCGACAAGCTAAAGACAAGAGTGTAAATTTACAAAGAAAAGACAGAGAAAATTTTGGAACCTATTTTAGGTGAATACATTCCAAGATATATTTATGCGACAGTAAAACAACATTACACAGGATATCCACTGCGCCCTATACTCAGGCAGGTACCACGCCCACCTTCTGTTTAGCCAAACAACTAAATAAAATCATCACTCCATATATGCCAGTGAATTATTTATTAAAATTAACTGATAATTTTTTTGACATAGTTAAAACAAGAAAGCCTGAAGGAGCTGTCGGATGCCTGGATGTTGAATCATTACTCACAAATCTTCTAGTAGAAGAGACCGTTAGAAATTAATTGTGACTGTATCTAATTGAATGAAAGAAGCATGGCACCTCCACCCATCACTAGGCAGATTATAGAAGACCTTTTACTAGCATGAATGACAAGTCCTTATCAATAAAGGAAAATTTGATGCCTATTTATACAAATATATATGATCAAACCACAATAAGAAATGGGAAAACAAGACTAAAATCTTTCAACCGTAACAAGCGGTCTTCGACAGAGTCGAAAACCCAACTGAAACACTAGATTTTTGACACTAGGGTTTTTGCCTCTGATAAAGACCGCTTGTTATGGCTGAAAGCTCTTAGTTTTGTTTTCCCATTTCTTACTGTGGTTTGATCATTGATTGTTATTTCACGTGTTTATGTGAAATTTGTATATATATATGATGAGGAAGTTAGCAGTCATTGGCTATTTTTATTGATTTGAATTATTTAAATTAAAGTATTTTCTTATACCTCTAATATTACTTTGCTGTACATAAGTATGTCGTATAGAACTTTTTGTTCTGAAGTTTTAATTCACTTGTATTATAATAAATTTAGTAAACGTTTAGTGCAAATAAAGTAAACTATTATTTTAAATAATAAATTTTATCATCAGAACATAAGAAAAAATGAAATAAATCTCCGTTGAATGTATACCATTTTTAAATGATAAAAATTCCGTAGCTAGGGAATTACTTCTGCTTGATGTAAAGGTTTTTGAAAGGGGAGAAGCAGATGGTCTACGCTGTCCATTTCCTTTTTTATAAAAGTGATTTAATAGGTTTGTGTTTTCCCAGTCTTCAGCTTTAATTAGTTTTCTGGTCCCACAAAGTCTTCATTTGTTTAACTTTTGTAATGCTAACAACCTCGTTTTAATAAACAAGTTCACCATCTTCATCGTGTATCTCTCATAATAGTCACAATAAAAAAATCTCATACCAAATATAATTAAATATATTGCTGTCTTAATCAACTGATATCGTAAAATATTACACCAAATAACGCTATTTTTTAAACCACACTCTCTAACTTGTCTTCGTGCTTGGTACCCAGTTAATAAACCTCAAATAATTGTTTAATATTTCTTTCAGAATAGTAGGCTAAACTCCACATTACTACTAGTAAAAATGATATCAAACTCATCGACCATCAATTGGATATTGTTATTATTTTAATATTTCTATCCGGTAGAAGTAAAACTAATTCATCTGCTATAGTATTATTAAAATTATAGATTATCAATTTAATTATTTGATTCAATTTATTGGAACAATTTAATATGATAATTTTTTAATTTGTAACAACCAAACATCTACAACAATCAAAAAGAAATTATTATTATTAAACTGAGAGCCAGTCTCATTAGACTACTGCAAACCGGAGTCATATCTGACCCATTGTGCTTCCATTTTTAGTTTTGATGTAAACATAAGAATTAAAGTTTTTCAGTGATTTTGATAACAGTCCTTAAAGGAGTATCTCTCATCTCTCACATTTTTTTGTTCTGGATATACCTTCCCAAAAATCTATAACATCTAAAAGAATTGATTGCCTAGCTTTCAAGCAGAATGCGTTCAGAAGATTTCGACAATTACAGAAAGAGTGTGCATGATTCACATGATGTTGATTGTAGCTTCCATAAGCAGACTGTTAATATTGATTTTGTTTTTAATATATTTAAATCCCAACATTGAATATTTAACTTTCCCTACAATAAAATCTATGTTAGAAAGAAATCTTTTGACTCAACTAGTCCCAGTTATTGTAGACACCTTTTACGTGCTCCATCATTCATCTATTTGTTTATTGTAATCTAAGATAAAACTGACGTGTTAGATGCTTTAGGGCTGTAGGTGAAGAAGGCTTTATGCCTCCAACTTTTTTGAACCGATCTACATCCTTATTCCCCTGTATAGCATGTGTCTAAGAAACTCTATCAGAGTTATACTACTTTTTCAATTTTCATATTAATTACTGACCAGTAACTGTACGACAGAAGAGCCTCCCTCTTTCTTGATGTCAAGAAGGCTCTAATCTAGGTGATTATTTCTGATTACTTCTTTGGACCATCTAGTAACGTATTCCATATGAGATATGGTAACTGGCTACATACTGTCAAAACTGTTAATATTTGGATGTTCTAAATTTTTAATAATTTTATTTCTCATTGATTCATTCTAATTTTTTTTCTAACCTCAATATACTGTCAATTTATTCTTTTTTCATAAATTTCGTGTTTTCATTAAACCGTAAAATTATTTTATTTTTGTTAATCCCAACATTTGGAGGTGATTCTCTTGGTTTATTCTCTGATGGGATCTTTTTGCCAATTATCAAATATTTTTTTTGGTTATGTCTTCTCACATTAGAACAGATAGGATCTTATAGTTGCAATTTTTGTGATTCTGTTATACCCTAACAATATTGAAAACCCATGGAATATTCGTAGTAAGAAAATACGTAATATAAAACAGTAAATATTGTAAATCACCCGATAAGTACTCGTACCATAAATTATTAGCTGTTTGGAAATAGATAAGAAAAAAAATAACCTTTTCTATGGATCAATATTACCCAAAAACACTTGATTTGTTGAACACTGTCACAACTATATACCTAATGTTAAGATTTGATAAAAAATTGCAATACATAGATTACTTTTATGGCTTTAATTCTTTATGAAATATAAAAATGTCTAAGAATTTCACAAACTAAATGATATTTAATAATTAAATGTCTGTCAAATTTTATTAATAAACAATGGCATGACAATTGCATGTGACTTAATCTGTTAAAAAAATCACAATAGTAATAATTAAAAAAATAATACAATTAATATTAATTTAAAAAAAAAGAAACACAGCGGGTTATCCGTTATTCTGGTTTCATTTTTCAAACTTTAAAAATTCATCAACGTATACAATTATTTAAATATGTTAATTTTTTTCTGCATAATAATTTTACATTGAATTATTTCGTAAAATTTTAGTTATCCATTTTTTTTTTACTGTAACACGAATGTCTTGTAATGATTAAGTCCTTTATATAGCCCGTTTCCGACAACTATCATTTTGCCAGGACAAATATTGATATTCCCATTATACAATTTTGTCTAAAAAGAATAAGTGAAGTTTGAATTATAGGACCCATTTCTCGGTGAATTATGAATTTAAATTAATAAAAAGTGTGGATTTTACTCAAGCAAATATAATCAATAAAACATCAAAAATTAACTCTGGTTACCTCAAATGGTGTAAACAGTAAAAAATCTTCAAATCATGTTAGTTATACTTTACTTATTGTAGTATGTTATGAAAGTTTGTTTTTATTTCACAGAATAATGATTTATGCATTAAGATTATCAATGAGCCCACTATATCCAACACAAAACAATATCAGTGCGATAAGAGAATTTCCCTGAGATGTTTATGAGCATTTCACAGACAACTGAATTAATGACCGCTATTGTTTCTGGTCTTGGATGATTACGTGTAGCGGTGACTTATGAAAGTAAACGCCACTAGCAGTAAATAATTACCTTTTTAGGGTGATCCACTGCCTAAGAATCGATCCATTAGTAGCCATAAAAATGAAAAACCATTCAATGAGAGGACCACTATACACCTATAAACAGCTGAAGAGGCTTTCTTATCAGCCATATGTTGACTGTGTTATTAGAGATGGCCAAAGAGAATACATATACCTGGCTAAAGAAAAATGTTATTTGAGTAGCATATACAGTGATATAGCTGATATTTCTATTCTTTCCTTTTTTTAATTTTATAAAAAATGCAATTAGGAGATTTTTTTAAAACATAATTGAATGGTTTATCCATATTTATGTTGTTTATCGATAGATTAATAAAATATTTAAGTTTCTTAAATGACCTTTTGAACTAGTTAAAATTTCACCTTTTTTTGTAAATAACAATAAAGTAACTTCCCACATATTAACAAGGTCCAAATGCTTAGATTTTCTTAGAACAAAAAACTACATCTACCTTTCTTTTGATGAGTATATCTGTTAATCCTAAAAACTTATACTTGGCTTACAGTACAGATTAAAACATTAATGTTTTAAAATTATTCCAATGAAATCAACTCTATAATGGCTTAAACCCAACTTTCTTATAGTAAATTCGATATCAAACTCGTCGCTACAGAATTTAATGTGACTATCGTATCAATGCAATATCACGCTCTGTGGTGCAGAATCATCAAACTCAAAGAAAATATATTCCATGATGTAATTTATTGTATGGTGCTATATTGATTTTACCATTACAGAAAAATTCATATCATAATAACGTAACAGGCTATTATGATTAGTATTCAATGACCTCGCGCACATTCTGGCCATATCTCTTCCTTTTGTTGTTTTAAAATTACTTCAACTTTTAAGTTATTTAATGATCTTTATTGTAGGGTAAAAATCTAATAAAATGGTCTCCACATATAAAACTTTTAATGATATAAACAACGCGTTTCGAACACGTAGTGTTCTTCCTCAGGCATTAACTAAAAAATACAATGACACCAGAGAGTTATCTATAGTACAAAGTAAATAAGTACAAAAATTATTATAAAATAAAATAAGGCAGAAAGTACGAACCTAAGGATGAGTGCCTCTGAATAAGACTGACTGGAAATGGAATGGACATGGGTGGGGGTATAGGGTACATCTGTTTCTTATTAGAGCAGGTACATTTTTCTCTTAAAGTTAGGCTGAGCCTTTACATTTTCTTTTAGACTAAGTGTAGGAAACATATTGAAAAAATAACACACAGAGCTATAACAAAATATAAACCAAATATATGTATAAGGAGAAAGTAGAACTGTTATTTTTTCAATATGTTTCCTACACTTAGTCTAAAAGAAAATGTAAAGGCTCAGCCTAACTTTAAGAGAAAAATGTACCTGCTCTAATAAGAAACAGATGCAACCCTATACCCCCACCCATGTCCATTCCATTTCCAGTCAGTCTTATTCAGAGGCACTCATCCTTAGGTTCGTACTTTCTGCCTTATTTTATTTTATATTAATTTTTGTACTTATTTACTTTGTACTATAGATAACTCTCTGGTGTCATTGTATTTTTTAGTTAATGCATGAGGAAGAACACTACGTGTTCGAAACGCGTTATTTATATCATTAAAAGTTTTATATGTGGAGACCATTTCATTAGATTTTTACCCTACAATGAGTAAATACCACATAATAACTGATTGCACTACATTAGAATGATCTTTATAAGGATTCATGGAGAACTATCGCTTTCTTCTAGATAGAATCCATTATAGCATGGCTCTGGGAGTTCCTTTTTATTCTTTTTATTTTTTTTCTTTTGTAAAAACTTTGAGCCCTCAAGGGAGTTCTTTTCTTTCTTCTTGAGAAAGGTAGAAGGACTGTTTTAGTTGGATTTATGTCCTGATATATCTCTTTTACCCCCTGCTTCACCAATTAAAAGGACACTTTACGAGGTCCAAAGTAGTCCAAGCATTGTTCTTCTTATAATAATAAAGATATTGCATACCTCTGCATATGGTACCCTTAGTTACCTGGAGCAGTGATTTTCAAATGGTGCGCCCGAGTGCATTGGTATATCCTGGAAGGTAACCAGGTGCGCTCCAAGATATCAGAAGATTAAATTTATATAACAGATTTATATTTTAAAATTTTGTATTACTTTCATTTATTTTAAAACACAAATGGTTTTCAAGTCTACATCAAGTTTCCACCACTTGATATTTTGAACTGGAAAGTAAATTTCTTTAATTTTTAAGCAGCAATGAATAAAACTGCTTTCTATTTTCCTTTCCTTGGGGGATTTGAATTATTTGTTACTGATCTCTCTCCCTCACTCACTCTCTCTCTTAAAAAAAACTATTCCTTTTAATTTTCAATCAGTTTCTATTTCCAAATTCCAGGTAAATTTTCTTTATTAAAATCAGTAATGCAATCAGTAATAAGCTTTGATTATTTCAAAGGTGCGGCCTGAAGTAAAAAAGTTCAGGCCGTAACACTAACAAACGAAGTACAGCAAAGGATGATAGAACACCTCCTAAAATGGTTACCACTATTATTACTTCTGGAAGATACTAGATTTACACAAATTATTCTTGCATTATTTTACTGTAAATAGTTCTGTAGTTCCTGGATTAAAACACCTGAGCTTTCACGTAAAAAAGGTATCAGTCTGTTCTGTTGTTATGAACAATAGGCTGAAAAAAGCTGTGAGCGCACTGTAATACCACAAAAAGGCTTAAAACACATGTTGTTTTGTATGTAAATCTCCATATTTTGAATGATGGTGAATAAACAACATTGTTTTCTCAAACACTTTATGAAACCTATACATTTCAACTGAGTGTGAAATAAATGGATAACATTTTTGTTCATTTATTATTTTAGTGTATTGTTCTTCTAAAATTAAAATATCGTTGACTGACAAAAAAATACCATAAAAAATTGCTATATCGTATTACCAAAAAGGTAACATAAAATGGTAGACTTTTATTTATAAATAACAAAGAAGTAACTTTCTCATATTTCAATATTCTTACATGGAATGGGTTTCCTTAGCTCACCGAGAATTATATATTTAACCTTCAGATTCGTTAATGGATGTGACATACTGATTGATTACAACACTTTCACTGAAAACCATCAACGCTGGAAAACAGCATAAAACAGAAGATTGATATGCTTTTGGAGTTATCGCTTTAAGAATTATATCTGTTTATCATATAAAAACATTAAATGGATTCTAAATTCAAATATTAACAATATACCTAATATTTATTTTTCTAATGTATTCTTTTATTAAAATTTAAATAGTAACACACTTTGACAATTCTGTTAAACATTTTATATTATATTAGAATTAGAAAAAACGGTCATTCCTCGTAAGTTGATATCGGAGATGTTGGAGCGCTTTCGGATCTGGTCCATCTTCATTCGCAACAAGATGGACCAGATCCGAAAGCGCTCCAACATCTCCGATATCAACTTACGAGGTACGACGGTTTTTTCTAATTCTAATATTAATCTTACTAGCCTCAGTGGTAATAACAATATGCATGTATTTTATATATTATACATCAATGAAAGAAATCTAACAACAACAAGAGCTTACGAAGTTAAGGTATCAGTTTTTATATCACTGGTATAGAGTATTATCATATTTATCCTCCATCAGATATAGTTGTATTGTTTATATGCTTGATTACAGTTTGCAAAAGGTTTAGTTAGGTTAGGTTAGGTTACAGTGACCGTCCCGAGAAAGAACACACATAGGCTGCAAGCATTCTCCTTGTGATACCACAAAGCAAAATTGGGGCTATTCTCCCCCTTCCCTGGTCCACTCGAACCACCTCTAGAGAACAATAAATCTAGAGAGATCCCTGATACCAGTGGATGCTAAGTTCTCAAGATTGTCAAAGAAATATTCTCCTAATTCTTCTTTCCTTCTTTGAGCCAAACCAGGGCATTGACAGAGAAAGTGAGGAATTGTCTCTTCCTCTTCCTTGTTCTGGCATGCCCTGCAAAAAGGTTTACTTAATACAGCAATATCTGGTAGTGTATTTTAAATTCTTCCCATGAAGATTTATTATTTTCTATGCAAATTTAAAATCAGTTCTAATAAGTTTTTTTAGACAAAATTAGACGTGATTGTTTTAGAAACCTTGTATTTACTTCCTTTCTTGTCCATTCTGCAATGATACCCTTGGGAATGTTGGTGTATGAGACAAAATAGGGCTAAGCCACAGTCAATTTGATTGGATCCAAATAAACGTAGTTGTGATTACAATTATCAAGTAATATATATTCTAATACTATATTATAAATAATAATAAAACTCTATATGAGATTTATTATTATTGTTATTATATATTATTATTTACTTTGTTCCAATAGTATGCAGACAAGAGTAAATTTTATTTGTATATATAAATGAATAATGCAGTATTCTTCTATATTTTTCATTTGTTTGATGTCATCGAAAACTGTTATATTTTTAATGTTATCTTATTTGTCGCAATTTCTAAAGGGATTTTTTAAAAGTATTAGTGTTATAAATATTTCCCTCAGCATATCCATTAATGCATAAATTATTTGTTTTATAACATTGGATATAACATATATAAATTTTTCAGCTATTTAAAAAAAAATTCTTTATTTTTATTAAATGAATGATTCAAACAATATGTTTTTCATTTCATTTATTAATAGTGAAACAAATAATATGATATCAAGATTTGTTAAGAAATACAGAATACCTAAGTCATTATATTTTCTGAGTCATATGAGTTTAACTTATGCCAAGGGCTCTCATAAGGTGAACACATTTAAATTTTAAGTCATGATGTCATACCATCAGTTGATTTTTACTTCAAGAATTCAAAATTCAAAGTAATTGATTTTAATACTTCCCCTAAGTAAAGTATAGTAACCACGAAAAGATTTTTCCTTGAAGTTTTAGAGTATTTACATGCTTTTTAACATGTACATATGCAATATCAAGTATGATTGGTATTTACGTTTCAATCTCCTGATGGATGTCTTTGTAAGATCCGCATTTAGAACACTTGTGCACGATATCAGAACCTCGACAGATCCCTATTTTAAAATTTCCAATACATATTAGTCAGGTAATCTGTCTACCGCAATCTTCCTCTTAGCCATTATGATTGCAACATTTGGAACACTTCATCACATGAATGCAGTCGATTTCAGAGAAAATTCTCCTGGATATCCTTTCATCCAGAAATGTTTTCCTTCATTTGATACTATCCACAAATACTAATGTTTTCTAGCTTAATTGTTTATATTAAATTTAAAAGCATTCATTTTACTTTATACTGTAACAACATTAGCACTTTTGCAAAACGCCTAATATATTTTACACATTACTTTTATCAGAAATAAATTAAATTAAATAGTAAATTACTAGCTTTAATCATTTAGATTAAAAGAGTTCTAAAACTTCTGGTCAGACACCATCTGAGTTAATTATTTTTTTTTCATTAACATTTTAATTTCTTTTTTGTTATTAGATTTCAAGAGGATATTTTCTAGTTAAACTCGGTTTAGTCTATTCACTCCAAGTTTCATATCTCTTGGATTAAAGATCATTGTTATGCATTTTTTGTTGCCCATACCAGATTACTTACCCTTTCATCAAATTATATGTAATCATCAAATTCTATTCAAAGTTCTCTTTGGTTCATCACTCATTTTCTTTGACTTCGGTCAACCAATAATATAAATTTAATAATATACACCACTAAAATGATTCTAATTTTTTTAAAAAATGTGGGAAAGCAATTGTTATTTAACTAGTTAATAAAATTGATGATGTTTGCTGATTTTAAAATGAGATCGTTTTCTTCAAAAATAATGAGAGTAATTGAATCAGATATATTTAACGATTATATTTAATTTAATTACAAATGCACAACTGAATTAGTGCATTATTTATGGTAAGTAAACTTGTATTCTTTTTGCAATGCAATAACGAATCATTAGCTATAATGATCAAATTGCTATGGTCAAAACTAGATTGACTCATGTGCTTGAGGTTTCTGAACAACTTTTAGAAAGTTTTTAGATTTTATCTGTGGCTGTGTAAGTAACTGCGAGATTACAAATGTAAAAAAGTTAGTTATATTATAATTTTATAATTAAATATTGTATTGTATTAATCACACTATATATGCTTGTTACGTAGCATAAGCGTAGTTGTATATTTAAATAAATATGTTAAGAAAAATATTGGTTGAATAAAATGTTAAAAGGATATATTATTTTTTCAGATGTATTTTCAACTTGGTTAATTATTTAATTATTTGAAGTTCTGTGTTTTTATCTCAGTTCAAAATCATACATATCAACAATAATCATGGTGAGATTGATTTAATTTAGTAGTAACTAAGTAATTTAGTAAAATCATTGTTTACACAGTCAGGTTGAAAGTTGTCACCAAAACGTATGATGGGCAGGTCCATCAAATGTCAGGAATACACCGAACACCGTTGATTCTACGTGTAATGTCCCAATGTTTGCTATAGTCATGTCAAGAGACCCTAAATAGCAATTGACATCATACAAAATAAATATGAGCATTTTTAGGTCCCATTTTGAGCCGAAAGTTTTATTTTTTCCATAAACAATATGTTTACTTAAACAATGAAGCAATCTTCATTCTGAAAGAAATTTTATTGTTTAATCTTCAAAATAAAAAAAATCTGATTATTTTGCTGAACCAAACACCAAAGGAATATAGTTAATGGGTTAGTTCCACTGAGGTTAGTAATATTAGAATTAGTAATAATACAATCCGTCATACCTCGTAAAGTCTCAAAGATTTTAGGACTTGAGACTTTACGAGGTATGACAGATTGTATTATTACTAATTCTAACCATAGGAATGGATTAGATTTAAGTTCTATATTTTACTGTTTAAACATATTTTCCATTAATTTGCTAAGGAAATGAAAACATCTAAGTTCTATCAAGAAAAATTGAAACATACATTACTCATGCATTTATTATAAACTCAGGAACATTTTTCCTTTTCAGGTTTCATGGATGAGGAAAAGAGATCTGCATATCCTAACCAGCAATATTTTCACATACACTGGTGACTCAAGGTTCAGCGTTATTCACCCTGAGGTGTCCGATGACTGGAACCTCAAAATAGAATACGTACAAAAGAGAGATGCTGGCATTTACGAGTGTCAAGTCAACACAGAACCCAAGTTAAACGTGGCCATTCGTCTTATTGTTGAAGGTAATCATCCTTAAACATACTTTAAGCATGCTATCATTTTATTGTAAATTATTATATGAGAATTCTTTCAGGTTGAGACCATTATATATGACTATGATTCAATAGCAAACATTTTTATGTAAGGCATTGAGTTTTTTGAATTGAAAAGCAGAATAATGATAGTAATTTAGTTTCTATTTAACAACAGAACGTAAAATAGAAAACTGTTTTTTTAACTGGATCACTGTATTCTTTTCCGTTTATATACTACAATTTTTACTTAGTTCTAAAGAATTCGATTAGTTAATTCTTTTTTTTTTTATCTCATGTTTGGACCATGTTAGTTAGGCTATAATGTGTACCTGGGACCTAGAGTATTCCTCATGAACTTCTAAAACTTCAATATATGCTGTTGACTTTACAAAAAAAAAGACAAAAAACCAAAATAAAAAAACAAAAAACCAAGCAAATTGATCACATTTTGTACTCTTCTTATTCCCTGCTATTGGCAAACCATGGTTTAGAGTGTCCATTATAAAAAATATTTCAGGTTTATTTTGCCGTTGTTGTATATGTTTCGTATTTCCAACAAATATATGTTTCCATTTATGGTCCATGTTTGGACCATGTTAGTTAGGCTATAATGTGTACCTGGGACCTAGAGTATTCCTCATGAACTTCTAAAACTTCAATATATGCTGTTGACTTTACAAAAAAAAAAGACAAAAAACCAAAATAAAAAAACAAAAAACCAAGCAAATTGATCACATTTTGTACTCTTCTTATTCCCTGCTATTGGCAATTTTAATTATAATTTTAAATTATATATTTAAGAGATAATAAATAACAATATGACCTTGGTAGTTTCCGAGACCAAAAAAATAAATTATTTCACTGGGGTGATTTATAAATTTACATAATCATTGCATGTATTTAAATTATATAATGTTATTGTTACAATTAATAGTGTAATTTAAATGTTATAAAACACTTTGATCAGGCTTAATAATCATTGCTGTGGTTTGGTAGGAGATCATAAAGACCTGCATGATAACGCTATGCATGTCTTATAACCACAAACGCTTTCGCAAAGGCCGTCCTCATTCTCATCTCGGTAACCTAAGCCGACCAGCAGTATTATATAATGATTATCTATTCATTTAAGCTTTTGGTTGTTGGAGTAAAAATTAATTTATATTAATTAATCTGAATTGTATTTATGGTTATAAATACTTATCCTTATTAATTTGCATTGTCTTATTTCGGTAGATATTTTCATATTTAGTATTAAATGTGCAATTACTGGTGCAATCAGTTTTTATGGAGACCAGCTGGCAGGTTAAATGAATATTATTGTGTTTTGATGGGAAGCAGTGGTAATAATTAGATCATATAGCTATCTGATTGTTTTTGTATTAGTCCATGACAAGTCATACTGTCATCTGAGTATTTTACAATCATATGAGTCTAACCTCGCTGTTATGTGAGCGTCCATCATTAATCAAAGTCTAATCACAATATTGTCTGAGTGTCTATCATTAGTCCAAGTCTAATCACAATATTGTCTGAGTGTTCTTACAGCAGTCCAAGTCAAATCATGCTGTTATCTAAGTGTTCTTGCATTAAAGTCAAGTCTTGCTGTTAACTAAGTATTTTTGCATTAGTGAAAGTCTAATCATGCTGTTATCTGCTTCTTCTTGCATTAGTCTAATCACACTGATGTCTGAGTGTTTTAACATTAGTCCAATTCAAATCATGCTGTTATCTGCTTGTTTTTGCATTAGTCTAACTGTAATCACAATGATGTCTGAGTGTTTCAGCATTAGTCCAAGTAAAATCATGCTGTTATCTGCGTGTTCTTGAATTAGTCTAACTCTAATCACAATGATGTCTGAGTGTTTCAGCATTAGTCCAAGTCAAATCATGCTGTTCTCTGCTTGTTTTTGCATTAGTCTAACTCTAATCACAATGATGTCTGAGTGTTTCAGCATTAGTCCAAGTCAAATCATGCTGTTATCTGCTTGTTTTTGAATTAGTCTAACTCTAATCACAATGATATCTGAGTGTTTCAGCATTAGTCCAAGTCAAATCATGCTGTTATCTGCTTGTTTTTGCATTAGTCTAACTCTAATCACAATGATGTCTGAGTGTTCAGCATTAGTCTAAGTCAAATCATGCTGTTATCTGCGTGTTCGTGAATTAGTCTAACTCTAATCACAATGATGTCTGAGTGTTTCAGCATTAGTCCAAGTCAAATCATGCTGTTATCTGCTTCTTCTTGCATTAGTCTAATCACAATGATGATTGAGTGTTTTAACATTAGTCCAATTCAAATCATGCTGTTATCTGCTTGTTTTTGCATTAGTCTAACTCTAATCACAATGATGTCTGAGTGTTTCAGCATTAGTCCAAGTCAAATCATGCTGTTATCTGCGTGTTCTTGAATTAGTCTAACTCTAATCACAATGATGTCTGAGTGTTTCAGCATTAGTCCAAGTCAAATCATGCTGTTATCTGCGTGTTCTTGAATTAGTCTAACTCTAATCACAATGATGTCTGAGTGTTTCAGCATTAGTCCAAGTCAAATCATGCTGTTCTCTGCTTGTTTTTGCATTAGTCTAACTCTAATCACAATGATGTCTGAGTGTTTCAGCATTAGTCCAAGTCAAATCATGCTGTTATCTGCGGTTCTTGAATTAGTCTAACTCTAATCACAATGATGTCTGAGTGTTTCAGCATTAGTCCAAGTCAAATCATGCGTGTTCTTGAATTAGTCTAACTCTAATCACAATGATGTCTGAGTGTTTCAGCATTAGTCCAAGTCAAATCATGCTGTTATCTGCGTGTTCTTGAATTAGTCTAACTCTAATCACAATCATGTCTGAGTGTTTCAGCATTAGTCCAAGTCAAATCATGCTGTTATCTGCGTGTTCTTGAATTAGTCTAACACTAATCACAATGATTTCTGAGTGTTTCAGCATTAGTCCAAGTTAAATCATGCTGTTATCTGAGTTATCTTTCAATAGTCCAATTCAAATAATGCTGTTATCATTCTTATATTGTTTTAATTTAGCACAAATATTAATTCATTAATGACAAGTGTTGTGAGAATTGTATGAAATCATGTCAGGTTTGTGCAAATAAATTACTTATGCTGTGACGAATGTTTCAATATGGTATATGTATACCGAGGAACTAATAATTTGATTAACTAATGACTACATATAATGAATGATCTAGTCTGAATTAGAAGAGAACTGCACTGGAAGCATTCAGAACAGGAGCTCCTGGGATGTTACCTTAACTTTAGCTTATTCTTGTATTAGTCTAATATATATAATGATTAATGTTAATTGAATTGATTAATATTTACATTATTTCATTGGATTTCTATGATAATAGGCTCAATTGTATTTTATTCACGCATAAATAGATATCTCCGCTAACAGAATAAAATTTAATTCCAATGATCCAACTATCTGGGTGTTTTTGCAATAGTTTCAATTTAGAGGCAAATCAGACCATTACTTGAGAGATTTTGTATCACTTTAATATAAAAAATTGAGATTAATAAAGGTTTTCTTTAAGGTTTCGAAATTTTTTATTTTATTAATCAAAATTTTTGGATCAGGTTCAGTCGATTTATTCATGTCGTAGCTTCACATTATTTGACTAAACCACTCATATTACTTTAGGTAGAATATCTGTCATTTTTAATGTGACTTTAGTCGTTCGATATGTAACGCTATGAAATATCCATTTCAAGAGAAACCCTAATACCATTTTTTATGTTTGTTCAATAACAGGACTGTAGCATATGATTAGTAACCGAATTATATAAGCAACGAAATGCTGGTATTAATTAGCTTCAATTATTATTATCGTCACTATTATCATTATGAAAACTAATACGAGTTCAATTATTTTGTTCCGCTTTTTTAATTATTCCTCTAAATATGTTTATCTTTATTGGTCAATTTTTTCTTATCTGAAGATGATCTATGAGATCAGAAGATTGTGTCATATATATTACGTATATATTATATTAAGTATATATATATATATATATATATATATAATATATATATATATATTAAGTATTATAAGTAATAGTGATTCAAATGTCATCAATATGGTGATGTGTTTAATTGTTTGAGTTTTTTAATAAATATTTACTTGGACAATAGATTTGGCATATACTTCTGATAATTATTCAAAAAGTTTTAGTTTGTTCTAAAATGAAAGCAAATCAAATTCAAGTCATTGAAAGCAACATATTCTGAGCAATTCAACGTGATATGTATTGTAAGAATTTTTGACATCTATAATAATTCAGATATATATATATGAATTATTATTAAAATTTTATTAAAAATGTAACCTTAATTTGTAGAAGATTTCTTCTTGATATGTTTCTCTGATTTCCTGAATAACGATTACGTCATTTAATCTAGACTAGATAACATACTTCCTATAGTTAACATGTTCGCTCTTTTCTAGAGCCATTTTTGGGGAGAGAACGATTCTCAAGGGTCATGGTTCAGGTAAACATACACAACAAGGTTAATGCCAAATTAGTGGAGAGGCATCTTGGCCACTGCTTTGCAAATGATTCTCAAATGGTTTTTTTTCTTTTTATACTGGGAAAGTAGAGTCAATTAGGAGGATTAAGGTTGTTTGTTCAAAGCTGGGGGATGAGTGACCTAAGGGGTCGTAGTTATTACCTTGGCAATGTCTATTTGGCCTTGTGTACCAAATAACTTCCAATTTTTATGGCTGATTTCTAACTGAATATTGATGATGATTCATTTTTGTATGCAATCAATAATATTAAAGGTGTTTAATATTGCGATTAATATTATTATTGTAATCTTCCATAATATTAAATCTGTGAAGATCGCATTCTTTTTTGAATATTTTGGTACCTGCTACAATGCCTTGTTAATTTGGCATTGTGCATTTGCTACATATTTTTCGGAGCTCTAGATATCAGATGCAGTGTGAGTCTTCTCGACAGAGTGGTAGGGGTTACTCCAATGTACGAGTACTTTCGGTTTTCACAGGCACCTTAGGTGCATGTACATTCGAACAGTAGATTAGTTTCTTTGAGTGGAGTGTTCTTTGTTTGGATATAAAAAAGGTCTTCTTTTCATACATATGCTAATGATTGTGGGGCTTTTATAGTAAGTAATAAGCGACTCTCTGTCGTCTTTATTTACACACTTTGTTTTGTTTTTGATGATATTTTTCAATACCCTTCATCCCTTGCTTTATTCCATCATTTGCCTCCTATCTATTGTATTGAGTATTATGCTGAATATTGTAATTCCTTTTGAAAAAAATAAAAAATTCCGGTTTATACAATACGTAATTATTTTCCATACATATTTTTTTTAGCTGATAAATTTGCAAATATGAGGGATTTTTTCAAAGTTCTGGAAATTATGCAGTAATTCAATTACGCAGAAGTTATAGGCAATGTCATTAGTACCAGAGAAGTCTTGATATGTTCACACGACTATCTAGTACAATATTTCTCAGTCTGATTTAGGTGCTTGACTGATATAGCCGCGTATTCATAGCAGTGTTTTTGTAACCATAAAAGGCGCAACAACATCTCAAAAAGCAATCATTTTCTTTTTGTGGAAAGAGCTGAAAAAGAATCAGAAATTATTAAACTTTTGCAAGAATATTTGGTGAGTTTGCAGAAACCAAAAGTACTGCTTATTGGCAGATCAATTTTTTTTAAAACCGGTAGAACATCACTTGCAGACTGCCCAGCAGTAGGCGCCCAAGCACTTTGGTAAATGAAAGAAACGTTACTGCTGTTGAGGACCTACTGAAAGATAGGCAAATGGCTATTCATAAAATTAGTGTCAGCCTAGAGATGGGCAAACGACAACTTCATGACATGTAAGTTGTCATAATGTATGTCTTGCCCTAACGCAAGACTGTTTGGGCGTTAGCTACGTTTTGGCCCTCTAGGTACTATAGCTCTTGGGACCAGAACAATTGGTCTGATTCTTGTCGTAAAGTTTAAGAGCTGTTACCCCGTTACGGTAATAAATTTTGGCAAAGAATAATTACCACTGACAAAAACGTGGATTAATACTGATGCGAAAAACTCAATCCAAAGAATGGAGCAATCCTGAAGAAGGGCCTTCACTTGAGGCGCGGGCAGTTTCATGTTGGAAAAATAATGCTTAGTGTATTCTAAGACTACAAAGAGATTTGTTGTTTAGATTATCTAGCAAAATGTACCACAATTAATGCAAATATTATTATAATTTATTATTCGGACCATTGCGACAGTCGCATGACAAAAACCGGCCTGGAAAGGGTATAAGCGTCCGTTATTGCAACAGTATTACGCAAGAACATACACCAGAAAAAAATTGAAGTATGTATTGAACGATTTACTATGGAAATTGCTTCCGTACCCATTTTATTCTCCTGACCTTGCACCCAGTAGTCATCATCTGTTCTCAGAATTGAAAAAAACCCCTACATGGTGTTCGATTTGATAGTTTAACTGTCGGAAACGTGCCATTAATAGGTGGAGGAGTTACTGAGAAAGTTCTTTGAGGACGGCATAAAAAAAATTAGATTGTCGTTGAGGTAAATGTAGTCAGTAAATGGGAATTATGTTGAGTAAATAAAATGTAATATTGACGACAATTAACAAAATGATAGGAGTTATGACTAAATTCCCAGAACTTTGGAAACATTCTATGGTATGTATAAATTGCTGTTTTAGGATTCGTCGGTAGGAAATAATAGAAAATTAAATATACTAAAACTGCTGATTTCTAATAGTACTGTCAAGAACACTAAGAGACATATTGAGGTCAATTACTGAAAAATATTTTGAAAATGAAATAATGTTATTGTAAGTTTATGAATAAGTAGATTGAACAAAATGTAGTAAAAATGGAAGAAGATATGAGTGGACCACATGGCGTGGTCCATTTGTTTGTTAGAAGCTTGTGGGCTGATATTTGCCAACAAGTCTGGCTTTTTCATTCGCTTAAGAGGCAATACTGTTGGAATCTAATAAAGGACAAGTGAGAAGAAAGGTGGAGATTCATAGCAGAATTGGAGAGTTGGATGCACTAGTGTCAGCCACCGCAATCTTACACCGTCAGGTCCTTTCACTGCGACGCATTGTTTTCCTTAGAGGCTTCTGGAAATCAAATCACCCATCCTCTCTCAACCAAAGGCTCAATTCAAAGCTATATACAAACACGTTTGCACCAATATTAGGTATTTTGCTTCTATTTGCAGAGGAAACGAACACTGATAATATACATTTTTAGTTAATAACACCTACATACATACATTTATACCACATGTCCAAAATGTTTAATTTGCTAACTTAGTAATTTAATAATAATAAATTTCGTAAACTCTGAGTTTACTATTCATTTCATCATGTAAAGTTCAATCATTATAATTATTCTTCCTATATATTTGTGTCCTATCTTCATTCACTATGTAATTCATTTTTTTCATTCCATGAAATGTGAATTATCATTAAATGTGCAGAAGTTACTATTTTTATTCAACTTTATGCTCAATAATCATTAGAGAACAGAAATTTTGATAAAATATTAAAACAGTATGTTTAAATATTTTCTTGCACTACACGTATGAACATATTACAATTTCATTTTATGATTACATTAATGATGCGAAACGTCTAGTATATGCAGAAAATATCTACAAACAAAATAAACCTGCAGTAAGACGTCTATATCAATTTCACAAAAGTGACAAGTAATGTTTCTTATGCTTCTAAACCAACGACGATCCCGCTTAAATTTTTCTTCAATTATGTTTATATATATATATATATATATATATATGATCAAACCACAATAAGAAATGGGAAAACAAGACTAAGATCTTTCAACCGTAACAAGCGGTCTTCGTCAGAGTCAAAAATCCAACTGAGTTGGGTTTTTGACTCTGACGAAGACCGCTTGTTACGGTTGAAAGATCTTAGTCTTGTTTTCCCATTTCTTATTGTGGTTTGATCATTGATTGTTGTTTCACGTGTTTATGTGAAATCTTTTTATATATATATATATAATATATATATATATATATATATATAGCTATAGATGCTAACAGTCATAACCATTCTTTTAATGACTGTTTTAGTGTTTAGATCGTTAAACAAGTGAACACTGATGACCTTAGAGCAGGCATGGGCAACTGTTTGTCACCTGCGGGCCGCACTTTACTATTTTCGAGTGGGCGAGGGCCGCATGATGATACACATATGCAAGAAATATTACTTTTCCAGACATACTTTTTTTTTCACTTTGTTTTTATTTGTTTTACTGTCGCAGGCCTGATTTTCTTTTTCTTTCCATTATTTTACTTTCTTTATTTCTTTATAAATGTTCAAATGACATAAATTCTCTCATCATTCTTTTATAAATTCTCCATCCCTGTAGGTTTTCGAATACTTAGCAATTTTTTCTGCAACAATGTAACTGGCTTGCACAATATCATTATTCTTATTCTGTTTCTTAACAAAAAACGTTTTCTGTCCTATCAAGGCTTTTCTCAGCTTTTCAACTTTTTCTTCTCTTGGTCGACCAGTAAGATTGTGATATGAAGGATGTTTTGTCAAGTAGTCTTTTCAAATTATACTCCTTCAATACACTAATTACAACTGAACAAACGAGGCACACTGGTTTCTCTTTCCATATCACAAAAAAATAGTCTATCGTCCACTTATCTTGAAACACACGACCTTCATCAATTACCTTTCTTTTCTTCGACATACTTGGGGTTCAAATATTTCAAAAAATGTATTCTTGGCTGTGTGGATACAAGGAGAACTATGCTCTTCACGGGTTGATAGAAATGGAATGAATGATAATAATGATTTGCTCCCTTTTATATGGAAACACAAGACAAAAAGTGAAAGCATACGGACTAATCCCCAGTAAATCTCCAAACTGACCGACAGACTATTAACTAGGATTAAGATTCTGGTTAAAAGGGGGGTAAGATAAATATCTTTTCCCAGTGGGATTTCCGCGGTTAAATTGATTTTCCAGGCCCGATAATCATCCTTGGGATAACCTTCGACTGAGAAAGGAATTTTGAAGACGAAGGCTGGGCATTTACTAATTTGAATTTTTTTGTTTTTTAAGAAACCTAAAAGGCTCCGCGGGCCGCAGGTTGCCCATGCCTGCCTTAGAGCGTCTGAGGAGGCCCATATATAGTTGATCAGCCCCCGGGTTTAAATCAAAAACGTTAACTTTGTATTTTATTTCTTTTTTTTAAACTTATTT
This sequence comes from Hermatobates lingyangjiaoensis, assembly GCA_026182355.1. Lineage (NCBI taxonomy): Eukaryota > Metazoa > Arthropoda > Insecta > Hemiptera > Hermatobatidae > Hermatobates > Hermatobates lingyangjiaoensis. The sequence continues at coordinate 1,693,041 of JAPFBL010000117.1, read as the reverse complement.
TTTTTAATTTTTAAATTTAATTTTATATTTTATATTTAAATGCTTCCCTCCCTAATCGGTCGACTCTTCATTGCTTCATTCGCTCCTTTAACGTAGGTGAATTTCTCTCACTTGTAATTTACTGCCTCCTTTAACTTGTAATTTAACTCTCAGTTAGAGATTGTAATTTAAAGTTATATTTATATGCACATTTAATGTTATATGTACATTTAAATACCTTACCACCTAATGTACCCATATATATGTCTAAACATTCCCAATCAAACAATTGATAAACACGTTCTCTTCAAAATAAGACATGTTTAGAGGAAAGATATTAATACATTATTGACCCTAGTTTGCTGTATAGGGTCTCTATCGTGTACTACAAACACACCTTTCTCTAAGAGATCCTAATTAAAATATACCGAATAAAGCATGTACTAAAATTACCCTTAAATTTGGAAAGAATGAAAAAATTGTAATGAATTAGTGAAATTCCGTTAATTATGAAGGAATAATTATTACAAATTGAACTTAGTCAAAATAACGTGAATGTCTTATTTCCTGATATATAGGTTTAAAAAAAATTGCTGATTTCAGACGTGGTTTAAATTCAAACATCTTTCTTAAGTTCATTCAAATTAAACATTTTTTAATGATAGCTGATAGAGAAATAAAAAAAAAACTAGAGTGGCCTCTACTCAACTCTACAATAAGTGAACATAATATCTTACTTCATGGGTATATAAAATGTAATGTCACATTTTGCTATAATATAATTATTTAAATGCGAATATTTACTAGCCTTTCATTCCTGGAGGTAGTACAGATAGTGATTGATCCACTCATCAATATATATGCATAATCCTGTATATCACATCACTGATGCATATAATATCGTTACTATAACTACAGCAGGAATAACATTTCTGAAAAGCGAAATTATAGATTTCCTGTTACTAAATAATCTCTTACAGGAGAAAATTGTTTTTGTTCCAAAAGCCAGTGGATCTCTTTCACTGTTTATCTGACCTCATTATATATTGAATAATTCAAAAAAATTTCCCATTTAACATTTAAAAATATTCCTATTTTGTCTAAAAATGTCAGAAACATCTAAGGAAAATGTCATTTTAAAATAATCTTTATTTTAAGATGTACGATGGTTAAAATTATTATTATTCTTCAAAGAATGTATTAAATTTTGAATTATCTTTTACATTCTTGGTCTTTTATAAAATGATTATACTGGGAATTTTATGGCTTTCTAGGATTTTATAGAAATCACTTTTCTTTCCCTTTGCCCAAAATCATATGTACCAATTTACCTAACCGGGTGTTATCTTTTTCCTGCGTGCTGTACTTTGTTATTTGATTGATGTGTTGTATACTGAGAAAAAATAGATGAGTAATTAGCCAGTTTTATATACTTAAATCAAAGTCAAATCCAGCTATTCAGTATAATTTAACACTTTTATTGCTGGGACCTTCCAATTTTTGAAAATAGTAGATATGAACTGTTAGACAAAAATTGTGAAAAAACTGGATATTTTTCAACAAATATAACTCCTCTTTCTTTAGGAGAGAGTCCATTACTTATACTTCAATATTACCTAAGGATAATACGATTTAAATTATATAGTTTGATTAGAGTATTTTGTGAGAGAAATCCATCATACCATGTAAACCAACCAACATTATGTTTACTGGCAGTGATTTTTTACATGTAAAAATATTATTTCTCCTATATTTGATATAAGAAAATAAAAAATTTAAATTTTTCCATAATAAAATCCATAACATCAATAATTTTTCCATAAAATCAATTTTATTTCAATGGATTTACTAAAAAAATGTCTAAGTCAATGTAAGCAATTAGTTTTTATAGCTTTATTGCTCTCTTCATGAAATTCAAGAATATTTTTTCATAAATGGATAATTTTTTCTTTCATTTTTGGACAAATTATCATGAGTTTTTACTTTACTATAAGTAAAGTATTGTGATCGTGAAAAAATTCGATCTCGAGATTTTGACGGAATTACATGTTTTGAGGTACCAGAAGTCGTTTTATGACGTTTTTAGGATGATGTCTGTGTGTGTGTGGGTGGGTGGGTGGGTGGGGTGCGTGTGTTAGCATTGCTTGTTACCACGCTACGGTCCAGAATCTTTGATGGATCAAGTTGATATTTTACACAAAAATGGGCCCCATTTAGACGAAGATCCCTATTGTTTGGGAAGAATTATGCATGATGGGAAAGTCACTTTTTTTGCCAAAAACCGTTTTTTTTAAAACATTTATTTCTCCTAATCTGATAACCCTAGAGTTTTGAAATTTTGACATTATCTTTGAAGTTACAAATGTAACAAACGAAAAATATATTCAGAATTTTAAAACAACAGGAAATATTTTTTTTTCAATAAAATGTAAAAATTTTGACTTATAATTCAATCTCAAACCTTGTGAGAGCGATACAAGCCATACTGTTTGACGGACAAGAATGAAACTATGCCTACAAATAGAACATTATATGGTGAATGAGTTGAGATATTTTTTTTTGAAATTACTTTCGCTAAAGGGGCGTTACAGTACGATTTGTGTTTTCAGAAAATGATTTTTTGACGCTAAACGGCTCATTAAAAAATAATGAAAATTTTACCAAAAATGGAACAAAAAATTAGCAATTAACAAAAAAAAATTCATGAAGTTTCAATTACGGGAAAGAGCAATAACGATATAATAACTGTTTGTTTATTCTAGACTAAGAGATCACCTGCTATACTTGTCGAATTTTTTGTATTTTTTTACATTGTTTACATTGACTTAGAAATTTTTTGATCGAATCCACTGAGATAAAATTGATGTTTCTAATGGAAAAATGAAAATATATTATTGACTTATAAGAGATGTAAGAGGAATAATATTGTGCAGGTAAATGATAACACTCATTAAAAAAAAATTCGTATATATGTTATTTGACAAAGGGGAAGGAAAATGATCTTATTAAATACTAAGAAGCCATAAAATTCCCAGTATAATAATTCTGTTAAAAACCAAAAATGTAAAAGATAATTCAAAATTGAAATCTTTCGTTTAGAGATTAATAACTGTAATTATCTTGTAGGATAATATTTCGTTTCAAGAAATGTTCACATTGGTTTTTCAAAAATGTTATTACTGCTGTAGTTATACTAATGAAATTATTTGCAAATAATAAATTATTTGTGATGTACAAAAATAAGCTTATAAATTGATATGTCCTTCAATCACTATCTGTACTACCTCAGGAATAACAGGCTAATTATTATATCCCATTTAGATGTTTACGTTATGCTTAAATGAGACGTTATGTTTTATATACTCAAGAAATTTGACATTAAGTTACTTATAGTAAAGTTGAGTGTAGGCCACTCCAGATTTTTTATTTAGCTGTTTAGCGTCAAAAAACATTTTTTTTTGAAAACAGATAATGTACTGTAAAGCTACTTTGGTGAATGTAATTTTATTGGTGAAAAAAAAATTATCTAACTCCATTCTCCGCATAAAGTTGTATTCTTAGGTACAGTTTCATTTTGATCCATTAAATGGTATGGATTGTATCGCTCTCACCAGCATTTAGATTGAATTATAAGTCAAAATGTTTACATTTTAATGAAAAAAAATATTTTTCGTTGTTTTAAAAATTTGAATATATTTTTCATTTATATCGTTTGTAATCTCAAAGGTAATACCAAAATTTCAAATCTCTAGAATTAGTAGTTTAGGAGAAAAAAAATGGTGTCTAAAAACAGGTGTTTGGCCAAAAAAGTAACTTTACCGTCATGATTAATACTCCCCAAACAATAGGGGCCGATTAACACAAAAATCTGGAGATCGAATTTCTTCACGATCACTATACTTTAAGTAAAGTAAAAAATTATCACATGATATTAACAAGAACCATGCACAAAAAATAACAGATGTAATAAGAATTTAAGGATGCAGGATGGATAAAACAACCCATAATAAACTGAGTCACATTTAACATTGGCTGTTCTCGTATTGGCAAAGTTGTGATGGGTCAGTTTCTTCCTGACCTGGTCATGCAAGATAAGGCCAACAGAAAGACAGCTACCTGGGTCCTGTTATTAGCATTCGATTTGGGTGTTGCATTTTATACTCATCAATCTAATGCAAAGTAACTGACGAAAAGAAGAAGGAAGAATGCCTTCCTGACCTGGGGTTCAAAGGTGACGTCAGCAAAAGTGAGATACCTCCCTTGGTCCTGCTTTTAGCATTGAATTGGCGAGTTGCCAATTTTTTAACCGGTGGGATCTGTAGGCGTCAATTGATTGTTTGCTATATTAATTTATTTATTGTTCGTTCTCTTTAATAATTACATGTTTATTTTCATCACGAATTTAATTTCTCCTGTTAAGGTTGTGTGTACATATCGTAAAGATAATATTAGTTTAAAAATTGAAATGCAAAGGGACGAGCCTTTTGAATTAAGCTTTGTTACGGAAAATGTTACTTCAGGTAATCATTGTACCATGATTAAGTGCTGGCCTCTGCTAGTTACATAACCTATCGGTCTCACTCACTCTGTTTTGGAAACACATTGGCCAAAGAAGACTAATATATAAATCTTTTTTTTTTTCATTCTTACAGCAGTAGCATAACTGTCCTGCTCTCATCGGTTGATTTAACACTACCTCCAGCTAACAGGCTTTACTTCATCAATAACTTCGCTCAATATCTTTTTACCTATAGATTAAAAGGTCAACCCTTAACCTTGTTTTCGAATGTCATTGCCCGCCCTCTTCTTTTTATTTAGCTTGCACTTTTAAAATTAAATTTTATTCCACGTCCAGCAAAATAAGTTTGGACTGTCTATACAATATATTTTTCAAATATTTCACCTTTTTCTAACGAATACGTCACAGTAATATTTTCGCTATTATAATGTCTAGGAAAGTGGTGACCAAAGTTGTTTCGAATTTGCACATCAAGGAATGAAATTGTTTTTTAAATGTCAAAATCAATTAAAGAGAAACAGAAGAAGAATTATTTATTAATAGTAATATTACAGCAATTAGGCAAATAATATTCATCATTACAGACTATTGCCTGTTCCAAAGACATGTATTCAAAATCAGTTCAAAACATTTGGTTTACTAAAAAAAAAATCTTTAAGCCTTAAATGAATTACTCTGGGCATTTTTGTTGGATATAATCAAACCTAATTATTCATACCTTTGCATCTTGTAATTAGCTCTAATATATAGATGGAATTAATCCTGTACCACAGTATGAACTATAATATCGCAGTGCATGATTAATTAGTGCAGGTATTGGATATTACAACGTTCTGACTAATTGTAACTAATAAAGCATGGAAACAGATGTGTTTATCGTCCCTATGGTGATGATTAGTTGTGGACGACCTACTAGCTACTGTATGTAACAGTTACTGTATGCAAAGATATTAAAATAACTTCGTTATTATAAATAAAGGAATGAATGTGTCAACTGCTTTTGGGAAAATGCAGCATGTTCCTTAAAATTGTTAAAAATATTCTACTGGATTTATATCTAAATTGAGTGGATACAAATTCCAGCTGAAATGGTCCTTATACCTTCTGAGTAACATAGTAAGTGGGTGTCAAACTGCTTTTATGATAAATATAAAACTGCAGCTAGTAAATATATGGTTATAACCAATGATCAAACCACAATACGAAATGGGGGAAAAAAAAGACCAATATCCTTCAATCACTACAAGCGGTCTTCATTGTTGTGAAAACCAACTCAACAATACAAAATCAGTTCAGTTTTTGACTCTTATTGAGGTTGAAAAATCTTAGTCGTGTTTCTTTCCAATTTCATATTGTAGTTTTATTATTGAGTGTTACGAGCATTTCATGTGTTTATGTGAAATCTTGTTGTGGATATAATATTGGAGTTTATTTTAAATGGAATACTAACGGGAAAAGTTTTGTGACACATACATTGGGAAAAATCTTGTGACACATACATTTGGGGAAAGTCCTGTGACACATACATTGGGAAAAGTCTTGTGACACATACATTGGGAAAAGCTTCATAAAAACTTGTCTGCTATAAAACATTCTAGAACTTATGACCTCAGCACAATCTTTGATTTTATATCTATAAAGTGCGATTACTACTTAACATAACTAATGATATCATATGAAGGATTTACTTAGTGGAAAAGTGCCCACATTGGCATTAATAATCTACAAAAACGAGTGTATATTGGGATGAAAGGAGAAATGGCCATCGGCCTTTTTTTAGAGTATTATTAAGCGTTTTAATAACAAAAGTTATTAATTATTAATCACTCCTCTTATATATATCAAAAGTGAAATATCCTACGGTTTAATGAGATGGATCCAAAATGAAAATGCCTCTTTGGAAATTGAAATGTTCACAAAATTAATATAACGTCAGTTTAATAATTTGGTTTGTATGTGTTCAGATAAATGACCCTGATGGATTATTAATGGGGGGGGGGGGGGGGGGTAGATGCGATGAATAATCACAAGAAGGGAAGATTGCTCATTTTAAAAAGTTCTCTTGGCTGATTTACAGACGGCTCTAAATTAATAATAGGACCAGAAATAAATAATTAACTCACGTGGGTTCTTGCGCACAAGATAAAGCATAGTAATATGGCACTAAAACCCCAAAGAAACAATAATAGCCAAATAAACCATATAGGGCCAGAAAGCTTTATTACACAATACAACAATACATGTAAAGCAAAGATGAAATGAGAAGTTAAACGTCAATTAGAACAACAGAGTCTAATTTTATGTGACAACCTTGTTTGAACTGTTCATAAGTTGTAACGAAAATAATATACCTTGGATGGATGAATCTAGAAAATTATGGCGAATATTTAATGTAATATTATTTCTGTTAACTTTGACTTAAGACATTTGCAAATAACATCATAAAAACAATGCATACTCCGCCCTGTAGAGGCAGAGTCATTTTACCACATTGTATCGAAATAAAAAAAAATCGTCTTTAAGAGTTTAAACATGCTTAGCAGATCATTTTTAATATCAATAGAAATGATTTCAGGAGATACTACTCCACAAATTTATTGAAGTACATTACTGGACTTAGAGCTTAACTTGATTTTAAAAACAAGAAATGCAAACAAAATAGGTAGCACATGGTCATGACCAACGATCGACGACCAACGAATATAACAGCGCACTATAGTGCACGTCGTAACTAGCAGTTCCAGACCAGAGGCCTTCTACTGCTTGATTACTGTGCTACTATAACATGAAATGTCAGTAATTCATGTCGGATATTAAGTTAGTCTGTACAGTAATGATGTCGTATTCACGGTCATGTGGTCTTGTTAGTCATAGTTTTCAATGCTTTTGAAAAGAACTGGAAATTTTTCAATGCTTTCAAAGTTTTCAATGAATCTGGAAAGGTAGTCAGATAGTCACTGGATGAAGTAATTAGTCAGTGAGGTTGAGGAAGGTTGGCGACAGGATTTAGAGTTTGTACAAGGAGGTTTGGATGAGTAGATAGTTTGTTGTCTTCATTGGAAGTAAGTCGAGTGATATAGCTATCTATGGATTCCATTTTCAAATCATGATGAATATCATCATTACGGGCGTACCAAGGAGCCCTGGCTATAAGGCGGGCACACTTATTTTGAACAATCTGGATACACGCCTTGTTCGTTGGTGCAGCTCAAAACCAGACGGAGCATCCATAAGTCATCACTGAACAAACGACCTCCTTATAGACAAGGTCCTTGACCGAATCAGGAGAATTCCTTGATTTGAAAAGAGAATATAGATTACACATCAAGTAAATATCAAGCTTGGATTTCTTATGGAGGTGTTGCTTGAATGTTAATCTAGAGTCTAGAATAAGACCAGATATTTTACATGGGTTTGGTAGGGAATGATCTAGTTACCAATAAAGACAGGAGGAGGACGGGGAGGGATACCCTTGCAGAATCAAACATGGGAACTCTTTGTTGGATTCACCGCTAGTTTCCACTTTGTGAACCAATGCAAAGCCCCATCAAGGATACAGGTCATGGTGCTCATTAATCTAATGAAACTCAAACCCGAAGGTAATAACTTGTTAGATTGTTGTCCAGCAATAATTGAAGAGAAATGTTTGTAAATATAATAAACATTATCAAAGGATTTTTTTTTTTAAATATGCAGATTATCTAGCAGACATTTTCTCTTAAGTACTATTTATGTATAGTGCTTGTGATATGATACGCAGAATGCAGAATTATTATGTAATAGGTTGAATCTTTTCATTTCATTCTACGTGGCTGCGAGCTAAACATGTTTAAGAGGTTAAAAGGACATTTTTGTTCAAATCACACCTGTAACCAATATATGTAAAAGACACCTCTCTGACGGTAATTATGAAATTTTTTGAAGAACATAATATACACAGTTAATTCAAGAAACGACCAAAGGAAGCACAGTAGTACAGATATGGTTGCGGTGCGCAGGAGCTCTTTAAGGCTAATGCTCTTAGCTTAATATTAATAATCAAATTTTAAGTTATTCTAGATAATCGATTTAGAGTTCGCGAAGACTCATAAAATTTAAATAGGCAGATTAAGATAAATAAATTATTAATTGAATGCCCTATAAGCAGGGGTGTAGCAATTGGTTTAGTAGTGAGATGGGGAGGGGGGGGGGCAGCCGCCATGGCTCAGCTTTTGAGGATGTAATTATGAAAAAGAGAAACATTTAAAATCGTAAAAAGCTAACAAAAATTTGAAATTTACCTCACTATCATATATATGTCAATATAATATTTAAATTAAATAAAAATATTAATATTAATTAAATTAAAAAACCAAAATGAATTTCTAAGGTAGTAATTTTTATGTTGTTATGTATAAACTGCAAACGTCCAACTTTTTCATAAATGACGAAAGGCCTTAGACCATTGTTTCCAAATTAGTTTCATTGTGGTAAATAACCGACTATTAAACCCGGTTTCACAAAACAAAAATCTTGAGTGTCATTTACTCAGGTTTACCATAAAGTTGACTCTGACTTTACAAAAGAGTTGGGTTTTTGACTCTGACGATGACCAGTTGTTACAGTTGAAAAAGCTTAGTCTATTTCTTTCCCTTTTTTTTATTGTGGTTTGAACATTCATTTCACCAGTTCATGGTGTAATACTGTTATGTATATACATATATATTGAATTACCCAATGAGGTTGAATATATATTACCTCAATATAATGATTTTATATCAATGTGATATTTATTTTCTTCATCCCTTAATTGATTTATTAAAAGATATATATATATAATATATATATATATATATATATATATAAATGTTATTAAATTTGTTGAATTTTGTAAATTTTATAAAATAAATAGATCCAGAACCACCCAGTGAACTATGTGAATCTAGGTTCAATTCTTGGTTTTTGCACATAGAAGGTGATAAGATCTAAAAACGTCATCTCTTGGTGAGGTCTTTATGGTGGCTAGCCTGAACATACACGATGTCAGATACTCATTAAAAGCCCCTCATAGAAGACTCATTTTAATAGATTCCAAATAGACCCAATAATTAAAACTGCTAATACAATATCATTGTTTTTGTGAACATGTTATGCTTTTTCAAAATTTGCCTGTTTTGGTAACTAATAGTAATTAAAGTAGTTGAATTATTATTTTTATTTATAATGCAGGGATGAATATAGATGTTTACTTTAACTTTTTAAAAACCTAAGAACAATCAAACTAGAATCTTTTCATATTATTTGAATGCTTATTTATAATTAGTAGAGTTTCAGTATCAAATATGATTTCTCCATTAGCCAAGATGAAGAGATATATATGAGTGATTTGAAATCCATTTGAAGACACTTCTCCGTTTTAGTATTCAACATAGGAGGTCAAAGTTAATTTATAACTAAGTCTAATAACTATCTAAGCATTTTATATGGATTAATGGTTTTTATGAAGTTGGGGAGGTATTATTGGATATTGTTCCTTTTCTTGCCATTGTTTAAGTTGCCACATTGTGTTCTGCTTTCTATATATTTAGGTTATTTGGTTTCTATTGTCGCGATTAAGTTATCTGGTGTATAAATATTTAAATTTGATGGTTTGCAGAGATAGATAATTTCTGGTAAGTGATAGATGGGTATTAATCATGTTATATCAAGCTGTTTATTGAAATATTATCAAACTCATAGATAATCAAATATAATGCTATGATTTGCATAAATGTGGCTATATCCATTTAATCAGTTATAATAAGTTTGAAATCATTAAGTACAAATATCTTGATATAATAGTGTATTTGTTTGTTATTATTATTAATCTGGGTTCGTTCTCACTGCGGCTTTTATTGTGCTTGCCTTTATCTTTTCTATAGTCAACAGGATATGAGTTATTTATTGAACTTCATAATTTTTATTATTTTTGTGTCTTTTCTAGTAATAAAAGCAGAAGGTACAATTTTTCAAAGTTTTTAACAAACAGAAATGTTCTGCTTCATATAGATAGACTGTAAAAAAAATATAAAAATAAAACAAAAATTACTTTTTTTTATTTTTACAATTTCATGTTAAAGTAGGATGAACTTTTTAGACTGCATTAGGCACGATTGTTTAATCACCTTTTACTCACATTCTGTTTCATCGATTCATCAATTGTATACCTGTGAAAGCCTGGGTGTATTGTGAAAAAAGTTACCTAAAAGGTTTGATTGGTTCCATCTTTTTCAACCGGTACATTGCCCCATTACCTTGTATTCATTCTGTTCCTGTATTCACAACAGCAAACTTAATTTTTTATTATTTTTTTTAGTAAATTTTGATCCGACAGTGTACTATATAAGAGCTGCTTTCATACAATCAGGAAGATATCAATCTTGTTAGTAATTGCTGATCAGTTAGGTATCCTATGTAAACTTTTCAGTGAAGACAATTGTATCTTCTAACAATAAGTTAAACATCATTTCGTTCCGATCTATGCTTGAACTTACTAAATCTCATAGGAACATTTTATGTCGTGTCCGTCTCATCCTCTATTTTTTTCTTTTTGATAAATAACAGTTTCGAGGAGGAGAGTTACTGTTAACAGTAAAAGTGAGGAGAAAGTTAATAATTTTGTCTCCTGAAGACAAGACAGGTGGTCATTGCTATTGCCATCCCTAGACACACTTGGTTTTCGCAGCTTATCAAAGCTAAGTTTGGTGCATTTTTGATTCAGCTCAAGTTATAGCGGAAGCAATGAATGGTTTTACCAATGAAGTAAAAGTAATATTAATTGAAGATTTTGCACTAAGACGTTATATTTTTTCAATGAACTTCATACAAAAGAACATGACTTTTCTTGTTCAGTCTTTCATCTAAAGAAGCTTGACATTAATGTATGGTATATATCTATTGTTCTAGTCGAGTAGTTTTAATAAAGAGGTAAATTTTTACTGGTTTAAATATGAAATCAACGCATTAGAAAAACTTCATGAAAAACGGGAAAAACATCCACCTCATTGGATAGTTCTCAACACTAAAACCAATAAATGTTTCTATTGTACAAAAAAGAACCTTTTTTTTAGGAGATAATTATTATGTTGAATGTCGAACAACTAAATATTTCCACGAAAAATCATTGTTATTTCATCTTATCGACTATCATAGCTGGGAAAGTTTTGGGTGCAAATCATTTCATATTATGCTACACTTTTAAATAATGGCCAACATTTTTGAAAAGAGAAGAAGATCATGATGCATTACCTGAAATGCATTGATCAGCACAAACAAATAAAACAATTTACCAGCAAAATCCTGAATGAATTACAATTATCTAATGCAAGTATAATTAGTGAATGGTAGTTATAACAAGCACTAGTATTTATTGACAGCTGTTATATCCAGCCACATCAAGTGAGTGGAAGTCGAAAATTTCACTAAAATAATACCTCTACTAAAGTACTGTGCTCATCACTCCATGTGCCTTCCTAACCACCTAACAGCACAATAAAATAACTGTTATTTTTGTACCATTACACAACGATAATACCTTGTTGAACTTGAAAAATATGAAGTTGTATCGATTAAAAGAAAAGGAGTATCAGAACTCTAAACCATATTAAACTCTATAAGTCATAACGGAACGAATGGCCACCTTATAAACAATGTGGTTCATTAAACCTGTGGTTTATTCCAGCGTTTAAAAAAAATTATTAATTGAGTAATAGGTACATTCCAAACTTTAACAGGATTTATTTAGCGTATGATTTCGTTTTTAATGAAAACAGAAGACAACTGTAATTTATAAATATTAAACCAATGCAAAGTCCAATCAGAGAATGTTGCAGCGAGCAGGCGATTTAAGACACATACATATGATTATATGCTACTGAAATTCAATCAAGGAAGACTTTCAAAGTCGTCTAAGGACCTTCGGGTAAGTTTAGAATAAAGAAATTTTGAAAGTCACATATATATATATATATATATCGATAAATAGATTTCACATAAACAGGTGAAATAACAATCTATGATCAAACCACGATATGAAATAGGAAAACAAGACTAAGATCTTTCAACCGTTTTTAAATTTTAAAACACCACTCTTCCCTCCCACTATTCTCGACCCCTCACCAGATATTTTCTGCATCTAGTGTTTCAGTTGGCTTATTGACTCTGACGAAGACCGCTTCTTACGGTTGAAAGATCTTAGTCTTGTTTTCCTATTTTATATTGTGGTTTGATCATTGATATATATATATATATATATATATATAGTAATAGTTTGCTTCTCAACGTGAGTACTTCGCACTTCTTCCCGATGACGACGGATGTCGAAATATCGAAGTAAGTTCTGTAGTGTCTTTCTGTGTTCTTTTCTCTGTGTTAAATTATATATATATATATATATATATATATATATATATATATATATGAACGTATAAGCCACAAGGAAAAGTAAAAAAACACAGAAAATATGCTCTAAGCCTTTCAATTATATGTCATCAGAGAGCAACTAGTTGCTCTCTGATGACATATAATTGAAAGGCCTTAGAGCATATTTTCTGTGTTTTTTTACTTTTCCTTGTGGCTTATACGCTCATTAGTTTCATCACGTGTTTATTGTGATTATATTGTATATATATATATATTAAATATATATAATATATATATATTATTTATTATAATGATCAACCACAATATGAAATGGGGAATAATGACTAAGATCTTTCAACCGTAACATGCCATCTTCGGGAGAGTCCAAAACCCTCCGTTTGGTTTTTGACTCTGTTGAAGACGGCTTGTTACGGTCGAAAGATCTTAGTCTTTTTTCCCCATTTCATATTGTGGTTTAATCATTGATTGTTATTTTATGTGTTTATGTGAAATATTGTTATATATATATTGTACAGAATATGGCCAAAGTCATTACCCTGGGCAATGTTTCTGTGTTAATGAAAACGAAGAAATGGCATGCGAAAAGGAAAATTTTGTTTCATCTAGTAGTTTTAAAATTGTAAAATATAGCCTTTGTTATACTGAGATGTTCAGGCTTACGGGATGAAACGATTTCTTAATTAAATCGGTTTGTCTATGTATCTGCGGATGATTGATTTAGTATTTTGTAGATTGTCTAAAAATACCTAAGTTTGTTACACGACAGTGGTCTTCAATTGCTCTTTTCAAACAATATCTGTTGTTGTAATACTTAACAAGAGGGCCAATCTCCTACTGTAAATGTTGAGTGTCTAGTAAGTATAGCCTGACTTAGTGGATATCAATTAAAAGTGAGGTTACAAACTTTATAAGTGTCCATTAACATGGACACTTGTTAATAAGACATATTTTGTATTATGGATTGCGTGACTTAATAAAAGCGGTAAATAAATAATATCATATTGCTTAATTATTATTCAAAATTTCTTGTATAAGAAATATTAGGAGTGATGCATTATGAACATTAATAGTAAAGATGAATATTGCCAAAAGTGATAGAAGCTAGTCGAAATAAGAAATGAATAATTATTTTTATTTTAATATGAATATTATTAAAGACGCAATGGAAAAGTGAATGTCAGCCGTTAATTAATGGAATGTTAAATATACATAATAATTTCCTAAAGTATGCTTAATTATTAATACGTATTGATGACTTGAATAACCTATCACAGTATTGTATTTACGTACCACATTGTTCAGTTTAGGCTACCGAAGATTTGTTTTTTGATTATTAAAAAATAACTTACTATATGATTATAAATTTACAAAGATTGATAGACATCAAAATAATTTATGTTTTTATTGATTTTGTACCTAAAAGTGGTGAATTGAACAAACTGCTTTTAGATAGTTTATTTTTTTTAAACTCTCTCCATTACTTCTTCTTGAAAGTGAGTTTTGTTAAAGAAAAGTGAAGCTACAATTCCAAACTAAAGTTAGCGTGAAGAAACTTGAACGACTATATTCTTTACTTGAAACTCGCAAATGAGGAATTAACTTTGTTGTATCCCATTATAAATGAAAACCCGTCTGTATGTTCTTTACAGCAAAAATCACAATAATATAACTACATCAAAAGATATTTGGTATCTAAAACTACACTTGAGAATTTATAAATAGAGCGTAATAATTTTTAAAAGGTCAAAATTAACGGTGTGATGAATATGTTTACCAAGGAAAAAATTTGATATATTCACATAAACATTTATATTGGTTGGTTTTTATAATATTATGAATAGTTAATTATTAATGCTGTGCAACATGAACAAAGTTTTTTAGCTTTAGCTTAATAAAATTCTTATCATAACAAATGAAGCATGTGAAAATATTACAATAGACTCCCTCCAAGTAGGGGTACTACTTAAAGGAGGAAAAAAAAATTAAAATTGTTAAAAGTGCCAACTTCTATGAAAATAAATATTGATATTTTTCACTAAATTATTTGTGAAATAAGGGTTCTAAGAAATGAACAACCTTTAGTTTTTGATCTCGTTGCGGTTAATAATGATATGTTGACTAAAGATTTATATTAAATTCATATATAATTTAATAGTTTAAACAATTTAACTATTAAATATTTTGTATAAAATATAAGAAATACGTGTAGATATAATAAATGTGAGAACATTTTAGGATTTTAGTTACATTTTAAGTTCTGTTCCTGGAGTCATGTAGTTATGCCGGGGAAGAGACTTGTTATAATTTTCCATAAGTGGGAAAAATAATTTAAATTTTCAAATTTGGGCATAGAAAGGAGGAGTGCACTTGGTCATTTTATGTTATATAATATTTTTCTTATTTTAAGTAAAAAAATTGCAATGACAAATGTGTTTATACAATCTGTTACTGAATAAAATTAAGTCAAATTTTATTCTGTAACAGTTTGTTCAATTTGAAATTACTGCGTATAGGTCATATCCTAACTGGCACTAATAAATACATCATTACAAAGTAGAGAAATAGTACCTTCATCTTCTTTTTGAGGATTTAATCAACACTAGTTAAAAATGATGCAAGAGTTGGTTTTATTAGCACATTCCTTGAATAGTAACGTATATATATGTGTGTGTGTGTGTGTTATATTCAGTTGCAAAATGATGAGGATACCTCAGATGAAGTAGAGTTCTCGATCATCGAGTGACCATCTGCTACTTTCACAACTTACGACTGGAGAACAAGGTGGTCTCATGTGGGTTACACATGAAAATTGGAGAGGGCTCTACAAGGTGGGCAACTAAGCCACTGCCCCATTAACCGAAATTCAGAAGAACTCTTCTTCTATCGTGGGAGGATTTGTTGCATCACTAAAATTCCTGGGGTTCTGGCAGGATGACGTAGTATGAAAATCAAGTCTTGACTACTTCTGAAGATATGATACTTAATTGCTAATGATCCTGGATCTAAGCTTACATTTAGTGATCCAAATAGCAGTTTTGGATAAAATTATGGGTAACGGTTGCCATCAAAAGGATCTGTAATAGCATTCAAAGTTGGAGGTGGTGCATAACTCTTTTTGGCTGGAAGTCTCTAAATTTCCGGAAACTTTCCTGTGGTTCAACTGTTTCTTTTTTATGATGGGTATGGTCCTATTCGACCGTTCCATTTCTCAGTTATTTAGGTATTCTTTTTGTTAAAGTATTGACCCTGGTCGATGTACTATATATTAATTCTATGAAGATCCTAATCTTGAGATCTATCGCCTTTGAACAGAGTGCATATATCGCCAAATTGTCTTCTTGATTTTAAAACGTCTTGGTTTAATGAGTTCAATCTACGCCACCCACTTTGTGGTGCCTTAACTCAATCACAAGCTTTTCAAAAGAAAGAAACTGAAGGAGGGACACCATTCAACTGAAGAATTCTCTGGTTAGAAGGTTAAAGCAGTGATGCCGCGAAGGAGAAAATAAAGAAAAACCAATTAGTCGAGATTGAAAGAAAGTTAAAGAAGAAGAAGGGGAAGAAAACAGAATATATAAGAAATATAAAAAAAACTAATAAAAAATTATAATAATGAAAAAAAACTGTAAGATGATAAAATAAAATAATAAGAATATTTTTTTTTCTTGGGTCAGGAGGTGAATTGCATTTACTCATATAGTGCTGGGCTTCTAGATAAACCGAACTACGAACCAAAACACCCCCTTTTCTTCTAGGTCACTAGACTGGAACTGAATAATAATGATAAAAATAAAAATAAGTTACAAAAAATAATACGTCAAATAAACTGACTGTTAAAATACAAGCCATGTATGGAGCGTGCTTCTGGGAGTAAAATGTGGGCTTCACCATTAATATACATGATCGATTATAGCGCCACATGGCACTGATACCAATGGTGGTTTGGTTGAAAGGATAGCTGAGGCTGGGAGACCAGTGGCTAATGTACTCAGGACTACTCGGCCAGCGGTCGGTATTTCGAAGTCGATCACCCGCTCGATGCAGGTGAGCCTCCAGCAACAGGTGTTACACAGCTGGCCGTATCTAGATCTGAGCTAAAAGGTTCAAAAAGGCCTCTCGATGCAGATCGGCCTCCAACATTCATCTGATATACATCTGACTGGATCTATGGCTGTAATACTGCTGAGCTTTACCTGCTTCTCCTCCACTCACCTACTTCCCTCTCCTAGGCCAATCGTATCCTGATACTGCTAGGAACAACAAATCCCATAGATAACCTATGTGACGTTGAAAGGTTTCTAAACCGAATGAATGAATGAATAATTCATTATTGAGATATTACTCTCAATGTACATATTTTTGGGGTAGCCGCCGTACGGGTCCCCCCCCCCCCCCCCCCAAGCTTTTTCCACTATAGAACAGTATGTTGTACAATTTAATAACCTATTCCTATATCTTAAACTTACATGGTGGAATTACAGTATACTTAACTCCAATAACTAATTCTATATTAATAATTATAAAAATGTTAATACTAATATTATAAAGTGATATTAATAATAATAAGTACAATTATAATAATATTATATTTGTTAAAATGATAGATTTTTACCAAACCCTCCTTGTTTGTTAAAATGATAGATGACTATAACAAAGTAGTGTTTTTCATACCTATAACCAAATAATTCTCATGTAACATAAATTACCATGAGCACACATTCCTAGTTAAAACTAATTTCCTTTTGTTTGATATATTGAAATAGATGTATACTTAACAACTCTGATTGTAAAATAACCTTTTGTACTCAATACAAAAGATTGTATGTGTTGTTCAAAAGATTGTATGTGTTGTTCTCAATAATTTAGTTCCCTATGTAGGTTGTAGATTGTTTCGGTAAATGTATTATAGTTCTCACTCTAATTTTAGCCCTGAAGATGATGTAAAAATACGTCAAACATTAGCCAAGGAAGGTGGTTATTTTTTTTTATATGACCTAGCCTTCAGAAACAAAACCTACCACATACAATGGAATAGAATAGGTCAAGAACAATCTTTTGAGAATGAATATATATATATATATATATATATATATAAATCAAAACTTGAAATGGTCCAACAGGACTACTAGTTAACACATGAAAGAGAAAAAACAAATAAAGATACACACAAAAGACTCACAACGATGATATTTCGACAGTCGTCGTCATCGGGTAGAAGTAGTCCCTTTGAGTAGCTTCAGCTACTCAAAGGGACTACTTCTACCCGATGACGACGACTGTCGAAATATCATCGTTGTGAGTCTTTTGTGTGTATCTTTATTTGTTTTTTCTCTTTCATGTGTTAACTATATATATATATATAATATATATATATATACGGTTATTAAAATAATTAATATAAGAAATGTAATTTTTGGCAAAGCATAATTAAAAAATGACAAGACAATTTTTTTTCAGATGCTCAGGCGGCAATTCTAGGTCCAGAGGACGTTTACGTTAAGAAGGGGTCAACGATAAGTTTGACTTGCTCTGTGAACGTTCACTCGTCTCCCGCTGGTAGCGTCTTATGGTACAGAGGCAGTTCTGTGGTAGACTTTGACTCACCAAGAGGAGGCATTTCTCTTGAAACGGAGAAGACAGGTCAAGGCACAACGTCAAAACTGCTCGTCACCAGAGCCGCTGTGCAGGACTCCGGCAATTACACATGTGTTCCCTCCAACGCCAATCCTGCTAGTGTCTACGTCCACGTTCTTAATGGTAACATACTTGTTTCTCATTATTCTTTTAGCATTATAATGGCACAAAATTTTAATGTTTATTTAAATTAACAAAATCTATGGCTATGGCTTAACAAAATATAGTGGCTCGGAATCAGTGGTATGCTTGGTATATACACAGACTCCCCAGTACCACATCCAGTCATGATGTCCGCCTTAATGGCGTATATTTGCAGAGCTCGAACTCACAGTCATGCAACCGTTGCACATTTTTGGGGCACTCACGTCTCTTAAAATGGAATTTTTTACTGTTACTAAATCACAGCATGATTGGTGCTCCTACTTTAAGTTTTTACTCATAGATCTAAGTAAAAACTGGACTCAGAGCAGTCAGTCCAGAAGCAGTCACGGAGTCAAGAAATTCAGCTAGATAATGAACTGCTTCCTCATCATGAATCACTCCCTTTACTGACTTGTAAGTTCTTTCCTCGGCTTGATATAGTGTAAGAACTTGTGAGTTGATATTTTCTGCCTGTTCATAGTAAGGTTTGAGAATCACTCGTTCAAAAAGCCATTAATTCTGAATAGATAGTACATTTTGAACTCTGAGAATCACCCTGTCAATAAGCACAAATACGGAATATATTGATATATATGCAAATTAAATTAAATTCAACTAACAGTAGTGTCTTGCTTCAGCTCTATATTTAAAAAAAAAAAAAAAAAAAAAAAAAACGTGTCTCTGAAGTTAGCAGAATACAGCTTAAAAGTTTATTACTTCTCTTCTGCGCTGAATTTTCAATTCAATCCATTTAAAGCTTATATTTTAAGCTGGACATAAACAAATCGACTGTTAAAATATCAGTGTGATATGTTTGATGGAAGCTGAGTTTACTTTACTGAGGTTACTGAAAAAATTTTAGAAACCAACGAACAAACCGACAAATTGACAGACAGACATTTTTTTAAGGGTGGATTTGGATCCTCTAATGTACGAAACGTAAAGAAAACTTTAAATGAGTCAGTTTTAATCAATGCACAAACAAATTTTTCTTTTATTTATGTATATATATATATATATATATTTATATATATATTGAAAAAGACGAGCCAATCCCTGTTGCGTATTACTTTGGACACTTCTTACTGGTTGTGGGTGTTTTTTCGTTAAACACCTTTCTCCTTAGCACACTCCGTCTGCTTAGCAGCCTCAGCCTTCACTCCAGGGGAGGCCAGAGGAGCCCTCCCCTGGAGTGAAGGCTGAGGCTGCTAAGCAGACGGAGTGTGCTAAGGAGTAAGGTGTTTAACGAAAAAACACCCACAACCAGTAAGAAGTGTCCAAAGTAATACGCAACAGGGATTGGATCGTCTTTTTCAATATCTAATCTGGCAATATAACATATATATATATATATATATATATAGATAGATAGATACATATAAACTCAGAAACATTAGAATATAAAAAAAATTGAATAAGGAACACAAAACATGTAAATTACTTAAAATATCAAAATCTAATTCTTTTGATGATCATTCCTTGCTTCTATGATATAGTTATGGTTGTAAAAATAATGTTAGTGATATTATGAATTTTAATAAGAGTAAAGCAATAATGTATGCGTGTCAGAATTCAAATATAATCATGTAATGTTGAGTAGGATGGTCAGAATATTAGTTTTTATACTAAAATTTTCTAATTATTTCCAACTATATTAACCCAAAAAAGTGGGAAAAAATGGTACATAGTACTACTTGGGATGTGCCATGTGGGAGATGGAACATCCTGCCTGTACCATTCTCTGGACCTGTGACGTCAAACATTATTGAGTATGATATTAGGTTTTAGTTGATGCTTGATGTTCTAATATACATCGTAAAGAACATCTCAAATGAGCAGTTTAACTAAGGAAAGTCAATGCCTCTGTAAACCAATTATATAGAAATTACTAAACAAAAAAACAAATTTCCTGAGCACAAAATGATAGGAAATGTGTAGGGCTTGTTTAAAATATGTTTCTAATAAAAAAATCTACCGGTAGTATACTATTTCGATGTTTTAGAAAACAACGTAATAAACAACTAATTAACTAATTGCTATTTAAATAAAAATTCGTCGTTTTTTATCGTTTGTAGTATTGTTAGTAAAACTAGTGATAATTGTTTGCAGCGAGCTATATTGCATGCGCTACTTCTTTGTCTGAAAACTGTGCACAAAGTTAAGCCATTTCTCTTGAAGAGCTTTCTATGTTTCAAGACGATGGCCAGATAATGTCTGTTATCGAACAAACTTCTTCAACTACACTAATTCAATAATTAATTTCTTCTAAATCAATAGAAATTTTCGGTTTTAATATTGTGATGCGAAACAATGAATTTTAGTTTGCGAATATTGTGTAGAATTGAAATCTTAACACATCAATCACAAAATATATAGAAACACTTTTTTTTAATGGGTCTATTGAAAAGGATGGTTTAACAAAGTACTAGTATTAATTTAAAGATGAAATAAAGGTTAATACGTGAGAATACCCATAAATATAACATAACTTTAGAATTTTAGCTTTAATGATAGTAATATATGTAGACTATTGAAAAGGCAAATCAGATATTCAATTCAATCAGTTCATTTACTACAGTGATCTTTTGGTGTAATTAAAATTGATTTTAATTTTGTTATGGTTTTGAATTTTGTGTACTTTGAAAGAAAACATTTATCAGTTGAAACCTAATTTATATTTTTTTTTAGCTGGAGAGGTCCCAGCAGCCATGCAACACGGTGAATTAAACTCTGCCAGTTATACATCACCGATATGCATATGTATACTTCTCCATCTTTTTTTATGGTAAGTTCATAAATATCTTAACAATTATAAGACATCTAATACTTAATAATTTGTTGTTTGGAGTAAAAGGAATTAGTAAGAAATCATAGTTGCCTAATGAACTAGTTACCAAGAACATACTGCATACATCTACCAGCCGATTGAATACCTTTGCATTGTAGTCACTTTCCAGTGGAAGAATGTTTAACTCATTTCTGGCTCGGTACACATTTCCTTCTGCAAGCCCATCCAAGTAGTAATCCCTCTAAATATCACTTCACTGTGGTGATTTAATGATTGTTGAAGAACTCAAAATAGATATGGCGATGAATCCTCCAACATTTGCTATTATTTTCACAATATGATTTATTGATGAATGTTCTCTGATATACCTGTAGAAACAGTGTGGCAGTATTAAGCTAAAATAAAGTTATCAGTTGATTAGTTGGCGTTACTTATCATTTTAACAGACCAACTTATCATTGTAAAAAATCAATTTTGTGATTTGTCCACTCATGCTAAGCATGTTGAAGGAAAATCCAACATTGAATGCACCGCACTGGACACATTCAAAGCAGTAGACGCAATCCGTGCTTGTCCATGAGGTGTTGGAAGGGACTTGAAAACTATTGCTTAGGTTGGAGAAGAATTGTTCAGGATTGATGAAGGAGCAGGTGAGGCAGCACGATCGGCCGCAACGTTGCGTACCTCCGTGATCACCTACAGGCGTGGAGGCATTGTTAGTTCTATGAGAGAACAAGTTACCTAAATTCCGGGGCTTTTTTAAGAAGGGGATATGTGGAAAGATGGAGGAAGTTAAGGAGGAGGAATAAAGGGGAGGAAAAATGTAATATATATATATATAATAATATATATATGTGTGTGTGTGTGTGTGTGTGTGTGTGTGTGTGTGTTCTATTGAAACCTATGTCTCTTTCCAGTAGAACACTTTACCGAATTAATTTTTCCAATTTTCTGATCTCTGGCTTCCATAAGTTCAGGACAAGACACATTAGTTCTCCAATATTGTTATTCCTGTACTCCGACATGTTTCGGTATCATAGACCTTTCTCAAGGATATTATTTACAAAGGTAGTATCACAACTTACATAAAACTAATACATTAATATATATATATATATATATATATATATATATATATATACTTAAAATAAACTGTGAGACATAGACAAATCATAACAGAGACTCACTTTTCAATATTCCAACCGTAATGGCGGTCGTCATCAGGAGAAGAAATGAATGGACGGAGGGACGACTTCAACTGTATATATATATATATATTATATATAATATATATATATATATATATAAAGATTTCACATAAACACGTGAAATAACAATCAATGATCAACCCACAATATTCAGTTGGGTTTTTGGCTCTGACGAAGACCGCTTGTTACGGTTGAAAGATCTTAGTCTTGTTTTCCCATTTTTTATTGTGGTTTGATCATTGATGTATATATATATATATATATATATATATATGTTGAATGCCAGATTAGATATTGTAAAAGACGAGCCAATCCCTGTTACGTATTACTTTGGGCACTTCTTATTGGTTGTGGGTGTTTATTCGTTGAACACGTTTCTCCTTAGCACACTCCGTCTGCTCGGCCGCCTCAGCCTTCACTCCGGGAGAGGGCTCGCAGTCCCTACTTAATTTTCCAATAGAGTTGGATGAAGGTCTTGGCGTCCTGGCTTGGAAGTGTACCTCGTCGAACTCGGTGTTTACTATGGGCTTAGTGGATTTCATTAGATACTGGTTGTTGGTGTTTTCTGTAAACTCTATTGATGTGGGTGTATGTAGACCTTTTCCCCGTCGGTTTCTTAACACGCTTGGCTGCATCCGCCGTCCTTCCTGGAGAGGGCTCGCAGTCCCTACTTTAATTTCACAGAGGGCAGGAATGGCATAGGCGTCCTCACGCAGAAGAGTTCCTCGTAAGAATCTGGTCCGGGCTATGGGCATTATGATTTGAAGTTGAAGTTGAGTGTGTGTGGCGTTTGTCATTAGACCCCTTTACTGCAGTGTTTTCTTGAAGAATGCGTGGCGCCTTCCTCGTGTCGTTGCGACCGGTTTCGACCGTTCCTCGGTCATTCTCAAGCTGGTGGGTGTGGGTGGGTGTGGGTGGTGGGTGACACCCACCAGCTTGAGAATGACCGAGGAACAGTCGAAACCGGTCGCAACGACACGAGGAAGGCGCCACGCATTCTTCAAGAAAACACTGCAGTAAAGGGGTCTAATGACAAACGCCACACACACTCAACTTCAACTTCAAATCATAATGCCCATAGCCCGGACCAGATTCTTACGAGGAACGCTTCTGCGTGAGGACGCTATGCCATTCCTGCCCTCTGTGAAATTAAAGTAGGGACTGCGAGCCCTCTCCAGGAAGGACGGCGGATGCAGCCAAGCGTGTTAAGAAACCGACGGGGGAAAAGGTCTACATACACCCACATCAATAGAGTTTACAGAAAAACACCAACAACCAGTATCTAATGAAATCCACTAAGCCCATAGTAAACACCGAGTTCGACGAGGTACACTTCCAAGCCAGGACGCCAAGACCTTCATCCAACTCTATTGGAAAATTAAGTAGGGACTGCGAGCCCTCTCCCGGAGTGAAGGCTGAGGCGGCCGAGCAGACGGAGTGTGCTAAGGAGAAACGTGTTCAACGAATAAACACCCACAACCAATAAGAAGTGCCCAAAGTAATACGTAACAGGGATTGGCTCGTCTTTTACAATATATATATATATATATATTCTAATGTAGTGCAATCTGTTATTATGTGGTATTTACTCATTGTAGGGTAAAAATCTAATGAAATGGTTAGTTAGCCTGAAGAAGAACACTACGTGTTCGAAACGCGTTGTTTATATCATTAAAAGTTTTATATGTGGAGACCATTTCATTAGATTTTTACCCTACAATATTATATATATATATATATATATATATATATATATATAAAGCTTTCACATAAACACGTGAAATAACGATCAATGATCAAACCACAATAAGAAATGGGAAAACAAGACTAAGATCTTTCAACCGTAACAAGCGGTCTTCGTCAGAATCAAAAAACTCAACTGAACAGTTGGGTTTTTGACTCTGACGAAGACCGCTTGTTACGGTTGAATGATCTTAGTCTTGTTTTCCCATTTCTTATTGTGGTTTGATCATTGATTATTATATATATATACATATAAATTATATATATAAACCATATTGACATAAAGAACACTCAGAAACGAAGCAGAAACTCACTACTATATTTCGATGTTCTCGTCATCAAGAAATATATATATATATATATTGATATTTATATAAATTTATTATATATATATATATATATATATATATATAACAAGATTCCACAATAAACATGTGATATAACAATCAATGGTCAAACCACATACATAAGTACTCACATTCAATATTTCGACCTTTTTAGCAATCGTCCATAGGAAGGGGTAATTGTAATTATAAAAATAATTACAATTATATATATGATATAATATTACATATCATGTAATGATATTTAATATTGGTCTATGAGGCAAACAGGGAATAATAATAATACATTGCCATTTTTAATAACTATCAAAATAAAGAAATTAAGTTGAAGGGCTTATACATTTTTTCACCTTAATAAGACATTAGTGATAATGACCTACTCTTAAAAGCAAAAATGAAATAAGAATGAATTGTTCAGTATTAAAGCCACTGTTAATTGTAACAGAATATATTACTGTTTCGGTAGTTACTAAAATCGTGGTTTGGCTAGTTAATATTCATTTAAATCAAATTAAAATGGTTTTACTTCTTACTGAGGAATTTGTTCAACAATGTTGCGGTTAATTCAATACTGGTGAAAAGTAGTTTTTGTTTTTCATGAAATTTAAGCAAATTACGAGTAATTTTGGCCAAATAGCATAGGACAAACAAATTCCATGGAACTACGGCATTATAATAATAAAAGCATATCAAAAAACATGTTCATGAGGTCTTACTGATGAGAACTACACTATTACTATTTTATGGAGGTAATTATTAAAAAATGTATGGCATCTATAATGCCAATTATTCATGGAGTGTGAAACAAATGATAGATACCTCGCGATAACGATAGAAACTATTACATCAAAAGTTGTTTCGATGAATAAACCTTTTTGAACATGTTAGAAAGAATCAAACAATTTTAATGAATGGTTTAACTGTTAAAACAATTAAAGTTAGTGGATTCATTTGAATATCAAATGTATGAATATATGAATGTATGAATGTATGAATGATCAAAGAAAACATATTTGGTTAAAAATTTGAACAAAAAAAAACTGCTGAAGGTGTTGTTTATATATATATATATAAACATTGGTGCTGAAGGTGCTGAAGTATTTTTTTATATATAGTTGTTTTTTGAAATACTGAATTATTTCTTATAATTCTTCTGTTTTGAGACGTATAAAACAGGTTTTAAATAAAAACCAAAACTTTTGCAATGAGAACTTAATATGAATCTGTAGAACTGACCGAGTCCTGATAATGTTTAGTTTTGTACATATTGTTAAATAACGCCCCATTTTTGACTTGTATTACACAATTTCTCCAGTTTCCTGAATTTTTTCCTTGTCTCTTCATTAAAACTATAAAGCTTATCACCAATATTGCTATTCGACATGTTTGTCGACTAGGTAGTCACCAAACACCATGTTTTATGGATAAAACATTTCTTTATGAAATCCAATATATATATATTGTTGAACTGAGTGCTGTATTTATCATATTCATTTTTAGCTTATCATAAGTTTGATATAACTTTTTTTTTCTTTCGCGTTTTTCTTTTTTGCTTAGCTTGACATGTTGCAATTAATCTTTAGACTCATCTATTGCTCGAATTCTTCCAAGGCAACGTTTTAGGTTGTAGCGGCAGTCCCACAAAGGAAAACACATAGGCCGAACACGGGGACTTTAGTGATACCACACAATCAAAATCGATTGTACATTGGGAGTCCAAAATTTTGCCTTACTCAAGTGTATTGAGAACAGGGACCAACAGCATAACGTCCTTTCCGAGAGACGACATGCTTAGATTTTTTCATCTTCTACGTGAATAAATCGAGGACCAGGTGGGTATTGGACCTACTAGATCAGAGGGGAGTATATTAACTAATGAACTAACATAGCCACCCTGATTCTTCCACGTTATAAAATATTTAATTTTGTTTTGAAAAACATATACTTGTCAGATACTAGTGGTGCAAAAAATAAAGTGAAATTAAATAGTCTGATCCATACATAGTCAAGGTGTCTTTTTTGCTTTTTACTATCTTAAAAACTTGAGGATTCATTCAATTTTTTATATTTGGCAGTTTAAGACCGAGTGTCTTTATTTAATCAATATTGTCACGGCTGATTACAGTCGATATTTGTCAGTCTCATTTCTTATGACTTTTGTACTATTTACCAACATATCCCTGGTTAGTTGTGAGTTATCTAACTCTTTTGTGTTGTCCTTCAGTGCTCCAGCAGCTAAATTCATTAAGGAGTCATCATGACAAGGAGCTCATCGCCATTCTTACATATGAATTGTTTTGGGTTGCGCATCCCCCATTTATAGATTTGTATAAGTTTGACTTTTTATGTATACACGTTCATCGTTGTTGATTGTTATTTATTGTTAGCATTTGTGTGGAGATGTGATTCAAGAATAATATACTTTTTAATTTCTCAACATATTTTTCAGCATATAATACTGGTTTTTATAGCGTACCAGAACCAAAGTAATTCCTTGGTTGTTTTTTCCTCAGTTTTGTACTATTGTTCATGTACTCATTCAATATCCTCTCATATTCTCTATCAGAATAACCATTATTAATTAAAGATTGTTTAAGTTGTTTCATATACCTATGGAACAAGGATCGATTGCAACATATTTATCAATGCTTTAATGGTTCATCCTTGTATAGTTGGAGATGCTTACTGAAATAATTGAGGAAGGAGTCAGTCAGTACTTGTAGGTTTCATGTAAACTGAACTGGTCAGTCTACCATTTTCAATGTTAATTTTGACGTCAACGAAATTAATTTTGTTATCTATTCCTGTTTCTCGCGAGAATTTTAGAACAGAATTTTGTGTAATTTATTACTTGTGTAATCTACAATAGTGTGGTATGTACTCATATAGGGAAAATTAAAAAAAAAATCTTCTAGTTTACATGTATATAGAAAATATACATATCTGTAAGGGTTAAAAACATCAGGGTGACGTAAATCATCATTTGAACTTGAATAAAATACACGCATGTTGAATAATACTATTGAGTTTTTTAACAAGAAAATTAGCATGAAAATTTAATTGTTTAATCCTAAAGCTTAATAAAGCATGACAAAACACTGAAACATGAACCAATTTACAAGTGATAAAGATTTTTAATTACCTGTAGTTTTGAGATGTTGATATCCGGGAGTGACCTAGGAAGGACTAAGGGTTCAAGGAGTGTTGGTACCGTAGGGGCAGGATGAGGTTTGGAGAACTGTTGAAAGTTATGGCAGGTATATTTACTTAACTGCCCATTGAAAAGTGGCTGTTTTACAAGAGGAAACACATCTTTTAAATTATTTAAAAAGGTTAAAATGTTTTCGACAACTCGGTATTTGTTCGATCGGACATAGGGAGGAATTCATTCTAAGAGGTTTATTGATTTCTAAGATGAAACAGTTTCTATGTGTGCTGATTTATAAAACTTATTGTTAATATGTAAAATTTTTCATTTGGTATTTGTGACAAAACTCTGGTTGTTAGTTATAAGCCGTTTTGTAAGTTGGAAAGGAAATTCTTACTATTTTTATTTGATTCTTGTTTTTGAATAAACACTTTATGATGTTCGCTAATTCATTTCTCAAAACTTCCATTGGTCATACTAATGTAACTACTGTCACAATTTTCACAGGATAATTTGTAAACCCTCCTACGAGATCTATGGTTATCTACAGTTCGTAGACAACCATAATGGAAGTTAGAACTGTTCTTTAATTTCCAGGTGTTCTAAAACTCAGTCTCAAGTTGTCTTTTCTTAATATTTTTTTTATTGAGCGATTTCCTATAGATGGTAAATAAATCCAGTTTGTTGTGGTTGTATGCAAGTTAACTTGTAGGAACACGTTATTAATTAAATTATTCCTTTCCTTCTTGTTATAAGTTTATTTTTTTAGGGGTAACGTTTTATTAGATGTTTGGGGTAACCGATGTTTTTCTATTAATTAATAGAATTGTTTCTATTTATTGTTTCCGGTTTTCATCTGAGAGGTGAAAACTATGCATAACCTAAGTATCATGGAATGCAAAACGCAAACTTTGTAGATCATGGGGTGGAAGGAATATCCATAGATTACTAAATCATTGTAGGTGGGTTTCCTTAATATGTAAAAAGAATTTTCTTTTTTTGGCAGGTTATGGTTAAATGGAAGTAGTTGATTGAGTTTTTAACTTCAATTTCCAAAGTAAATTAAATGTGGGGGTTCAGGGCATTTATTATGGTCAATAGATGCCCTAATTGCTTATTAATACCTTTGAAAACAACAATTACACCGTCCACATTGTCAAGATAAGATGAGTTTAGTCAGAGGGTGGCAGAATGAGAAAAGTTGCGTTTGGAGGGAACTTAAAAATAGTTCTGAGAACAGTTAAGAGATATTATAATCTACGGGGAGCTCAATATCAGTTTATTTATAAAATATTTTATTGAACAGAAAACAATTATGTTTTATGCATACTTTGGACAGGGTTAGGAGCTCTTTCTGGATAACGGGGTCAGTTACTGTTAGTGTGTTGGTGGTGGTGATGACCTCAATGAGTTCAGGTAAAGGTACACTAGAGAATGAGTTTATAAATCAATGCGGAATAGGAAGGCATTATTAGGTTTATTAATGTTACTAATATCGTAGATGAATTGTATCAAGTTTTTTTATTGTACAGGGGCTTTTAAAATGAGTGAATCTTTGAACAACGTATTTCAATGTTTTGCGATTTTCTGTAGAGGTGTGATGAAAAATGATACAATCATTGTAATGAGTACGTTTTCTTGTGTATTTTTGGTAATACCCGATCTTGCGTATAAGACCGAGGGTCGTGTGTTTGTAGAAATAAATACAAAATATTTTGGGACTAACTTGGGGCACCATTTCAATGTTTTTTTTTAAAGTATTTCTTGGATTCTATCAGTGGAATCAGATTGTATATTGATGTAGTTCTCATATTACTTTGTCAACTTACGAGTCGTGATTCATAACTACTGTCGTGTTTCCTTTAGCAGCCTTAGTTATAATTAAATATTTATATAATTAATCATCTGATTATTATTATATCTAAATAATCATCAATTATCTATAATCATTCAGATTTGTAAGTGCGTGTTCATGAGCTACAAAGCATGAAGAAATTTTGAGACACAGATCACTAGGGATAGTTTTTGGTAAACTAATATCTAAACTAAGCGCTAGAGGTTCCATTTGTTTGTTTTTCCTATTTGGGTTGAACTTCAGTCTTCTATATAAAAGATCTATTTTCTCATTGCCAAAACTTGCGTTAGTTACATTTTTTATTATTAGATAAAAATTATTAACATTATTTGAGTTAATCACCGATCTATCTATACTAGAACAAAGAGGACTACGTTGGTTTCCATATGTTCGGTAGAATTTAACGTTAGCAGTTTCTTTTGTTGACGTTCTCTCTTGATCCTCAATTGGTAGTATACTCTACTTCGTATCTTGTCGTTCCATTTTTCCATTCGTGAGGGTAAAAAATGTCAGAAAAAAAATCGAAAAATAATGAAATAGAAGCAAAGAGCGTCTTGAAGGGTGCATAATCTTCTCAGTTTCCGTTTCATTTATTGTATTTTCAATCTGTTTAGGGTGATTTGAAATTAAATTTTATTGAGTGAAATAATAAATTCTCTTATCCATGTCATTCCATTGAATTGGAGGAAAGTAACTTTTGATTTTGTTTATGGTCAGTTCAGAAAGGTTTGCAAAAATTTTTTGAAGTTACAGAATAAAGAACTTCAGGAATTAGTTGAGAGATGTCTATAAAATTTAAATAAAAATTTATTTCTTGATTTATCTAATAAAATATTAGATATTAATACAGCAGTACCATTATAATAGGGATTAAATTTTGAACTTAATAGTAGAAATTTTAATTGTGTACAGGTGGCCAAAGATTTTTGCAGCAATGAAACATTAAATAATATACGTATCGATAATTTTAAAATTTTGAAAAGACTGGTTTACTAACATCTAGAAAGAGCAATGTTATTAGCGTACCTAGATGTTTTATCGAATTATTTTCTAAACTTAAAAAGGCTCGCAAAATATATATACCAAAACGTATGTTAAGGTATTTAACATACCTTAACTACAGGCCCACTATGTTACTATACAATTTCCCGATGCTGACAAATCAAAACTAATTGTGATACTAAATAAAAAAGACTGCATAGAACAAATTGAAAACATGTTAAATGATAAAAATATTTGTAAATTCAATCCTTTGGAAAGTGTCAATAGTTCGTTAAATAAAAACTATTTTAAAATATCACCCCTAACTATTTAATATATTTTTAGCAAAATCACCTTTATTGTCTTATATGTGCGGGTTGATCAAGTTGCATAAAAGTAAATTCCTTATACCATTATTTGTGAGTTTAGTTGGCTGGGCTTCATATGCTTTATCCAAATGTATAGTAAATGTTTTGGGTCCATTAATGGATAAAATTTCCGGTAGTCATATTGACAATAGTATAGATGTCATCAGTAAATTAAAAAACCTGATTATTAAGGAAATATGGGGGCTCATTAGTTTATATGTTAAGTCTCCTTTTTACTAGTGTAGCTGTAACTGATATCTTGTGCATACTCAAGGAGAACCCTGTGAATTATTCCCTCATCCTATCTACCTCCATAATAATCAAGTTAATTATGTTATACGTGGTTGATTGTCATTTCTAATTTGATAACTTTTACAAACGAAAATAGGGCCTTGCGATGGCTAATTGTTTATCTCCCGTCCTGAGTAATTTATTTATGGAATTTCTTGACTCTAAAATGTTAACTTCAATTTTACCTAATCAAGAAATTGGGAAGAAACTAAAATGATTACCCATGAAAAATTGATGTTGTCAAGATACATTGTCAAACCCTCTCTAATTAGATTTACTAGACCAAATACTGTAAACATTATAATGATTTATTCAAGCTCGACTCAGTACTGACGAGGGTATTAGGTTTATCTACGAGACTTGACAATTTATAGATAGTTTGTTACTTATTTCTTCCCGAACTCCTTTATTTACCCCGACCTGCCTTCCCAATCTTTGTTTATTTGTTCTGCATATCATGACCATTAAAATCCCAGTTTCCTGAACCCCACACCAGATTTTTTTACATAACTTATTTCAATATCAGTTGGATTCTGAAGAAAACTTCCTGTTTTGGTTAAAAGGTCACAGACATTTTTTGATTGCTTACTGTTATCTATGTATATATGATCAAACCACAATACGAAATGAAAAAAAAAGACTAAAATCTTTTAACCGTAAAAATAATTTATGTTTACTATGTAGTTATATCTTTTGTATTGGAAATTTGAAGTTCTTTTATAGTAAGTATGATAATTTTTATTTTCGTTAGTAACTTTTGTTCAATTATTTTACCTTTCATTACACCCTGATGATGGTCAGTGATGGCTGAAACGTAGGATTTAATTTATAAATGTATGATAACTAAATATTACATGGAATTTACAAGGAAATCTTTTGGTGATTTATAACACTTAGTACCAAATGAATGGAAGTGTGAGATCAGAAAACTAGAGAAGCTAAATCAAAAAATCATCCATAGAGAAATCGGCAAGAAATTTAATTACATATATATATATTATACATATAGTTCACTTAATAAATGTAAAGGCTATCCTAACTGGAAAAAATGTGTTCAAAAATCAAGAGTAACACAAAAAGTAAAGAATCACAATTACAAACTGAATTTGAGGGTTTGTTTCATTACTCTAAGTGTTACTCTTCTTGAATATTAAATGGGTGTAGATATAAACGAAAATACTACTTCTTCTTCTTCCCTTCTACTCTCTTGTAGACGAAAAATTTTGGTTCGAAATATTGATCCTGTAAGTGTTCTCGTTCTTTACCTGTATTTTTTTCAGATATATACATATACATGATTTCACATAAAAACGTTAAATAACAATTAATGATCAAACTACAATGAGAAATGGGAAAAAAAGACTAGGACCTTTCAACTGTAACAAATGGTCTTCGTCAGATTCAAAAACCGAACTGAAAGACTAGATGCAGGAAAATGTTGGTGAGGGGTCGAGATGTGTGGGAGGGAAAATGTTATTATAAAAAGGTGTAATGCGCACGAAAGGACAAATGTCCAGAGAGGGATGATTAAGGAAACAAAAGAGTACATTAAGAAAGAGTAAAAAATGTCGTTTTTTTCTTTGTTTTTTTTACCATTTCTTATTGTGGATGAATTATATAAATATATAATTGAAAATAACATGAAACTTAGCTGATGTGTGTTTGTTAACATGATTTTCAATTTTGTTCAATAATTCTGTCTTTTTTCCTATACAGTAATGAATATATACATACACTTTTGCCCTAGTATATATGTGTTAGTGGAGAGTGTAAAACCTAAAATCTATCGTATATTGGTATGGGTACATTGGTATACTGACTACTAGTATTCTAATGGTATATTCAAGAAGAAAACAACATAAAATTAACCTGAGCGATGCTGGTTACTAATAAAATAAATAATTTAAAAATGATAGTAACTATTGCAAACTAAGCACTAATAGAGTTTCTTCTGATTACTGCTGCTGGTAAGCCCACTGTATCCTGTAGAACTACTCCTGTACCCTTGAAAATGTGTGAACCATCGATCTGCCGTGATATTTATGTGTTTTAGTGTTGGATAATATTCTTATTGTGCACAGTAAACTCGATAACGAGAAATTAATTGCTCCTTCGCAGTACAAAAACACTACTTTCACATAACAGATGTATCATATATGCTTTATTAAATCCTTTACCATCAGTCTTTTCTATACAAAATGAGGAACACTTAAATGACATCTTCAAACGAACTAGGAAAGAAAAATTCCTTGTGCGAGACATATCACAAATATAGAAACCAGGGAATTTCAACGAGAAATGAAGAAACGAGAAATCTGTAATATTATTATAATATTACAGATGAAAAATATAGCACTCATGGTAAAGTAACATGTATGTGTTATTTATATATATGTAAATAGAATATGATGAAACTGACATACTAATTGTCGTCTCAATATAGGTAGGCTATCTTGAACACAATCCCAAGATAAAATGAGGTTTGATTGATGAGTTGTATGTATATCTGAATTTGTGGTGTCCAATTTTGATCGTTTTTGAAAATTTTTCGAGATACATATAAATCTTAGATTTAATTAAATTTCCAATTAATATAATCTGGAGTAGCCTATACTCAACTTTACTATAAGCAAACTTAATATAAAACTTCTTGGGTATATAATATATAATGTCTCATTTAAGCAGAAATGAAAATTTATTGTCTCCAATCGTCTAAATGGAAGATGTTTATTAGCCTTTCATTCGTGAGGTAGTACAGATAGTGATTGATACACTTATGAATAGAAAAGCCTTTTTTTGTATGTCACAGAAATAATGGACATACAATCATTAGTATAACTACAGCAGTAATAACATTATGAAAAGCCAAAGTGAAAATTTGCTTATACGAAAGAATTTCCTACAAGAGAGCATGGCTTTTGCACCAATAGCCCGTGGATCTCTTGCATAGATTATCTGACCACGTTTAATAGTTATTTAAATTTTTAATACTCATTTAATACTTAAGACAAATTTTCCGATTTAGAACTTGAAAATATTATTAATATTTTAAAAACATTACAAAGTTTTTGTCTAAAATGTCAAAAACATGTAAGAAGTAATATCGTTTTCAGATAATTTTTAATTTGAGATGTAGGATAATTTCAATTATTATTTTTAAAATAATTATTTTTTATTGGGAATTTCATGGCATGCTAGTTTTTTAAAAACTCTCTTTTCTTTCCCGTTGTCAAAAATCATAAAAAACCAATTTACTCTGAGAGAATGTTATTTATTCCCACGTGCTCTACTCTGTTATAAGGTTGCTGTAAATGTATATTGAGAAAAAATATATTGTATTTATCCACCTTTGCATTCTTAAATCAAGTTCAAAGTCGGACTTTTCTGTATAATTTTATATTTAAAAGCTGGAAGCTTGAAATTTTTAAAAATAATGGTGTGAACTTTTAGACCAGAATAGTGAAAAAACTGAAAATTAGACAAAAGCATAGAAACCCTTCTATAGGACGTAAAAGTTTATTCCAAAAACTTCAATATCACCCAATAATAAGGTTATTTATAAATGTAAAGCAGTTATTAATTAATTTATTAATTAAATGTATCAGCATCTGATATTAAGCTTTGTAGAATTGTGCAACATATAGATTGATTAGAGCAATTTGTTAGACAAACCCATCATACTATAAAAAGGATCAAAGATTATATGTTTCATATGCTCTATTGTTGTTGACTTTTTACATATACAAATGTTATTCTTCTTATATCACATATAAGTCGTTAAATCATTTAAAAATGTTCATTATATCTTTAAACATTATATTATTTCAGTGAATTCACTAAAAAAATTCTATTTCAATGTAAACAATGTAAAACAATATAAAAAATTCGACAAGTATAGCAGGTGATCCCTTAGTTTAGGATAAACAAACAGTTTTTATGGCTTTATTGCTCTTTGCCGTAATTGATATTTCATTATTATTTTTTTTTAATAAATTGCTAATTTTGTGTTTCATGAAAATAGGACAAACTTTCATAAGATACCGTGAAGAAGGACAAATTTTCATGATTTTTTAATGAGCCGTTTAGCGTCAAAAAAAAAACATTTTCAGAAAACAGAAATCGTACTTTAACGCCCCTTTGGCGAATGTAATAAAGTTATACTAATTTTAATCTGATTCATTGGAGATTCGATGACACTTACATTTTTTACTTTACTATAAGTAAAGTATAGTGACCATGAAAAAATTGGTCTAAAAATTTAGCTGGAATTACTTGTTTTGATGTCCCAAAAATTGTTTTCTGACGTTTTTTCGTTGATGCCTGTGGGTGGATGGGTGATTGGATGAGTGCCTATTCAAAAGTTCATATACATGCTATGGTCCAGAATGTTTGATGGATCAAATTGATATTTTAAATAGAAGTGGGCTTCTCACTTTTGATGAACCCTATTGTTTGGGAGCAATTACACATCATAGGAAAGTCACTCTTTTGACCAAAATGTGTAATTAGACAACACTTTTTTGTCTTAAACTAATAAATCTATAATCTGGAAATTTTGGTACTATCTTTGACACTACAAAGAAAATACTGAAAAAATTCTTTGATTTTTAAACAACATGAATTTTTTCTCATTAAAATGTAACAATTTTGACTCATCGTCCAATCTGAAAGATTCTGATAGTTGTATATGTTATACTGGTTGAGGGATTAAAATAAAAATACATCTAAAAATAGAGCATTATGTCAAAAATTAGTTGAGGTAAATCTTTTCTAATGTACATGATTCAAAAGACCATTACTGTTAATTTTATTTTCTTAGAATATTTTTTGACGATAAACAGCAAATCAAAATACAATGAAATATTTGCCAAAACATTAAACCAAGAATTAGCATTTTATAAAACAAATTGTGAAGATTCATTTACGGCAAAGAGCAACAAAGCTATAAAAACTGAATGTTTATTCTGGACTAATGGATCACCTCATGTACTAGTCAGATTTGTCTAGATTTATTTAAACAGTTTATATTGACTTTTTTTTTAACTGAATCGACTGAAATAAAATTATTTTTATAGTTTAATGAAAAAATTGATTTGATTTAATGGCTTAATGTGATATATAAGAGGAATAAAATTGTTGCATGTAAAAAATGAATGTCAATGAAACACTTAATTTCTGATGTTTTCCATGTATGATGACTTTGTCAAACAAAGGCTGTAATAATCCATATGCTGCTCCTTTGAACAAAACTTACTATCAGATCTGGATTTTCTTGTGCTTATAAATCAAACTATTACATTGAAGTGTCAGAAATGGGCCCTTTTTTTCTATATTATATAACAGATATTAATTTTAAGTTAATTTTTAATTGATTCGATGGTGCTGATATTTTTCTGATATGATTGTTTTGAGGTCTTAAAGTAATAACTTATGCTTAAATATTCACTGTAGAAGGTGATCAGATAACGGGCATCGAATGTAACAGATCCATTGACCATGTAAGATTGGCTATAGACGATGTATGACTGGCTGTAGGCCATGTAAGATCGAATGTAATCCACTGTGCTGTAGGAACGAAAGCCATGTTCCTCTGTGAGAGATTATTTTGTTACATGAAACCACCAATTCGATTTTAGAAAAGTGTTATTGCTACTGTGGTAACACCAATGATATTGTATTCATCAGTTGTGTAATGTACAAAACGAATCATGTGTAGAGTTAACTGAATCAATGACTATGTGTTCTACCTCTAAGATCGAATAATAAAAAACATCTCCCACTTAGACATTTATATCAAAATTGATTATTTTCTCTTTATTTTACAAAACGAGAAGATCTCTATAGGAGACGATATATCAAAAAAATAATGGAATAAAAGACAAATCGTTTTATTCTGTATGTTGGTTAAATGTAGAACCAACCTTTGGAGACAAATAAATCAAGAACAAATCAGTTAAATGATGTCAGGAACAACTCCGTTCAATTTATATAAAACGTATTTCAAATGTACTTACGTCTGTAAAGAATACTATATTTTCAAAGAGAAGAATTATATATATATATATATATATATATATATATATATAACATTTATTAGAATTTGTTTACTGAACTATTATGAATGGAAGCTCCATTTGATATAACAGTTTAAACTCTATGTCTAGAAGTGGTAGAAACCCTTTATCACATTATATCTGTACTCAAATCAATCAGTTCAAAATGGAAAAATATTTCTGTCAAATCATACCTAAAACTATAGATGTATGGAATAATTCTCTATTTACAGTTAGGAAGACAATAAATGAACTTAAAATCTGAAGTTGAATTTAGTTACAATGGAATACACACTATGACAGCTATGACTGGGGAGTCTACGAGTCCGATGAGTTATAGCCCTCAGATTAATTACATCAATAAGAATTCAGGGTCAGCACTGATTTCACGTTTATTTTAATTAATAAAATGATTACAGTACCATATAAATGTATGGTACATATTGATTTAAATGTAAACAATAAAAAACTTCCATTACTGGTTACCGAGTTTGATATTATGTTTACTTATAGTCAAGTTGAGTTCAGGCCTATCCAAAAATGTTTTTACTATTTACTTATTTTAAATACCTTATTAACTTATTTGTTTTTCATATATTTAGGTCCCAATTTATTTGTTTTCTAGATTTGCTATATTTTTATTTTACTTTCCCAGATTTATTTTTACTTTTTTATTAATTTTTGTTTTCATATCTTTAATTTTTTTCCTATCTTTTCTGATTTCTTAAAATGACAATATCCATTGATGTCTTTTACAATGAATCTTCAGTCCTTGCTTGTATTATGGTAGAAGTGGCTCACATGTATCTTACATGACGATGCAAGTCGAAATAGAGTAGTAATATTTTTTCTTTATGGCATTTCTTTCTTGATTTTACGTTATACACATACCGAGTTTTTTAGTTATTTAGTGAAAAGTTTTTAATATATTGATGGATGATTTTGTTTCCACAGAAATGATTTCTCTAAAGGGTTTACTGTACTCATTTTTCTATTCTTGAATATTTGAATATTGTCCCCTATGACTGTCTTATGAAAACCTATTGCAGCAGTATGATCACTGGAATACGGTAAAAAAAAGTAGAACATAAAAGAAAATAATGAGGACGTAATAGTTTCAAGTTGAAAACAAATGGGAAAAAAAATAAGTCAAAACAAATTTACTTATACAAATGACATAACATGACCTAAACAATCAGATTGAAATAAATTGAACTTAACCTGAGTTTTGGAATTTGCTGCTTTGGAACATTTTATCTTTAAACAGTTGAAATACTTCTGCAATTAAATAAACAAGTAATTGATATTCTTTTTGAGCTCTAATTTTGATACATTTCTATGAACTATTAAGATAGCCAGTAATAATTCAATACTTTGTGCATCGTATAAAGTTTCTGTTAATAATTCTTACCGATCAACTATAAAAAATTAAATATATTTCTTAGTAGTATAAAAATAAACTAACATACTAAAAGGAAATGCCTCATTGAATTTAACCGTCCAGGACAAACCCGTTGCAGTATATAACTTACCATAATCTTTATATACAAATACGTAAGTCATATTATAATTTATTTCTGTAAATATA
Source organism: Hermatobates lingyangjiaoensis (assembly GCA_026182355.1). Taxonomy (NCBI): domain Eukaryota; kingdom Metazoa; phylum Arthropoda; class Insecta; order Hemiptera; family Hermatobatidae; genus Hermatobates; species Hermatobates lingyangjiaoensis. The sequence continues at coordinate 1,653,998 of JAPFBL010000117.1, read as the reverse complement.
ATGCGAATATAACAAATTTTTCTTTTAATGCTTTTAGAAAAATTTATTAATTATTTTTATACGTTTTTCCTTGTTTCATTGTTACAGCATATCACACCATCTTTACGTGGAAATGACTGGATGAATTTCACAGTCATTGTAGCTTCAGGCACTCACAGCCCAATTTAGATGGAATCAGAGCTTTATCAAAGAATATTTCAATGTGAGTATAATCAAACAGTTAAATTGTTCATCAGTTGACGCAAGTGACAAAGTAGCATATTAATTAGTTACATAACTCATTTGAAATTGCATTCACTTGCTATTTTGTAATAATAACTCAATATGTTTTGATTACGTTATCATTGTTTTTGTTAATTTATTTTAAATTAGTTTTAACATGCATATTTATTATATGCATATATAAATGTATATATTTTATTAATGCTAAGGGCAGTCTCTGCATTCACGAGCTTTTATTCTTGTGTGATCCAGGATAGCAACTATTTTCTTTTGGAAAGTTCCTAAAGTTGTCCTAATAACATAAATATACTGTTGTTGTAATAAATTTAAATTATACTGTTGATACAATAAGTTTACTCTCAGTCAAAACAAAGGTAAGATAAAACAGGAGCTTTCGATTTCACAAAATCGCTTTCATATAAAAACACAATAGAAATAACTACTACGTGTAAAACTAAAATAAATTGATTGGAAACTAATAGAAAACAGAATAAAGATTGAGTAGAGACTCCGTATTGTTCCAGTAAACGTTCAATGAAACTGCTGTGAGTAGACAAGCCTGTTGCTTAGCTCATCCAGGCCTAATCAGCTATTTGTTCACCTTTATTTTTCATCAAAAGTTCTATTAAAATAATTTATCTACTTGAAATAATTCTATTAGAATCTGATTGAATTGTCATTGAGAACTGAATACCTTTAATATATAGAGCATCAAGATCTTTGAGGTGGCTGATATTGTTTTCATACCTTAACCTTACAACTGTTCCGTTAATGGTTAGGAAAAGTCCTCTCAAATACTTATAAATTACGAGTACTCGAACCACGGAGTTTTTAAGGCTATTAACAAATTCATGACCAAATAATACATCAATAATTAAGGATCCACCACAAACAATACTGGAGAAACAATATTATAAGAATATATGAATAATTGCTACAAAATAAACATGAACGTTCTCTCTACAAAACTCTATAAAACAGAAAAGAAAGAGAAACTCACTACTATATTTCGATGACTTCGTCATCAGGTAGATAGAAACGAGTCGCTCCGCAGGCAGACAACGACTGGTCGGTGGTCTTGAGGGAGCAGAGAACTGTGTAGCCAACTTACAGTGGGAGAGGACGCAAGGATAGGTAAAGAAATAAAAGCAAAATAAATTATAACGAATGAAAACAAAAACTATTAGCACAGTTGAAAACACCCAAATAAAAATAAAAAGAAAAATAAATAAGAAACAAAAGTAACTTAAGAGACTAAAATAAATAAAAGGAATAATCAACGATTGAGGTTAAGCACAGGAGCAGATCTACCTCCCCAGAAGACTAATAAGAGCTTCTTCTAAAGCCCTCAGATTGACTTTTGAATTGTTATCAGTTATGTGTCTCAGAACTTCTACACGGAAACAGTCATTAAAACTGAGTCCGTGAGAACTGACATAAGTAGCAACGGGAAGGTCGCTGCGTTTAGCAACGGACGACCTGTGATTATTCATATGAAGGCTTAGCTTGATGCAAGCCAAACCTACATAAAAAGCACACACTGGGTGCAATCCAAACGGTAAATGCAGTTACCAGAGGTGCAAGAGGTACTTGTAGGAGATAGGGTATGTGTGTTTACTGAGGAAAGAAGTAAAGGAAGAAACGGGATTGATGATAAGACAAGTACCATAAGACACCCACGACGTCCGCATTGAACCATACCCACCAGTAGTATTGGGAGACTGGTGGTGATATATATATCCAGCAAACTGTCTACTGTACATATTTGAGTAAAATTTCCAGCTACTTCTGTAATAACTATTTTATTTCTGAATAATTTCGATTTCTTTATTATTTTCCATTTGGTTGTGGAACTAATAATTATTAATAATAATAATTAGTTATTAGTGTTTGATTAATATTAAAATTAAAATTAAATGAATTGAATACTAGACTCTTAAGTGAAATTTTAAAAAAAAAAGTGAAAAAGTAAAAAAGAGTAGAAAGTAGAGTCTGGTAATGATGGTTTTTGGTTGCTTTGGAGGTGTGATAATCATGGCTGTAAGGTCAGCGTCCTCTTAGCAGGAGGTAGTACCATTTTCTATTTACATAGCTTAAAATCAACTGAAAACTGTTATAACTAGGGAGTATATTTAAATAAGTACGTTGGTAATTTGTTTAGGGTTGCGGTTTGTATTAAATAGCCTTTCTGATGTAATTAGGCTCTTGGCATCACTGCGCTGCGTTACCATGGTTCCTCATGCAAGCATTGTTAGCTTCACTCTAATTGACACTCAGTAATGTTTTCTAGGTTCCTTGTAGAAAGATAAAAGCTGAATGTATAACTTGGTTGTAGTCAATCTAATCCACATACTGAACTGAACAGTTCCCAGTTTTGCTTTTATACTGGTAAATGATGTATCTGCGAAGTGTGAACTCTCGGTCCAGTTCATATTAATAATTCCCTAGTATTTTTATTTTCTTCATTTGTAGGCAGTAAGTTATTATATAATATTTTTGGTGAGCTTCGTCATCTTGTTTGTAACCAGAATATACATTTGCATAGTAGCATAAGTTCTAGGGTAATTGTGGAATCACTTATCGAGATGTGTTTTAATTACTCTAGCAACTGGCTTGTTTGTGATTCCTTTAATGACCAGGACTGGTTCAATAACCAAAAATCACGATAGTGAGTAAATTTATTTTATTTAAGCATTAAAATTTAATTTCCTGTATATTTCTGAGCATGAAATTTTAACATTCGGGCATAATCATTCCCATGAAGCCTTGCAATAAAGTTTAGTAGGAAAACAATAAGGGCTATGCTGGAATTATATTATATACTGATATTAATATTAGTATACAATAGATTGAATTACTTTAGGCAATTCGAATATATATATATACACCACCACTCTTCCTTACCACTGTTATCAACCCCTCACCAGATGTTTTCTGCATCTAGTGTTTTTATTTTTTTTTTCATTTGTGTTTTGAACGTTGATATATATATATATATATATATATATGAGAGAGAGAGAGAGAGAGAGAGAGAGAGAGAGAAAGAGAAAATTGCCGCTCTGACTTCAAGCAGGGCTCTTTACCTCCTCATGACGACGATGATCGAAATATAGAAGTCAGTTATTCTTTCGTCATCTGTGACCTACCTTCTTTTTAATTGGTTTATATATACGAGTATATATATATGTATACAAACCAGAGTATGAAATAAAAAAACACAAAACCCTTTCAGCCGGAACAAGCGGTCTTCGTTAGAGTGAAACACCAACTCATGTATATATACATATTTTTTTTTCTTTGTGAATTTTGATTATAAGGATCGTGGGGAGATCTCTCTCAATTCGTCAGTGCTGAATTCATTAGTGCCGACAATCAAATTCACAATGGAAGAAGTAAGTGGTAATTTGCGCTTCTTGGATGTCCTGATACATAGGTTGCCTAAAGAGTTACGCTTTAGTGTATACAGAAAATCTACGAATGTACTTGCATATGTTCACTTTTATTCTTCCCATCCGAAAAATGTTAAAATTTCTGTTTTTAGAAATATGTTTTTGAGGGCGTTAAGAGTGTGCTCTTCTGAATTCCTTAATGAAGAGATTAACAACATTAGGTCAATTGCCCTTTCATTAAAATACCCCTCCTCTTATATCGATTTAGCTTTGAAGAGTACTAAAAAACATTAATACTTCAACAGAGCCCCTTTTATTATCAAATTCTATAGTTTTGCCATACCACGAATCATTGGACTTCCTTCCAAGATTAGTCAAACAACTTGATTTTAATATAGTGTTTCTAATCGTAATAATGTGGGTAATATGTTAATAAAAAACTCTCCTAGCGAATTGGAGTCCGGTGGTATATATAAAATTCCGTGCAAAAATTGCCATAAAATTTATATTGGTCAAACTGGTAAAGCAATAAAGACACGTGTAAAACAAGACCAATACAACGTAAGTAGACATGAAAAAAGTAGTGCCTTATTCTTGCATATAAAAAATGAAAATCATCATATTGATTGTACAGGAGCTAAATTTATTACCTATGAAAAAACAATGTTGTTAAGAATATTATTGAATCGTCTCTAATTAAATTTAATAGATAAAATATTATAAACATTAGTGACGGTCTCTTCAAACTTGATACTTTCGTTACGAGGGCAATAGCCTCTTCAAAGAGGGTTGACACAGCTAGCGGATAGTTTAGTACTCTTTCTTACTGCACTCCTTGGTTTCCTCAAACATCCCTTTCTGGACATTAGTCCTTTCCTGCGCGTTCACACTTTTAAAATACCACTCTTCTCAACCCCTCACCAGATGTTTTCTGAATCTAGTGTTTCAGTTGGGTTTTTGACTCTGATGAAGATCGCTTGTTACGGTTGAAAGATCTTAGTCCTGGTTTTCCATTATTTATTGTGGTTTGATCATTTATATATATATATATATTATATATATATTTGACCATATATATATGGTCAAACCACAATAAATAATGGGGAAAAATGACTAAGATTATATATATCTTTTCTCATGTTTTCTAAATAACGTTCTTGTTACTGTATGCACAGAATATAGTATATTATCAGTCGTCGATATGTTAAATGAGTCCATGATTTTTATTTCTTCATCCATTATGGAAATAATAATGATAATTATTGAAGTCTTGATAATTGCTGAGGACAGCAAAAATACATACTCATTTAACATGTCGACGATTATTAATATATGTGGATACTGTGGATATGGTAACAAGAATATTATTTAGCGTGAGAAAGTTTTAAAGAAGCAAATTTCAGCCAAATATGGTCTTATTGTTAACAGTGTGTATGTATATTCAATAGGACTGCTATAAAAATGTATATATATTATTGAGCCGTAGCAAGTGGTATCCGTCAAAGTCAAAACACAAAAATCTTAGTTTTCTTCCCATTTGTTATTGTTGTTTGAAAATGTATTTATATATGAATTTTAAACCACAATAGAAACAGGAAAACAATGGAAAATTTGCTCTGTGGCCTTTCAATGTATGTCATCACAGATGAAACGAAGAAAAAACGTGTATATATATATATATATATATATATATATATATATATATATATATATATATTAATAGTGCACATAATGGCTAATGTTGTTCAAGAGTTCACATATTAACCATAATCTGACACATTAAATTCATTATAACAGAGGATATCATCGTATGAAGTTTAATCAGAATATCAATTTACAAAATTCTTCTAAATTATTAGCTTTATCTAAAAACTGTTAATTCATTATTTAGATTGAATTTGCTTATTATATTTATATTTCTTAATAGAAATTATTACCGCATAGACGAAGTCCAGTTTTTTGAAAAAAAAAAAAAAAGAAAAAGAAGGAAAATCAATATACATACAAACTTGAGGCGAACATTTTAAATTACTTTGAAGAAATTTGCTTTGAAGAAAATATTAATTTTAGGTTGCTTATAGAAGAGATTGTACTCGTTTTAGAGATCGTTGGAATTTTCTCGGTCTCTTAAATATTTTTACCTTGTGGTAACTATTAAAAAAAATGTAAAGAAATTGGCAATATGTAAATCATCAGTGAGATATTATTCACTTCTAACTTTAATCCAAGTATAGTAATTATTGAAAAAATTGATTTCGTAATATTGACGAATTTATGCGTATGAGGATCTCTTCAGTGAATTTTTTAAGTTTTTATCTATTATATCTGCATGTGATTTGAGTGTATGGGTGTGTAAGTTAAAATTACATACAGCCTATTGACACACCATTTAATGGATCGAATTAATATACCAATTCTAATAATTAAATCCCCACGATTAATGAAGCTACAGTGGTCATAGTGTTTAACGGACAATAATTATTTTACGAATACAAACCACTTTGTATTCTAAGTTAAGCAATACTACATATGTTGAAGAATATGCAGTATTCATTTGAAATGTTGATGTAATCAAAAACTGGAATCATGCTAAAATTATTCATATAAATTAATATATTTCCCTCTTTTCTACTACCATTGAAACACGGGGAGTAAAATTGGCAAAATTTTATTAATAAATGAAACAAATTCATCAAGTTTGACCGTTTTGCTCCTCAAAATAGCAAAACTGAATAACCACAAAAATCAAATCCTACTTTTTTATATAGTATGTTTGTTTACATTAACAAACAAAACATTGTCTCCACTTGATTCAAATAAATTTATTAAAATATATAATGTATTTAAAAAAAAGTTTGAAGTAATTTTGAATAAATTGTATTAAAATGTTTTAAATTCGAAAACAGAACAAAAGTAAAGAGCTTAAATATACATATTGTATACATTTTGAGGCATACCTGTATTTTTATCTATGCTTTGGGTATAGACAATAGTTTCTTCTTTATAAAATTATGCAGTTTGGTTAAATAATGTTACAATGGTTATAAAAAGACATGATCTATGCAGGTATAAGTTGGTAATATAAGTGCGATATGCGTACAATTATAGTAAATGTTTTATTCTCTATATCAATAGATTTACTCCATGACTTTTTGTTTCCTAACATCAACGTTCTCATTTTTCCAGTGCTATAAAGTAAGTTTTCATTAAAAAGAAAATAAATATTTTTATCTATTGACAGGTTCGGTCTCTTAAATGTATTTCCCATATGTATGTCTCTTGAAGTCTTTATTCAAATCTCTACACGTCCAACCATTTGACAAATTAACAATGACGTTTGATTTCATTTTTTTCCTTGGTGTAGAAATAATTTATTGTACTTAGGCAATTTTGAAACATGGAAAAGGGTCTTTATAGCAAAACTGGTGCACTCTGCCTTATATTTCTAGAAAATATGAATTTCTCACTAAACATTATCTTAATATGAATGTATTACATGAAAACTACTTCATGACTTCTAAAAATTAGCAGAGAAAATATTATAAGGCAAACATACAATATTATAAAACATAAATATTTATATTATTATTTAAGTAGCATGTTTCCAGGTTGCTATAGAACAATATTTCTATTTTTGTTACAACTTGACAAAAGTATCGTTAAAACAAAGTTTTATAATACACCTAAATGATAGGCGAATTTAAGTAAATCCAGAATTAAGTTTATTGTAAACGAGTTTGATAACATATTTGGTTATAGTAATATTCAGTCTAGCCAACAGGATTTGTTATTATTTGCGTAATCATTAAATGTTGAATAGCACTTTTAATTCTTACAATAATTTCCTTTATTTAGAAATACAGGTATATATGCATCTATAAATTTAAATGTAGAAAACATGTATATATATGCATTTATTCGTTTTTTTTTCCTTAGAATAGTACTAATAAATCTATTTTTGTCTTGATATGGCGGTATTTTGTAGAAAAATTTATATTCATTCAATCTGCTTCAAGTAGTAGAATGTATTATTTTACGAGTAATAAAACTAATATCACTTGCAACAACAGTAAGTAAGTTTAGGTATAGATATCCAATAGAGATTTTCTTATCCGCTGCTACTTAAATAAATGGAGAAAAGTTTTAACTGCAGGCTATCTGATCTTTCTTTATTCAGAATATTGTGATTATTATTTATCTACAATACAATTCAGTATTTTTTCTTTTAAAAAGAAATATAGTTATTCTCTACATACTCTTGTTGAAGCTAATATATTTTTATGTTCTTAGAGTATATTTTTGAGAGAACTATTAACATTGTTCGTTGCTATAGTAGGTCCGTGTATTAGAAGTTTACTTTCTGGTCATTCTGATGAGTGTGTAATATCGCACAATTTCATTTAGCTAAAACTGAGAAGTTAATAAAAGTCAAAATTGGTGAGAAATTTATGTATATATGTATTGATAAAAGTATCGACAGTGGAATAGAAACAAAACTAAAGTTTATTGGGACTCGGTCAGTTCTTCAAGTTCAAATTAAACTCATATTGCTATTGTTTCGGTTTGTAATTAAAAACTTTTTGTAGGCTTAAAAAACAGAGGAAATATAAGAAATAATTCAATCATTCAAAAATCAGTTACAATTGCACAATTTGCACTTTTATGTATGTTTGATTTTTGAATGATTAAATTATATCTTATATTTCCTCTGTTTTGTAGGCCTATGAAAACGGTTTAAAACAAAACCGAAATGTTGGCAATGAGAGCTTGATTTTTGAACCTAGAAAATTTGACCGAATCCCAATTAGATAACACACCTATATATATATATATATAAATATTGATAAAGGTATCGACCGTGGAATAGAAACAAAACTAAAGTTTTATTTACATAAATTTGTTTATATAGTTTGTTTAACTTTAGTTCTGTATACATATATATATAAAAGATTCAATAATATATCGACCGTTAGATAGAATAGGTGTGTTCTCTAATCGGGGTTCGGTATATATATATATATATATATATATAAACACTAATAAATTCTCGACTGTGTGACAGATATACAACTAAAAAATGATAGATCGGGATGCGGTCAGTTTCTTCCACTTTAAATTCAAACTCTCATTGCTGACGTTTAGATTTTATTTAAAATCTTTTTCCAAAGGCCTACAAACAGAGGAAAACAAGAATTTTAATACGAACATTTTTTAAAACACAGATATATATATATATATGTATCTGTGTAAGTGTCTACTTCGGTTATAATTGCAATCAAAATAAACTTGTCCGTAAGATAACTATAGAAAATAATGAAAATAAGCTTTATTGCAGATTTTATTTCTATTTTAGTAAGTATTGATTTGCAAAATAGCACCGTCCGAGAAAAACTGATGTTTTAGTACTACATTAAGCTCATTAAGGAAAAGATAAACTTTGTAAGAATATTATATGAATTATATCATACTAAACTGAATTCAATATACGTTCAATATACCTAAACAAGGAGAACAAGAGATTTCTGAACGTTGTGACGAGGGAATAATTGAGTTTCTTGGTCAGTAAGGCTAAATTGTTCCAAAGCTCATTTAAGATTGATATGGAAACGACGAATCTAATGTGACATTGAATTATCTAAAAATACCAATGTGTGATTTTATGACTGATAAAATGATAATTTTATATTATGATGTGATTAAATCAAAATAATAGAAAATAGTTCAAAAATCGATTAAATAAATATCATTTAAAAGGAAATGAAAAAAAAAGAAGAAAATTTTAGTGCTATTTCTTTTTCAAAGCACTAAGCACAGGAGAGAACAATGCAGAAAAATGAGAAAGGTAAGATAAAGTTTTAAAGTCAGGCTTTTTACCCTGTAAAAGACCATAAACTTGAACTGCTAGAAGAAAATCGGAGCCGAGAAAATGCCACAGGCAAGTTTTATAAGTTTATTGAAATTTACATTCAAATTTTAAAACGCTAATTTTACTTACTCTTTGTCCTTCATTTTAGAGCAAATAATTCTTAATCGACTTCTTTGAAACTCTAAATTTTTAATTTTTATGCTATTCTTAATGGCTGAAGAACATTTTGAATATATATTAATATAGTATATTTCACTATCCAGGTTTCTTCTAGCGTCAAATAATAAAAAAACATTTATGCCTAGGTTTCATCTACATCCATACAGAAATAATATACAACAAAATAAAACAATGTGCTTAACAATTTTTAAGAATATACATTATTTCGTTTATATTATTCTATTACGAAAAATGTTTTATGATCCTCGTAATCTAATCAGCTGCAGTGCTGTTTTAGCAGCATTTTTACGATGACTGTACTTCATTTTGATAAGCCCAAAAAAATTAAAAAAAACTTAGCAAAAATACGTCGAAAAATAAATAACTATTAATTAATAGACTATACATTTTACGTAGGTTATCAGTATTCAATTTTGTTTTAAATGTATTTTTGTTTTTATCAATGTGAATCATTTGTTTTATGAGTCTCTTGGTTTTATTGCTTTCATAATCTATAATATTTGTGTCGGTTTGATTAAAGTTATGCCAATAGGTGTGATGAGCTAAAGCACAAATTTCTTTTTTATGTAATATTATACTTACGAGTATATGTAAAAAGTCGGAAGTTGTCCTTAATTTAAACATATATTGTTAAATAACGCCTCATATTTGGGTTGTACCTGTTTCCTACTCTACTTCTCTAATTTTTCTAATTTCTCTAATTTCCTAAATTCTTTCCTCGTCTCTTTGTTTGTTAAGCTTGTTACCTATATTACTTGTCGACATGTTTTTAATGCACCAAATTCATCATCAGCTATTATAATAACTATAATAGTGGGTTAGTAAGTTTATATATACAAGTTGGAGTTGAACAGGAATGACATCGCCCTTGAATCAGAGAATCTTTTGGGGGATTAAGGCAGGGTGGTACTACCACTTACGATTTCATTCTGGTTCTACTCAACCTTGTAAATATAAACTTACTAACTCATTAATATCATTGCTGTCTCGATGATGAATGCCGTACATTCGAAATAGGTCAACTAGTAATATAGGTGACAAGGTAAACAAAGAGATGAGGAAGAAATTTTGAAAATTGTAGAAATTATATAGGAAACAGTTATAAGCCAAATATGAGGCGTTATATTTAACAATATGTGTTATATTTACGTAGAGCCAACCTAGCATTTAAATATTGATTTGATTGACCTATATAAACAACATCGAAATTAGCACACGCAGTTGAATCTATAACAACTCGGTGTGACAATCTTCATTACTAAAGATAAATTGACTAATAGTTAATTCCGTCTTCGAAGAAATACATGAATTTAAGTTCTTTATTAATTTCTAAGCAATTTTTGGTTTTACCTTAAATATCTGGCTATTTATATATAAATATCTGGCTAAGTTTCTATTTTTGCGTTATCTAAGTTGCTCTGATAACGTATATAAAGAAAAATAGTGTTGAATATTTGTGTCCAAGATAAAAAAATTGAAGTATATCTATATATGTAAAAAATAAAGATATATCGACCATTGAATGGAATAAAAAGAAAATAAAATTGGGATTCGGTTAGCTTTTAGGACTTAAATCAAATTGCCATGCGATGAAATTGAAAGTATTTTCTACAATAATAAGGAAACAAAAAATTACACACTAATTAATAATATACATAAATGGAACGGAGTTTTCTAAAACAGAGTGATTCAAGAAAAATAGTTTAGTATGAATATCTGGGCTTATAAAAATAAATAAAAAACTATTCAATAAGAAAATCTGTGAACTTTTGCATTACTGGAGACTTAACACTATAAATTTTAGGGTTTTTTGCTTAATTGAAGTCTTACCTGTGTAATTTCTGATATTTTTACTCTTATTTTATTTTTTTACATGTTTTATTAGTTGTTTTACTTGTAAAGTTTTAAACACCTGAAATCAGTATATGGGAGTTTGATTTCAACCTAAAAACTGACAGTGTCCTGATCTTCTCTTAATATATATATATATATATATATATATATATATATATATATATATATATATATAATTAAAGCAATAAAATGAGAACAAAAAAGAAAGAACTAACACACACACAATTCTCGATAATTTTGGCTGCCTTACCGTCTTCAGGAGAAGCAAAGGGAAAAAGGAAAAGGAACACAGGAGTGGAGACGTGAATACAAATATTATATATCGGTGAATAGTTCCACCGACCGATACAAAATGGTGGTCGGTATATATATATATATATATATATATTAGTGTAATTAGGTAGCAGACCTTCATTAATACATACACAATAAAATTTTTTGCCACTTTCTCTATGGATGATTTTTCGATTTAGCTTCTCGAGTTTTCTAATCTCACACTTCCATTCATTTGGTACCAAGTGTAATAAAACACCAAAAGATATCCTTGTAAATTTCATGTAATATTTAGTTATCATACATTTAAAAATTTAAATCCAACGTTTCAGTCATCACTGACCATCATCAGGGTGTAACGAAAGATAAAGTAATTGAACAAAAGTTACTAACAAAAATAAAAATTATATCCTACTTACTACAAAACAGCTTCAAATTACCAATACAAAAGATAAAACTTCATAGTAAACATAAATTTGCAGGTTGCACTGGGTTTTACACTGTCAATGTTGTGCTTTCATTGTAATGTTCCTAGGGTATCGCTCTGCAACTCAAACTGCTGTCTCTGCTGTGCTTGTTAAGGTTCGGCTTCTTCTCCTTTATACTCGTATTTAGAGATTCAATTATATGCAGCCTCGTATGGTTATTTTCTCGATATCATACTTCAATGTTGTCTTCCAGCGTTTTTCTATTTAGCTTGCTTTTATGTATTTTCATTGTGTGTTCTTTCGGTGCTCCGGCTGCAAAGTGCATCGTAAGTCTGGGTGAAATTGTTGTCCTCGTAGAACCGTTACTCGTTACTCGTAGAAGGTTACGTTTATTTTAAAGTTACATACGTAAAAAAGACATAATAACCAAATAGTGATTTAAGCAATGTTCTGTAAAATTCATGTAGGGTATTTAGAAACAAACCTGTTAACACACAGTTATGTTTAGGTTTATTAATGTAGATTGTAATTTTAAAAGTATATTTTATTATTATATTTTAATGAAATGAATTAAGTGATGTTGGTGTAAATAAGCATTGTATTAAGAATTGTAAAAATATTGTAAAGAGAATTATTTGATAATTGTCAGTGTAGACCGAAACGTCGGACCCAATGTAAATACGGAGAAGAAAAACAAATCATTCGGTGAGTTGATTTATATGATACCGGAAAGGTAGAGAAATTACATCAGAAAACATGAGAAGGTATGTAAGAAACATACAAGGCTTAAAGTAGGCAAGTTATTTAACGATATATGTTTTAAAGAAGGTCTGCTCCCAAAGTATACCTATATATATTTATATAAATTTAAATTACACAAAGCATGACACAGAAAAGTGAATAAAAAGCACACTTCAGAATTCAATATTTCGAACTATTGTTCGTCATCAGGAGTAGACCAGAAGAGAGGACGAAGTGAGAGAGAAATCCCCATGTCGATGGACGGAGCGCGAATGAAGCAATGAACAGTCGACCAATGAGAGCAGCACTAGCGTAAAAAAGGAACTAGGCTCTAAACGTCGGAGAACGGAAAGGGAAGTACCAAAGTATAAGTTAAATACAATAGATAAAATTAAAAATTGTAAAAAACAAATAATATATTATTTTTAAAAAAAGTAAATTTAAACATACAAAATAAATAAGTTAAAAATAAAAGGAATAAAATATAAAAGTTAACGCTTCCGATTTAACCCGGGATCTGATCGGGACCCCAACAACTATATGTGGGCCTCCTCAGACGCTCTTAAGGTCAAACTACGGTCACCAGTGGTCACTAGCTTAATGATTTGAACATTAAAGCAGTCATTAATATATATATATGTCGAATGCCAGATTAGATATTGAAAAAGACGAGCCAATCCCTGTTGCGTATTACTTTGGACACTTCTTATTGGTTGTGGGTGTTTTTTCGTTAAACACGTTTCTCCTTAGCACACTCCGTCTGCTTGGCCGCCTCAGCCTTCACTCCAGGAGAGGGCTCGCAGTCCCTACTTAATTTTCCAATAGAGTTGGATGAAGGTCTTGGCGTCCTGGCTTGGAAGTGTACCTCATCGAACTCGGTGTTTACTATGGGATTAGTGGATTTCATTAGATACTGGTTGTTGGTGTTTTCTGTAGATTCTATTGTTGTGGGTGTATGTAGAACCTTTCCTCGTCGGTTTCCTCGTACGCTTGGCTGCATCCGCCGTCCTTCCTGGAGAGGGCTCGCAGTCCCTACTTTAATTTCACAGAGGGCAGGAATGACATAGGCGTCCTCACGCAGAAGAGTTCCTCGTAAGAATCTGGTCCGGACCACCCGGACCAAAACACCCACAACCAATAAGAAGTTTCCAAAGTAATAAGCAACAGGGATTGGCTCGTCTTTTTCAATATATATATATATATATATATATATATATATATATATATATATATATATATCATAGTTTAATCCACAGTGAGAAATTAATAAATGGGACTAATACGAATTAATTAATGAAACTTCTTATTCTGGTTTAGACGTTGATTTATATTTCACGTGTTTACTGTTTAAATTGTTATATGTGGTTTTGATGATATAAGCGTACTTAATCCATGCTTACTTCGTCACCATCGAATCAATCATTCTAAATAACAGTGTGGATGTTTCGTTGACATTAACGAGATGAGAAAGTAGATATTTTAGATGATAGAGACAGGTAAGTGGCTAACTGGTTTCATTAACAGATTAACTGAAAGTGAAAACTAAAAGAACTCAGGGAGTATTGAGAAATTATAAAAATAATAAGAAGTCAATATTATTATTATAAACTTAACATTTAGTAGTTATGAGCAGACTTGTTCATGAACAGAAATTAAAGGAGATACTCTAATATAGTATTTTATTCAAAAAAGTCTCTCAGATCACCACAACCAAACATAGAAATGAGGTGAGTAAAATAATTTCTGCTGCAAACAATGGATTGTCTGAAAATATTTTGCAACCCACAGAGGGGAATTTTGTCGAGCATACCTGCGTGGAACATCAAAGCTGCTCAAGGAAAATACTCTCTCAGACTCATTATTTTTCAAGTAACCTACTCCAACAGTCATCAAAATAAATAAAACTCTCTCATCCACTATCATGAAAATTCATGATTCAATTAACAAATGAATTCTTACATTTTGTCAGTGAAATGAAATGTCAAGCAAAAACTGCATCCTTGGATATCAAATTCTTATTCATTAATGTTCCTCTTAAACAGATTATACATAATTTGTTCATATGTATATGTAAAATAACAGCAATCCAAGGAAAATTTTTTTTAACATTCTATTTAAAAAATATGTTAAAAATCTGTACGATGGATAACCCAAACCGTTCACTAATATGGATAGATTGATATTTTTCAAATAAACGGTGTTGAATTGTGTTAACATTGTCAATCATTGTGTGTGCTATAAAAAAATAATACAATTATGAACAAAACTAATTTCAAGCTACTTATATATTGTATTTTGATTACTATTGCATGATATCAGTGAGCTTAACTAATATAGAAGAACTTAAGAAAGCATTTGGAAAATAAATTTGTTTCAAATATACAATTAAAAATCAATGATGTCAAAATAAATTTCCTGTTTGTTATCATAAAGATAAAGTATATAAAAACTGAAACAACATCCTATAAAAATTAACCAGTATAACTTCTCATATTACAATGAAAAGTCAATGTCCTCAACGTTAACAAAATCAGCACAAAATGCTACAGTAAAACATCAATACATGGGAACTACAAAATATCCCAAAAACTAAGAAATTTTTTATTCAAGCATTGAAAAAAAAGGAAGGATTCATTAGCAATGTTTACTCTAGTGATTTATTCAACATGATTTTAAATGAATATACACTATGTAAAAAAGAGGTAAAAAAATGAACACTCGGGTAGGAGTAAACAAAGAATGTTATTAAAACCAATACATTGAGATAGAGATGAATGAATATTGAAAAAGATACCTGATGATATATCAAAAGGAAAAAGTGATGACAATGATAGCAATGGTAAAGTAACTGCAACTACTTACCACTATTATTCTGGAAAACAATCATCAAAAAAAGAGCTCTGCTGTGGGAAGCAAACGAAGTGCATTAATACAAAAGTTGTTACAGGAATTGTGAACTGCAATAATTTTTACATTCGGATGACTACAAACTTCATATTAAGGAAATTTTCCAGAGAACTAATACCAGGGGCACTAGAATAAAAAAATTGTTAATACCGTTTTGCTTGTCAATGTATCAGGTCAGCTTGTTTCGTCTAATGCAAGGAACGTAAATTGATTTAACTAGTCATATTCCTGTTTTTTTTAGCAATTTTGTAATTTAAAAGTTCAACAAATACTAGTTATGTAATTTTTTTTCTGGAGTTAACACTCACAAATATTCAACATGAAAGGAGACATACATCAGTTGAAAGTAACTAGCTTTTCTAGTATCAAAGAAGATTTTCCATTGAAGAAGTATTCAATATTTTATAAAAAAAAAAGTTCTTATCATCTTATTACATGGATTGATAATAGTAAATTAATTTCAAAATATTCAGAGTACTAGTCTTACTCGTGACGAGGTTCTGTTAAACTCAACGAAGAAAACCACTCTATGTTCATTTGAATCAAATAAAAAAATGATGATGCTAATATGCGTATAATGAAGGAATGCTTGGAAATGCTGATGATATGGCTGGTTGTCAAGGGAATAGATTTGTTTGCCTACTTAATATGGGTAGTGCTCGCAGGTGGGAACAAATTAAATCATGTTGCTTGCATTAGAGCAGCTTATATTATTATCTCCAAATCTGCTGAATCGCTGCCATTCCTAAAATCATTGTTTCATTCTGAATATGTTTTCATATTCTTATATCTTCTTTTGCATACACGCCTTTATTTCTCATCCCTTAGATCATTAAATATAAAAATATTCCATTGCTTCTTAAATTTTATAATTGATAAAATGAATGCATTAAAGAAAAAAAAAATGCCATACATCATTATCAGAAATATATTTATTTATTCACTTTGATTTATGTGAAATTAGCTATGTGTGTTTCAAATACAACTTTTTAGTTATGGGTACGTATTTGATATGATTATTAATAATTTCTTCTTTTAAACTATAAAGTTTTAGTTCTTTCCATTATTGAATCACTCTCATTTGGTAAGGTAATATACCTTCTAACGCAATCATTTCTTTTTTAAATAAACATATCAATTGAAATTTACCTATAATGTGAATAATTTATAGGCCATATTATTAAAAAAATGATTGGTGAAATCTTTTTTGTTTCTGTTAATGGATTTACTCAAAGTAATGTTGACATGATTTTTCGATTTTTCCAGTACTTATTTTATTGTTTTATTTAATTGTTGATAATTAGATATCTTAACACACCTTTAAACCATTTAATTTATTAATGGGCTGATTTTTTTTTAATTTCTTAGTGACTCAACTTTTTATTGAAAAGTGATAGTTAGGGAGGGATTATGAATGATAGAATGTTAGAAAAAGAACTGTTCCTTACGGATACCTATCCTACTAATCATGTTAGTGGGTGATAATATTTTCTCAAGAAGAAAGCATAGTTTAAAATTTCATAAGTTCTTCAACATTAGTATAAGAAATGTTTCCCTCAGTTTTTGCTTGTTTATAGATGTAACGTGGAGCAAAAACTGTATCAGAAACACTGCTTCAAGGAGTAACAAAGATCGTGCTGCATTGTAATTCCTGATATTAGACGAGTAATTTAAAAAACAACCTAATGTTTTTGTCTTCAACGTAACAAATCTAGAGTAATCGATTGATTTGCAGCCCTTATCAATAGGTAGTAAGCATACAAGAAAATTATTTTTTCAGAAACTTACTCTATCTGAAAATGTAATAAATTGTCATAATTAATTTTTACCAATTATTATTGAACTAATTCAGCCACTTATTCAGCCACCTAATTCAGAACTTATGCTTAAAACACCCCAACAAAAAGAAAAAAAAATAATCTGTAAATGGAACTACTGATGTCTATTAATGCAAATGAGGGGATAATAATTTTAAATAACTGGGTTATTAACATAAATATTTTACTAGAAAAAAAACAACATCATGAAAAATATTTTGACATTTAACAAGAAGATCAGAATTTTTCAGTGAATAGAATATCTATTTTAAAGACATATGTTAAGTGCGAATTTATATTTCATTGGCTTATTTACTATATGAAATATGTATACTTAAAACAAACTTGAATCATATGCGAAAAATAGAAGGAGAATTATGTTGTTTTTGAAATTGTCTTATAAGATAAAAAAAATGAGTAAGTGAGAAAAGTTTATTTTTGGTGCTTGTTGAAAGCTTGTGGCAAGATGAGATGATGGTGACATATTGATATGAATAGAGCAATACTTTTCACTCATTGGAGAGTAAGCTTAATGGGTTTATTCTGAGGGCAAAATAAGCTCCTTACTCACTCAGGCCTTCATATACATTCCGCGATCATGGTGCAGGGGACTTCACCTCAAGTCACTATAAATCTCGACTACCATGTGCAAAATTTTTCCACTTTTCCTGTTATTATGAATAATATGAACACAAAATATTAAATATTTACCATAGAATTAATTTTAAGGATATATAGTTTCGAAAATATAAATATGTTTACTAACTATGACTTTAATTTAATCATTATTAACGTGATTTTGATAAATTCCTATGGAAATTAAATAAAAAAATTATTTTTACTTCAAAAAAGTAAACATACAAAAGAAATAGATTTACTAATAAATTTTAAAAATCATAAAGTAATAAATTTGAAGAAATAGTACGCACTGGAGGCGTCTAGTGATGATGCATGTGTCATATACTAACAGCTTTGCAGAGTTCCATTTTTACTAGGCCAATAAAAACAAGCTGATTTACTAGCCTACTTAAATATGATTAGGCATATTATAATTATATCAAGTACTTGAAACAACTTTTTTTTTTTATCATCTTTATTTACAAATATACAACTACGCATATTATTCGTAACAGGCATATGTAGTAATAGATTACACAATGACATCGATGCACATGAGCAGAGAATGAAACCCACTGGTTCAAATTTTCACACTGGTTTTTCTTTTCTTTTTTTTTTTAAAGTATATTATTGTAATAGCAGATCCCTGGGACATTTTCTCTTGAGTCGTCTTGGGGGATTCTGGGAAGGTGAGGAGGAAGCAAGGATTCGTACAAATGGATTTGGGTGAGAGGAAAGGTTCTTGTGAAATGACCTATAACGATCAGAGGCAAGGTTTTGGATGAATGGAATTTTTAAGTCTTTATGAAGGGTATAGTTTTTGACGTAATACGGAGCATTTGTGATAGTGTGGAGGATTTTAGATTGCAATGATTGTATTCTATGAATATTGGATGGTTTTGCACAACCCCATAGTTCAAGTCCGTAAGTCCAGATCGGTCGCAGTAATGTTTTGTATAGTAGTACTTTGTTATGTAGCGTCAATTTTGAGTGTTTCCCTAGAAGTCTGTACAGTAGTAAGAATTGCCGTTTTAAGTCAAGTCTTTTTAGTCGGGTATGAGGATTCCAAGTTAGTCTTTTGTCAATGAAGAGCCCTAAGTACCTGACCACATCTCTCGTTGGAAGGAAAGCGCTACTGAACCAACTTAAAGTGAATTTTTGCTACAGTGATTATACTTTATTACAAATTTGTCGATAAAATAGTAGGGCTTTTAAAAGTAAGTGGCAGATTTCTAACGTATCCCAAGAATCATGAATTTTTTTGTGTTCTATCGAAGCCTTATATTTCTAACAGTTGTTATGAACTTATGGCAACCAAAGGTAGTTGTCACCATAGAAGTTAGCCAGACAAACAGCAATATGCTTGGACAGTGAAATGGTTATTGCCAAATGACTGTCAGAAAAACAGTTTTTTAATAGTCTTCCGCTCGTTATTTCTGGGTGACTTTAATTTTTCCCCATCTGGTTACTGTGTAATGATACGGACCAATATAATGAAAACCCATGTAATATCATGAGAGGGACTTATTACATTATTAATGGTTTGAAATAATGGTTATCCAGACAGAGTTTTTTTATATCTTTTATTATATTTGAAAAATATTTTATTATATACTACCTATTGCATTCGTTCTCGATGGTATAGGTAGTATGATAATATCCATTCATCATGTCATTTACATTCAATGTTTCAAAATGTCATTACATTAATTTATGTTCAAAAACAAGTGTAAGTACTTATATCAGTTAGAGGATGGACATACAAATGTATAACTTTCACAGTAAGTACAGTTACTTACCATTTACAAAATTTAAATTGTAAATAAATCATTACAGGATCTGTTGACCTTTTTACGCCGCAACATTTATATGAAATAAGAAATATTTCTCACCAAATGTAAAAAAAGGAGTATTCCCGAAGAATAATTTTGATTAGTTGCTCTCAAGTAATGAAATTTTAAATAAGTTAACTAGATCAAAATAAACTTCACTTCAAGCAGAAACATCATTTTAAATATGTGTTTCAGATTTAAAAAAAAAGTAAATTAATTATTTATTTAACGTAGTTATGGAATAAATAAGCAAATATCACAATAAAATAAAATAACTGCATATTTCTTTAATTAAAAAAAAACAAAAACAACAATAAGAATTAGAATAGTTTCTACAAAGAGTTAAGCACAATATACTTTTGGTGTTGTATAATCCAGGGTTTTGTACTACTCTCTAATACAAAAGCTATAATGTGACCCACGAATCCGGTTTCTAACTACTTCACTCAATAGGAAGTTTTAAATTTTGCCTTACTCAAGTAGGTTTGAAAGTTATTTTTAACAAGTAACTGGGACAGCTTTACGTTTTCTCCGATTAATGACATACGCATGAGAAAAACTAAAATAAATTAAATATTTAGAGTTATAGTAAAGTCTCGAACCTGCGAACTATAGTACTAAAGACAAGTATTGCACGTACTTGCTAAAACACTCAATGTCTTAGAATTTTTACATGAAAGGTGGAGAAATTTGTGAAGTCTGTCTCTCGGAAAGGACATAAGTTAATTCTAAGCCTCTACGGTGACACATTCTAGAAATGTTCTCGTCTCCAATAAACTGGCAAAACTGTAGGCGGAATTTAAGACTCTTCATGTAGAATCAATTTCTTAATACCATAATGGTGCTAAATTCTAAATGAGCTACACTCACTAACTTTTGAAGAATATGGCAGAAGGTAGTTTTTGTGTATGGTCGTTGGAAACAAACTTGTTTCATTCATATTCATTTTGTTGTTGTTGCTGCTGTTGTTGTTGTTGTTGTTTCCAAGAATCATATTTATAGAATTTATCTTCTACGTCACTCCAGGGGTGAAATGTGTTGTTCATTTATTATTTGTCATCCGTTTGAATAATGAGCAAGCCTCATAATCTTGAAATAGGAAATTTAGAAATCGCTCTTAAACAACTGAGAGTTAGTTGAAAATTTAAATATTATCTGAAATAACTTTAATGGGTAATTTAAGAATATCTAATAACGTTGAGGGTTGGTACAAACAGTTTCAGGTACTCCCTAGGAGGCCGGCGTGCAGAAGATTTGCCATATCCATCGTAAAACTTATAAGGCTACGGTATGATTTGAACCTATCATCGGAAAATGCCTATTATACAATATTGACAGTACATTCTATTGTAAAATAAATAATGACTTTGCAATATTACAAATTTATTGTACAATTCTATGTCACTGGACGAACTAAAACTGAGGGTTGAAATTAGTACCCTCTTTACAGAAAGTAGTAAGTATAGAGTACATTTACACAACAATTAAGGTAATTTACCACACCAATAAAATTTTAAGTCTGTAGTGATATGCGTATGAAGATTTACTATTAAATTCAGCTAATTGTAATTAAGGTTCATCATACAGTACAACGTTTTGAATGTTTAAACAACTTCTGGTTGTCACTATCACAGCCAAATGCTGGCAATGTCATTAAAAATAAGTTTAAAAGAACTGAAAACGAGTAAATTTGTATATTTTCAAGTACATTTTTATTCATCGTTACTATTCATAACGAACCAATAAAAGTATTATATGTTGGTTATGAACATAAGTCATATATTAAGTATTTTGTTTTAGAAATTGCTACTTGTACATTGACTGTAGATCGTGTCATACTCTTAAGTCGTTTATTTATCAAGTTTACAACTTTACATATTATGCGAATACATATCAAAATATAAAAGTATCAATCCAGTGCGAAAAATATATTGCAGGCTAGTTTACATGGGAAAAGGTGACATGGTAAACGATGAAGTATTTTGCCTTAGAGTGCTGGTAAATTCTTCGTTATTCAGCTCGAAGAGTGATCAAAGGTAGCGTAAGGTTCAGTACTCAAGGCTGTGAATCACAGAACTTCATGGCTGCCACGACTAATCCTTGCGTGCAATGACACTCTCCACTCATTGCTATCTGCAATGTCGACTTCCATACGAACAATCACTATTTTAATTTAGCCTACATTTGACAATGCAATTCATTACACTTTTGGCAACATGCGAAACAATTTTTTTGCGGCACATTGTTCGACGTCATTATGTCACTAATATACACTATGAATATTGATTGGGCAATGTGGAATGAACAGAAAACAGATATAATTCTGCCACCATCTTATTCAATAATGACATCGTCTCATCTGACCCTTTAAAATATTGCCTTAAAAGACTTTTTATGAAGCAATTCTTGACAGAATTATCATTGTTAAAATTGCACGGAGCAAACATGGTTACAGCATCAAAATCTAGCCTAGAAAAAGTTAACAGTTTCAAAAAATGTAACAAACTTTTCCAAGAAATTGATCTTCTACCAAAAAATGTGTAGCTACGTCTTGCAATAGAACTTCTCTACCACCAAATTCGAAAACACCAGTGACAGTGATATAAAAGTCATAAGCTTTATCATTATCATTACTGCTCTGTTTCAGTCTCTTTTATAACAAAATATATAAAATATGTATAATATTTACGTGATTGTAATGCAAAATGTTGATCTTCTTAATTGTAAGATTTATGAACTGGTATAGCATCCTTTTAACTTCTATCCGATATTTTTCTTTGTTATACGCTTTTCACTGAACTCCGTTTATAATAAATAGTGATGATTTTAAACATATATTTCCTTAACAATTATTAATATGGTTTCTTGTTTCATTTTCTTTAGTTCAATGTCCCATTTTTACAAGATGCTTTCAGATTAGTATATTCTGAACATATAACATGAGTATAAGCAACTCTAGATTTTTACTTGACTATACATGAAGGATGCAGATCGCGAAAATTTCTATCTCAAGATTTTGACAAAATTACATGTTTTGAGGCCCTAAAATTTATTTTATGAAGTTTCTTGAGTATGTCTGAGAGGAAGTATCCAAAATATGTGTCCACGCTACGGTTCATAATCTTTCATGATCAAATTGATATTTTACACAAAAATTAGCCCCATAGTGTAGCTGTGGAGTATTGTTTGGGAACAATTAAGCACTATGGAAAGTCACATTTTTTGCCAAACCTTTTTTAGACAAATTTTGTTTCCTCCTGAACTTATTTTATTTTAGAATCATGTAATTTTCAGATTTTTTCTTTTGCTACAAAAGCAATAAAAAAAATTAATCAGATTTTTGAAACAACAGGAAATATTTTTCTATCAATAAAATGTAAATATTTTGACTTATAAAACAATCTGAAATCTTGTAAAAGCGATGTAAGCCATACTATTTAACGAATCAAAATGAAACTATGCCTAAAATTAAAACATTGCATGCAAAATGAGCTGACATAATTTTTAGCAAAATTAAATAATCCAACAGCGTTAGAGTACATTTTTTGTTTTCAGAAAATGCTTTTTTGACGCTTAATGGCACATTAATAACAATGAAATTGCATCAAAATATTAAAGAAAAGATTGTCAATTTATAAATAATAATAATTTATAAATAAATAATAATTCATGTTTTCAATTATGGCAAAGAACAACAAAGCTATAACAACTAAATATTGATCCCAGACTAATGGTTTACTTACTATACTTGTATTTCATTATATTTATTTACACTATTTATACTGAATTAGAAATTTTTGAGTGAGTAGAAAAGTGAGTGAAATTTTTATGTTAAGAGGTATAATAAAGAAATTCAAAATTATTAAAATGACTCCTATGATATATAAGAAGAATAAATTCAAATATGTAAATAGCCCAATAGAATATATCAATCATATCATTTCTGATTCTTTTCATGGTATATGGGTCCATCTATCTATCTATCTATATGGTTCCAATCAATCTATATATTGCGTATTTGAAAAAAGAAAATTAAATCTCAGATGTAATTATTTTAAGTGTATGAATCATAGTATATTTGGCTAATATTGAAGTGTGAGGAATGAACTCTTTCCTGAAGAAGGAGCTATTATAATATTGATAAAAATCCAGTTTTCTTAGTATTCTAGTCTAATACTTCAAACCTATTATTTTAAAAATACTTAAGCTTCCAGCCATAAAGGTACTAAATGATACTGGAAAGCCGACTTTGAATTTGATTTGAGTATGAAAACTAGGTAATTACTAATATATTTGTTCTCAATGCACATCTACAGCAACCTTTTAAGAGTACAGTGCTCAAGAAAAGATATCTCTTAAGATACCATTTTTGTTTTCTTTGTTTTTTGATAATACATCTGTGTATAATTGGGCGGGCGGATATACAAAAGTTTGTTAGCACGCTACAGGCCAACCATAGTGTTTGAGAGATTTAAAGCATATTTGCTGTTACACTGTACTGTATGTGACTGGACTGTTTTTTTGTTTAATATTAGTAACATGGGATGTTATTAATATTAAAAACAAAATGTTTCATCTTTGGCAACTTACTATCAGAAGGTCAAATGAACAGGGTCAGTTTAATACACTTAAGATAAGAAAATAGAATACTTCACAGATCTTACAAGATTCACCTTTGGCTCTTTCTTGGATATTAATGAAGCTTTTGATGACATTATCTAAAATCCAGTGACCGAGAAATAATATATAGGTTTTTTCATTCAAAACTTGTAGAATAAATTAAAGCTATCAAACAAACAAACAATTATTTTATGAATAACAACTAGCTCATTCCTCTAGTGATTGTAAGCACTAAAGGCTGAACTTAGAATGTTGTGATGATTACTAAAAATTACTGTCTGGATTCTATAAATAATATACTTTGCAATACGGAAGGGTATGCAGATGACCTTGTTATTCTAAGAAGATGAATGTTTGAAAGTGCTTCTTTTGTGCTTACAGCCTATGATCTGTAAATTGTTGAAAGATAGATATACGAAAAAGATCTTGTCATAAATCCACTTAAACAGACCTTCATATATTCTATGAAAGTTAAAATATCTAAGGACTCATTATTAGAAAATACTAAACTAGAATTCTCAGAATTACAAAAATAGCTTGGATTTTCTATAGATGAAAGAGTAAACTTGAAAAATCATGTATCAGATATAATGGCTAAATGCATCAGTTTATAATAACAATATCCTATCAAAGGGCTGATCATCAATAGTGTCTAGTTTATTATAGCGGTTAGAATGAATATAGCAAAAATAACACAAGGGAAAGTAGGAGCTATGCAATTACTTTCTTTCATAATTACTCCAGTATGAGTCTTGATATTTTACCATTATCTTGAGGTTTATAAAAGCCATAACTGAAAAAATAATCAGGTTTTAAAACTACAGAAATGATATTTTTTCAATAAAATGTATAAATCTTAACTTATGATGCAATCAAAATGGTTTTGAAATGTTTGATTGATCAAAGGGGAAAGATTTTTCTTAATTCTTCAATGTAGAGGAAAGTCAGATAAACGACTACATGTAACAGATTCACTGGCCATGGTAACCAAATCCACGTTTTCATGTAAGGGAATGTTTCGCAACACTTTTTCTTTTGGCTTTACAAAAATGTTATTACTGCTGTAGTAATATCAAAGATATTGTTTGATTCAGTTGTGTGATATACCGAAATATTGATAACTGGTTCAATCGTTATTTTTTCTGTCTCTAGAAATAGAATACTAATAAATATTTCCCATATAGACATTTATACTCGTATTTTGTTTAAATGGAACATGATTAGGAAGTTTTTATTATATTTATTTATAACAAAGTAAATTTAAATTATGAAAAATCTGGCCACTCCAGATTTTGTGCCAATCTTTCTTAAATATTGACATTACGAATAATTTAGAATACAACTTACGTATTGTCTATTCTGAGTGGTTTCAGTTGTGTTCAGTTGATTGCCGTTTAGAGATACATTCATCTGAACACGCAAACTTGCTTGGAAGTAATTAAAAACCATAATATATTATTCCGGTTTTTTTATACATCTTAGGTTACTGTTTCGTTTGAACTGCATATTCACATTAGTTAGAACAATAACAATTCACCATTTTCCAAAAATATCAACATTATGATTTTTATGGCCCTTATATATTTGTTGATACACGTTTTAATTCGTATTTAAAGTTTTACATTATACATTACGTATTATACGTTTTAATACACTGCACACTATAGTGTTGAAGGTTTTCTCTGATTGTTAAACTCTCAATGCCGACGTTTCGGTTTTATTTAAAACCTTTTTCATAGGCCTACAAACAAAGGATGACAAGAAATCATATATAAACATCAACATATAACTAACATCAAAATGGAACATTACAGTTGTAAAAAAACAAAAATATATATACAAGTAGAAGTAATAGAAAAACAATAAACATTTTTATGAACTTACAGAAGTCAGAATTTTTGAATTAGAAAAATGATGAAATTTACATTATATAAAATGAAGTAACAATAGATAGTTAGTGAACTAACATCTTAACTGATAACATCTTAACTAATAAAAGTAACGCAACTGCTTTAGCATTCCATGCCATAAACGAAGGTCACATGTTCGATTTTGAAGAAGCAATTATAGTAGATAAAGAACAAGATGAGCAAAGAAGAAAGATCCTCGAAATGCTATCTATTAAAAAAGATCTAAGTTCAGTTATTCATAGAAGTGACATTACCAATTTGAACACTATTTATTCAGGAGTGTTAAGTGGATTTTAGTGAAATTTAATTTCCTTAGTTCCTTTTTGTGTTCTTTGAGTGAACAGTGTTCGGTTTACATGTAATTGTAATCAGTTAGTCTGGTCCAAGTTTTTGACCAGTTAATATGTTAGTTCACTAACTATCTATTGTTACTTAATTTTATATAATGTAAATTTCATCATTTTTCTAATTCAAAAGAAATGAATTTCTGTAAGTTCTGACTTCTGTAAGTTCATAAAAATGTTTATTGTTTTTCTATCACTTCTACTTGTATATATATTTTTGTTTTTTCACAACTGTAATGTTCCATTTTGATGTTAGTTATATGTTGATGTTTATATATGATTTCTTGTTATCCTTTATTTGTAGGGCTATGAAAAAGGTTTTAAATAAAACCGAAACGTTGGTATTGAGAGTTTGATTTTGTCCTGAAAAATTGGACAAAATATATATATATTTATATTGGACAAATATATATATATATATATATATATATATATATATATATAAGATCAAACCGCAATATGAAATGGGAAAACAAGACTAGGGTCTTTCAACCATAACAAGCGGTCTTCGTCAAAGTCAAAAACCCAACGACATTCTGACAAAGACCGCTTGTTACGGTTGAAAGATCTTACTCTGGTTTTCCCATTTTATATTGTGGCTTGATCATTGATTGTTATTTCACGTGTTTATGTAAAATTTATATATATATATATATTATATGATTATATTTTATTACTCTTGATGGTATTTTTATTGTTTATAAAAGTATTCTTAAACTTTTGAAAAAATACATATTATGTAGAAACGTAAAGGATTTCGTGTTTTAAAAGTAAGAAGGAAATAAAAGTAAGCGCAAAGCAAGGGCAGACTCCATCCTGCAGGAGACCCCCTTATCTCCCTTTCCAGGTCAGCATGGTCTATGAACTGATGACACCAGCCCTCCTTACTTAATTCCTTCCTCCCAGACCATGATGACTTGGGAAGTACATCAAAAACAATTAAACTAACGTCTACAAAACAAAACAAAATACATGATTTCATGTATTTTCATGTAAAACTCCTTATATCCAGGGCCTAATTGTGTGCAATAACAAACTTGGTTGGGTTATTTTTGCACTTGCCACAACTGCACCTGGCTCTTGGTTAAGAGTTGCGAATCACAGGGTTAAGAGTTGCGAAAGAGTTAAGGGTCACAGGAATCGAGGGCCTGATTTATGTCTGTGCGTTAGATTCATTTGGTAGATAAGTTAACCTACATATAACCGTTACGTTGTGTTTTCAGCTCACATACTCACTCGAACAGGGTACCTGCGTTATTTTCTTTTATTCTTATTTATTCTTGAAGTTCAAGTATTATTTCCTCTTCACTGGTATTGGTCGTTTCCCACCCAACGCAACAGATTAAAGATTGAAGTTATACGCCAACAACCTCATTCCCAATAATACCCTTATGTAGTTCAAGAGCCTCATGAACTTTTCAAATGCAGCCATGTAAGCGAAGGTACTGTTCTATATTTCAATGATGAGTGACATTGTATTCCTTTATTAGTTCTTGAATAACCCTGTTGACAAATTCTCTACTTTGGTATGCAGCCAGTAGTTATAGCCAACAATATACACCAAAATAGATTCAAAGCACTTTATTAAAGTTAAATGTAGTCCTGTTAGGCAACAGTTAAGCTGCTGCATATTTCATGCATGTGTCCACCACCAGATACATCAAGGTTCCAAGGAACCTGTAATGACCTACTAAACCATGTGTAGAGCGTCTGCAGTGTCTGTATATATCTGCAGCAATCCACAGGTATCCATCCATAATTCCCTAGTGCATGGGTCTCACACTTCCAGAGTACGCCAGTTATATAATTTAGACTTGTAACCAAAGATATTGAGTCTTCATCCAACAAAGTTTTTTTTTTTTTTTTATTTAGGTTGATAAGTGCATCGTCTACTTGGACATTATCACTGTCTCATTTTGTTCAGTTCTTTAGTTCCTCATATCCAACAAAGTTTCTTGGACTTTTATTCACACTCCATTGATTATTAAGTTTCGTAAAATAATCGCACACAGTCTATCGTTATATCTCTGCAACTTTGATTTCTTCGACTATTTGCACGCACTTCACCAGAAGACCATTTTGCTGAGGAGTTGTTTTACGCAACTTCTTCCAGCTGCAGGCTCCAATGTCGCAAAGAAGTAGTAAATCTTTCTTCGAACGATAATCCTCTTGATATACTTTTCCCCTTATTCCAAACAGCACTAATCCATAGGTCACTACTGTTATTATAATATATGTCCATATCATTTCACTTATGTATTTATCTCCACATTCGTTCAAAGATTATTCGATTTTGATTCCCTTAATTACGATAATCTTTTCTTCCATTTCTGTAGTTTTTTCTGTGATAAGAATTTTGATTCTGTAACTATCTGTCATGTACACATCAGGTAGATTTCTCAAACGAGATTTTTAATAAACTTGGCAAGTCCATTATGGTAAGTCAGCTGCTTTGCCAACCAACGTATTGAACCACCACTCCTCGACTTAAAAATGTGTATGAAATCTAGTGTATGTGAATATTCCTATCTTTTGTCATTCTATTCAATTTTTCACTTTTATCATGTGGAGTGGAGACTTCCTTATCATTTTTGAAACCTTAACATTTACCAGTGGCCGTTCCTTTATAGCTAAAGCTGTTGCCCTACTGTCTTTTGATTTCACAGAATGTGACTCTGAGGAGTATTATCTCTGTTCCCAATCGTACACTGTCTCAATACTATCCTGTTTATCTCTCTTCACTCTTATCTCTCCTGCCACCACAACTCGTATAGGCATACACTTTCTACAAACAAAACAACTTCGTTAACGCTCTGCTATCTTTACAATTACTCAACTGTTTCCTCTGCGAGAATTATGAGATTCGTCCCCTAGTTGTGTATCTATTAGCTTAGGATCTTCTAGCATACTATTCTGGTCCGTCCTGATCCCTAGGCATCTTTATTTCAACAGAGTTAAAGTTTATGTATGTTTCAACACAATGGGGTAGATGAGAAAATGAAGAAGATGAAAGAAAAGCATCCAGTGAACAAAGAGGAACCAACAAATGAAGTTCACTTCAACCTATGCACTAAAAAGTAGCTTCGGATATCAGAGCTAGAACGTAAAGGAAAGTTAAGTTTAAATGTAAGGAAATTTGCATTTTAACAATTAGAAAGAAATTTCTGTATTCAATAAGAAGAAAGAACAAAAAAAGACTTGTTTTTTGCGGTTGAAGATCTCTTATCTCTCTTTCCATTTTAACATCGACTATAAACGAATGGCACCAACCAAAAAATACGTCCTGAAATACATGAAATATTATAACAATTTCCAATTAAGTAAACCATAACAAAATACCGTAAAACTAAATTACATTCTCTATTCCAATGATTTTATAGTTTCTTGCTCATAATGTGGGTAATATCGAAAAAGAAAACTGTTCATTTTTGTATTTTGATGATTGTTGATATATATATATATCATATATAATTAGAGTTATCACTAGAAAACAAAAATGAGAGACTACTATTATAGGTCTTACTATTCTCGATCATTTCGGCTATCTTGTCATCTTCAGGAGATGTAGGAAAAGCAATAGAGGAGCGGAGACGTGAAAGTTTCCACCGACCGCAACAAAGTGACACACAGTCACTATATATATATTTATATATATCATCAATTTTATACATTTTTTGTCTTAGTCATTAATGAAAATCTTAAGACTTCATAAATGTTTCTACATTTGTTTTTTCTAATTATTTTAACATTTGTTTTAGAAATCCGTCTATCATATTAAGACTCACGTATATAATTCATATTAGTTTATCAGAAGAACAAGCATATTTTCTGAATAACTTAATAAATTCTATGATAATGTAAAAGTCAATATTTATCTCTCTCAAGAAAATGTTCATTTAAACTTCGGTATTTGAATAAAAACATTCTACTTATTACAAAGTAAATCTCGTTTTTTTTCCAGTTGAGAACTGCGTAGTTTATTTTTTTGTTTCAGAGTTACTGGGGAGGCCTGACAAAGGAAATGGAAATGCAACGTTTAATTACAAATTTCAACATTCTCAAACAAAAGAATGCAAAAAGACTAACTACTCTACTGAAAACATGGAAATAATTGAAATGGGTTAATTATTAAATTCTTAAAAGCTTCTGAAATTTTATCTGTATGATTCATTAAATTGGTTTGCAGAGAGTGCAAAATATTTAAAGAGTTTCTCAAATATAAATTATTTGTTTCATTATTTGCTCATTTAAAGAAACTGTGATTTTTATTAGCTTTCTTATAGAAAAACATATAATTTTTACTCATATTTGAGATAGTTTGAAATATATTATAATGCGTATTACAACATTTATTTACAAGTATATTAGAATGTTTATTATAAAAACTGAATAATTGTGAATAATTATACTTGTTATTTAATTTTAATGACGCCCAGTGTCATCCTTTCATGTAGTGGTATGCAACTAAAAAAATAAACATTAATTTTTTTTTACCTCATTATTATATATATAACAAAGAATAACCCGTTTTATGTAATTTACTTTTCTTTTCTTATTTTCATGAAGGTAAATATTCTTTAAAAACATTAGATTTGAGACATAAATTATTCATAAAAATACAAACTTGTTGTAAATAAAAGACAATATTTTTATGATCTTTGTAATTTGAGAATTATTATTTTGTGATTGCTAGGTTTTCCATTCTAATGGGAATTCCGTGAAAAACTATTTACCCTCGGGTGAAAAATCATATATTTCATTATTACTGCAAATATCTTGTTACCAAATTACACTAGGCTATTAAACTTTAGTAAGTTAATATAGTTGGCTCAGAGTATCATTTTGATTTTATTTTACTTTTCTTCTGCATTTTTTTTAGTCATTTTATTTATAGTTCTATATTTCCTCATTTTTACTTTCATTTTTACACAATGATTTTAATATTTGTTACTATTTTTTTTTATTGTATCCAACAAAACACGATCAAAAATAAATTTCAATAAATGTAGGCAATATTACAAAATAGCCAAGCTGAGTAACCCGGATTTATCAGAAAAAAACAAAACCCAAACGGACAAGTTATTACAATAACTCATTTATCTATGTTAACTTGAGGTAGATAGATGTGAGCCGTTTAAGGAACAAACGAGGACAAAAATTTTATTCAAGAGCCAGTTTACCAGTGTTCCAGACTTACAGAAGGAGAGAAGACAAAAATATAAATAACAAAAAGCTAAATAAATGGATTTCCTTTAATCAAATAAAAATAAAAAAATATATAAAAAAATATACGAAATTAATGAAAAGTAAATGGGTAAAAAATGAATTTAAAATTGGTAAATAAATTATAATAAAAAATAATTAACTCAATGTAAATTAGTATTTCTTCTTAAGCTCTCAAAGATCCATGTTTTGCCCAATATCCTGTACACGCATGCAGTTAGTTATTGAATTTGCTTGTGAGAGCTCGTATAACTGACAACGTGATGTCAACTGAAGACTGTGCTTACAAAACAATAAACTGTGATATGGGTACAAAAGCTCAACTTGGCAAAGCCAAATCCCCATCAAATCACTATAATTGTAGCAACCCGACCGACAGACACAGCAGTACAGGCGGTGTTGTGAGGAATAGGAAAGATTGTGGTTGCTAAGAAGAGAATTGAAGATAGGAACACCCTTGATAATGAATTGCCATGCCATCTGTATTTAACTGTATCACAAAAATTATTAAAAAGCACAGGACGAAAAATATGTGAAATGATGAATTAGATAAAAGCAGCTTTTCAGTATGGAATAAAAGAAGCCTCCGAGGTGATCCAAGAGTGCAGGATAAAAAAGAAACAACAAGGAAGTACTCTTTTGTAACTATGCTAAACGTATGGGCACAACAGAAATGAGTAGTATGGAGAAATATAATATACGGATATCCCTCTTAAGACCAGAACATCATATATATGTGCAGCTACTTTGCTGTTATTAATAAAATAAGTTTTTAAAGGTTTCCATGCAATCAAAGTTATAGCCAAACAACCATTATCCATTATCAACAAACTTGATAACGAACTACAATATTAAAATTACTGAACACTATTCGGTTTAGAAGTAAAAAAAAAAAATGTTTATTATGTCATTATATTTATTCTGTTTAAAAATTAAAATAGAAAAAAAATATTGTTATGCATATACAGGTTACAGTATATCAGCTGTTGAGATCAATTGATAAAGAACCGTCATATTTTATTATTCAAACTCTATGTATTAATTGAACTGAAAAAAGTATGACATTATTTATATTAGTGCAACATTTTTTAAAAAAGTATAGGATATCTCTCCTGTAACCATATCTTCAAAATTTTATAGAGTATTCGTTCCTAAATACAAGATTACCTTCTAATGCACATTCCAATAAGTGTTATAAGGAATAATATTCCAAGTTATAAGTACAGGGTGATCTCCATGCAGTTTCATTATCCACACACAAAAACATTTGTTCAAAAAAAATATATGTAACCGAACGTATCTGAAATGCATGCAAGTGGGCTAATGCGCTGCTAAATAATACTAAGAAATCTTAGTATTCTTTTATCCTGTATTCTATAATATAAATAAATGTTTTATTATAGAATACATTAAATTTTGATTAAATATTATCTATTGTTTTCTAAATCAATCAAATAACTAAAATAAACATTTTATAAATTCAAATTCCAGTTTGTACTTCATTTTCAAATAATTGAAATGAAGCACCACATTGAGAAAATTAAAATATTATCACAGTATGCACCCATATTAGTTAGTTTGTACTATGTTTGTTTTTTTATTCTTTTTTTTACAAAAAAAAAATTAAATTTAAGTAAATTTAATTTTACTGATCTCATATAAATTAAAATTTCAACAAAGTATCCGAAGTTTGATGAATTCCTTTATCCTTTATTGTGTTCACTAGAGTTCTATATGTTGTCAGTATTAGATTGTATACTGATTAGTCACTATTGATCACTTCCAAAAATTCACTGTGTCAAATATAAATACACCTACGTACTAGAATATCATTTATAATTTCGTGTTGTTTTTTGCCATATGTCTATATAGTAACTAAGTGTTATAAAGTTATCAATACAAACTCAGAGAAAATGTTAAACAGAAAAAACAACTTCAATTTGATTATTTTTTATGTCATTTTCAATGGTATAAGTGTGGAAGAAATACTTAAAAGCACCAAGTAGTCACAAGTTAGAATATGGTTAGAGAAATTAGATTGCTTGAACAAAAATTAATGAGGCTATAATTTCATAAGTACATTAAAAATCGAATGTTTTTTAACGGTTAGCAGTAAAACATTTCCAGAAGCACCTCTTTAACAGTTTATTGTAAATCAAATCAACGTTTGTAATCAGTTAATTGAATTTGATGTCCTGTATTTCAACGAAGTACACTAAACAGGGATCAAATGCTAGGTTTCTACTTTAACTATTATTTTTAAATCTCTTACTCGTCATTAATATAACTGAAGTACTATTTCGATTGAAATTTCATTCACTAAAATTGATTTATGCTAAAAAAAAAAGAATTTAACAAGTAATCAATTATGTATTCATTGAAACATTTTAAAGTGGTTTCATTTAAAACTGACAGAATTTCAAGAACAGAATCTAAATGATGGGTATGCTATTTTTGTAAAGTACTTATTTGGTTTTTAAATTATTAATAATTTCAGTTATAATGCCACAGCCTAATTTTAATCCAAATCCAATCAAAAGAAGGAAAAAATATAACAGTTATTAATTATATGCCTTATTATTTGAAAGTGATTTATGTTGCCTCCTGTGTTTTCTATTGTTCCCCAGTTAATAATTATTCCTGCTCACAAGTTGATGTATGACATTAAATTAATCAAACAGATCAATGTACTCAAAAAAAAAATCTAAAACGATTTGAACTTTGCAATTTGTTATAATTTTTTTTTGTGAACACATTTACTAGAATATGTAGTAAATATGTTTTTTATTTTTTTAAAATTCAAATCTAATTTAAAACTCTAGTACTATTAACATCTGCACTCGTTGGTTAATCAATTAAGAAATGTTGATACAGAGAGAGTTTCATAAAATAATTAAAAAGTGATTTTTAAACTACTGATTGTAAATAGAATATTTTTGTGACATTCATGTAAAGTAGTATATAGAAGTTATTACAAAAATCTCAAAACAATAGACCTAATATTTTATATAAACTTTCTATGTATACGAAAAAATCGTAAATTTTCACAAATAAATGTACTAAAACATCAGTAAATTGCACTGATGAGTAAAAAAAAAAATGTGAATTCATGTTTGTTTAAATGTTTCTTCTTCTTCATGTGTTGTGAAATCTTGAAGATCAGAGGTATTGAACTTGATCTTAATTGTGTTATTGTCTTAGAAAATACTTGTCAAGAGTATGACAGACACCACACTTTAAGTCCACATATGCCTATTCAAGTGTTAAACGTCATTGAAGTGTTTTCAAAATTTATATCGCTGTTAGATCTCATGTAGTTTTATGAAGTTCTTTGACTCAATGTTAATCTGTAAAAATTAACTACATTGTATATTTCCATTTGTACATATTACTGTTATAAATTGTACATACTGTTTACAAATACATCTGTATTATATGTTATATAAATATTATTCAAATACATTTAGTTCTTTTCCAAGCCCTTATTAATTTTTAGTTGTAGTTTATACCATTTGAAAAATCACTAATGAGCAAACTAATGATCTTAGAGTTAATTTGATTTTACTCTAATCAAAAGATAAAAACAAGAATTAATTATTATTACTAATTAAGGCATTGAAGAAATTATACGCTTAAAGATCTGACCACTTCCAATCGTTCTGATGTATTCAGAACAAAATTATAACAATTAGTACAAGATCCTTCAGAATGTGTAAATATACATCAACACCACAACGGTAATTTCATTCGATGACACCTATATCTTACTGGGACTGAAAAAATTTACATTTTTTGTGGAAAAATAAGTTTGTTATGTTAAAAAATATATTTGTTCTGTTGTAGGTACCACAATGTTACAAAATTGAAATTTTTGTGCTTAAAAATTAAATTAATTTTGTGATAAAATATATTGTTTTGATATAGTGTAAGATAACATACAGTCCCATCTATCGATAGTGTATCAGTAACTATACCTTTTGTTTATAAGCCGCACGAGTCATATGCCCAGATAAATAACTTCTGTCAAACTCTCTGACCTTCAGGTAGGTTACATAAACCATGAAATAGTCTACAGTGATTGTCAATAAAGACAGTTTAACATGGAATTAAGGTACATGTGATCTGAAATCAGTCGACGTATTGAAATAAAATGTTTTCAAGAATCCTTTGCTTTTTACCTGAAAAATCAAAAAATATTCGTATAGAATAATTACTAATTATACATTTTAAAGATAGTTTAAAAAAATATTGGCATTCTATTAAATTAATATAACATTATTACCAAATTAAAATGTAAATTAAGTAATCTCGCCATTGGTAGAACATATTCGTTGCATATAAAATATATTTGAGGTGAATAGGTCTTCATAAGAAGAAAATCGCTATAACATATCACTAATAATAATGTTGCGTTCACAAAAAGAGATGCAATTTGTAAGATGAGGAATGGTGACTACGTTTTTATGTCTGGATGTCTGGATATATTATTTGAATCACTGAGAGACACCTAGAAATCCTGTAGACACCCTTAAGAATCACTCTTATAGAGACCTAGGTTAGGTTAGGTTAGGTTGCAGTGGCAGTTCCACAAGGGAACACACGTAGACCGAGCATTGGCCCTTTGTGATACCACACAATGAAGATTGATTCTACAGTCGGAGTCCTAAATTTTGCCTAACTCAAATGTATTTAGAGTAGGGATCTTTAACGAGTACCTGACATCATACAGGCTCGAAACCGACGGTTTAACGTCCTTCTCCGAGGAACGACGCGCTCAGATTTATTCACCTCCCGCGTGAATAAATCGAGGGCCCGGTGAGGATCGAACCCCGGTCCTATCAGTTCAGAGGCGAGCACTTAACCACTGAGCTAGCCTGGCCCCTTATAGAGACCTAACAGATTACGATCTGTCTGGGAAGAACAGAGGAAGGGTTTCCAACAGTGTAAGACGTTGAGTGTGCTTTGCTGGGTACTGTAATAAACTGAACACATAAACCTGAAGTGATTACATGCATAAACACATAACATGCCCACTAACCTGTGTACAGGTATCCTTTCGTCTGTACCTGCAACAATACACACATGTTAACATTACCTCAATGGTAATATAAAATAGGCTGGAATCTTTGTCAGTCATGGCTGTGACTAGTTATAATCAAATAACTCTGGTATATGCCAAACATAAAGTAATTCTTGTCGTTTTCTTCATTAATAAACAAACCTATAATACCCTAATAAATTGTTAATGAAAAAAAAATTGTTAATATTACCTTCGCATTATATTAACTCGGTGCATTGTCGGCCATGTTTATTTGACGAAGAGCAATAGCGGACTGTGGTTCAGTTCAATAAATAAAAAAATGTATTTCTTATATCAAAATTTATGATAAGAACACGTATTCTATGTGTGTTTCATATCGGTGAATAAAAATGAAAAAATTATTTTAATACAAGTAAAGCAGAAAATTAACTACCATTTAAATTTTAATTCATTGCAATAAATTCAACATATATGTGTTGAAACATAGTTAAATTATAGTTAAAAGAATAGTGCTGGCATAAAAATGAAGTGCTATCATCTTTGAACAAAAAAAAAAATTGTTAATATTACTTTCCCATTATAGTACCTAGGTGTATTGTCGGCTATGTTTTTTTGACGAAAAGTAATAGTGCACTAATTCAGTTCAATATAGAAAAAATTTATTTTGTATATCACCATTTCTGATAATAGCGCGTATTCTACGTTTGTTTTATATCGGTGAATCAAAAAGAAGTAATTATTTTAATACAAGTAAAGCATAAAATTAACTACCATTTAAATTTTAATTTATTGCATATCATTTAACATATATTTTGACATATAGTTAAATTATAGTTAAAAGACTACTGTTAAAGAATATATCAAGTGATTTGATGTGTGAAAAAAGAAAAATGTTGAATTTACCTTGGCATAAGCCACAGTACATTTTCCGCCATGATGCTTTGATGAAGGGAAGTTGCAGACTGGCTCTAGCATGCAAAGAACTTTAGGGAGTCCAAGAGTTCACTTACACAGTCCTAGAACAGAGTGGCCAACCCCATTATGACTTCTTTTTACTTAATTATAAAATCAAATAAATTTGTTAAATGTTTCATAAAAATTGAAATTTTCTTGATAGTTATTTTGTTTGAAAGTTTTCTTTTTACATTGTTTAGTAATAAATTTTATTCTTATTGATATATAGTTTACATTAATAAGGAAGTGAGAGTAATAGTTATAATTTAAAATAAAACATTTTTTTTAAATAAGTTCCATGAAACATATTAAATTTGTAAATACCTTAAAATAAAGCATGTGTACATATTACATTTGACTGCCTTCCAAGGACTACATGCATATGCTATCCTTCCCATAATCATTAATATAATTCCTAAGTATGGACATTTAGACAACTAACTTTTGATTACTTAATATAAAAGATTATACTATAGAAATAATCTCACTAAATGAAAGACTGTAAACAGAAATATTGTACAAAGTATAATTTGTGCAAAACATAAAAATAACTGAAGTAGTATGCACTCAACAGTACTGTGAGTAAATATATTATCGAATTCATTGATAATCAAAATAATTAATTGATTAGTATAATGTGGGTGTCTTCATTATTTAAATTATAAAGAGACTATACTGAATAATTATAGATTTTGGAAAAATATTTGCAATTCATTATTTAAAGTCTCCCAATAGATGGATTTTTAAACCTTTAAAATAAGTTATATTGCAAGGACCTCATTTGAAGGAGCAACAAGAACAGTTCATATTTCAATTAATTCATTCTAATGAATGCCTACAAGCATTTGCGATCAAGCATTACATCGAAAATGTAATCAATATTTAAAGCTGTCGAAAAAGAAGTTTGGAGTGGTCATTTTTAAACAATGCTCAACACTATTAATTGTATCAATATCCATTACAAAAATAAATTATCTTTCTTTTTTAAATTAGAATCGCAATATGAAATTTACTTCTCATCAATAACTTAAGTAACTTACACTTTCTTAATGTAACTTCTTAATGAATGTTTAATTAACATAATCTCATTTTTAGGGAGTTGCAGATGTAATATGTTTCATATATGCAATGAACAATGATTAATACTGGATTATTTATGAAGTATGAACATGTACATCTTTAATATGACATACATCAAAAATATTCTGTTTTCTTAATGCCACTAAATTATAAGAAGTATAACTTTCACAATTCATTTTAATAAATCAATGGAATTATTATTTCTTCATTCATCCTAAATTATAGTAATTGTAAAAAATAAATTAAACAACAATATTTTAATTAGTTTAGCATATTTCAAAGTAAATAGGTATATTGTGAAATATTCTGCAGCAAACATGTACCATTAATAAATGGATAATTATACTTCATAAATAAACCATAATAAGCATTTTAAATCTTTTTTAACATTATGTTTAACCCACAAAGGTTTATTTTAGCAAAAAGATACAAAATGTGTTAACCAAAAAGAATGCTGATTTAAAAGTCAACCTATCATATTCATTGAAAGTAATCATTAAGTAGTCATCTAATTATTTGCACATGCCGATAATATTAAACTGTTTTAGTACTTATGTATTGCACAAATAAGTTAAAATGAAAATCGACTTACTGTTTGAAGTTATCACTGTATGAAATATCAAGTTGAGTGAATAAACTAAATTATTAGAACTTTAATTAAAGACACTCCCGGAAGCATAACATTTTACTGGAGAATAATGGCGCAGTTTTGTTTCATTTATAGCTTTAGTAAAATAAAAAAAAATTTCATGATTTTCATTTTTAGTTCATTTCTTCAGTTATTTATTTAAGAAATATCTATACTCAACTGTATTATGTACAGAAAATAAGAATAATTAAAAAATTATTCCTGCCTGCTGTACTCTGTTATAAGGTTTGCTATAAATGTATATTGAGAAAAAATATATTAGTAATTAGCCAGTTTACATACTCAAATCAAAGCCAGAGCCAGCTATTCAGTATAATTTAAAAACTTTATCGTTGGGAGCTTCTAATTTTTGAAAATAATAAATATGAACTATTAAACTAGAATAGTGAAAAAACTGGATATTTGTCGACAAACATAAATCCTCTTTCTGAGGAAAGAGTCCATTCGTCACATTTCAATATCATGGAAAGATAGTAGAATTCACAAAGATAAAGTAATTATAACTGATATTAAGTTTTCTTCAAGCGTGCAATGTATAGATTTATTAAAGCATTTTGTGAGACATATCCATCATACCATGGAAGACAAAGGACATTTATTTACGTTTATTGGCTGTGATTTTTTACATGTAAAAATATTATTCCTCATTCTTTATATCTCATATAAGACAATATTATTTAAATTTTTTCATTATAAACATCAATTTTATCTCAGTAGATTAGCTAAAAAAATTTCTAAGTCAATGTAACCATTTTAAAAAAAAATATAAAAAATTCGACAAGTATAGCAGGTGATCTCTTAGTCTAGGATAAACAAACAGTTTGTATATCGTTATTACTTTTTCCCGTAATTGAAACTTCATGAATTTTTACTTTACTGTAAGTAAAGTATAGTGATCGTGAAAAAATTCGATCTCGAGATTTTGACGGAATTACATGTATTGAGGTCCCAGAAGTCGTTTTATGACGTTTTTACGATGATGTCTGTGTGTGTGTGGGTGGGTGGGTGGGTGGGTGGGTGGGTGGGTGCGTGGGTGGGTGCGTGTGTTAGCATTGCTTGTTACCACGCTACGGTCCAGAATCTTTGATGGATCAAGTTGATATTTTACACAAAAATGGGCCTCATAGGGAAGAAGATCCCTATTGTTTGGGAAGAATTATGCATGATGGGAAAGTCACTTTTTTGGCCAAAAACCGTTTTTTTTAAAACATTTATTTCTCCTAAACTAATAACCCTAGAGTTTTGAAATTTTGACAT
Source organism: Hermatobates lingyangjiaoensis (assembly GCA_026182355.1). Taxonomy (NCBI): domain Eukaryota; kingdom Metazoa; phylum Arthropoda; class Insecta; order Hemiptera; family Hermatobatidae; genus Hermatobates; species Hermatobates lingyangjiaoensis. The sequence goes on along the minus strand of JAPFBL010000117.1, from coordinate 1,612,793 downwards.
TATCTTTGAAGTTTCAAATGCAACAAACGAAAAATATATTCAGAATTTTAAAACAACAGGAAATATTTTTTTTTTCAATAAAATGTAAAAATTTTGACTTATAATTCAATCTCAAACCTTGTGAGAGCGATACAAGCCATACTGTTTGACGGACAATAATGAAACTATGACTATAAATAGAACATTATGTGTAGAATAAGTTGAGATACTTTTTTCCAAAATTACATTCACTAATGGGGCGTTACAGTACGATAACTGTTTTCAGAAAATGTTTTTTTGACGCTAAACGGCTCGTTAAAAAATAATGAAAATTTGACCAAAAATGGAACAAAAAATTAGCAATTCATAAAAAAAATCATGAAGTTTCAATTACGGGAAAGAGCAATAACGATATAAAAACTCTTTGTTTACCCTAGACTAAGAGATCACCTGCTATACTTGTCGAATTTTTTGTATTTTTTTACATTGTTTACATTGACTTAGAAATTATTTGAGCGAATCCACTGAGATAAAATTGATTTTATAAAGGAACAGTTTAAATTGTTTATTGAATTATATGAGATGTAAGAAGACGAATAATATTGTGCAGGAAAATAATAACACTCAGTGAAAAAAAATTCGTATATATGTTATTTGACAAAGGGGAAGGAAAATGATCTTATTAAATACTAAGAAGCTTATTATTATTATTATTATTATTTTAAAGATTAAAATTCCCAGTATGATAATTCTATAAAAGACCAAAAATGTAAATGATAATTCATTATCTGAATCTTTCGTTTAGAGATTAATAACTGTAATTATCGTACATCTTTAATTAACAAATCACCTTAAAACAACATTTTCTTCGCAGTTTAAGATGTTTTTCAGAGAAAAAAAGGGTATTTTCCTGTTTTAAATTTTAAAATTTTACTTTAATATTCAATGTAGAAGGATGTCAAGTAAACGATGTAAGAAATCCACTGGCTATTTGAACAAAAGCCATGTTCTCTTGTAGGAGAATATTTCGTATCAAGAAATGTTTACTTTGGTTTTTCAAAAATGTTATTACTGCTGTAGTTATACTAATGCAATTATTTGCAAATAATAAATTATCTGTGATGTACAAAAATAAGCTTATAAAATGATATGTCCTTCAATCACTATCTGTACTACCTCAGGAATGAAAGGCTAATAATTATATCCCATTTAGATTTTTACGTTATGCTTAAATGAGACGTTATGTTTTATATACTCAAGAAATTTGACATTAAGTTACTTATAGTAAAGTAGAGTGTAGGCCACTCCAGATTTTTTTTTATGAATTGCTAATTTTTCGTTCCATTTTTGGTCAAATTTTCATTATTTTTTTATGAGCCGTTTAGCGTCAAAGAAACATTTTCTGAAAACAGAAATCGTACTTTAACGCCCCTTTGGTGAATGTAATTTTGAAAAAGTTATTTCAAATCATTTTCCATACAATGTTCTATTTTTAGCATAGTTTCATTTTGATCCGTCAAACAGTATGGCTTGTATCGCTCTCACAAGGTTTGAGATTGAATTATAAGTCAAAATTTTTACATTTTATTGAAAAAAAAATATTTCCCGTTGTTTCAAAATTCTGAATATATTTTTCGTTTGCTGCATTTGTAACCGCAAAGATAATGTCAAAATTTCAAAACTCTAGGGCAGTGGTTCTTAACCTGTGTTCGATCGAACCCTAGGGGTTCGAAGAGTTGGTCTCAGGGGTTCGGTGGAGCCTCCACCAAGGAGGTCAACAGCAAAAGTCACACTGATTTGCACGCATGTAATTTGTTGTGATTTCATGTATTGTGTTGGTTTTGTTCTTTGAACAAGATAATATTAATGTACGGTTCATTTTTTGGAACATAAAAAAAAATCATACGCCTATGACTTGAATTTGAAAAAAAACATATTTTATTTTTCACTGAAGAAGGGTTCGATGAATGCGCTTATGAAACTGGTAGGTTTCGGTACCCCCAAAAGGTTATGAACCTCTGCTCTAGGGTTATCAGTTTAGGAGAAAAAAATGTTTTCTAAAAAACAGTTTTTGGAAAAAAAGTAACTTTCCCATTATGCATAATTCTCCCCAAACAATAGGGATCTTCTACTCTATGAGGCGCATTTTTGTGTAAAATATCAACTTGATCCATCAAAGATTCTGGACCGGAGCGTGGTAACAAACAATGCTTACACAAACTCACCCACCGACCCACAAACAGACATCATCGAAAAAACTTCATAAAACGACTTCTGGGACCTCAAAACATGTAATTCCGTCAAAATCTCGAGATCGAATTTTTTCACGATCACTATACTTTACTTACAGTGTAAAGTAAAAAGTGCAAATATGTTTGTACATCTTTCTGAAAAGGCTCTGTGTTGACTGAAATATATCGAGAAATGAGGGAACATTTTCAACAAAAAAATGTAAAATTTCTAACACCAATTATTGTACGATAAGTGTAGTAAAAAATATACACTTACTTTCAGGTTTTGACAATTGTAATAACACTCTAAAATCATTCTTTATATAAAATATTACAGCAGAGACCCTTGTTCGTCACCTATATGCAGGTTGATTTGCTAGATTTAAAGTGCCGTAAACTAACAAATTGGAGATGGTTTATTTCACAATCTGTAACATGTAGTAAATACAAACAAACTACATATTACTATTATCAGGCAAATTGAAAAGTGTATGTTTTATTGATCATTAAAATAGTCAGAACCAGCAATTAGTCAATGCAATTATTGAGACACCTTCAAGCGGAAAAACAGGGACATACATTCTGTATTACTAGTAGTAGAATATCAAAGTCATCTCAAGCCGTAAAACCACTAATACTAATAAAATGTAGTAAATGACTTTTCATTCACTTCAGCAAAGAATTAAATTATTAAATATTATAAATAACTTCCTACCTGTCAATGTCTTTATCTTTCCAACCCCTAAATGGAACGAGATGTATTAGCAATTTACCCTGCTTAACGAGACTATATAAATTTTAATATCTTACAATTATTAAATTAATCATGCCCAACACACTGACATTTTGAAGATGGATTTTAATTAAAATTGTTGAAAGTTTTCATTTTTCATTCATACCTGAAGTCTTCATAACTATCAAATAAATGAAAGCTATTATAATTGAATAAATAAAGTGAACTTTATTGAGTATCAGAGGAAATAATTTAATTGCAGAAACAAGTAAAAATCGAAACGGTTGCCCTATTCTTTGTAAATGACATTTCTACAAAATCCAACATCACAAGCAATATCAGTGAAAAGCTCTTTGACAAATCTGTTAAAGAGGTTAAGGAAAAAGGCTATGGAACACAGGTTCGGAAGCAAGAATTATGCATATTTTTTTCATTCCTATATCATAGTAGTACTTTGACATAAATATCATGAATACGTTAATATCATAGATAACAAAAAGAAATTTGAAAAGTAATAGTTTCTGATTTAGTTGGATAAGAAAAATTCACATATTTATTGCTAAATGTGTAAAACTATTAAGAGTACCAATTATCACACCATTAAGGAACCGACAATCACATCATTTCACTGTGTAGTCTTGATTACATAAAACAACCAACAATAAACTACATAAATAATTATGATTGTTTAATTGAAATAAAATATCATTGAAACTTTCACGATGAAATAATTTATTCATTTTATTTGCTAGAGTATGTGTAATGAAGGTGTTAAAAATTGGATGTTTAATGAACTTAAAAAAGCTAAAATTAGTTCAAAAATTACTTCTTTGGTTACAATAATTGTTTTATAATGGAAATTATTTAGCAAATAATATCAACGATTGCAAATTGATCGACATTATTTTGAAAAGTAATTATTCTACCATTTATTAAAATCCCATATAGTATTAATTTTCCATTTGGCTATACGGATTAAACAATAGCTAAATAATTGCGATAATGTCGCAGTGTGCTTAAATGAATATAATACTGTATCATTAATATGTGTACTATGGACTAATACTGAGATTGCTCAAAATCTCCTCCAGATAGAAAATCTGGACGATTCGGCTGCAACTCTAAGGGAAAGCGAATTGGGGTTATTGACATTCCATCATTATAAGAAGAGGTCTCACTCTATAAACACAATGCTTAGTTTCATCAACTAACTAAAAAATAATAATTTAAACGTTTTCCTGATGAATTAAATGGCAAACATTTAATTATGGTGTTATTTATCATAAAAATCTTTTATACTCTGAAAGTAACAGCTATATTAGTAATTTATTTTTGATAACAGTATGTGTATATAAACAAAATTAATCAATCTGAATTCTAGCCCACTCTTGAAACTCAGTGCATGGAATATTGTGAGCTTGGTGAAAAGTTGATTAAAACTGGTAACGTTAACCTCCAATTCGCTTTTATTTTATTGAATATAATATTTGGTGACATCATGCGCTTAGATTAACTGCTATTGAGCTTCCACTTATGTCATCTGTAATATTGTTAAATAAATACATGAAACATGTTGAAATGTAAACCAAAAAATTGAAGTGGTCTACAGTCAATACAATTCATTACACATTCAAATATAAATGCATTTTTTATATAATTTAAATATTGATTTATATTTTTTTATAAAATTGAATTATGTTGTTAATGTCTTGTTAAACAATGAAAAGGAATAATACTACAAGAAATTAATTGGTGGATTTCCAAGAATATTCTATCCGGATTTCTGATGAAAAAACAGGTGGTATACTCATACCGAGATTAGCACAGTCAATATCGGCATAAGTGCACCACCTCCACATAATCAATATATTGCAACATATCGTCTAAATATCTACTTGTCAATAATCATGTGACCAACAGCGATATGCGCATGCAATCAATATATAACAAGATTTCACAATAAACATGTGAAATCACAATCAATGATCAAACCAAATTAGAAATGGGAAAAACATACTAAGATCATTCAACCGTAACAAGTGGTCTTCGTCAGAGTCAAAAACCCAATTGAAACACTAGATGCAGAAACATCATTGTGATGGGTTGATAGGAGTGGGAGGGAAGGGTAGTTTAAAAGTGAGTAAAGCGCAGGAAAGGACAATAGTCCAGGCAGGTATGTTTGGGAAACAGAGGAGTACAGTAAGAGGAAGTAAAAAAACTATCCACTAGCTGTCAACCCTCTTAGAAGAGGCTATTGCCTTTGTTAACACTCATTCAAGTTTGAACACTTGAAGGAATATCTTCTAAGAGGGTTAGACGGCTAGCGGATAGTTTTTTACTCTTTCTTACTGTACTCCTTTGTTTCCTAACATCTTTTTCTGGACATTTGTCTTTTCCTGCGCTTTCACCCTTTTAAAATACCACTATTCCCTCCCACTTTTCTGAACCCCTCACCAGATGTGTTCTGCATCTAGTGTTTCAGTTGGTTTTTTGACTCTGACGAAGACTGCTTGTTACGGTTGAAAGATTTTAGTCTTGTTTTCCCATTTTTTATTGTGGTTTGATCATTTATGAAAACACACACCACACACACACACACACACACACACACACACACACACACACACACACACACACATACACACACACACACACACACACACACACACATATGTATATATACATATATATATATATATAAAGATTTTGCATAAACACGTGAAATAACAATCAATGATTAAACCACAATAAGAAATGGGAAAAGAAGACCAGACTGACCTCAGTTGGGTTTTTGACTCTGACGAAGACCGCTTGTTACGGTTGAAAGATCTTAGTCTTGTTTTCCCATATCTTATTGTGGTTTGATCATATATATATATATATATATATATATATATATATATATATATATATTTGTGTACAAAGGCAGCAGGTCTTCCCTTAAGCATATGTTATTAAAATAAGCAGCAGCTTCTGCATTGACCAGTTTCTTGTTGACACTCTCTACTTTTCGTATCACTTTGCGGTGAGACTCTGGTAGCTTCCAAAGAAGGTTAGCAAAAGACATTAACACACACAATAAACATAGGTCAAACACGAAAAACTAAATCTTAATCACTGTATTAATCACTAAATAAAAATGCGTACAAGCTTTCGGCTCTCATTGGCCATCTTCAGGTATAAACTAAAATTAATAAAGTCTAATGCACTATAGTTAGAATAAAATAAAATATTTAAACAATGTCTAAAACATTACTGTACTATAGGAAGTGAATCTAAGGTGGGAGTGAGGGGAAGGGGAGGTATGCATGGCGACAGGGTCGGCCAAAACTACCTGTGGTTCATTCACCTCCCCGTCTCCCTTACAAGCTTGAAAGTATTGTCAAAATTTTTTTTTAAAGCTAGGCACAGAGTTGAAATCATTGCTCTGGACATTTAGACTAGGGTTACATTCCTTAATATATAGAGCCTCCAGTATATGTAACCTGCCAGGCTCGTGGCACGCTTGCAGAATGGAAGTGCCCTCAATCAGGGCCTGCCTCGTCAGTTTTTCTCGGTGAGCGTCCTCCGTATGGTTTTTAGGGGCCCCCGTGCTCAGGTGGACAGTCAGACGCCGCGAAAGCTTCGTAGTAGTCATCCCTATGTATGAGGATGGGAGGGTTGCACAGTCCCCTATACTGCATTTGTACTCATACACAAGGTGACTACGTTGTAGCTCCGGGGTCTCAGTTCTCGGTCTATTGTAGAGTAGTAGGTCCGATGTCTTTTTACTTCTATAATATATAGTTAGCCTTATCTTGTCCTGCTCGTTGGTAGTCTGAATATTGTTATTTACCAGTTTTTGTATTGCGCGTTCCTCTTGTCTATGCTCCGTACTAAAGTATCCTTTGTAAAACAGGTGGATAGTCTCTCCTGTAGGCGGGGCTGTCTCGTTACTAGCATACCATTTATTGCAAAATGTTTTAATTGAGTTGGCGACCTCTTGGTTCGAAAAACCATTATTAACCAGCACCTGGGTTGAACGTTCTAACTCTTGATGTATGAGGTCCCAACTGCTGCAATGTGTAAATGCCCTTTTTATGTAGGCATTAATAGTGGCCTTTTTATACCTATTAGGACACTCACTATTGCCATTAAGACGTTTATGGCAACGTGAAGACCCATAAACCAGGTAACCCCCCTTTAAGACTTATTATTAGTCAAATTCCTACACCTACTTACATGCTGGCCAAAAAACTAAATGCCTTACTCTCACCGTTTGTACCCAAGGACTTTAGTCTCACCTCACCTACAGATTTCTTAGACTTGTTGAAAGGGGCAAGCCCAGTTGGCACCATGGCTTCTCTTGACGTAGAGTCCCTGTTCACCAATGTTCCGGTTGATAAAACGATACAGTTCATTTTAGAAGAAATATACCCCATAAACTGCCAACCGAAGATCAACATCCCCAAAACAGACCTTAAGTTACTGCTTGAACTTTGCACGAAGGAGTCACCTTTTATTTCACCACAAGGGGTTATGTATCAGCAGATAGATGGTGTTGCCATGGGTTCTCCCTTGGGGGTCTTGTTTGCAAATTTTTTCATGGCTAGAGTAGAGAGAGATTTATTTTCAAGAACCAGCAAGCCATCTATTTATGCTAGATATGTGGACGATATCTTTGTCATGGCCGACAATCAAGAGCAAATTGAACTGCTTAGAGTCCAGCTTGAATGTGAGTCCGGGCTAAAACTCACCAAAGACAGTAGCGTGAATGGCCAGTTGCCATTCCTGGACGTCTTGGTGAAGCAAGACAATCCAAGATTTAGGACGGACGTATATAGGAAACCCTCAAATCTTGGGTTTTGTCTTAATGGCAATAGTGAGTGTCCTAATAGGTATAAAAAGGCCACTATTAATGCCTACATAAAAAGGGCATTTACACATTGCAGCAGTTGGGACCTCATACATCAAGAGTTAGAACGTTCAACCCAGGTGCTGGTTAATAATGGTTTTTCGAACCAAGAGGTCGCCAACTCAATTAAAACATTTTGCAATAAATGGTATGCTAGTAACGAGACAGCCCCGCCTACAGGAGAGACTATCCACCTGTTTTACAAAGGATACTTTAGTACGGAGCATAGACAAGAGGAACGCGCAATACAAAAACTGGTAAATAACAATATTCAGACTACCAACGAGCAGGACAAGATAAGGCTAACTATATATTATAGAAGTAAAAAGACATCGGACCTACTACTCTACAATAGACCGAGAACTGAGACCCCGGAGCTACAACGTAGTCACCTTGTGTATGAGTACAAATGCAGTATAGGGGACTGTGCAACCCTCCCATCCTCATACATAGGGATGACTACTACGAAGCTTTCGCGGCGTCTGACTGTCCACCTGAGCACGGGGGCCCCTAAAAACCATACGGAGGACGCTCACCGAGAAAAACTGACGAGGCAGGCCCTGATTGAGGGCACTTCCATTCTGCAAGCGTGCCACGAGCCTGGCAGGTTACATATACTGGAGGCTCTATATATTAAGGAATGTAACCCTAGTCTAAATGTCCAGAGCAATGATTTCAACTCTGTGCCTAGCTTTAAAAAAAAATTTTGACAATACTTTCAAGCTTGTAAGGGAGACGGGAGGTGAATGAACCACAGGTAGTTTTGGCCGACCCTGTCGCCATGCATACCTCCCCTTCCCCTCACTCCCACCTTAGATTCACTTCCTATAGTACAGTAATGTTTTAGACATTGTTTAAATATTTTATTTTATTCTAACTATAGTGCATTAGACTTTATTAATTTTAGTTTATACCTGAAGATGGCCAATGAGAGCCGAAAGCTTGTACGCATTTTTATTTAGTGATTAATACAGTGATTAAGATTTAGTTTTTCGTGTTTGACCTATGTTTATTGTGTGTGTTAATGTCTTTTGCTAACCTTCTTTGGAAGCTACCAGAGTCTCACCGCAAAGTGATACGAAAAGTAGAGAGTGTCAACAAGAAACTGGTCAATGCAGAAGCTGCTGCTTATTTTAATAATATATATATATATATAAACTCAAAAATTGTTATTGACCTCTTCTAGTCTATTCAATGTTTTGTTATTGAGGGCTAGGTCACATAAAAGAGGTCCAAGGTAAAACTAATTTCCTTTTGTCTGATACTTTTAAATAGATGTGTACTCAACAACTCTGATTATAAAATAACCTTTTGTATGTATCTGTTGGTCTTAAAAAAAGTGTGTTAGTTCTCTATGTGAGTTGTAGATTGTTTTGATAAATGTATTATAGTCTTACTCTAATTTTAGCCCTGAAGATGATGTACAAAACATGACTCTGACGAAGACCGCTTGTTACGGTTGAAAGATTTTAGTCTTGTTTTCCCATATCTTATTGTGGTTTGATCATATATATATATAATATATATATATATATATATATATATTTGTAAATTTTGGTAGCAGTCCCTCCTGTAAACATACATTGTTAAAAATCTGACCATATCTTGCTGAAACTTGCTACTTATTAAGTTTTTCAACCAGTGAGAGTACTGGTTACTGGTTCTCACTGGTTACTTATTATAAGAGCCCTACAATAAGTAGCCTTTTTGTGACTAATAACAGCCGCTGCAAAATCTCTCCACTGAAAGAAACAAATCTAGTGTATGAGTACCAATGCAACTATGGGGACTGTGAAACCCGAAAACGCTCATACATTGGAATGACTACTACTACACTCTCTAGAAGACGTGTACTTGACCATGCACTTGATATCCGGAGCCCCCAAAAAACACACAGAGCAAGTCCACCATACAAAGTTAACTAGAGAAGCGCTTGTCGAAGGAACCAGAATAATAAATAAAAGAACAGGACCAGCATAGACTCAAAATAACAGAAGCCATACTCATACAGAAAACGAAGCCATATATTAATATCCAGTTGGAAAATAGTGAGAAAATATTAAAACTATTTAAATCAACCCCAGGTCAAGTGGGACCTCTCCAGGTAGAGGCAACAAACCCCTAACCAGGTCACTCAACCCAAAGGATTTAGACAAACAACTTTAATCCCCCAACCTTCTCAACGAATTTTACTTTTCTTATATAAAGGAACAAATTATTTCAAAACTCATTTATGTCTTGATAATGGCTGAGGACAGCAGAAACATGGACTCATGTAACATGTCGACTATCGGAAGAATATTGTATACTGTGGATATAGTGACAAGAACTCTATTTAGAAAACTTGAAAAACTTAATAAGAAGCAAGTTTCAGCAAGATATGGTCAGATTTTTAACAATATATATATATATATATATATATATGTGTGTGTGTTCATTTTGTCATTAATTTATAAATTTTTGCTGTATATTTAAATAAATTTGTATTCATTCTTTTTTTATCAAGCAAAAATATAAACTGTCATACAATAAATTGAAGATTTAGGAAATATAACATCTTTTTTTTATATAGACATTTTTTCTAAAATATTTTAATTAATTAAAATTCTGTTTCATATGTACAAAATTGTTTTAAAAATGTAACATATTATTAGTTAAAGTAAACAAAAATTAGACTATCTCGATTTAATTAGGTTCCCAAAAATATTCTAGGGTATTGTCTATAGTCTATAGTATCAATGTAAACGTAGGTAGTGAGTGGATCATGTCGATATTGAGAGTGCCAGTATCAAGTATATTGACAGTATCTGCATGAGTACACCACAACCTTATAATCCAAATAATGCCAATTGTTACATCTCAAAATATAAACATAACACTAGTCATTTGACTAGTAACATCAAATTAACGTACTTTTAAATCAAACGTTTTAAATCATGAAAAGTTCGTCTTATATTTCTTGAATTTTTAGTTTATACATTTAAATAAAATTGAATTTTGTTTGTTTTTATTTATTTAATAAAATAGGTAAAATATTAAATGCTAAAGTCCAAATCGAAAAAATCTGATAATTTATAAATGCATTCTTTTATTTTTTTTCATAATAATTTACGAATATCTTTAGCAAAAAACGAATATATGATACCTTTATCAGAAGAATATAATTACATTTTTTATTTCATTTTCTTAAGTATATTTGAATTATTGTATTTTTTTTTTAAAAAAAACATAAAATCCAACCTATTAAAGAAAATATTGAGAAAGTAATATCATGATTCGGAAAGGCATTTTTTATATTTTTTTCATAACAATTTACAATATTTTAAAATATGTAAGGAATTTTAATTATCTTTTAAAATTTAGCTATTAATTCGTTAAAGTTAAGAAAGAATATTATCAAAAAGTAATGGAGGATTTCCAAGAATGTTTTATCCGGATTCCTGATCAATGTGACATAAAAGATGCAGTAGAAATTCAGGGCAATCGTTCAGATTAATCCTTCTGGCCTTCAGCGAATTAAAACAAACGTAAAATCCTTATTTTATAGTACATTTTATAGTACAAAAATCATTTCCTTTATTATTTAACCCTCATAAAAGTTCTACACCATTAATTTATTTTAAAATCAGTGAAAAAATTATTCGGTTTCAAGCAGACTAATTAGATCAGAAGATATGTCGTGCTAAACAGGAAGAAAAGGAAAAATACCTGCAATGGATATTTCTGGTAGTTTTTCAAACTTTTTTGCAGAACATGTATTCTATGAGTTTTCAAACATTTTTAAGGGTACGAAAAATATATTGATTAATAATGAGAAAATGTTTAATAAGGCATTCTTTCATAGACTGCTATATATTTACCAAATATTAAGTATCCGTGACCTTAGAAAGAAGCGTGTTATAATTATCTAATAATAATAACTGCACCCATCCTTACGATATTTAAATACACAGAGCATTGTGATTTTTACGATGTTTTCAAACTGGCTTTTAAGCAAGGTCTATAGCCCGTCTGTACACACACTTGTTTTAGTTTAAATTAACCAAGATGGATGACATACAACTACTACCATCAGAAAATCACTTAATTAAATTGAATTGTTAAGTGAAGGGTAAATTAGGGGTCAGCTTAGCCAAGTGGCAATGTGCTCGCCTCTGGACTGGTAGATCCGGGGTTCAATTCTATTTATTTATTTAATTTATTCATCCGGGTCGAGGTAAATAATTCCCAATACCTCGTTCCTAGGAGAAAACGTTAAACTGTTGGTCCCGAGCCAGTACGATGCCAGATACTCATTAAATATCCCTACTCTAAATAGACTTGTTTGGCAAAATTTTGGATTCCCAATGTATAATGTTCAATGTGTTGTGTCACAAACAACCAATTTTCAGTGTATATGTGCCTTCTTGTTGGGACTGCCATGGCAAACTATCCTAACCTAGGTTGATTAAAGGAGGGAAGCGTGCAAAGAGGAGTTCCAATTATACGCGGTAGGGGGTTGAATACAGGGGAGGGTACGTGCTGGGACATTCTAGGAGGTTAGTGAATAGAGACGATATGCTTGACGAGAGGTCAGAGGGCCCTTGACCTCGATATAGAGACTCTATGGAGTTTAATTGTCTCCTCCTCTCTCGTCACATCATAGCCTCTAACGTGTTTAGGCAATATGAGCCACTGAATAGCCCATTCACAGTACAATTGAAACATCGCCATTAAAATTATCATTTATATTACATTAAATCACTAAACTTATTTAATATTTATATAATTCTGATGCAACAGCACTAAAGGTGTCATTCAACTTCAACTAAACAAATCTCTCGGATAATGGATAATTTGAGCTGTTATCAATCTGTTAGAACTATGGTCTATTTATACATGGAACAAATATCACTTAAGACTTCTCTAATTGAAATTGTTACATCGTTTATAATTAATGATTATTCAATTAAAGTAATGCAAGAATGCGTGCGTTACATTAAAATTAACTCATTGAGAAATAATTTTTGAAGAAAAAAGACATTAACTTCATGAGGTCAATGGGACGGGATCACCCAATCCAGCGCGCGATCCAACAATGTTACCAAAAAATAATTTGGAGGAGAACAATACTTCCTTATATCAATACTTATATTAGTGTACCAGATATTTACTACTAGCTTGTGAGTGTAAATATCCATTCTTTTCAAAATTAAATCAGCAAGCCCTTACGACAAAGTCATTCCTCTCATATGAGCAAGGGTGCCAATTTCATTTTAGACAGAGCATGTCTGAAACTACTGACCAAGTGCAAGAACGGTTGAAGTATGTATGATCCAAAAATATCCGTTTTATACTACTGTTCTGGTATAATGAGCCAAAATGATCATTTTGACAGAATTCTTGCAGAGCTTGTGCATCGTATAAATGATTTGTTAGTATGTTGCCTCCTGTCCTCAAAACTCAGAATTTGAAAACTGAAACAAAGAACTACTCTTTTATTATATCTTAATAACTTTTGCACGATTATTTATTCTTTTAAAAAGTACTATTATTATTATTATTATTATTATTATTAAACGATATTTAACTGCATACTAAGTATGATATTCTCACAGTAGAGGGTTTAAAATTTGCTTTTCTATAAGTAGTAAAGCGAAGAGTAATTTTCAATTTCCGTAGTAATTCACTTCAACTGTTCTTCGATATTAACAATATAATTATGCTTAACTGCAATAAAAGCGTTCATTTTGTTTGTAGATATTCATCAGTAAAATATTCTGTTAAGTGTATTCTTCGAATGAAGTGTACTGCCAAACTGCTTCAACTGTTACCAAAATAATTTATTACTAGAAACGACGACACATGGTACTACTTATTCCTATCATCTAATTGTTTTATAAATAAATGGAAAAAACAGCATCTTATGACATGTTTAATATTGTGTAATGGAGATTAAACTAATCTTGAACATAGAATAATTGACTTAAAAAAGTACTCAAATTTGTTCTAATTTACGAAATAGAAAACAAATCAACAAATTATTTAATGAATTTTCATAATGGTATTCTTTATTTATGATTAAAAATGAACATTCAATGTGCAATTGTAACTAAGTGTGAAAATTGTGAAATAATTAGACTTAATGAATATATTATGTTTATAATATAAAACGAAACTTATTTTTGGTGATTATAAATATGTTGGTACACTTAGATGTCATTCAACCTTTTAGTCAACTATATTAAAATAAATAGTGACATGCCCTAAATAAAACCACATCATTGTAAGTAAACATTACAGAGTAACAAAGCCTTAATTAACTTTATATACTTAGAGACCTCCACAAAGAAATTTGACAAGCTAAAATTCTGTTAAATGCAATTTCTGAAATAAACTTTTTAGTTTTAAAAAAAACCTTTATTATTAATCTCCCTACATTATTTATTTAATGAAATTTTAAATCTATTGCAGTTGGAAGGGAAGAGAATAACCTTTTATTTTTATCTACTTTACCCACAATATTTCACTGTTTTACGCTCTGTTCTAGTCACTGAAGAACACACAATTTTCAAAACTCATAGAAGAGATCTTTCACTTCTTAAAACTCATAGTAGACATCTTTCACTTCTTAAAATTCATATTTTCTCACAAACTTCAATGCGACTAGTTTAATATGAGTTTATTATAAATTGCTTAACTGACTTATTTTGATTTAATCACGTAAACCTGGGTTTTTTGGACATACCATGATAAAGCAGAGTTGGTTATTGTTTTTTAACTTTGAGCCCTTTTACCTTGTAACGAGAAACAAACAGCATTATCAAAAATATGAAAAACGAGATTGTTTTCGTAAATTGTCAATATGGACCTTCTGAAGACGGCCTTTTATGACCTTTATATCAACAAAAAGCTACAAACAAAAACCTTTTAGTGATTAAAAGAGTGATGGTTACTTCATGAAAGAGATAAAATACTGATGAAGTCAGAAAATGTTTCTTTTTTTTCTTTCTGTAGACGGCCAACTGTTGAATAACGAAATTTTAGCAATAAATCAACCTATAAATAGCATACTACAAAAAACAGTGTCAATAATTTTTGATTAAACATCAGGAAACAAAGATTTCAAAACTGAAATATTATCTTGAAATAATGGAAAACCTCCAGTAGTTCTAGATTTCCTTACCAGGAGGATGAAAGGTAGTCTGAAATGTGTCGTTACCAATCTACACATAGCATATTGTAGCAAATATTAATGTAAGTTATATAGTGCTTAGAGTGTTTAAGAACTGTATTAATGCATGAGATGGATACTTTTTCTTTCGTTCTCTTAGACAAAAAGGCTACTATTTGAGCCCCTTCTCCAGTGACTCAATAAACATAAATCTGCGTATTGAGTACTGTGTTGGTTTTTGAATATTTCTTGGCCTTGCAATATTAAAAGAGTATGATTACACTATAGATGGCAACACTATTCTGTTGTAAATCTATAAACAAACAAAACTGTTCTGTCTGCTATACCATGTAATATTTTTAGTAAATAAGCATTTTTATAAGGTATTATTTATCAACCAACACAAAATCTCAACAATATGCATGTATTTTAATAAGAAACAATATACTTATCTGTAGGGCGAATTAACAATATGAGCTCCAAAGAATATATTTGGGTCTCAAGTATGGAATTTCTTCTATAATCATGTCCTAAAAAAATTACTCAATACCGTTTTTTGGACACAAAAAGAGCATTTAATAACATGAATTTAAAGCCATTGAATTATTAATAATAAATAGATATCTTCATCCAGAAACTATAGAATGTATTATTATGATTTCAATGGATGATTTCAGGTCCGCAATGTTTTTTTAGCTTTCCTATTGATGATGTCTCTGTGTGTCTAGTGTTGTTGATGGGTATCCAAAAGTTTGTCATCTCGCTTTTTATACTGTTATACTGTCAGATTGATCCAATTCATATTTTACTGCAAATAGAAGTTATTAAAAAGAGACACTAGAGACAAAAAGATGGAAATCATTGTTCTTATATTACTAACGAAAATCTTGTGGGTCAATAAGTTTCATAAGGGATAACTTACATATCAGAATGATTAATCAACGGAGTCAGTTCAAAAAACGTTGATTAACAAAATCGAAATCTTTTTAAGCCTTATAGGATTCACTCTGGGCTGTTCTTGAATATTGTAGTAACTTTTGATGACTTGCATTCAAATCCTGTGAATCAGAACTAATAAATTGAGGCTGTACATCAAGAACTGTAGGATGTTAGATTAAAACAATCTAACCACAGAATTATTAGGTAAGTATAGTATCTAGCACAAGTGAAATTTTGGTCACTAGAATCTGCTCTCAAGTAGTTGTGCTATCGCACCTATGGTGATTATTATTTATGAATAACCTATTAGATATTCAATATAATGGATATGACAATATGAAAGGATAGATACCATGTTATTTTAAGAAAACCAAGCTATACCACAGCTTTTAGTAGTATTTTCGGATTGTTTAAAGATAGTTAAAAGAGAAATACCTGGACATAAAGAAATGAAGATTTCTCCCAAACTTTAAACATATGTCATGAAGACAAGTTCAACTTATTCATGATTTTTTTATTTTTTTTTTTTTTTTTAAAACTATTTATTCTAATTGTCTGATCCTAACTTAGTTGATGAAAGAAAGACGTAGAGGTGTAGGTAACACCGGTTGTCTGAGTTTGCTAAATGTTAACGACATGGGCTGAAATATTAAAATCTAATTGATGAAGTAACAATAGTAAAAGTTCCCTTTATAAAGACAATGCAAAAACATAAAGCAACAGTAGTGTAAAAAAACAGATTTTTTGCAAGAAACAATGCATTTAAATAAGATGTATTGCTTTAAAATTATGGAAATGCTACCCAGTAAATATTGATTGCACTACTACTAAGTCTGATCAATATCACTAAATATTTGATTAATAAGTAATAAGGAATAAGTATTTGATTAATAAGTAATATTTGATTTATTAAGTAATGTGTATTAGTGTTTAAAAATTGTAATATTCATCGTGCTGTATCTCTTTATAAAACAATTCTTACAGTGAAATATTTCTATTAGTTGAATTCTGTTCAGAAGTTAATCATATTAATAACTTAGTTGATTGTCTATCTATTGAATCAGTTACAAGAAACCTTATTGAATGTTTACAAGAAATATGCTTCCATTTTTAAAAATATGCTTTTCTATTTTTTAATAAATAGAAAAGCTTACCAAGTCATTTTTAAACATTAGTTTCATTCAAATCATATACTATTTGATAATTTATTAGATTTATAACAATAATCTGTACCATAGATAAAAGTTACATTTTGCCAAATAGTAGTAACTTACTTCAGCTCCCAACTGAGTAACAAAAATTACTAGATAATAAATTAACAGGGTTTTATTTTTGTATGAACATTTGTATACAACAAACAATAATACAAAATGTTTCATAATAATGCATTTTTGGCAGAAAAGTGAACACTTAAATTAAATAAATCGCAAATGTCAGTTTTACAGCTTAACAGTTACACATTTTTGGAATATCAACTATTTGGTTCAAATTTTTTCAAAGGTGATTTTCTTTTGAAAATTTGAATTTATATATTTTTCCTCTATTTCATTCGATGTTTTAGCTTATAACTTTTACAGATTTTGATGTGGACACGATTTAAATAATTCTGATATTAAACATGAAATACGTAATAGGAGATACCTATTTCTCCTAGTAGATTAATTGTTCTTTTTTATGATTGTGTACTAGTTAAACAAGTGCTTCAAAAAACCTACTCACCTAATTTCTATTTCTTCTTCATATTTTTTTTTGCTGAAGTTACATAGCGTAATATTTTAAAATTAACACTCAACATGAACATTACCTTTGCTCATGGAGAACTTCAGTTTATGGTTGTAAAACAATTACATAGGCCATTCATTAAACTGACTGAGAGCCTGTTATATTTTAATTAACTGTAGAGTTTAAAGCCCACAAATGATCATAGTATGCCAAGTTTACATCTTAATAACAGTATTTTGCTCATAATAATTGCATTCATTATTGAATAATGTGGTTGTTGAAATTTATATTTTTCCCTAAACTTATTAAGATTAAGAAAAAGAAAAAAAAAGATAGCATCCAGAGCTCTACAGGCTGCAAAGATGTTTAAAATTTATGTGGGCCATGAAAATTTTCAAAGCTTCACCTTTTTGTCACCATCTGAGAAAAGAAGGTTAATTCTACGCTTTAAATTCTTTATGAAGAACTCTGTTGGCTTGGGAGTAATTTTCTTCACTGAAATGGAATTCGTATTCATCTCCCTTGCATTAGCTCTCCCTCAAGACCTGGTATTGAAATACTTAAACTAAAATATAAATTACCTCCAAGAAACCAAATAAGATTCTTTAGTCTGTTTTAACAAATGCAGATAATGTTTGTATCATTTATTTTGCATGTTCTTTGAAATGACATTTCAGTACGAAACTGTTCTAACAACCGCTTAGTACATTGTATATTAATTACTAATTTTACTATTCCATCAAAAACATGATATTGATACGATTAACTAAAATTCTAATAAATTAAATATTTAAAGGTACTAATTGAAATAAATACACGTTAATAAATAAAGTTCCTAACTTACTTTCTCACTATCATTGTGCAGTTTAATAAGTTTTAAATAATAATAAGAATTATAAAACACACTATTGAGGATTATTTTATAATATTTAGTACTATGATATCTGTTTATATATGAGTAATTTAAGATGAGTTAGTTATTTTCTTGTATATATAAAATTTAAAACTTTCAATTTCATAGCGCGAAATTGAAATTTTTTTACCGGTGTACTAACGGTACACCTGTATTTATGAAAAACCTAGTATAATAACTTAAATTATAGTTTATAATTACTTAAATAATCAGTAATAATGTACTGTTAACCATAGTGGCCATAATTGTTAACGGCATCAGTAATATTGTTAGTCATCGTATCACCACTAGTTTCAGTATTTCTATTAGGAACAGCATTAGTGGTAGTATTATTAATAATATTTGTAATAATTATGATAATAGTGTTTTATATTAGTACCTAAATTAATAATAGTCAATTTCAAAGTATATTTGCAGTTTGTGTAATATATATAATCCACTTATTTGCCCATTTCAAAAGGTATACATGTTTGACCGTTAATTCTACAATTATGAGTAATGCTATGAATTGGTATTACACACATAAAAGTGAATTAAGAGTGGATGTTATTTTGTTTATAATATTTAAAATTTATAATTAATGACAACTAAATATTATAGAAAAACATCTCGACATTTAGAAACAAAATTTTTATTATTTATCAAATGTAATAATCATGAATTTTCTTTCATGGCTACCAACAACTAAAAGTTAAGTAATTTAGACCATGGCATAATTACCATGAAATATGTTTTAAACTACTTGTTACGATGTGATAAAACAATTCAATGTGATTCATTGAATTTGTTGTCCTATTTTACACAGATGTTCAAATAACTTCACAATAAACCTATAATATAATATGGATATCCGCTTCGTTAAGGCGTGCTTATATGCTAAGTAAAGAGGAGATAAGAAGAGGGGCAGTGTTTGAACATATGTCGGGTCAGGTATCGCAGAGCTAGGACCGCATTCTCTACTCCGCCTGTGATTAAGGTCCATATCTCACACTCGTACCTTTACCAGTCTACTTCCCATTTATAATAAAACATATTCTCAGCCCCAAGGTAAATTTAAACCATAATTTATTATTTTAGGTAGTATGATTTAATTCTACATAAAAATTAAGTATAGTTTTTGCTTGTAAACTCGATTCTTATAACAATTTATTCATATTTGTGTATACACAAATAAACCACTATTAATAATTGTAAAGACCAATAATTAATCTAAAGCACCTGCTCCAGTTTTTTATATTAAGTATATTTTTATCATTTTATGCTGTCCGTGTATTATATATATATATTATATATATATATATATATATATATCAATGATCAAACCACAATAAGAAAATGTGAAAACAAGACAAAGCTTAACCATTTTCTTATTGTGGTTTGATCATTGATTGTTATTTCACGTGTTTATGTGAAATCTTTGTATACATATATATTAGTATAGGTTGGCAGCAAATCTTCATGGAGGCATATTTTGTTGAAATGGAACAGCTTAGTTTGAAAGTCGTTAATGCCGAAGCTGCGTACATTTCAACAATATATATATATATATAATTAAAAGAAACTGTCCAGCGGACATTTTTAAATAAAATAAATTTAAAACGAAAGAAACACAGAAATATCGATGTGTGTTCCACATATTTTTAACAGTTATATCTGTGTCTTTCTGTGTGTTTCCTTTGTTTTGAATTTATTTTATATATATATAAATTTTTTTATGGCGAAGCTGGAACAAATGTTCCTTGCTTCTTGCCCTCTTTCTCCACTATTCTATGTTAGATTTATTGATGACATCTTCCTTGTTTGGCAGCACGGCCAACATCTTTTGGATTCTTTCATCACTTCCTTCGAAGCTTTCTCCACCTCTATCTCTTTCACACACCATTCCTCCCCCTACAACATAACTTTCTTAGATGTTGACATCACTCTTAACAGTGGGACCTTCACGACGTCTGTTCACGTTAAGCCCACCAACGCCCAAAACTACCTCCATTACAAAAGTTGTCATCCTCCTCATATTAAAAAATCTATCCCGCGGTCTCTTTCAATCCGTCTTCATCGCCTCTGTAATAATATCCAAGATCGGGAAACTAATCTTCAAAAACTTAAATGCAAATTCACTCAGCGTGGTTATCCCCCCAATTTAATCAATAGCCGAATCATCCCTGCCAATGTCAACTTTTCCACTAATAACAGAAGAGAACCCACTACTACTGCTTCGCTTCTTACAAATTATTTCCCTGGTGTCCATAAATTAAGAAAATTTATTAAAGAACTTTACCCTATCCTTTCCTCTTCCCCCTCTACCGTTTCAGTTTTTAACCAGTTGCCCCGCATTTCCTTTAGAAGAGCCCCCAATCTCTCAAATATTTTTTCCCACCGGGCCGGCAAACTTATTCAGAATCCCCAAAGCAGTGGTGGCCTACAACGTTGTGGACGTCGGAGATGTCTTACCTGTCCCATTGTTGATTCTGGGTCTTCATTTGAGTCTCTTACTAATCTTAATTCTTACCCTATTCACAGTCCTTCCTCCTGTATCTCCACTGACTGCGTTTACCTCTTGAAATGCACCCAATGTGATGCTTTTTACGTTGGTTTAGCATCTACGATGCTGAACCTTCGGATGAATAATCACAGGCTTTCGGTTGGTAAACGCAGCAGTCTCCCTGTCGCCACTCACGCTAATTCCCACCATCTCAGTTTCAATGATTGTTTCACAGTCCAAGTTCTTAAACAAGTCCCCAGTGATAACAGACAAGTTACTTTAAAAGCTTCTGAGGAAGCCCACATTTGGCTCCTGGGGGCACGCTCGAAACCTGGCTTGAATTTAAATCGTTAGTTTTTTATTTATTTATTTTTTAATTTTTTTTTATTTATTTATTTATTTTTTTTTATTATTTTTTTTTTATTTTTTTTTATTTTTTTTTTTATTTTTTTTAATTGTTCTATATATTTTCTTTATTTTTTCTTTTCTTAACCTTTTTCTACCTTTCAAAAACATTTTTTTTTTTTATTTTTGCTCTCGACTTCCTAGTTCCTTTTTTATTTGTCTCCTTTGCGGCAGCACTGCTTTAGCCCTCACCCTGTGAGTTCTTCAGTTGACTGTCGTCCCTCCGTCAATTCACTTCTTCTCCTGAGGACGACCGCCATTACGGTCGAAATATTGAAAAGTGAGTCTTTGTTGTGTTTCTGTTTATGTGTCACTGCTTATTTTAATTATATATATATATATACCGTGATAAACGGAAACGGTCCGGCAGGTATATAATATATTACTTTTCAATATTTCGACCGCTGTAATGGCGGTAGGAATATTGAAAAGTAAGTCTTTGTTATGTTTCTGTCTATGTGTCACAGTTTACTTTAAGTGTATATATATATATATATATGAAGTGGTTTGTGAATTCACTTATTCATGTCATATTTACTAATATATGTCAGTTATACACATTACAATTTTCAACTGTTAAGTTTACATTTAATTATCAATAACTTATTATTTTATTGTAATCCGTCAAATATAGTTTTATATTCGAATATATTAAATATTCTTTTGCATTTTAATAATTTAGATTTTAAAAATTAAGTTTAACATTGATGCAGTATATATCGTTCAAAATGAAACTTTAGTACCAGTTTTGTATAATATCAAGCCAGTTTTTGGTCAGGTTAGAAACTACTTATGGAAAGGAGACAAAAGATTTTAAAGCAATTAATATATATAAAGAACTAAAAAAACGTTTAATGATAAATTTCAAATTGCAGAATCTATTCTACGAGTATCTTCATTTTGTCAAAGTCATTTGCAGTAACCTGCAAATTCGGACACAATGAATATGCTCGTAATATGCTCCTTTTAGACCTCACATTGCTAAAATATAGTTACAACAGAAATTATACACAGGATTCGACTAGCTGGAACAAGAAATGTTATGATGAATTTTACACATCTTCCAATTTTTTGCATTATTATGAACTTTTCAATTCCTCTTATAACAAATTTGCTTTTTCACATAATTTTAATTGAATAAAAATAGTTAATTAGATTTATGTTACAAGCTTGTTTTTATATTGAATGAATTTCAGTTTGTTAGATAAGCCCAATCTGCATTAAATTAAGTCTAAATATATTTTCATAGTCTCTCTCAGATCCACGGTCTGAATTGCCTTCATCAACTATTCTATGCTGTAAAAATTTGAGTCCATAGATTAAATACGTTTTATTTACATGTTGTACATATACAAATTAAGTTTATTTTTTTCTCTACTGAATTATTTTTTTTTTCAATATTAATGCTAACTATCGTGTTGGACATTTTTTATTATTTGAATAATATTTCATCCATTATTAGTGTTTAAATATTTTTTCAATAAATAAGTCAAATACTAAAATACCAAGCTTATTCATGTATTTGAAAGCTCATGAGCCAAAACATATTTTTCTGTTATATTGATTAAATAAACTAACTAATAATTTTAAAAAAGTTTATAATTTGTCTAGCATAATTGTTGTACGTGCTATATATTATTAGCTAAAGGTAAATTAATTCACTGTGTTAACCATATCTACAAAACATATTTTACTTGGTATAAAAATACATTTTTTTTTTCTATAACATGAAATCAAACATTCTTTTTAACAGTTACTTGAATTATATATTTAGCATTTCAATGAAAGTTGATTTTTGTTGTCATTTAATTTCTTTGAACTATTGAAATTAACATAATTCTTCAATATGAAGCTCTAATAGGCTCATTGTATATAAACGTCAAATTTGACGTCCAGGTTATTTAAAGTTAAATAAATTGTAGAGTCCAATGAAATTGCCTGTAAGGAACAAAGAAAATGATTTGGGTGATGTAGTAAGTCTGAACTGTAACCTAAGTAAATAACAGTTAATAGAGGTTGAACAAATTAGCAATCCAAATTATGAGGAAAGGATAGGGTTGCTAGCATTTATGCAGCTAAATTAATTTGCAACTTATTAATACGTACAAAAATATTCCAACATTGCATGGAAATAATCATATGTTAATCCTTTCAATAAGGCATATAGATAGTTAAAGGATCTAACTTCTTAACTATAATAGATAAAAGGTAATCTGTTTATCATAGAATAAAGAAAATAAATTGAGTAAAGGTTTCCTTATTTTGCTTACTTTTTACTATATGGTTGATAAGTCAAATCAATTAACTGCTGAAATTGTGATTGAAAGTGTGTTTGACTTTAATTATATTGGATGGCATTGCTTCTATTAGATGTTATTTTAATTGGAAAAAGAGAAGGAATGAAGGCGTTGTAATTACATTGGACTGATGCGCGCGACCTTACTCAGAGAGACAACTGACTGGGGGCTTTACTTTCCAGAGAACTTTTTGTTTTGGTCACTGAAGCGTCCCTTCTCAATACCATCAGCTATGTGGCATCTTTTCAAACGACACATCTTTATCTTCATACTGTTTATTACACTTTCAGGTGATCTATTTATTTTAGTAATATAATAGACAATAGTCTTGTGTTTTGATTCTAATTTTTTTTAATTGTATAACCAAAATTTGGAAATATTTTTTGAAATATCATTTAAAAAACTATTATTATTACGCGTATGCATTATATGAAAAGTGATATTTCATATTTTCAATTTTACAAAGTTTTATTCATCGTGTGTCTCAAAGCTACTTGTGTTACTCTCACCACATATGCTTAATACACAAAATATGTGTTAGTTGTATATTTCAAAATAAAGATGTTAAAAAAAAATGTTGAGAT
Source organism: Hermatobates lingyangjiaoensis (assembly GCA_026182355.1). NCBI lineage: Eukaryota > Metazoa > Arthropoda > Insecta > Hemiptera > Hermatobatidae > Hermatobates > Hermatobates lingyangjiaoensis. The sequence goes on along the minus strand of JAPFBL010000117.1, from coordinate 1,588,461 downwards.
CAAAATAATTTTGAGCTACGACCTTAGTTGCCATTTCAGTTGCACATTTCATTAGTTGTTCATTTAAATTGCCACTGTTTCTAAAATTGCTTTGAAGTAATTATATAACACAAATAAAAAGGGTGTTATACGCTAGTAGAATACTACTCGCGTTGAAGTTCACACAAGCACCTTTTGCAATAGGCAGTAAGCATATCATAGTCATACGCTAGTTACATCATATTAGTTAACTAGTTGTAAGTTAGTTTGTTATGTTTTTAGCAAAACATCTTGTTTGCAAATAAATTTCATATTATTTTAGATGCACTATTTATACTGTTTTAAAGAATTAATTCATTCATTTTGAAAAAATTAAATATTTTATGTTTGAAAATAATTTAATTTCATGCTTTTAAAAAATGTTGCGTTTAAAATTTAAAACAAAAGTATGTCTTCCTAATTACTACATATTTTTTGCTTAACAAAATCAGTAAAACAATATCCGCAATATATTTACTGATTCTGGGAAAGTGATATCGATCATTTGTTACCCAATGAAATACCTCATTTACTGAATTTAATTTACAGAAACATTTAACTTAAATGTTGACGTAGTGACCTAATTTAAATACGATGTAAAAGTGAAATACATATTGGATAAAAAAATACAATTATTGTTTAAAATAAAATATATTAATTTAAAAATGAAATTTTGGATGAAACTTCAAAATGTCTCACTTCATGTAGATTGGCTGAATGTTTACAGAAAGCGAGAGCCTGAGAAATATGACCTTCTATAAACGACATCAAGATATTTGGGTAGCTCGTATCCTGGGAGGAATGGATACTGCCAACAACGTAGCATACGATCACGGCTACAAGCTCCTAGCGCAGGTTAAATATCCCTACAAACTAGTTCCTTTAACATGGGGAGAGTACAATAATTCTCAGTTGTTTGTCATATTGCATTCATCAGTTCTGTAGTCGTACATCAAACACTTCTATTAAGTTGTATCTTTAATCTTGATTATTCAACTTTATATAAAAGAGTTCGTTCCCTCAAAATGTCACAGCTATCTTAATGAGCCGTTTACCGTCAAAAAAACATTTTCTAAAAACAGAAAATGTAATCTAACGGCCATTTGGTTAATGTAATGTTGAAAAAAGTTAACTCAATTCATCCTCTACATAAATGTCAAATTTTAGGTATAGTTTCATTTTGATCCGACAAACGATATGGCCTGTATCACTCCCACAAGCTTTTACATTGAATTATAAGTCAAAACTTTTATATTTAATTAAAAAAAATGTCCTGTTGTTTTAAAAACATGAGCATATTTTTCGCTCATTGCTGTTGTAGCATCAGAGATAATGCGAAAATTTCAAAACTATATAATTAGTAGTTTAGGAAAAAAAAAGTTTGTCTCAAAAAACAGCTTTATCGACAAAAACAGTGATTTTTCCATGATGCATAATTGCTCCCAAACTATTCGGCACATCTACTGTAAGAGGCCCAATTACGTGTAAACTGTCAATTTGATCCATCAAAGATTGTGGACCACAGCGTGTCCCAAAACATTGGATACCACTCACCCACACACTTACATGTAGGGTGCGTTAACTAGATGCACTAATATTACAATTTCATGCACATAAAACTCTATACTTCGCTGATGTATGAAACACACACATACATCATCGAAAAATTCATAAAACGACTTTTGGGACCTCAAAACATATAATTCCGTCAAAACTTTGAGATCAAATTTTTCCATGATCACTATCCTTTAAGTATAGTAAAGTAGTAAAGGAAAAATCTGGAGTAGCCTATACTCAACTTTACTATAGGTAAATATACTATCAATCATCCTGGGTATATTATGTCTCATTTAGACATAATACAAATCTACATATGACAGATGTTTATTAGTCTTTCATTCTTGGAGGCCATGCAGATTTATTGAACCAGTTATCAGTTATGATTTTGTCTTTACAAACGAATTTGTATTAATATTGTAAAACGAATGATGTCATATGCATTGGCTCGGTAATATTTAAAAACAACATGTGTAATAAATACCTGGATCAATTACTTACTATCTGTAATAAATTAATTGAAGGAAAAATTCATGGATTAACCAATATGTTTGTTAGGTACATTGTCGTTGATAGATTCTTTCGCAGAGGTCTTCCAAGTAAACACAAATAATCACCTGCGTTGATTGTTTCTGATTTCAATGAAGTTCTCTAGTCTGATATACTAATGAGTCATAAAGTAATAATGAAAACATTGCAAATAATTTGCTTTTTTTTTTTTTTTTTGAATATCGGGAAACAAGTAATACCTGGGAATGAGATAATAAAAAAATTAGTAATATTTGGATCCTTACAATTTTCTTGCAGTCTCGAGCATTTTACATTACACTCGTTAGCTTTTGCAAGAATGGAGCTGAAAAATAAATCTAGAGGAAAGGAGTTAAAGTTGTGAAAAAGAATCAGATCAATGTCATTTATGAAGATTATTTTAACTGAACTTACATTTGTAAAGAATACTATATATTCAAAGGGAGAATCTAAAACTATACATATAGATCATCTATTAGAAATGTTTCAACTTAAGTACTATGAATGGTAGTTGATATGACACTACACAAAAAAAGCAGACCGTCTAGAAGAGATACAAACATTGGGTCACATTATATCTGAAAGCAGGCCAGTCGTATTGGAAAGGATTAAGATATTAGTCAAATCATACTTAAAGTTATAGAATAGCACTTCTCTGGGTACGTTTATAAAGGTCATTAAAGAGCCTAAATCTGAAGTTGAATGAAGTTACAACAATGCGATGTATATTATCATAGTGTGAAAGCAGACAGTAGTGGTCCGTAAGATAGTAGTCCCTTAGTTATATAATTTTAATAAGATGTCAAATTGATCAGTGATTTCAAGATTCTTTTATTAAAAAAAAAATAACCATATCTAAAAAAATGATATAAAAATTGATTGGTATGTTTCTGCTATAAAAACATTGGTATGTTATATTTAACATCATCATTAAAATTGAACAAAAAATCATTTGGTTGTCACCGAGTTTGATACAGTGTTTACTTACACAGTAAGTAAATACTTTTAAGTTGTAAGCAAATACTTTTACTTCCAACTTAAGTTTGACATAGGTGACGCTAAATTTATTTTTAATTAATTGTGCGCATCTAATTCACTTTATTTACAGATGATTGCAAAAATTGGTAGTAAATACTGTATCAAGTAGCAGAAACTCTATTTGGTTGACAGAAAAAAAAAAACAAAAAAAATACAGCTGTTTGAGCCCAGTAACAATAACAGAAACAGAATTATTTTTTGTGTACCTCCCATTTATTAAGGAAATGTTGTAATCTCTCTTTCATAGCTGTCATTGTGTTTTTTAGTTTTATTCGAGTATTTATTTACTGTGTTGATAGATTCCTTCTTTTAAAACATGGATCATCTCTATATAAAACTTTTTTTTAGCTATTTTTTAATTCATTTTTATTGTTATAAAATGCTTTGGCTAAAAATGTTAAATTAAATTATCTTTATGCAATTTGATATAAATAATAATATTGTTAATTTTCCTTTTTTGGCATTTTAAATGGATTACTGATTTTAATTAAATTACTGGTTAAGCTTTGCACGCAATTTAATTTTTAGCACAAAGCATGAGTGGAATGATGATAATAATTTAGGATTCATTCAGGTTTAATTGGGTTCATTAGGATATTAATTAGTTTTCAAGACCAATTAGTTAAAATATATTTGTTATCACCCCATATAAGTTTAATGACTAAAAATTAAAAAAATTCTTATCTTCAACTAATTTACAATTAAAATGCATACGGTGAATTATAAATATTAATAAGAAATATTTAAAATATGTTACTTTTCTTCACAGACAATAATCCAGAATAAACCATCATCATACAATAAATATAACTTTTGCATATATTTGTCCGTTCTCAGTATTTATTAATAATTTTAACCATTATTATATTCGCAAAAAAGTGGATAAATAATAGAGCGACTAGTAGTCCATACATTCCCTAGTACATGATTCTATCAAATTTAGAATATATTGTTTCTAAAACACATGCTATTGAAAGGAAAGTTCATTATTAGTATAATTCATCTGTTTATTCCCAAAATTAAATGCTAGTTCGATTGAAATATGCGTTGAAAAAAAAAAATACTTATTCGCTCTTTTCACTTTTCTTGCAGTATTTCATTAACGTTATTTTGTAATGTTTTCGATTATTCGAATCGAAAGTAAGATTATTTCTTCTAATTGATGATGTGTCACAACTCTACAACAGAAAATTAAAACTTGAATTTTTATTTGGTAATCCCATTTTTTCACTTTTACTTTGTGGCCACAATAATCAATATTAAAATTGAAATATTTTTATGTCACATAAAAACTCTAAGAGTTTTGTAAAAGTAAGTTTTTTAAAGTATTTTTTTTTCAACTGACTGTTTCATCAAATTTTATTTCATAATTTAAAAAAAAGTACCTCTTCAAATATTCTTTGATATAAAAATTAGGCGTGCTTTTCTCTTTACCAGATTCAATAGCCAATTTCTTCATTCAAATGAATTTACACTAACATTTACTTGACTGAAATCGCTGTTAACGCATTTTTCTTTCTGTTTACACTTATTATAAGCGGGCAAAATTTATTTTCATATTCCTAATCTTTAATCTGTTTTTAGAATAACTTCTAGTAAAATGGTTACGTATACCAAGACTCAAATGAAAGTATGATTAATTTTTATTTCAATTATTTTTTCATTCCATAAATTTTAGTTTTATTGTTTTTACGTCATTTATTAGTTTTATATTCATTTATTTTCATATTACTATATTCAATCTGTTATGATATAACATCTAGTAAAATATGTCAGTTCTTACTTCTGGTACCATCATTCAAATGAAAGTAAGATTATTTTTGTTTCACTTTTTGTATAGCGACATACCAATAACAAGTATATATTAGAGCTTTTTCAATGGAATAAGCCTTCAATAACTTGAGTGGAGATGAGTTTAATTGGACAGCGCTTTCACTATTGTTTTAAGAAATATAAACCCTCACCATCTTTGGTCTAATGAAAACTTCACTCTCCTGAAAATTCATGTTGCTAATTGCTAACGCAGATTAGGTCATTAAGACTATTCACCAGTTCTAAAAATGTTTTTGAGTGAATAGTGTAATTGCAGTTAACATTCATGAATAATTCTGCAAATTTTCGAACATCATAACATGGGTCTTTTCTGTTGGCTTACATTCTAATGAATATCAGCACGTTTCTTTGAATTAACGATAATAACAATTTTTTATTAACTTAATTTAGTCTCCACAGTTTACTTCTACAATACGTACGGATAGCAAATATAAAATGTTTTCGAGCCATTTGATGGCAATCTGGTGAATCCTAGTAACTTTTCAAAATAGTTTATCCGTTTCGTTATAATAGTTGTAATCTAGAGCAGTGTTTTTCAACTTTTCTGAGCCAAGACACATTCCTTTCATTGAAAATATTTTGCAGTATACCACAAGCTGAAAATATGAAAAAAAAAACTATATACCATTATTATGTTTTATATTGTTAAGAATGAAGGATGAAGTTGTATTATAACACGTCTTGAAAAGAATCAAATAAACAAACAAAAATATTTCATAAACTTTCATATTTATATTTACTTACAAATCTGGTCCTATTTGGATGAAAGCAGAGCTGATTTCCTGGCAGGAATCAATGAAAGACACATCTTGAGACACTCCTCCAGAGCTATCAGTCTTTCAGTATTTTAGTTATTACAGCAGTCAGGTTTGAAAAGCCCACCTCGAGTAGATACGAGGTGGTCATAATTTAAGAAAAGTAGCTCTTCAAATATTCTTTGATATAAAAATTAGGTGTGCTTTTCTCTTTACCAGATTCAATAGCCAATTTCTTCATTGAAATGAATTTACAATAACATTTACTTGACTGAAATCATAGTAATTGCAAAATCGTATGATTTTCAATTGACTGAAATCGTTTGATTACAAAATGGAAGCAATGTCAAAATAGCTTTGTTGATCAACATGGGGAAATCTTTGGCAGCTTTCAGCCCAAAACTCTCCAAAGATAGATCAGCAAAGCTTAGCTTGAGATTACGACCTTGTCACAGATCAGACAGTTCCTCTTTCTCCTGTAATGTCATGTCTTTTCTAACAGCTGATGCTGAGACGATTAGGATTCTAATCCAGTTAATTGGTGGCTGAATTCAGCATTGTGAGGCAGAAGGGAAGTAAAATGATATATTCTAGTCAAGTGTTTTCAAATGTTTCACTATTATCTCACACAGTGCAACAGTATTAACATCATTCATTTTTATTGATAGGAGGAAACACTTCAAGACTGCCACTTTCCACATACGGCTATCAGACTAGCACTGTTGAACGTGATTGCATCTTTTATTTTATCTGTACATGCAACAGGATTTATTTTTGACCTTATATTTGATTTTTCAGTTCAGTAAGATTATGGAAAACATAATTTTTTCTCTTCACTTATTTTATCCATTATTTTCAACATCGGCAACACTTTTACCACTGCGTCCAACCGTCACTAATTCGTTTGTCGCCCTGCACAAGACAAATAGCTACCTTCTGCTATCATCTACTGGTATGGAAGATACTGCACCATTTCTCTGCAAGACATTAGACTCCACAAGAACAAATTGAATAACTTCCCACGGCATAGGAGTGTGCCGTGGCACAGTGGCTAAAAACACTGACGCAGAGTCTCATTAGGTACAAAATGAATTGTGACCACTGAATAGTACCTATATAGAATGACTTTTGGTGATAGAATAGCTTTAATGCAATATAGCAGGGTTGCCAGGGTTGTTACAAAAAAATTGTAATTTGTTTTCATTTAGAAAATATCTCCAAAGTAACACTTTTGGAAAGCTGTATTCAGTTGAGAGTAACATGGCTTAAGATCAACTGAAAGTTAGCGAGTGTTTCTGGTTTACTTGATTTTCTAGAGTTTTCCTGCTGTCTTAATCTGTGTTGGGAGGAATTCGTTTAGCCTTTTGTAAGATCACTAGATATATCGAATGCAACTTTGACCAATTCAGTTACTGCAGCTCCTATGACAAATTATTCACCGTCATGCTAAATTCAGGGGATTTTTGGTCACTGGGTCCGTCAAAATGATGGATATAGTGCACAAAACCTGTTTTTTCTATTTCTAGCAATCGGTATTCATCTATGAATTTTTAACATCATTGTTTCTCATTAATGTTTTTGATCGCTACCAGTCTATGTTTGTCGTCATCGTACAGTTTCAAGTGAAATTTTGCTTTTATTAAAATATGGGAAATATATATATGAATTATGAGACATAAAGCTTTGTTAATTGTTTTTCGATACTTTTTTTTTACACTAATAACTAGTGTAAACTAGTAGTAAAGGTGTAAAATATCATTTTGATTCATCAAAGATTCTGAACCGTAGCGTAGCCACGAACTTTGGATGCATGCTCACACACACACACACACACACGCACACACGCACACACACACAGATATCATTGTAAAAACTTCATAAAAAGACTTTCCGTTCCTCAAAACATGTAATGCCGTCAAAAACTCGAGATCGATTTTTCTCAGAATCACTATACTTTACTTATATTAAAGTAAAAATATAAATATTAATACTCAATCCAAAATAAATTTACCATGAGTAGGTTTTTAGGTTACTTCTATTAGAGTAATAATAATTGAATTAATTTTAGATTAATTGGATGACTTGAGGGTCAGTGACTAGGAGCTCGGGATTAAGGGTACAGACAATTGATTGATGCAAGGAGGATTCAAGATAGTTGAATAAGGGATTAATCTGATTGAAATTAATTCAACTTGTCCGAACCAGGGATTTCACTTTGCTGATCTATCACTGATGCCTGATATAGCTTAAGATTTTTGAAAAGACTCTCATTCACTAAGATAGCTCCTACCATAAAGTAACATGAGTTGAACCGAGATTTATATCATGACTTAATAAAAGTAAATTAGCAATACCCCCCAGACTAAATTGTTAATATTTTCTTATGTATATTTTGTTAATAGATTATTTTTTTTTTTAGTATATGATTAATGAGTTCATTATTGTGATGAATTAAAATAATTTTATATGACTATGACCAAACAAATTGAATATTCTCAAAATGACAAACAAATTATTTATTATTGCGAATTCCAGGAAAAATTGGTTAACATATTGCCGGGAGAATTTATTTTTAGACTAGTGAGAAAGAGCATTTTACATGGAAGTTGGCATGAATGGAATATCAAGGTAAATTGGAATGATTGTTAACGGAATTTCTGTGAGCATTTATATACAGTCTAATCATAATAGAGGATAGGTGTATCCAATACTAATATTAACGAGTACACTCCAGTCTGTATATGAATGAGGAACATATCTATGAGAACATCTTTAAATTTGTGAATACCAGGAGTAGGCACACTCTTTTTGGTGAGACGGAAAGAGTGCTACACCATCAATAATCATTCTATCTCGACCCCCCTCATAACGAATCTTCGTAATCGCACACTTAAACATATCCACAAGACTTCCGATTCTATCCCATTCTTTCACACCCTCTATTTCCCCCATCTCCTCCATAGACGTCCCTTATTCTAGGCTACTTCAGGAGGGTTAGCCGCTCATCAGTTGATGCAAGGAGTCGCGAACACCGTGGCTACTTGGCCTACTCACTTCTCAAGCACTTTTCCACTTCACTCCACTCTCCTGTAAACAGCTCTATCCTGTTTCTAGAAATTGGTTGTGTAACTCAAAAAAAGTGCATACAGACTGAAGTATTTTCGGTATGATTCATGCTACCTTCGCCTATCCCTATGTGCTCAGTTTCCAAATAAACGGTCCTAGGGCTTCCTTCCACAATCACTTTAATTTACCAGGCCCCCTCCCACAGTCTAACTATTATTGAAGACGGAAAATTACAGATTATGTAACAGATCTTCCGTTGAGAACTGTGACCCTCAAAGCTTCTAAGGAAGAGCACATCTAGTTAATCAGACCGTGTAGTAAACCTGTTATGCAGGTAGTGAACCTGCAGTTGTGTAGTGATACTGCTTAAACCGTATAAGATAATTTTTATTACTTACTCAACTTTCTGTTTTTCCTTATCATACAACTTCTTGTTTTAGTTTTCTATTTGCTTTACTGTTACTATCAGCGTTTTGCATTCATCATTTTCTAAAATATTTGAAATTTCAATGAAATTATCATCACGTTAACTAAAGACACTTAAATCAGAAAAGATACTGCTTAAACCGTATAAGATAATTTTTATTACTTACTCAACTTTCTGTTTTACCTTATCATACAACTTCCTGTTTTAGTTTTCTATTTGCTTTACTGTTACTATCAGCGTTTTGCATTCATCATTTTCTAAAATATTTGAAATTTCAATGAAATTATCATCACGTTAACTAAAGACACTTAAATCAGAAAAGATACTGCTTAAACCGTATAAGATAATTTTTATTACTTACTCAACTTTCTGTTTTACCTTATCATACAACTTCCTGTTTTAGTTTTCTATTTGCTTTACTGTTACTATCAGCGTTTTGCATTCATCATTTTCTAAAATATTTGAAATTTCAATGAAATTATCATCACGTTAACTAAAGACACTTAAATCAGAAAAGATACTGCTTAAACCGTATAAGATAATTTTTATTACTTACTCAACTTTCTGTTTTACCTTATCATACAACTTCCTGTTTTAGTTTTCTATTTGCTTTACTGTTACTATCAGCGTTTTGCATTCATCATTTTCTAAAATATTTGAAATTTCAATGAAATTATCATCACGTTAACTAAAGACACTTAAATCAGAAAAGACACTGCTTAAACCGTATAAGATAATTTTTATTACTTACTCAACTTTCTGTTTTACCTTATCATACAACTTCCTGTTTTAGTTTTCTATTTGCTTTACTGTTACTATCAGCGTTTTGCATTCATCATTTTCTAAAATATTTGAAATTTCAATGAAATTATCATCACGTTAACTAAAGACACTTAAATCAGAAAAGATACTGCTTAAACCGTATAAGATAATTTTTATTACTTACTCAACTTTCTGTTTTACCTTATCATACAACTTCCTGTTTTAGTTTTCTATTTGCTTTACTGTTACTATCAGCGTTTTGCATTCATCATTTTCTAAAATATTTGAAATTTCAATGAAGTTATCATCACGTTAACTAAAGACACTTAAATCAGAAAAGACACCTGTAGCGACAAAATAATATTATAGTTGCACAGAACTCGAGAATTATTATATTCTTTTTGTTCTTCATGAAATCATATGTATATGTTTCACAAAACATTTGAATTAAACAGTGAAATATCAATCTGTATTCTAACAAACATATTTGGTTAAACCGAAATCATCCAAGGAAATGGATGATTCCAACAACATCATCCAAAGTCCATTAAAATCAATTGTCTTGATTATTAGAAAAAAAAAGTTCTTGTGTCGCTGAGCCCATACTCTAAGGGTTATCAAATATATCCACAAAGAGGAGAGCAGTTTTATGATAATTTCTATTACTTTAAACAATCAATGTAACTAACGAACAGACTCTGAAACAGAAAATGGAATTTTATCTACATATCAATTCTCTAATTAAGAAGAGCAACAACTTTTTAAAACTAAAAAATACTGGTAATAGCAGTTATGAGATTATTTAAATAAATATATTTACATCACACCATTAGCTATTAATTTTTTTTTCACTATCACATGAGTAAATTAAGTGAGATAAAAAAAATTTAAAGATTATTATGATGCATTATCAAAAATTAATATGATATTATTTTTAGGCGAAGAAATAGTATTTAATTAGTACTCACATTTATCCGTCATATACATTTAATGAAATTTTATCAAAATCAAATTTTAAATATCATCAATCAATTATTATATGCTATCGTTTTGAATGCAATAAAACAACCCTCCTGATAGCGTGGAGAAAGAAGCTAAATTATTCCAAGGGGTGAGTGAGGCAAGGGTGAATGCGGTAGGGTGAATTGAGTTAGCATGAGGGTTAGAGTGGGGTGGAAGCCGCCCCCGGGGGCAGGTCACCCCCGAGAGGAGGCGGGCAGCAGGTTAGCAGAGTTTACTAGGAGCTGCAGCTGCGCTTGTGCTACTAATCAATATTGCCGGGTTGTTTTCAAGTTTTCACGAAGGAAGGAGCTGGTTGGTTAAAACCAACTTTGCTTCCCTTTCATTTTCAACCAATACTTGGCCCGTCCTTAAGAACGCTTGATTGCCTGCCTCTTTGATCGTAACTAATTATAAATCTCAAAGATCATTTATTGTTCTAGACTGAACTGCTAACTACCAGATATAGTATCTTGCAGCTGACTTTTCAGAGATAGTATGCAATGCAAAATACTATAAAATCATTACAAATGTATGTCTGTAATAATCTTACAGAAATAGACAACATTTGTTCTTCTTGTAACAACTATTAAAATAAGTACAATAGATTAGTTCGTACGGTTTATTTTTATGTTTTCTTTGATAAAAGGTTCCCTAAAAGATATTTAATTTAATTTATTCCTCTATTAAGAATTAAAATATTAGTGATAAATATTCTAGAATTTAAAGTAACATATATAGAAAAATGTAATTCTTTTATCATTGTCTAGTAAGAAATATTGGCACACAAAAAAATATAAAGTTCAATTACTAACTATTAACATCACATATGAAACATAAATTATTACAATAATCATTGGTATTTTGAAGATGAAATTGCAGTTTAATAAGCAGTTCTAGTTGTAATGAAAAAAACCTGGAGAGGCCTACACTCAACTTTACTATAAGTAAACATAATATGAGAATTCTTAGGTATATAATATATAATATCCCATTTAGACATAATAATAAAATGTCTAATTGGGAGATGATAATTAGTTTTTCATTCCTGGAGGTAGTACAGATAGTGATTGATTCACTAATTAATATATATTTATGTTTATTATCAATTAAAACAAACATTAATTGAGGTTGTATAAAATGCTGTGTTAAGACAAAATACTGTCATACTGCACTCTTGATACTGTGATCTCGAAAACATAATAATTTCCATGAAAGTTATTATGAAATAATCCTTGTTTGATAAATGTTTAATACAATTATATAATGAACTATAGAAATTGTTGCAGTCTTGTTTTTTAAATAAGATCATTTTATTCATTGGTTTTATTTTATGAATACGTAAAGTCGTGTTGTACTTTGTACAGTATATTTGTTTTTATCTGTTGATGTGTGATTAACTAATATTCATGTCAGTCTAAATTGGATGTTCTAAATTGAGTTGTACTATATTTGAAGTAGGGATATTAGCAACGCTTATCTATAATTGTACAAGTAAGATATATCACTTGTTTGTGTCATTATGATTGTTAAATTAGCATTCGAAATTTATTTACAATATTGGTGTTGTTTATTCTGATTGATATGGTTGACCAAAGCAATGGGATTTCTATGGTATTTATTCGGTTTATTATTTTCAATAATATATTGTTTATACATTACAAAGCAACGGAAATTGAACTACGAAGGAAGCTTATGTTATATTTGACAATGGAATGCAAATGGAGTGAAAACTATTTGCATTGAATGAAACGTTTCAATCATATAAATTTCACAAATGTTATCGTGCTTATTTTGCATCGGCAATAGTGTACCGGCATTACATCAATGACATAATGCAACTCCATGCTTGGTAAACAAGTGATTTTTATAAACCAATTTATGAACTTTGGATAAATTTTGATAAATATTTGCCCTCTACATAAGCCAAAACATCAAAATTACAATTATGCAATAACAGTAATTGGAAACTATTTATGGCATTAGATAGTGATAATAACATAATTAACAGGACACGGAATCTAGGCCTGGAGACTTACTCAGGTATAAGAGTTCAATGTTGAAACAAACTGTTGGACCTACATCATGTTCTTAACTCAAAATTTGAGCTCAAATAAAACAATAAATATATAAAATAATTTTAATTACTGGATAAGGAAATTACAATAGAGATCTCAAGAAAAAACATGATTTAATTTTTATAAGCTTGGTGCATTCAACTCTGGGCACGACTTAGGTCCTGAATGCACATTTAAACTCAGACGTCAACTGTATTAACGTTAAAAGATTTGAATACCCAAGGACTTTTATAAAATGCTTAATTGACCAAAATTTGATTTTTAAGGTTTTAGGCTAACACAATTCCAAGAAGTGCCCGGGTCTTGACTACAGCTTATCTCTTCAGAAAATGAAGTGACCCAAAAAAGAACGGAGAAGATAAAATACTTTGAAATCATACTCTTTATTTGATGTCAAACTTTGCACACATATAAGGTTAACAATTTTTAGACGTCCTGTACAAATAGTGTCTCTTGTGTAGTTTGGAACTGGCTAATCTTTTTCCTAAATTTGCATTTTTGAACTTTATATGTATTGACATTAGTTAAATAATGATTTCTTATTAGAAATATATACATTCAAAACATGAAAAAAATACGAATGAAAACTAGATAGGACCCAATTTGAAATATGTTGAAGCATTTAAAGGTCGTCCTCAGGAAAGGATTTGATGATCGCCTATATATATATATATATATATATATATATATATATATATATATATATATATTTATATATATGAGTCGTTATACTCATAGTCGATATACTCATATATATATGAGTCGTTATCAGCCTTTGGAGCGATTCACTTCTTTTCCTGAAGACGAGGACATCGAAATATAGTAGTGAGTTCAGTGATTTCCTTTCTATGTGTCCTTTTTAAATTCTAGTTTATTCAGTTCGAAGAATCGTTTCATCTAATTGTCACTTGTGAACATTTCACCGCCTATATATATATATATACGATCCGAAACGGACAAATAATGTTCAATATAGATAGACACACATAGAGAAATGAAAACTCTTACAGTTTCTAATTTTGATCCTTAAGACCTCATTTTTTTTCTTGAGAAAGGGAAAAGCACTTCTTAGCTTTCTCTCTCTCTCTCTCTCTCTCTCGCTAATTTGGAAAGCATGACTCATAAGATCAAAGGTATCATAATGAAAGATTGTTCCTTAATTTAATTAATTTAAGGTTATCTGTATATCTGCCCATAACAAAATCTCCATTATTCAGAGTATCCAGGACAAATAACTAGAATAGAGAGATATGATGCCTCCACGAGGGAAATGTCTATTAGTCAAAATGTCGATTTTTAGTAGATCCTATTCTTACACTAACTACCCATTCGCTACATTATTGAAATTCGTTCCATAGTTTTTAGATTAAAACATCGAATACATTAGTTGTAATTTCCAAAATTTGACAGATGTTAAAAGCTTCTTAAATACACAAGCATGAGCAAAGAATGTCTCTTTTAAGACCTAACCCGTTTTCTAGTTTGTTACAAAGGTTTTTGGAACTAACTATGTAAATTTACGAAGTCTTTGTCACTTAGAAAGATGTTTATTTGCCAAGAACTTCTCATGATGCTGCCGACAGAAACATGATAGTTCTCATTTTTAATCCAATATTTCTCTTCTGAGAATTAACTTGTGATACCTCTGTTTTAGTATGATATTGGAGATGATATTTACATTTTAGAACAACTGATAAACAATGATTTCCAAAAGAGAGGCAACTGGCAACTTACTACAAATCCAAAGGTAAAACTAATTAAACATTAACATGTTAATAACTAGAAAGACTCGAAGTGTTTTTGAATAGCTCTGAATAGTTTTCCAAATGTGCAAGGAGTTACAGTTAAATATGTACACCTTGTTTTTTGTTATTGCTGTTTATCATGAATTAACATAAAATCTTGTTGTTTTTTTTTTATTCAAATCAAAATACAACCTTGTTATAAAATTTTTTTGCGTGAGACATCAGTACTCACTGGTTAAGTAGTTTATATTTCAAAGAAAGTGTTATACAACAAATTAACTTTCATTTCAACAACCTAAATTACACAAAGCATTACTTTTATTATTATATACATAAGATTTTGTAAGATGTAGAGTCATGATTACAAGTTCCAATACCTGCGATTTTTTTATGACCACAGGGTGACCTCTGCGCCCTTCCATCAAATATTCATGATGTTCAAACCTCACCAAAGTTCATTTAGCCTTATCAGCCTGGTCATTTAGATCTCGATAAGCTCTGACTAGTATATATAACTGTAATATTAAATAAAATTATTTGTAACAATACTTGTAAGAATAATTTTAAATAACTAAATAGTAACAATTATATTATTAAATAGATTATAAGCATAGTTGGTGCATCAAAATCACCATTAAGATTATTTAATATTATTAATATTGTTTATTCTCTAACATTTAAAACATTATATAACAGGTAAATATGACAAAATAATTACTTATTAAGTATAGTTAATTATTATCGTATATATGAAGCAACTGTAATTTGTGATATCATAACTCCTGGGACCGACAGACTTGTATAGTTCTATCTGCCAGCTAGCACAGGGTACTTGAACCAGCTTGAAACTATGCCTCAGTTTTGCGCTGAGAAACTTCTAGAATTGATCTCTATTCCATTCCATAGTTACTAGACTAAAACATCTACTACGTTACTTCTACTTTCCAGAATTTGTGTCTAAAGTTTCTTAAATATCCAAAGATCATCATTTTTTCATTAAAAAATGTTGCCTTTAAGACCTAAGTTGTTTTCTATTTTATCATTAACATATTATCGATATTATTATTATTGTTACTATTAATATTATTATTAAATGATGCATTGTAAAAAACAAAAATGTACTTTTTTATGTGTTTATAACGTAAGTAAAATAACTTGTGGGACGAAGTAGTTGTTTTGGAGTATTCTAGTACACTAAACTCGTTCACTACTTCATCAGTTGTCTGCCATGAGTTCAAAACAACTAAATAATTAATTCAACATCAAATAATTTTCAAATTTATATGCATTATTACTATGGAATTTATGGCCACCTGTTAAAAAATCTGTTAAAAGTTATTGTAATTAAAATATTAACTTTTTATTGAAACAGATGACGTATGGTTAAAATGACGTTATTACGCAAATCATTATTTATGTTCTTCAAATTATGTCTACAATCGATTTATCCCTGAAGATGTCTACTAATATACATGGAACGTTAACTGAAAGTCTTTGAGAAGTGTTAAAGTTTTTAAAACCACGAGAGACAAATTTAATAGTATAAAATTTATGTAGTCAAGTTGCTATATATTTGATACACGTACATAAAAATTAGTCCTCCAGAAATTCGTCTTGTTTAATCATACTAAACATTGTTTATTTATTTATCTATTATTCTGGTAAATTTCATTTAATATTTCTATTAAGTGTAGACGTATTTATATACCTGTTTCTTTCAGTATCAAATACTATTTTTTTCTCCATTTCAGGTGACGTGGGCAGAACGTCAGGTTGCCAGGTTTAGAACAAAAAGAGGTATATTCTCCTGGCTTAATTCCCGTTATAATAGAATATTCAATGATGAGCTCTGGTCCAAGGAATGGTACATGGTAAGTTGTTTACCATTTACATTCCAATAACTAATGAACTGATTTTAAACAAATTAACAGTTTCATGCGGATTAATTACATCATAAAATAATATGCAGTAGAACAATGTATTGTTCTAATATAACTGACGTCATTAAATGGCCGTTTCAACGACTTCTTAGGAAATAACTACTGTGTTATTGTATATTCTGAAATAAACTCTAATGTTGAGAAGAGTGATTATACTATACAGTTTATGTGATATAAATTATAATAGCCCATTTACTGAAGAGATTCTGTTGATGTAGTTCTTGAGGTTGTATTAATATGTTCCATATTATACTAAGACAATTTAAACGCTATTATATTACCATTCTACCAATGTAAGTTCAAATGATGCAAACAATGTGATTTTTTCAAAGTAATATATATTGAAATATCATAATAATTAATAAAGTTGGGAGTAGGTCCATTTTACCGGTTCAGTTAAAACTCTCAAACGCTCGCGTTTCTGTTTTTATTTAAAACATTTTTCATAGACTTATAACACAATGGAGTAGTAGTAGTAGTAGTAGTAGTAGGTAACTTTTTAAGTTCTAGTGGCTGTCCCACAATGGAATACACATATGCCAAATATTGGGCCCTTTGTGATACCACACAATAAAATTGATTGTACATTGAGAGTCATAAATTGTGCCTAACTCATGTGTATTTAGATTAGGGATCTTTAACGAGTACCTGACATCGTACATTCTCGGGACTGACAGCTTAGCATCTTCTCCGAGGGATGATGAGCTCAGATTTAATCACTTCACACGTGGATAAATCGAGGGCCAGGTGGGTATTCAATCCTACCAGTTCAGAAGCGAGTATGTTGACTACTGAACTAACATGGTTCCCCAAAGTAAAAGTAATAATTAGTTATAAGTCCAAAGAAATATAAACATAAACAAAAAGTATTATTAAATTATAAATAAAAGCAAAAACGTTGCTATTTGAGAAATCGATTTAAACCTATAAAACTGATCCTCTTCAGTTAATCTTAGTATGTTGTTATGATACTTCGAAGTCTCACTTGTTGAATTAAGTCAAGCACAGGATCAATTTAGAGAACGAATCTTTTGACTGTACTCTTCCAACCATTCTATGGCAATTTCTCAAGTACAATGTCACATTGTTAATATTAATAAACAATTGATGTTGTAATGAGATAGAACACATATTGTTTTAAAACGATAATGCAAACAAATTTGCAGAATAAATACTGTAAGATGAGGAAGATAATGCACATTCAATTTCTCATTTCTTTTTTTGCATAATAATTTAAAATTAAAACGAGGAAGATATGCTCCTAAAAAAAACGAAATATATTTTTTAACATAAATATTACGAATACTAATTAGCAATTTAATTTATTTTAAAATTCGAAAAAACTTTTTTAGTGATTTTTTTCTTTTAGACAAATTTTAAAAGATTGATATAATTTTGATTAAACTATATTTTACTTCTGTAATTGCAGATACTTTACTAAATACAATAATTATTCTTTTTAAGTTATTTTTAATTGTAATGTTTCTTAATTAATTGATTAAGAATTATATTACTAAATTAAAATTTGTAATAATACGGTAGTTTTATTTTCACTAATACTAATTAATTAATAAAATGAATTAACTAATTAATTTAAATAATACTAACAATACATTAAACAATATGATAATAGTCTTGCAGAGAACGTTTCTTAGTTATACTCAAGTTGAGGGTATTTATTTTTCTCCAGAAAATAATTAATTATCTGGTGATAAATTAATGAACTTATAATATCGATTTTTAAATTGAATGATATGAATTTAATTGAAGTGTCGTTTAAAATTTTTTTAAACAGAAATCTTATAAGTTCAAAATATTGCAAACAACTTCAATGTAACATAGGTTTTACAAAACAATACTTCTCTCTTGGCTGTCATATTAGTCCTGCCTATAATGAAAAACAATGATATTAGTGATCATGTTGAGTAAATTTAAAATATTTTTTTTCAATAATATTTTATCACTAGAAGAAAGAAAATATAGTTGTTGTTTTGTTATAAATCATTAAACGCACACTATCCAAGGCTTGATATTATCTATGATAATATATTCCTTGACTAGTCATGGACTATTTATTTATATGTCAACCTTCACTATAATAAATCAAACTCTAAAACATGTAGCATGGTGGTAATCTTCTGAAATATACATTCAGAATAATGTATATTAGCAACAATAGATAAAGGAATAGAAAATATTTACAATCACTAAACAAATGTTACATTTTTTTTAAAATAATTGCATTTCATTAGTTAAAATAATAAAAATATCATGAAATACTTAAATTTTATATAATTAAAATTATATTGCAATACTAAAAATGCTTTTTGCGGTACTTATTATATTTGGCATTAACTATTCTAAATTAAGTCTTAGAATGATAAAAAGAAGTGATCATGATTGATGAATTATTTAAAAATTCAAACACAGTTATAAGTATGGTTTAATTTATTTCAATTTTTAAAACAGAGCTTCCATATTTCAAAGCTAGTGATATTAAAACCGTATCAAAAATAAGTGTATAACTAAGTTGTCTGATTAGGAAATGAAAAAATTAAAATTGTAATTTGGGTATTTGTGAAATTTTCTTTCAAGCACTGACAAGTCAATAACAAGATAATAACAGATGTATCAATAAAACAGCGAAATAATCATTCATTTTTATTAAATAATTTAAAATTCTACAAATGTAAATAGGAGCCCTTTATTTTAAACCCATGGTTTGGAGATATCATGTTCCCATCACTTTTGATTCCACTGATAGGTACAGGCATAATTTCTATATACGCAAGGGTCGAAAAACTTAAATATTGGCTTGTTTTGTCTGCAAGAATCCTTACTGTTAGTCTTTACACAACGCTTATGTTAACGACTCGTACTTACAGTTCACTGCCACTTATTGCCTCGATGAAGT
This sequence comes from Hermatobates lingyangjiaoensis, assembly GCA_026182355.1. Taxonomy (NCBI): domain Eukaryota; kingdom Metazoa; phylum Arthropoda; class Insecta; order Hemiptera; family Hermatobatidae; genus Hermatobates; species Hermatobates lingyangjiaoensis. The sequence continues at coordinate 1,568,801 of JAPFBL010000117.1, read as the reverse complement.
ATTGACTTTCAAAATAGAGTTCTCTCACGATTGTGAACTAGTGTCAGTATAGGAACTAAATAAAGCTGTTTGAAAACTTAATATTGTATTAATTTTATAATACAATCAACAACTTGCTAGAAAAAAAACAAAGCATGCAACTTTTAAACTTTATAAACAAATCAAATTAAGTTCATATAACTTCATAAATCATTCTTCTGAGTAAAGATCAACTTTTGACCATATAATTTGTTATAAAACATCATTACTAACACAGGTAAGAAAGAAAGTAAATAAAACATACTAGTTTGATTTGGAACAACTCAATGGGAGTTTTAAAATAAACTTTCCCCTGTTCCCTACACTCAACTTTAAAGTAAATTTACTTTCAAACTTATTTACAAGAAATCAAGACATTCAATATATTTTTTCGTGGTAAATTTACAATGAATTATCAGACTCAGTGATAACTAATTTAACCCATCACTGATTTCAATGTACTCATTAATAATCCTAATGACATTATAATTGCAGTACGATTATAACACTCATTATAAATAGAAATTAATATTTGTCACTTTTTATGTACAGTCTCCCCATCTGAAATTTAATTCTTGAGAGAAATATAGAATTGTATTTCTTATAAAAAGAAGGAAAAAGAGAATTTAATGTTTCTTGAATCATCAGAAGAATGAGTTCAAATTAAATCTTGAGTAGACAAGTGCGTTTAAAAATAATTTTAATACTTTTTAAAAGATGAGAATTAAAAATGAGAATTTCTCATTTTAGTACTAGGTGACTACGATTGAGGTCTGGGTTGTCAAATCTCGGACGGTTAGGAATCAGCAAATTTTGTGACCCATATATAAAAAATATATAAATGAAGTAAAAGAAATCATAAGCAATAAAAACAAACTGAATTAATCATAAATAGTAATAGAGAAAAGAAAAAAAAATAATAAATACAATACACACAAAAATATCTGCAATAGTAGAAATAAGATAAGACAAAAATAAGATAAATAAGACTAAATAAAAAATAAACATAGAAAACCAGTTTAGTATGAAAAAACAATTAAGAAAAGACAAACAAATATATACAAAAGAAACTAAAGAGGCAAAAAAGAATTAAATACTAAGAAAAACAAGTATACACTTTTTTACACTAATCCTTCTCTATATGTAAACCTCCATATTTATTTAATTTTTTCCCTTCTTTTAAATTTTTCTCCAGTTCTCTTTGATGCTTTTATATTTACCCAACATGCACTGTTTATCTGAACTTCTGTTTCATCTTCTCTTAATTCTAGTACTTTAAGAACGGGAAAGAGAGGCAGCACTGGCGGTTGCTGGGTCAGTTGTATTGATAATAAGAATATCTCTTCAAAAAGCAGCTACGTTGGTTAGACTATATAACCTGTTTCAATTATTTAACAAGTTTAAAATATGTTAACATCACTCAAATTTTAGATAAATGCTTTTGACAAATATTAATATATTTTTCTTTGTAATTTTCCTAAAAAAAAACTCTTTCTATATTCATAAAATAGATAATGCTGAACCATTCCCGGGTTAAACGTTTTCTAAACAACTATATTACTCACCTACTTATAAGAAGTTGATGAACCATTGTCACAGAATCGTGTTTGGGATCCTCATATTTCATCATATGCTAAAATTAGTATATTTTGAGTAAAAATGACATTTCCTAAGACAGACAATTTAAAATTATTATTATCATCATTATTGCCATACTGACAATTGCTTTTAAATGAAAAATGAAAAGAATAATTTTTTTCATCATATATAAGAAATTGGCATCATGCATATAAAAGTCATAATTCTTGGTTAGTATAGAGGAAATATTTAATCAAAATTATAGCTCAAAACTTTACAATAAATATTGTAAACATAATAATTTATTATACCACTTGTAGTCATATAATAATACTGGAGCTAGCAAATAGGTGGTTCCTCACGAGATGGTAAGCTGTTAATTTCTTTTTTCTTCTCATTATTAAAGTAATTATAGAATATTCCCTTATTTGAGAATATTTTCTTTGATAACTATCTACACTGACATATTATAATTTGGAATATTCATATCGTTTATATTACTATGTTAAAAGAAAAGTTTGAAAATGTTCGAATCATTCGAAAAGTGGATAGCCCTGACGAAGGTAATTTTAGTGTATTACATACCTGTCCCACATGTCAGATAAAATATTATTATTTATTTAATAATAGTAAAATTATATAATTTAATAATTAAAGCCATTAACGAAATTTGTAATTAATTTTAATGAATTGAAATATAATTTATATGAAATGTTTATGAAATTTAACATTTTTTTCTTATTTGTATTATAATTTAAGCTGTATGTAATAAATACATTACTTAATATGTATTGTATTATTTGCTATAAACTTTATAACCAAAATTCTGAATAACTGCAAACATATACATTTCAGAGTACCAATACTGACTAGATGTATTTTTTATGGACATATTATATTGTTCTTTACTCTATCATACAAAGTCGGATAACAAGTTTTAGAATAGCTATCAATATGTTTGTGATAAATAGTTATATGTTTGTAAAATAAGTGTGGTATTGTGGGTGTGTTGTCCAGTCATAGAGTTTGTCATATTTTTTTTATCAACAAATTAAAAGAAAAGTTTTCCCTTAGTAGCTTATTTTTTGTTAATCCAGTGTTTGTTACTGATTAAGAAAAAAAACTATTATTAGATTTTTACGCAGTTACACTTTTGCGGCAAAAATTTGTCTTTATATCAGACGAGTGTTAATTTTAATCTACTGTTCGGTAGTCTTTGAAAACTTTAAGTTTCGCATTAAAATATTATATACTAAAATTGTAATAATATATTTTTAATTATTTTCATGTTTTGTAAAAATTCATTGTTTTGAACACTGGATTGGAAAATATTTTCTTTTCCATAAGTACAATATACAAGTACAATAGTTGTCTCTATGGCTGTTTATAATTATTCATGCATTTTGCTGTTACCACTGACTTGAGTATTATTGTTCTAATATTAGGTTATAATAATGATTATACTTTTAATAGAAATGGAAAAACATAAATGCAACATTTAATTGATGTATAATTGAAGTGATTCATTTTGTTTTAGTATTTATTACATTACATATAATGCGCAATAAATTACAGACATGAAATAGGAATACATAAAGTCATTTGAGACAGACCATAAACGCGTTTACGCCGGAGGTTCTAGACAGCAGGTTATAACCACTAACATCTTGGGAGGCTGGTATGACACTTTTGTTACCAGCATTGTAAATACCTCTCCAGCTGTACTTACATCTCTCTGGTCATCATTGACCTTCAGCACAACTCAGATGCTTTTTCATCTGATATGCTTTTCTCATTATATCAGATAAAGTTTCTTACTTTAGAACATATTTTTTAACTGATGAATCAATATCATTGCAATTTCAACGATATCTACTGTCAGTGGGTTTCCTACAATTGTGAATCTTTGTTTAACATAGTACTCGTAGTACACTGGCACTATTGTATATAACTGTATTAACTGCTCTTCCTTCATCCCGTTCTCGTTAAAGTCTCATTCTTTTTTACTTTCTTGGTCATTGCCAAGTATTCGGTTTATAACGCTTCAGCTCAATGTTCTGTTGACTCTATTAAAATAGGGCTAAAACCAAGTAGTAAAAAACAACTATTACAAATAGATCACTCGCAGTTAACATTTCTCGCAAAGGTACTTTTCATCATACAGTACCCTGAGTTTTAGTGTTTCTTTTATGGATCAGAAAACGCGTTGAACAGACTTCCACTGGTTGTTATTGTGGCCAATATTCAACTAACCTGGGTAGTTCACAATGAAATCTGTATCTCGCTTGCAACATACCCAGGGACAAGGCAATGCACAAACTGTTTTTACTTTAACTAGTTCCCAGTAAAATTTAATACATTTCGAGAATAAACCCTTCATCTGGCTTAATTAATTATATGAGAATATCAGCCCGCATAGATAGTTCAATACAATTCAGTATTTTGAAATATTTTTATAATTTTGTAAATATAACCTTTTTCTGGAAAAATTATTTCTATTTCACTTTTCGAAAACTTCATTTTTAAAGAGTGTTTCATTCCTTCTACATCTTTAATATCATAATAAATTAATATAATATCATAAATTATCTTGTAAATCATGTCACAATCTTTAAAATTAATTAAGACTTCCTTCATATAAGTGATGACAATTATCAATGAATATTGTCCTTTTAATCAATGGAGTTCTGAATCATACGAGTACATAGAGAAATGAGTACCTACAGATATACATCGTTCAACTAACCATAACAAACTTTCAAAGCCCTTGAAAGGCCATAAAAGAAGGTTGTTATTAAATGCATAAACCATTTTTTCATCCCAGTCACAAAGAATTCTATAAAATTATTCGTTTATTTGATCTTCAATGACCGATGAAGGTGATCTACCACGGACTCTAGGATTGGGTTAGTTTGTTTCATAAGTCCATAATTATATTTGTAGTTTTACTTACGTTACTTTATATAAAAGCAATTATGACGCCAAATTATTTTAAATTTCAGTTATTTCAAGAAGCTAAAGCTAATAGCTGTCCTTGTACTACTAAAGCAACCTACAAGTGGGTAGTTTTTTTTGACACGCGATCCATATTCCTGACCAAATCTCTCTGCTTAAAAAAATATTCTGCCAAAATATTCACCAGCCTTAAGTTTGTTGCATAGCATGTTATCACATTCAATGAAACCATCTTTGTATGATCTGTCAACTATAGCCGATATGTTGCTCTTTACTTTAGACACGTTTCAACTATTGTTTTTTAAGATTTCAGAGGCACAGTCTTTGTTATTATTGATGTCATTGATACTTCTCAATTTAACATACATCGGAAATTATTTGTTTCTTCATGAGTTTTGGTACAATATTTTTTCTGTCTTTGGCATTTTTTAATCACTTTTTTTTAAAGCCAGTCGGGATAATTTTTTGATGCAATATTTCTCTTTAAATTATGACATTGCCAGTTTTCGATAGCAGTAGTTTATATTATTTGAAATTTTTCTTCATACAATTTTTTTTATATACAGTATTAAATAGATATTTTTCATGAATTCTATAGGTGTGTTTTACCTCTTGCGTTTCTTTTTTCACATATATAATAGGAATATTTTTCAATATTTCAGATTTCGATTTCAACTAGGAAAGTTCAAACACGTGATTTATCTTTGACATCAGATTTTACAGAAAAGGTGGCCAACGGAATCGTCAAATGTACGATCAATAATAGAATCCTGTTTTACGGTATCAACTGCACAAACCTTAAACGTGAACCTATATCAACTCTAAACGTTTGATATAGAGGAATCAATTCCAGTTGATTTGGAATTGAAATGACATGAGTCATTACTATCGTTTAGAATATTCACCTCTTTTATTTCATCCATGGTGGAAAAATATTTCAGCTTTTATTATCCATTTCTAAAGACTCTATAATTCAGCAATTTTGTGTTCTTCTTAATTAAATAGCTTGCAAGCAACAAAACATTATTAAAAAATGCGATTAAAGAATTAAATGTAACGGTTCAACACAAACTGTTACCCTAAATATGAACTTATGTGTGAAAAATTTTCCATTCTGAAATCATAACCTGGTGATTATTTATTTATTGGGCTACAAACAACTCAATCATATGTATAAAAAACAAAACCCCATTTAAGTAAACTTTACCACATTCAAAAATAATTAGTAAAATATTTGAGACTCTTAACATATTATTGAATTTTTTGAGAGCATATGAGAGATAAACATAATCATATCGATGTATGTTTCATTTATTTTTTCTGTACTTCACCTTAATTAATATAAGATAATGTAATCATAAGTTTAAACTTATTTCTTAAAGAAAGTTATTTTGTGTCTTTTGTTGAAATAAGCAAGATTATAGGAGAAGAAGTGAATCTCCCGTGATGGACTTGAACACGGTCCCTTGTTATGCGGAGGGCATCACTGGCAGTGGAATAAGGGTCGTTGTAGTCGACGATGGTCTTGAAAAAGACCACATTGACATCAGAGAAAACTACGTAAGCCCTTTAATCACCCCTTCTTATAATATATTTGTTGCTTAAATGTTACACATTCCAGTTTTAACTATACACTATATATACAATACGAGTAGCATAGAAACCCAAAAACCATAATATATCATTGGGTTATTGGTCAATTTAGTTAAAAAATGACGTCATACTTATCTTTATCTAATTTTTGATATTGAATCTTAAATTGATATGTTTTATTTTCTCATGCCAGCTTGGTCACACCAGTTATTGATAAATCATAATCTCTTTATTCATTCAAATTTAGATTTGCACTTGATTAATAATTTTTATCTCTAGAGTATGTAGACGATGAGAAAAAAGAAGAAATAAATTTTTCATAATTGTAAGTAATTGAATTATATGCAAGACTTTAATACGTAAGATGAATATATGGAAATCTGGGCATTGATTTTTTTTATTATTTTTATATGTTATAGCAGTTATATTAATATAAAAAGGAATAGATAACACTATTGAAATGTTGTACTGACAAGTGAACATTGTTCCCCAAATAACTACTTTGTGTCGTTAATTTAAGCTACTCAAATTAAAATTTATTTTAGGACTGAACAAAATATGTGGAATAAAATGATTGTCTTACATCATTTTCAGAATTGAAGACCTAAAAGTTATTAACTTCCCTTTACACCATTAGTAAGTCCCTGAACCTACCATTGTTTCTATGATTCTTAGTGTAGTCATCTACACTTTATATAGTGGATAGAGACATAAATTTTTTGTTTCCTCAAAATATGGATTTTTCTGTGCTCTTCTTCAATGCAGGATATATTTGGGAAATGTAGTCGTCATGAAAAACGTGGTTGTCTGAGGCTTTTTCCTCAATATTCATGAACTTTCTTAATATTAATGGAACTTGAGTCGCATGCTTCTACGACAATGTTTATTGACAAGTCAAACTGATTTAAAAATCCTGATCTCCTCAGACAAACTGAAAACACAGAGCTGTTTCTTCTAATTGTGTGCAGTATGACTAGAACTGTCCCAAACAACTTAATATAAATGTAACATAATGCACAAGAATTTGATGTATCTTTATGACATTTACATAATCCTTATGACATGTTATTTACATAAACACCTGGGTAGAATTTTTGTAATTTTTTCCATTGTATCCGGTCTTTAACTGGTTGTCACATTAAATAATTAATTAATGCTAAATTAAAATGACATAAATTTATGTGAATGCAATGAGTCACTGAAAACTTCATTGGTCGAAAGTGTGATTGCTATGTTTTTGTGATTATTATCATGCTCAGAAAGCATGTTGACGTGGTCCTTGCTACGCATAGCACATATTAAACTCAAACTCCTATGAAACATTATCTCTATTATTAATCTACATTGTAAAGCTGTCAACTTTAAACTTAGCATAAATATCGATAACAATAACAGACAGTGGTTGTTTACCTTCCAGTAATTCATTCTTCTGTTGTACGTTTGCGCCGTGTCTCTATAGATGCAAAATTACCTTCAATTCTTCATGTTCTTAGTGTAAATAGCACAACTTGATATGTTGCCTGTGTATTAAAAAGGTGACACCGTTTCACCCCAAAGAATAAGTTTGGGATCCCATTACAGATATATTTAGCTCAAACTTATATCATGAAAAATGATCTTTAACACTATATAAAGAACAAATAGTTTTTAAACAAACAGAGAAGTTTTAAAATCTTTCACTGAAACTTTACTTGAAACATAAATAGTGACAGTTTGCCTGACAAGTGGGGTTACTGAAACCCACTATTCTGTGATTTGGCAAGTCCCATAATCTGGCATGACAAACATGCCATTTTTGGTATGGAGGATTTACTTATACTTTATAAACAATGTTACCTTTGCCAAAACATCGCTACGACAAGAGTAGTCATGACAAACATCTAAATCCATAATATTTTACCTCACATACCATTCTTTTTAATGTTTATTTTTGTGTCCAGTTCTATATTACTTTTATTTTGTACATTCCATTCAATTTCTTCATTTTATTTTCATTTGTTATTGTGACTGCAGTTGATTCACCAACAATACCATTTTTTTGTATTCATTGCGTATATAATTATTAGCAAGTCTTACCATTTTTTCTATGCTTACAAGTCTCTCTGTTTACTAGTCTTGAATAAACTTCAATGTATTAACCATTGGTATATGTGTTTTTAGTTTCTATCATTCCTATTTACTCCTATGAATGTATTTTATATTGAATAAATGTTACAGTCAATTGATGGCCAATGCATTCTTTTGGATGACATATATATTTATTATGTAAAAAAATTTTATATATATAATATTAGTAAAGATTGTAGTTTTACTAATGTTTCAGGACAAATTTATTTAAATTCATAAATTGTTAAAAAAAATTGGATGAATCATTGGGAACAATTGGTAACAATAATTTAATGTAATTGAAGTACAACTATGTTTCTTCCAAAGAGTATGTAACTTTCACTGTAAATAAACATGTAGTAAGTTGGCAAGGTTGAAATGATTATTGCCCATTGAACAGGAACCTGAGATCAGTGTAGACCTAAATGAGGGGGACTTCGACCCTACTCCGAGGTACGACGGCTTTGGATCGAATTCACATGGGACCAAGTGCGCAGGTGAAATAGCCATGGTAGCGGACAACCAGGTGTGCGGTGTGGGAATCGCCTACAATGCTAGCATTGGAGGTAAACGACTTCTCACTCTTTGAAGATTAATGCTCACACATTTATGAATGAATTATTGTAAAAAGTCTGTTTGAATAGCTGCATTTATTCATATATCTCATTATAAACATGTAGCGCCGACTTTGCCAGGTGGACAAGTAACAATTATAAGAAAAATAAGAAATGTAATTATATTTTTTTTTTTTTTTTTTTTTTGGTAAGGAGGTGAAATGCATTTACGCACATTGCGCTGGGCTACAAGTAAACCAGACTACCAACTAAAACACCCCCTTTTCTTCTTGGACACTAGCCTGGAACTGTTTACCACATTCATTCCCTTACGAAAGGCATGCTTAGATTTAGAATTAGTCATTCCCTTCTAAGTGTCTCCTTTTTGTAGAGAGGATACTTTTGAACAGGCCATCTACCAATTTCCATACATCAGCCTTCTCTATCATTTTGGTCATGATGTTTCTGGTAAGAATATACCAATTTTCTTCACCAAATCACTTCTCTGGCTATTCTATTTCTTACATACAAAGAATGTATGCTCCACATCGTCTATTCTGTGCAATACAGGCACTCGGGAGTCTCATGCTTTCTTATCTTGTATAGGTAGGCGCGGAATTGTAATTATTATTTATAATAATAATAATTATTATTATTATGTTAATAATTAATTTTACGTATTTAAAAGACTGGAAAACCTGGTTGTAATTCTGTTTTGTAAGAGTATTATCCCAATTTTTCAAATGAATCAGGTTTGCGAGAATTCAAATACCAAAATAAAAATGAATACAATTATTACTAATAGATAAAAGTTCCAAATAAATTTGTTGTTATGGGTTTCAATTCAAAAATGATAATTTTTTCTGGATAAATATTTTTTTTTATGGATATAGAAGTATTTATTCAAAAGAAGAATTATTATATATATTAATACAAAGCAAGTAAACCTGTTCTGTAAGATCTATTTTACTGGTAGGTGGGTAACAATGCAAGCAAATATCAAACGCCAATTGTATATTTTGATTTTTTAATATTTAATTTTTTAAAAATTTTTAAATGTCCTAGGAAATAATATTAAATAATGAAGAAGAAAATAAAACTGCCTAATGTTTTAAAATTTGTTAAAGTAAATTATTTTTAAACAATTTTAATGAAACTGTTTTTAGTGTCAATATTTACTAACGTTTGCTGTTATATAAAGCCAGAGGTTGAAAGAGAGGATATCATAAAAAAAAATAACAGAATATCAAAGATAAGTTTTTGTTAGTACCCCCTGAAAAAATATTTTTCACCAAAATCGCACGTCGTTAGAGAGTTATTTATTTAAAATAACAGGTTTTTGGGAATTTCCCATAAAAAAGAGATTACATCTTTGGGTGACTGGTAGACTTATGAACCTTAAGAAACCAACTAAGGAGAAGACGAGAAATGGACAATAAAAAGACAGGAATAGTCTAAAAAATAAAAAAAAAATATTTTTTAAATATTCAGAAAATATGTAAATAAGATACTTAGTTAATCAACTGTCAATTTAAGAAATTATCGAACAGGATGAGGCAATTGAAATGGAATAATCCGTTGAAAACTCAATTTACTCACAGAAGGCCAGATCCAAACGGGTTGACTGAGAAGAACAATTTATGATATAGCCGGCATAATCTCTTTAACTATGATTCACATCTCCGTGATACTGAGAGTATAACATTATGAAAGTATCAATCCAAAGTGGGCTTAAGAAACCTTTGCAAATTTCTTGTTTATCTGTAATCCAAATCTTCCTTGTAGCATGCTTTTTGTAATTCTTCATCCTCGTTTAGCATTTGAGTTATAAATTGTGATTTCGATTTTGTAAAAAAAATTCTTTTAAAATGCGTCATGTTACATTCAATTGAAACTCTCTGAAAACAAATATAAATATTCATTTACATTAGGTTATTTGAAATATGTTACGGCACTAGTTTTACGAGTTTTAATTAGATTTTGAAGTAGTTTAGTAATTATTGATAAGTTAGAGGAAGTTATTTCGTCCTGAATAAGAAAAAAATAAACTTACCAACAATTAAAGGAATGCCTTATTATTTGTTGAACAAAAACAAATAATTCTTAGGAAATACATTTAAAGCAAAAAGGAAAAGTGTGAGTAGTGTGTAGTCTTAGTATAGCCCATCCATTGCTAAATTGGAAAATATAAAGAAAAATGAGATGTTAAGTATATACTGATATATTTCAATTTTCTCCGAGAGATTGACAGTTGTTTGTTTTTTGTTTTTGTATTTTTTTTTGATACTTCGACTACAATTTCATGTATTTAGAAGTAATTTTGATTTCAGGAAGTGGCGGAAATCGGGTGGACACCCATTAGTGGCACTCCGTAACTATGTTTAAGCTTTATGACGACAGAAAGTCACGTGGCCATGCCGTTTTTGTTGTCTTTGGGGGTTTGTGGGGATTACTAGTTGGGATAGATTTTGAGCAAGTGGATTTGGATGAGTTGAGAGTTTACTGTGGAATTTTTTGTAGCGGTCTTTTGCATAGTCGAGAACGAAGTGGACTTTAAGATCTCAGTGAATGATTATATTTGGGACGTAAAATGGGAGATGCGAGAGTTTTCTGAGTATTTTTGATTGGATGGCTTGTATAGGACGAATATTTGAAGGTTTGGCAGAACCCCAAAGTTCTATAGCATAAGCCCAAGAAGGCTTCAAGATTGTGTTGTATATGTGGAGTCTGTCTGACAGTTGTATGATAAAAAAAATTCACTGCCTATGCTATTTATATATTACTATCCTTCATTCTTAATTAGCATGTTATATATAGGAATCAAGCTTCTAGATGGTCCTCCCAGCGACATGCTTGAATCAATGGCTCTGAATTACGCTCTGGACTCTGTGGATGTCTACTCATGCTCCTGGGGACCTTCAGACGACGGACGCACCATGGAGGCGCCAGGAACACTAACACTCATGGCACTTCACAGAGGTGCCACCAAAGTTCGTAAACAACTTTTTTATCTCTTCTTTTATCTTTAAAAGGCGTTGGAAATATTCCTTCAAAATTTTGTGAGATATGCCTAAGAGTTGTAACAGAGCAGCACTACAAAGGCTGAATGTAGCTAACACACAGTGTATGCACGTTTTGAATTATGTAGAAATAGGAGTGGGGAACCTTTCTTGGAAAAAAAGACCATTTTTGCACCATCCACTTCCCAAAAAGTCCTAGACCACAACTAATGGACAAGAGATTCTTATTTAATAGTTATATTGTGAGATCCTTTAATCTTTCATTCTATTACTCGATCAGTCAATATAGAACTGTTTCACATATTTCAAAAGTTTCTGGAGTGTCCTCACTGCCTTCATTTATTACCTTTGTTAACTCAGGAATATCATTTCCTAAAAGCCAAAAATTCTTTAGTAATGATTGATGAATAGTCCTCTTACTAAATTGCAAATTTTTTTGTCTTTTTTACCAGAATTGTAATTCTTTATATTCTGAAAAAAATTTTTTCTCAATAAGTCATAGAAGGCAGTACTTCATGATTCAAAAGGCCGCAGGTTCCCCACGCCTAAATGTAGAATATGTTTAGTATTTATCATTTATCAATAAATGGCGAATTATGTTTATGTTTTTATAGCAAGATAATATTGTTTCAAAAATAATAATGAAGATATTAATTAATTTCATACGTTTGTCTAAGTATTAAATTTAAGTTTCTCTTCTATCTTTGTTTTAAAGGGTAGAGGTGGTAAAGGAGTCATATATATATTCGCCGCAGGAAATGGAAAGTTCGTGGGAGATAATTGTGGAGCAGATGGATACATACAATCTATTTACACGATTGGCATTGCTTCAGCGTCACAGGAGGGTAAGGCTGTATTCTATGGAGACCGTTGTTCGGCTATCATGACCACTGCATACTCCAGTGGAGGTCCACGCAACGAAATGATCGTAAGAATCTCAGTTTGTAAACACCTAGAGGTGTCTTTATAAAAATATAGAGTTATAAATGCTCAAACCTCAATGTTCTTATAATACTTCTAAATTCCATTATGAGAAACTTAAGACTAATAAATCAAAAGGTTATTAAACATATAGGGTTGACTTTTAAATTATACAAATACTGTACAAAGATTATATTTATTAAAAAAGAAGATAATGGACGGTTATAACTATTTAGTATATTATACCTGCAGGTGAGAATGAAACATCTTGCGAGATTGATTTATTTCTTTGTACTACGTTTTTAATTAAAAGTTACCTTTCAGAACTGTTTTAATTGACTTAAAAGTAGACGAAATCGTATCACGAAAAATATTTAAATATTAAAAGAAGAAAATAAGATTTCAGATTAATGCGAATGTTCTATGATAACACTTTCCTTTTTTTGCTATTATTCACTTCAATATTATTTTCACAATAGAATAATAACTTTCTTTAGAACTATCACATAACCAAACCGTATCAAATCACTTATAATGATTTCCTTGTGATACGGAATAGGATGTATATTCACATATTCTTTCTATCAATTTATTTATCCTTTATTAAATTTCTTGCTACATAGATTTATTAAGAACTGTCCTCTTAGAGCTAAAACTGATAACTGCTTATGAAACCTATATCAGTCATTATTGTTGGTTACTTATGGATAAAAAGAAAAAAAAGTTACTTCCCTTATTTTGACAAATTTTGCGTTTGAAGTCATCTAATGCAATCTAAATGTTTCTTAGGGTAATATCTGTACAGAATGAGTGTACGTGTACCCAAAGTTTTGAAATGAAGTTATAAGCTACTCTCATTGCCAGACTTAGTAATATTTGTGTAAATACCTGAGTCCACTGACCAACCAACGACCAACGATTCTTTCCGCGCACTGTTGTGCACGTTGTATTAGCAGTTCCAGGTCAGGGACCTACTAATGCTGAATTACTGTCCTGCTGTGGTGGTGGGGTCAGTATGTAAATGTCTGTACTTTTTTTTTTTTTTTGTCTGTTTACGTCATTTCGTGGTCGTTTGGTCTCATTGTGTCCTGTCTTGTCAGTCTTTTTTAAGGATTTGGCCTTCTATTTTAATAACAGCTTCTAATGTGGATGTGTTTGGGGAATTATTTGGGATAGGCTTGGATAAGGGGGTTTGGATGGGTTGGAATTTTCGTGTCCTCATTGGTCACCAGTCTACTCGAGAATTGGTCAATTGTTTCTAACCTGAGGTCTCTTTGAATATCCACATTTCTGGCATACCAAGGTGCCCCAGCCATAAGGCGTGCACATTTATTTTGAACTACTTGTATCAAGGTTTTATTTGTTCTTGCGGCTTGGAACCAGGTCGAGCATCCATAAGTAATGCTAGCCCTAATTACCACCTTATAAATGAGGTCCTTTACTACCTGTGGAGTATTCTTCGACTTCAGGATAGGATACAAATTTGACATTAGTGCCAGACCCAATTTATATCTATTTTTCAGATGGTGTTTGAACGTGAGCCTGCTGTCAATTATTATTCCCAGGTATTTGGCCTGGGATCTGTAAGATATTAACTGGCGACTAATAAAGACGGGGGGAGGTTGCTTGGGTGTCCCTTTACTGAATTGTATGTAGATGCTCTTTGCTGGATTGACTTCAAGTTTCCAGCTACTGAACCAGTGAGAAATTTGATCAAGGTAGATTTGTAACTGTCTTGTGGCAAACTCCACACTAGCACATCTAAAGGCCACTGAAATGTCATCAGCAAAGAGACCCAGAAACGACTCAGTTTTTCTGGGAGAATTCGGGAATAGAACTGCGGGAGGATTTGGGAAGTCATACGTATATAGGGAATAATACACTAACCCAATTTTCTTTTTTCTTTTTTTTTTTTTTTGTTAAAGCAATATTCCACTAACTTAAAAATATCTTATGTATTAAAAATATGTTGTTTTTGCACTATTAATTACATAGGTTTTTGAAATTTTGCCTTTTATATTAACCTTAGGTGAGTATATGTGATTAAAACGGTGTTCATTTTGAAATGCTGAAAAACAGATTGTAAGACAGAAAAAAACTAATATTATGTTGAACGGGCAATGATCTGTTTGATTTACTGGAGTAAATAGATAAATCAAAGCCTGCACACATATATAATAAGCTTTTTTTACTATTCTACGCATTTGGAACACTTCATGTTCATCATCATGTAAACTACCAAAATGTAGGAGTAGACGACCGACCAGAGTCCAGCCTCCATCTGTTAAATACCACAAAATTACGGATTGCACGACTAACCTCTTAGACTTGTTTGCTTCATATAATTATAATTTTAGAGTTCAGTATAAGTAACTCATTGAAAAAATAAACCTATTTTCAAATTATATCAAAAACTTTTTATCAAGTAAAAGAATTACTTAAAGTAAGCAATTACCAATGAGACAAAAAGAAGTACATATAAAATGCAAAACAAAAAAGAACTAAACATAAAGTAAAAACCTTAAAAGATATTAATAACAAGTAAACATATCAAATATTTCATGCAGAATAGTTATTCAAATATTTCTAGAATACATATTTAAATAGACTAATATACTGTTGATTTAATCCCAATAGAGTACACTCGGTCACAACCTAGTGGCCACTCTGTGAAGATCGCAGTCTATCAATACTGCAGGAGTAAAAAAGAAAATTTACTAACCAAGGTGGTTTATAATAATATAAATGGTGAACTAAATTTTGAGCTAATTATTAGTTAGTTATATTAATTGTTAGTTAATTATTGTTAGTTGATTCTGTCAGGGATATAGTTAATAATATGTTATTGTTCATTGTAGATCACTGAAGATTGGTTAGGTTATTACCATTGCAAATATTATAAACAAGTTTTTGTCTTTTCTAGGCAACAATAGATTTGAACAACACTTGCACTCAGAAATTCGTCGGTACGTCAGCAGCTGCTCCTCTAGCAGCAGGAATCATGTCTCTGCTCCTGCAGTCAAAGTTAGTCCAAAACATAAGCAGTTTTTTTTTGTAAGATGATGCCAAGTTATTTTATTAAGTTTTTTTCTGAAAAAACAAATTAATAATGTGATTTCTAGGAATAATGCTCACCAATATTGCTACAATATGCCCTAACCGCTTCAAATATGTATTTTAATGAATAACAACATTTTATGCACTATTTTTGTATACGCATTATGTGCATTGGTTGAATATATGTGTTGCATATGATCTGAATTAGAAATTGTAATGGGAATATAAAACGTTTAGATAAATATATTTGTCTTAATTCTTCGGATTAAACAAGGAGTTTATTAAACAGGACAATTAAACAATCAAATAGGAGTTTATATGAGTACTTTTTATATGTTTTTCCTTCTGATTTGTCATCTTTATAAATAAAATAATGATTTTGTCTGTACATTGCTCAGAACTGACTCATTTCAAGTTTTCTTTACGTTTCATACATTGGAGAAACCGAATCCACCCTTAGAAAAATTTCTGTCGGTTTGTCGGTTTGTCGGTTTGTCGGTTTGTCGGTTTGTCGGTTCGTCCGCAAAACTTTGTCACAGGTAAACTCAGCTACCATAAGACATATAAAGCTGAAACTTTTACAGTAGATTTGTGTAGGTCTAACTTAAAATATAGGCTATGAATTGATTGGAAATTCAACGTAGAAGTGAAGTTATGGACGTTTAACGGAAAAATGTTTGTCACAAGTAAACTCAGCCACCATAAGACATAGCAAGCTGAAACATTGACACTGGATTTGTGTGGGCCTAACTTAAAATATGGCTCTAACTAGATTATTAATTCAATACAGAAGCGAAGTTATGGGGCTTTTAGCTGTATTTTCCTAACTTCACAGACAAGTTTGTTTTGAAAATACACAGGTGTGGCAAGTAGGTATTGTTAGTTGATTTTAATTTCAATTGAGCATATGAATATATTGCGTATTTGACAACATTGAAATGGTGTTTCACAGAGTTAAGGATGTACTATCTATTGAGAATAAATCTTTTGTAAACGAGCAATTCTCAGCCCTTAATATGAACAGGCATGAGAAATCAACAAACAAGTTCTTACGCTATATGAAACCGAGGAAAGAACTTACAAGTCAGTAAAGAAATTGGATTAGTGATGTAGAAGCAGTTCATTATCTAATTGAATTTATTGACTCTGAATTTATTTCTCCTGGACTGCCTGCTCATGAGTAAAAACTTAAAGTAGGAGAACCAATCATGCTGCAATTTAGTTGCAGTAACAAATTTCATGTTACGAAACATGAGTGCCCCAAAAGTGTGCAACGGGACACGACTCTGAGTTCGTGCTCTACACAGGTATGTCATAGAGGCGGACATAATGACTGGATGTGGTATTGGGGAGTCTGTGTGTATACCACACATACCATTGATTCCGAGCCACTGTCTGTTTACGTTGAAATTATTGCAAAGTCCGGTCAGAGTCTATTTCGCAATGACGTTAACTAAGTCGCAAAGGGAGACTTTATCTAACGCAGGAATTCAAGTTAGCAAAACCAAGTTTTTCTCACGTGGTCAACTGTAGTTTACTTGCTCAATAGTCAGAGGTTTCAACTGATTGTTCTTCCATGAACCTGAAGGACAGACAGCTAATGTAGTGTATACAGAGGTATTTGTTTAACACTGTACTAATAATAGTGTTTTCTACTATTCTACAATTTCTTATTATAGTATTAGTATAATACTATAATTGATATTTTGGAATACCAAGTATAATAGAATTTTTGATTCCGTCAAAGACGGGTACATTTGCTAGTTTTAACATAAATTGTAAAAAAAAATTGTTTTTTTCAAGGGTCAGCGATTAAATATTTTGAATTATATATTTGTACCTTTAGTACAGGACTCACGTGGAGGGACGTTCAACACCTGATTGCGTGGACCAGTCAAGTAGCTCCACTGGCCTCTAACCCCGACTGGATGAAGAATGGAGCCGGCTTCTGGGTCAGCCCAGACTTTGGCTTCGGCTTACTCAATGCACACAGTTTAGTCCAACACGCGCGGAGGTTTGTTTCAGTCCCCTCTCAGGTTCGCTGTCACGTACCGCTACGCCTCCGGTAAATACCACACATTTTAAGTTATAAAATAGAAATTAAAATTAATTATATTCCCCTTTCTATTACCAACAATAATATTTTTAAAACATTGACTGGAAGAAGTAAAAATTCTCGTTATATATGATTTTTATTATAATATAGCAGTGTTCGCCACAAGTTATCGAACATAACATCATATAAATATATATTTTAGATATATACTTGTACGTCATAGACCAGTATATTTTAGATATAAATTGGTCACACATAGCAGCACTATGATTGGGCTGCAAATATTCTTAAAACAGTTTCAAAAATTATGTTTACATGTTTCACAATACCACAATAATTAAAAATGAAAAAAAAATTGTATTCATCATTATAACGTTTCATGAATATCAAAAGAATTCAATAAAATTGACAATTAAAGAAGAAATGTCAGGTCAAAAAAAAATTAAACCTGTTCAGTAAGAACCTGCTCTTTAGACGGGCGAATGTCAAAAAACAAATTACTTACACTTCAATCGTTTTTTTTCGAAAGTTTGAGATATTCGATGACGTTACTGAATAAATGGTTTTGAATTCAAGTTGTAGAAAACTATATGACTGTGTGTTTAAAACATTCCCTCAAGACATCTGTTTTTCATATTTCAGTATGTAAATTCTCATGAAATTTTTATATTTTTTATCTCTTATAAGTTATACAAATTTAAGCAAAGATACAATCTAAATGTCTTCTACACAGAAGCCTTGAATACAAGATTTACAATACCAGATCGAAAAAAGTGCTAAAAACGCAATTTTTTCTACATGAATACTGCATACTATGTAATAGATTTTGGAGATTCATATACCAGCAATATATGACCTAGAAAATCAGTGGGATGATAAGACCATTCCAATTCCAATTATATACCATTCAACCATTTCTAGATTGTGAAAAGTCATAGAGAGACGTCTCATTTTTATATCTATTGATTTCATTTATATCAATTCTTTAATATTTACTTTACTAAAAGTAAACTAAAAATAATTGGTCTTCTTAACTAGGCATACTCTCAGACTAGAATGGGTGGTCAATTCTCATCACTTGCTATCCCAATGCAACAGAATTGCATTTTTCAAGAGGAAAAAGGTTTTTTGCAAATCATACTTTTCAGTACTGAAAGATTCATCTCTAGAAACAATTGTAGAAACCATTAAAAAACTTCACATCTGCAGTTCAATTTAAAAACAACACTGGGATGCACCACAAGAATATTATGCTCTCAGTTTAACAATAATAATATGTCAGATAATTTCTTATAACGGATAAAGAAATCGTATTGACACATTTATACAAATAAAATAAATTATTGATTATAATTGATGAATTATTGACATATTATTGATTATCCATGAGTTTGATCCTACATCAACACAAATATTATATTAAAATAAAACCAAATAACAATTCGTTGTCAGCCAGTGTAATATTATGTTTAATCACAGTAATGTTGTGTACAGGCTACCCCAGGTTTTCTTGGTTTATTTCCGTGTTCGGTATTACATTCTATTTTAAAAAAAGATATGTTTTAAAGACAAATTCAAACAGTTGAAATTTTAAGCTTTAAATGTTAAAATATAAGCTGCAAAAATAAATTTGTTCGCCTAAATTAGTTAGATGGCTATTCATTAGTCTAAATTATCAAAATATCATTGAAGTTGTTCTTAATTTTTAAGTAATGTCCAAGCATATAGTTTTGGTATTGTCAAAAAAAAAAGATAAATGAATAAATAGGTAAAATACACAAGTATTTTAACAAATTATTGAACCATAGAGCAGGAAAAAAAATACTTCCAGATATTTTTACATTTTTAATTTAAATTTTACTACATTTTCAAGGATTTTTTATTAATCTATTTTTTTTATTATTCTGTGACTCAAATTGAACGTATTTAGTAAAAATGTAAAGAAAGAGACAACAATACAACTTTGCATTTTTTTTTACCAGGGGATACAGAAACCTAACACTGGGTAGTGAGTTGAATCTGAGATTTGCAACGAACGGTTGCCAAGGCTTGAAGAACTCTATACATTACTTAGAACACGTTCAGGTAGTCATCTCCGTGAAATATCCAAGGAGAGGTTCACTGTCTGTGTACGTCACATCACCTTCTGGTAATCAATTTTGTTCTTATGAAATTTAATCTGCTAAGAGTTTCTCAATTTTGGGGAAATATGTTAACAAATAGGATTTTGGAATATTAGTTCATCGTAATTGTGTAAGGTGAAAGTAAAAAACTAAGTAATTATTTCTGATTCAATGAAAAAAGTTATTAAAAAAAATCTGGAGTGGCCTACACTCTACTTTACTATAAGTAACTCAATGTCAAATTTCTTGAGTATATAAAACATAACGTATCATTTAAGTATAACATAAATATCTAAATGGGATATAATTATTAGCATTGCATTCGTGAGGTAGTACAGATAGTGATTGAAGGACATATCAATTTATAAGCTTATTTTTGTACATCACAAATAATTTATTATTTGCAAATAATTTCATTAGTATAACTACAGCAGTAATATCATTTTTGAAAAACCAATGTGAACATTTCTTGAAACGAAATATTATCCTACAAGAGAACATGGCTATTGTTCAAATAGCCAGTACATTTCTTACATCGTTTACTTAACATCCTTCTACATTGAATATTAATGTAAAATTTTCAAATTTAAAACAGTAAAATACCCTTTTTTTCTCTGAAAAACATCTTAAACAGCGAAGAAAATGTTGTTTTAAGGTGATTTGTTAATTAAAGATGTACGATAATTACAGTTATTAATCTCTAAACGAAAGATTTATATTTTGAATTATCTTTTACATTTTTGGTGTTTAACAGACTTATTATACTGGGAATTTTATGGCTTCTTAGTATTTAATAAGATCATTTTCCTTCCCCTTTGTCAAATAACATATATACGATTTTTTTTTAATGAGTGTTATCATTTACCTGCACAATATTATTCCTCTTACATCTCTTATTAGTCAATAATATAGTTTCATTTTTCCATTAGAAACATCAATTTTATCTCAGTGGATTCGCTCAAAAAATTTCTAAGTCAATGTAATCAATGTAAAAAAATACAAAAAATTCGACAAGTATAGCAGGTGATCTCTTAGTCTAGGATAAACAAAGAGTTTTTATATCGTTATTGCTCTTTTCCGCAATTGAAACTTCATGATTTTTTTTTTTTATGAATTGCTAATTTTTTGTTCCATTTTTGGTCAAATTTTCATAATTTTTTAACGAGCCGTTTAGCGTCAAAAAAACATTTTCTGAAAACACAAATCGTACTCTAACGCCACTTTAGCGAATGTAATTTTAGAAAAAAATATCTCAACTCATTGTCCATATAATGTTCTATTTATAGGCATAGTTTCATTCTTGTCCGTCAAACAGTATGGCTTGTATCGCTCTCACAAGGTTTGAGATTGATTTATAAGTCAAAATTTTTACATTTTATTGAAAAAAAAATATTTCCTGTTGATATAAAATTTTGAATATATTTTTCGTTTGTTCCATTTGTAACCTCAAAGAGAATGTCAAAATCTCAAAACTCTAGGGTTATTAGTTTAGGAGAAATAAATGTTTTAAAAAAAACGGTTTTTGGCAAAAAAAGTGACTTTCCCATCATGCATAATTCTTCCCAAACAATAGGGATCTTCGTCTAAATGGGGCCCATTTTTGTGTAAAATATCAACTTGATCCATCAAAGATTCTGGACCGTAGCGTGGTAACAAGCAATGCTAACACACGCACCCACCCACCCACCCACCCACCCACACACACACAGACATCATCGTAAAAACTTCATAAAACGACTTCTGGGACCTCAAAACATGTAATTCCGTCAAAATCTCGAGATCGAATTTTTTCACGATCACTATACTTTACTTATAGTAAAGTAAAAGATGTTTAACATCATGTATGTATTTTTTAGAAACTAGAGATTTTCAAGTGAAACAATATTCTTTTATTTATATGTACGAGTTTTTTTTCTAATATGATATAAATATTGGATAGTTTAGAGAACAGTTTTTCTTTAAGACAACATATATTTTATTTAAGACAACATGAAATCTAGCAGAAACATCTTCCTTTAAACTTTTTCGGTAATCATGGCACTCCTGTTCACTACTGTCTTCGATTTTGTGCAACATTTAACCTAAATTGCCTGATGCCTTGCATCATCAGGCAATAAAATAGCAGATCTTAAACATTAGGTTACAAAAGATACAGTTCACTAATTTTATTTAAGATTCCTTTTGTCCTTTCAGTTGAATATTCAGCACTAGGAAATTATTCAAGACTCCAATTCAATTTACCTAGCAAAACCTGATAAAGAAGAGATATTTAAATCGGCTGTTTGATTAAATTTTAAACAATTGTCTAGAGAAAGGAAGAAAAATTGTAAAAACAATAGAACCAACAACCATGCATAATAATGCAACCATGTAACTTCATGAACCAGTTTTCATGAACAGGGTATAGACAATTTCCCATGGCTTAACCAAACATGAAGAAATTGAACATATATATCAAGTAGCCTCATCATTAAGGCATTCTAAAACACTAATTGACAATTTATTGAAAAAAAAACCAAAGAATCCTTGAGAACTAGAGTTGAGAAGGAACCCTTCACGAATAGAAATCTATTGGATGTGCCCTTCAGTCTACCTCTAAAAGATATTCCAGTTATTTTGAAAAAAAAAATTGATATCTCACTTGTTTTTAGTAGTGTTGGTAAATTATTAAACAGCGTTGTCAACAATTGAAAGCATAGGAACGGGAGGTTGTGTTAACAGGATTCCTTATGGAGGTTGTGACTCTTGATATGTTGGAAAAACGGGCAAAAGTTTACTAACTAGAGTGAAGCAACATAAATATTCTATTATGAGGTAAAAAGAGTCAAGCGCTTTGTTTCAACATATTAATTTAAACAATAATTCCATAAAATAGGAATATTCCAAGTAATTGATTTGTCTTTCGTTGCTGTTGAAAGAAACTTAGTAGAAAGTGCCCTAATTAAGCATCATTTTGAAAAACTAATCATGGGCTATTTAGAAAAGAATATAATTCATAGGGCTATTTAGACTAAATGAAATCTTAATTCAATGCATAGCTAACCAAATTAGACCTGTGATTGATTTCAAAATATACGAGTATCTTTAGACATGAGCCTTTGAACATGAGTTTTGGATCGTATTTTCATCGTATATTCACCTCTATTGCAGTTTCTAATTATAAGTGTGCTAGTTTTCTTATTCTTATAGAAAATATGCCGCTGGAGCGTATCCTCGACTGTAACAGTCTTCACATGATCAGCCACAATCTTCTTAAGGACCTGTTCTTCTTCTCTATACTGCGTGGACATGTACACTACATAATAAATAGATACTTTCAAACCAGCCACAGGGTCATATTGGTCTGTTTTAGGGTACATATATATAATTGCTTGAAGTCATTTTTTATGACTACTCTATCAGAATAGTTACTGTTAATTAGCACTTGAGTGGACCTCTCAAGCTCTTCATGTACGCTACTCCAATCACTACAATGATTCAAGACCATGAGCCACTTCTTCATTCCATTCTGAAGCTAGCAGAGGAAGGCAAGGTCAAAGTTGATGAATCTATCAGAGAGGGATTTTAAGGGAATCGAAAATAATTTAACTTTAATGGGAAAGGTAGTTTCCCAGTACTACTGATTCCAATGTTGAGGCAAAGTCCAGAAGCGGCTTGGAGGTTATGATGAAGTAGGGCCATATGTTGTGCAAGCCTGCTGCACGGTGACAGGCCTTGAGGACGCTATTGACCTACCTTGGTATCTTCTAATTGCTCTACTAACTAACCTAACTGCTCCACTTGACTTGCTTAACTCTATATCTAACTCCAGGATTTATTTAGACCTAATTGTTGAAACATTAAATTCATTAGTATGTAAGAACCTGACGATAACGAAGGCCGATTGAAAACTTGTTTCATAGTAGCAAGCAGTTCATAATGCACCATCTACTGTAACAACTGTAACAGATTTTTATCAAACTGTTAGTTCCTTTTTGTATGAAACCTTATTTATTGAGGAACTTCTTCCTTTATTCTTGTAACCAATGTTCCTTGTAAAACTACTATCGAAACTACCACCATCCCAAAATCAGGAAATCACTACCACAAATAGTAACAAATGAGAACAGTTCTACTACATTTAGTGTAGTGTACAATTCCTTTATGTATATATAATAAGATTTCACAATAAACACGTGATATAACAATCAATGATCAAACCACAATATGAAATGAAAAAAAAAAGACTGAAATCTTTCAACCGTAACAAACAGTCTCGTCAGAGTCAACAACCAACTGAAATATTAGATGCAGAAACATCATGGTGAGGGGTTGAGAAGAGTGGGAGGGAAATGAAGTATTCTAAAAGGGTGTAAAGTGCAGCAAAGTACAATAGTCCAGGGAGGGACTGTAGTACTCTATTGTTTCCCAAGGATCCCTCCATGGACTATTGTCCTTTTCTGCTCTTTATACCCTGTTAAAATACCACTCTTCCCTCTCAATTCTCTTAACCCATTACCATGATATTTCTGTATCTACTGTTGTAATTGGATTTTTGACTCTGACTAAGGCCGTCTGTTACGGCTGGAAGATTTTATTTTTTTTTTCATTTTTTTTTTTTTTGGTTTAATCATATATATATTTATATATATATATCACTGATCAAACCACAATATGAAATGGGAAAACAAGAGTAAGATCTTTCAACCATAACAAACGGTTATTGTCAGAGTTAAAAACTCAACTGTGTCTTAGTCTTGTTATTTCATATTAGTGGTTTGATCATTGATTGTTCTTCCACGTGTTTATATGAAATTAATATATATATATATATATATATAAACTTTAAATTACACAAAGCACGAGAGAGAGAAAAGAATAAAAAGAGCATTTACAGAATTTAATATTTTGAACTGTTGTTCGTCGTCAGGAGTAGACTAGAAGAGAGGATGAAGTGAGAGAGATCTCTCCACGTGGAGTGTGCTCTCTTCTAGTAATCTAAAGTAATGTCTCAAATATATTAAAATTGTTGTAAAGATCTGCATGATCTCTAGTCATAACCAAACACTTTTAAAATTAAATGTACTCGTAATTTTTAAATTATGAAAAATAAAATATACAATTGAACTTTTTTCAAGAATAAACCACAATAAATGAATTAAATATACAGTATTCGCCATAATAAGGCAAATATGCAGCATAATAATTAGGAAAATTCAACACAATTTATAAGTGAATACTTTCCATTCAAACTAGAAGTATTTTTTTTTTCTATTTGAATCACTCAGAAACTTTTTTCATTCGTTAATTATAATTTCATTAGAATATAATAAATGAAAAAAAACTAAAATAGTAGATAGATATATAGATAATGAAAATGATAAAATATAATGACATCAATTGATTAAAACGCTGCGTATACTTAATTTTGCTTAATCGTTCTTGAAATGACTTAATTGATTAAATAATTTAGTAGTACTAGTAATTTGGATTAAAAATAATGAAATTTTAATTAATTGCGTGATAAATCTTTGCTATAATTATAGAAGTCATTAAAAAAATATCGACTTAGAAATGCTGACAGACTTACATGCTTTAATGTTGATGGAGTCTTGACTCTATTTAGAGTTGTTTTTTGATGTCTGTGTGTGGAGGCAACTTGGCATGGGTGGTTAAGTTAGTCAGTAGGCAAGAGAGATTGTGAACACGCAACAGGTCATAGTGTTTGATGGTTCTTGTTGATATTATTAAAAAAAAAGTATATATATTCAGTGTAATTTAGATAAGCTATGTAGTTTTAAATCAATATTTACACATGAAAAATCTACTTTATTATGCATTATATGCTTTCGGAGATAATTTACTTTCTTCACAAGAAATAGAAATAACATTTAGAAATTATTAGATACTTAATATTGACACTAATATAAAAAAAAAACAAATAGGCAATTAGTTTTAGTCAAAGTTGTAAATGCAATTACTTATGATTGAATTAAGAAGTTGCGAACATGATGTAATAAATTAATGAAAATAACATTTCTTTAATGATTTAGCTGTGTATTTCTTTTAGAAATTTTACTGAATTTAATACAAAATCAAAACACATACATGTATATACAAAGTATGGTCATTTTATGAATTCAGAAAACTTATTGTTTGATAGTATTCAAACAATTTTTGGCAGTATATACAAACTGTAATAATAATATGTTCTATGGAACGAAAATTTAAACTTGTTAATGAATGGAAAAAAAAGCAAAATTTTCGTCCACTGAAAGAGATGATATTAAGAAAACTACCCTTAAGTCAAAAAAAAAAAAAAAAATTCTACTTAGGGTAAAGGTAACCTGCTCGTCTGGTCATATTTGTTTATATTGACTTAGAAAATTATAAATCAAATTCCAACTAGAAAAATATATCCTCCAGGGGGTTTTTTGTAAAAAACAATGCAATGACTAAAATAGGTTAATTGTAACCTGAAATACGTAAAACCTTTACACTTTATAAAAAAAAAAAAAAAAAAAGATTATAAGATGTTGGCTCCGAGATCTACTCCTCATGAAATGCTAACTTTTAGGAATAGTTGTAAATAATCTGAAAAATCTATCGATATGGAATACTACTAATGTCTGGTTTTTCCACTCTTTTACCTCTCTTTAATGTATCGTGTATCAGAATTACTTGTTATCCCTATAAGGATAGTTGTTATATAATAGATGAATAATAAAAAGATATAATAAATTCTATGAAAAAATATAGATCTCTGATAGTACATGATTATTTCATACCAAAATTGACTGTATTTTTGTATAAAATTGTTTAAAATCAATTGTAAATAAAAAAAATTGATTTAGCAATTTATTAATAGAATGTAAATAAGGTTATATATTATTTTCATGAGAGAAAATGATATAATGAAGTGGAATCTGTAAATATGTGAAAAAAATAGTTATAATGAATAATTTTTCTTCTTCTAACTTTCACATGACCAATAAACTTTGATGGATACGAAACTATAGTCTTTAATTTAATCAACACACAGTTATAGCAGTTCTGCCGTCTAATACCGGTCACCCCCCGCTGCGTTCTCACTATAATATTGATTAAAATATCGACTGTGGATATAAACAAAACTAAAGTTGATCGTAACTCGGTCAGTTCTTCAGGTTAAACCTGAGTCCAGATGAACTTTAGTTTTATATATATTGGTAAATGTTGGTAGCAGTCCTTCCTCTAAACACACATTAAAAATATGACCATATTTTCCTGAAACTTGCTTCTTAATAAGTTTCTCAAGTTTTCTGAATAGAGTTCTTGTTACTATATCAACAGTATATACATGAGTTCATGTTTCTGCTGTCTTCAGCCATTATCAAGACATAACTGAGTTTAAAATAGATTGTTCCTTTATATAAGAGAAGTAAAATGTGTTCAGAAAGTTGGGGGATTAAAGTTGTTATTCTGAATCTTGTGGGTTGAGTGACCTGGTTAGGAGTTTGTTGCCTCTACCCGGAGAGGTCCAGGTAGTTTTAACACTTTCTCACTATTTTCTAACTGGATGTTAATATATGGCTTCGTTTTCTGTATGAGTATGGCTTCTGCTAATTTGAGTCTATGCTGGTCCTATTCTTTTTTTTATTTTTCTAGTTCCTTCCACAAGCGCTTCTCTGGTTAACTTTGTATGGTGGACTTGCTCTGTGTGTTTTTTGGGGGCTCCAGATATCAGGTGCATGGTCAGTCTTCTAGAGAGTGTAGTTGTAGTCATTCCAATGTATGAGCGTTTTTGGGTTTCACAGTCCCCATAATTGCATTGGTACTCGTACGTACACCAGATTTGTTTCTTTCAGTGGAGAGTTTTTGCAGCGGCTGTTATTAGTCACAAAAAGACTACTGATTTTATATATATAAGTCGTTCGACGCTCGGTTAAACAACAACCATGTAGAAATGCTCCTTGTTTTGAATAAACCCTCTTGTCAGAATATTCAGCTCACAGGAGTGTTATATATATAATCTAATTGTCTTTTATTCTCTTCATCTGAGTAAATATTGTTTCAGAAATCTCTATGCGAATGCTTTGTTTATTCGTCTGCAAATTATTTGCTTCTTAGTCATCTTGATAAAGCG
Source organism: Hermatobates lingyangjiaoensis (assembly GCA_026182355.1). Lineage (NCBI taxonomy): Eukaryota > Metazoa > Arthropoda > Insecta > Hemiptera > Hermatobatidae > Hermatobates > Hermatobates lingyangjiaoensis. The sequence continues at coordinate 1,540,716 of JAPFBL010000117.1, read as the reverse complement.
ATTAAATAGAGCAAATAGGAGTGTAAACCCATTCATGATTTCTTATATACTTGGTTTCTAATAAATATAACTATTGTTTATGCCAAGTGATTTCAAATACACTTGTGAAATTTTATGGATTTTAGGTACCACATCAGTGTTGTTGGAAGAAAGATTTCGTGACGAAGCTACAGTTGGACTTCGTGCTTGGAACATGACATCTGTTCACTTCTGGGGTGAAAACCCTGCCGGACTGTGGACAATCACCGTTAAAACGAGAGTAAGTTCGTCTATCCAGTATTTCTCAACAACTTCAATAAACTGTTAAACATTTTTTTCCTTTAGTATAATTTTTTCTTCAGAAAACGATTATACGGCTGGATAGTACTAGATTATTTTTAAACACAAAGTTTCAGAAGTATTTGCAACAAAGTATACTCAATGATAGATATTAGCAAAGCGTATAGATCATAGTTTCTTTTGAAAATACTTGATTAACTAAAAGTGAATAATATACTTTGGTAAATATATACCAATCGCCAGGATCTATTAAGGCAAATAATATAAGAAATTAATTAAGGTAACTGAAAGAAATAATCATAGCAAAATAACAGTTGTGGAGAAGTAATTAGGAAAATATAAGATGAAATAGATAACTGAAGAGGTAGGAATTATAAACACATCCTTCTATTCCAATCATAAAAGAAATATTGAGTTTAATTAGAACATTTAATGGGAATGGTTTGAACTATTCTTTTAAAAATTGGCCAGATATATAAGTATATGTGTAAGAATTTAGTTACTTAAACAAGATTGTTACGTTAAGTGTAATATACCAGATATTCCAAGTCATGTGAATATTTTTAAAAGAACATCGTAATCTTGTTGGTAAAATTTTTCGATCACAGATCAAAATAAATTGAGTTACTGTTCTCAGCCATACACTAAAAAAATGATGTTTTTTTAACACAAAAGGTGAAATCTCAAGTAATGTGTATTATTTTTTATTGTGACATCAAATATTTACATTTGGGCATAATTTTCAGATTCATAACTTAGTATCGTAAATGTTATTACTGTCAAAACTCAGGGAAGAAATAAGTCTCTAATTAACTTTTACCAGATTTGTGCGAACATTAAATAAAATTATTCAACTCTGACTGAGCATGAAATACTCGTTCTTACAAATTAGTCACTGTGAATAAATTAATGTTCAATTTAATAATCTTTCATTAAGATGAATTATTTTTTTTCATAATAAAGTATTAATAAATATACTACAATATTTAGAGTGGTTATATATATTTCCACTTAACTCAGATGCTGACTGGCCATGGGAATTTTGAGAAATATTTACACAGTATGGGTAAAGTTGATAGCCCTCAATGTAAGCACTAGTTGATCGGGGGAAAACGACGATGCAGAGCATACCATCTTCTTCTGTGCTAAATGGGGAGTGATGTGCCAGGAATTAATAGAATCACTGGGTGAGGTCACTCCAGAGACCATAGTTCAAAAGATGCTACAAAATGAAGAAAGCTGCAAACTTTGTAGAGGCGGTTCTCCGTCATAAGAAGAATGAAAGTGTGAGGCAAGGGCAATGATAATTCATAGGTGAACGAATGGGGACAAGAAGGTGAATCCTATTCAGGAGGACTAAGGCACCGGCATGAAGTAATGTGCAAACGGTTTCCGTGTCGGGTATTGCCAGGAAATAGAATGGGGTTTTTTAGTGGGTCGGGACCCCCAACCCCACATACCCTAAGCAAGACGTCTTGCTAAGGGATCTGATGAACAGATTTTTCCACATCTTACGACGAAAAAAAAAAAATATATATATTTGTAAAATGTGGTAGCAGTCTTTTCTTTAAGCACATATTATTAAAAATATAACCATAGTTTGCATAAACTTGCTTCTTAATATGGTTTTCTGTCCTCCTAAATAAGGATTTCATTATCGCATCTAAACTAGAAAAATACTTACTACAGTCAACATGATAAACTCTTTCTTAAAGCCATCTTAGGGGCAAGAATTATTCTCATTTTTTTTTCCTTTTGCATAAGCAAAGTAGAGTTAATTAAAAGGATTAAGGTTCAAAGCTGGCGGGTGAGTGGCGTAAGGGGTCGCTGTTACTACCTGGGCCGGTAGTAATTATTGGGGCCTTGTGTTCCAAATAATTTCACAATTTTATGGCTGGTCTCTAACTGTATATTGACATGTAGTTTCTTTTTTTGTATGCATATAGCTTCAATAATTTTAAGTCTGTGATTTATATTTATTTTTTAATTATTTTGATACCTACTGCAATAATGTCTCTTGTTAATTTCGTGTTGTGATTTGCTCCATGTATTTCTTGAGAGCTCAGATGCATTGTGATTCTCCTTCACAGGGTAGTAATGATTATTTTAATGTACGAATAATAATTTCGGTCATCACATTCACCGTAGATATATGTGTATTCGTACACTATATTAGTTTCTTTGAGTGGAGTGTTATTTATTTGGTTGTTGTTTTTCATAAATAGACTGCTGATTGTGAAACTTTTATAGTAAGTAATAAGAGAAACTCTGTCCTCATTCACTTAAGTCACTCACCCCCAGCTTTGAATAAACAACCTTAAGACACTCTTAACTGACTCTACTCTACTTACATAAAAGGAAAAATATTTGAGTATCATTCTGTTCCCAAGAATGGCTCCAGGAAGAGGTGAATTATGTCAACTATAGGAAGTATGTTATTTAGTTTAGATGCAATAACGAAATCCTTATTCAGGAAGCCAGAGAAACATATCAATAAGCAAGTTTCCGCAAACTACAGTTACATTCTTAGTTATATATATATATATATATATATAAACTAGAATTTAAAAAAGAGCACATAGAAAGGAAACCACTGAACTCACTACTATATTTCCATGTCCTCGTCTTCAGGAAAAGAAGTGAATCGCTCCAAAGGCTGATAGCGACTGACTTGGCGTTCGAACTGAAGCACTCAAACAGTGTAGCCAACTTTCGGAGGAAAGGTAGACAGGGAAGATAAAGAAATAAAAGCCAAATAAAAATTAAAAAAAGAAAACATTTAACTAAAATAAAATTAAAAGCTGATAACAACTTTAAAAAAAAAGAAAAAAAATCAACGATTGAGGTTAAGCCCAGGAGCCGATCTACCGCCCAGAAGACTAATAAGTGCTTCTTCTGAAGCTCTCAGAGTACTTTCGAATTAGTCTGGTCAATCTGCCTCAGGACCTGTACACGGAAACAGTCATTAAAACTGAGTCCGTGAGAGCTGGCATGAGTAGCAACGGGAAGGTCACTGCGTTTGCCAACGGATGACCTGTGATTATTCATACGCAGGCTTAGCTTGGTGGAAGCCAAACCCACATAAAAAGAATCACACTGGGTGCAATCCAAACGGTAAACGCAGTTACCAGAGGTACAAGAGGTCTTGTGAGAGATAGGGTACGTGCGTTTACTATAGACAGAGGTAAAGGAAGGAACAGGATTGATGATAGGACAAGTAAGACATCCACGACGTCCACATTGAACCATACCACCAGCAGTTTTTGGAGGCTTAGGAGAAGAGATGTGAGAGAAGATAGATTGAAGATTAGCAGGTTTGCGATACATTAATGGAAGGTGGCTCACTAAAGACTGAAGAAGTACAGGAGGAAGAAGAAAGTATAGGGAAAAACTCCCTGACAACTGCACCCAGCCTATGAGCACCAGGAAAATAAGTGGTGATGAGGAAATTAGAGTCACTGCGATCCCTCCTAGGACCTGAATTATGATGAACGTCTGCAGGGACTATACGCTTGTTAATGAAATTAGAAGGATATCCTCGATCAGAAAATTTCTGTTTCAATAAATCTATTTGGAAGGAACGATCTTTTATTCTGCTACAAATTTTATGGAGGCGTATGGACAGTGATCTGGGGATAGCTTTTTTTACGTGGGAGGGATGACAACTATTGAAATGAAGGTACTGCTGGGCGTTAGTAGGCTTGATATGGACAGATGTAGAAAGATGACCCCCATCGTAGGTGACGCTGACATCCAAAAATGTAATAAGGTTATTGGACACTTGATGAGTAAAGGAAATAGATGAAGAGAAGGAATTAAATGACGTAAGGAACTGATCTAACTCATGCTTACCATGGGGCCACAGGAAAAAAATATCATCTATGTAGCGTACGTAAAGGATGGGGAGGAGATTGCGATATATATATATATATTTCACATAAACACGTAAAATATCAATCATTCATCAAACCACAATTTGAAATGGGAAAACAAAACTAAGATTGGGTTTTTGTCATATATATATAACACTACGGTAGTGTACGAATACACATGTATCTACGGTGAGTGTGATGACCGAAAACATTCATACATTAAAATAATCACTCCCACCCTGTCAAGGAGAATCCGAATGCATCTGATGTCTGAAGCTCTCAAGAAGCTCATGGAGCAAATGTTAAGACAACACGAAATTAACAACAGACATTATTGCAGTAGGTATTAAAAAAATATATATATTTTTTTTTCAGTTGGGTTTTTGACTCTGACGAAGACCGCTTGTTACGGTTGAAACATCTTAGTCTTTTTTTCCATTTCATATTGTGGTTTTATCATATACATATATATATATATATATATTTGTAAAAGTTGGGAGCAGTCCTTCTTCAATACATGCTTTTAAAAACTGGATGTCTGTTTCCACTTGATTTAATTTCGTCTTATATTTTTCCAAAATACGAAATTTTTTCTTCAACTCAGAACTCAACTTAAAAATTAATTCACCATAATTTCTTGTTTTATTATTGAACATGTTTCGGTGTACGTTCACCATCTTCAGCAAAACACACGATTAATTACAATTACCTTAACAAATGAATCTAATAGTTAAATTACATTTCAAAAACAATGAGTGAACATGTTAACTAAGGTTACACTGACAGGTTAGGGGTTGTCAGTGTTGGCAAAACTAGCCCTAGGTTTCCAAACAAGCGCAACGGGTTGGCAAAATTACCTTTTTGATCGTTCATTCTAGGAGCTTTTTCTAGTATGAACAGCGCTTCTAATATCCTGAGTCTTCTTCCGTCCTTTTCTTTTGCTATAATTCTAGTATTATTCACCATAGTTTCCCTCGAAATTTTTGTTTTGTGAATCTTTTGTAAGTGTTCTTTGGGGGCTCCTGAAACCAGATGCATCGTCAGCCTCTTAGAAAGGGTAGTAGTTGTTGATCCTATATATGAGTATTTTTGGAATTCACAGTTTCCCAGTGGACTTTTGCTAATTTTTATATGTGCAATTTGGAGAATAGAATTTTGAAAGCTGATAAACCATACAAACCTAATATATATTGTCGCTATGTAGACGATTGTTTTCTAATAGTTAAGGACCTAGAAATGCTAATGGAAATAAAAAGAAAATTCGAAGAGAAGTCTGTGCTGAAATTTACCCATGAGGTAGCTGTAAACAATAAAATTAATTTCCTGGATGTACAGATATCTGCAAATGATGGTGAGTTATCAACAGCGATGGTTTTCAAGCCAACACACAGCGGTATATACCTCAACAACAAGAGTGAATGTCCCTCAAGATATAAAAATGGCACTATTAAAACACTGATAGACAGAGCATTTAAAATCTCGGCTGATTGGGAAACCTTCAACAGAGCGATAGAAAATTTAAAGCAGGTTTTTATCAACAATGGCTACAAGAACAGTGAATTTGATGAACTCTTAAAAACTATATTAATCAGAAGAAAGAAAAAAATGAGGGAGATGAAGTAACAAAGCAAACTACCTACAAGATATACTATGAAAACCAATTTTCGGACAGCTATAAAACAGACGAAAGAATAATTAAAACAATATTAAAAAACAATATCAAGGTTAAAAAGCAAGAAGACAGGATCCAGCTTATTATTTTCTATAGGAACAAAACCACCACGCAACTGATTATAAGGAACCAGCATGAAAAGAAACAGCCGCTGAAACAAACGAACCTAGTATATGAGTTTCAATGTACACTGGGAAACTGTGAATTCCAAAAATACTCATATATAGGATCAACAACTACTACCCTTTCTAGGAGGCTGACGATGCATCTGGTTTCAGGAGCCCCCAAAGAACACTTCCAAAAGATTCACAAAACAAAAATTTCGAGGGAAACTATGGTGAATAATACTAGAATTATAGCAAAAGAAAAGGACGGAAGAAGACTCAGGATATTAGAAGCGCTGTTCATACTAGAAAAAGCTCCTAGAATGAACGATCAAAAAGGTAATTTTGCCAACCAGTTGCGCTTGTTTGGAAACCTAGGGCTAGTTTTGCCAACACTGACAACCCCTAACCTGTCAGTGTAACCTTAGTTAACTTGTTCACTCATTGTTTTTGAAATGTAATTTAACTATTAGATTCATTTGTTAAGGTAATTGTAATTAATCGTGTGTTTTGCTGAAGATGGTGAACGTACACCGAAACATGTTCAATAATAAAACAAGGAATTATGGTGAATTAATTTTTAAGTTGAGTTCTGAGTTGAAGAAAAAATTTCGTATTTTGGAAAAATATAAGACAAAATTAAATCAAGTGGAAACAGACATCCAGTTTTTAAAAGCATATATATATATGGACAAATATAGTTCAATATAGAAAAAGAAACATACAGAAATTAAAAGCACACACTTAAAGTCTCTAATTTTTGGTTTGAACCGTCTTCAGGAGAGATAAGAGAGGGAAACCAAGCCCACTGGTTTAGAGACGGTTTGAGACTCAACTATATTTATATATATTTATTTACCCAATATAAATATATATATATATATATATATATATATATATATATATATATATTCTTTGGACCACCTGCTTGGACATAAACAATGCCACAGATGGTGTCGAACATTATCCTTAATTAGAAATGTAAATTAAAAGACAACGATTCATATAAGTGCTAAGGTATATCAAAGAGTCATTGGTAATAAATAAGTTAACATAGATCTATGAAAATAAATAAAATAATTAAACAAACCTCTTATATAAATAAACAAGAAAATATATTAACAGTAATTTAGAGAATTTGTCCACAATTAGAGGTAAAACAACAATCAATCTCTTCTTTACATAACTTTAAATAAGTTTATTTTAACCACATTGGCTACTTTTGTCAGTGATACCTAACGTGACTACCACGTTTGACGTTACGCTCGCCCTCCGCTTTCCTATGTCATTTGTGGGCAATTATTATGTCCACTGTCATTATGTCAGTCTTCAATTATATGCTCAACCACCACAACAGCTCTACATTTAGGACCGTTTGGATTTCTCTCCTCGGATATTATGTACCATGTGTGAGACGAGTGTCATCTATGTGAAATCGATCTATTGTGACACTCTGTGCTGTTGAGTGTTGTTCTCCGTGTTCCACTGATTTCGACTATTTTTAGTACTCAACAAGACTATTTTTTTCAATATTTTTTTTTTATTATTACCCTTCTGATAACATCAGGTAGCATAGAAATTCATTTCTGGGTCATGTTTCAACTATAGACTCTGCAGTACTGCCTACAACTTTGTTCACTTTTATGCCAACGTTGTTGGCAGACTAATTTTATAAGTTTTTCTTAATCACTTTATATTTCAAATCTTTTGAAGATTTTAATTTTGAAGAGTCATTCAATTCAAAAGCAGACAGAGCTAAAACACATTTAGAATGAATCAGGTACATTAATGTACCCTAATCATGAGTGCTTTACATGTGACCATAGGTATAAAGGCTTTAAAGTACTCTGGCATTACGAGGAAGAAGCCAGGACTGTGTTGTCTCACTAGGATGTATGGTGTAACATACTTCTACAGAGATTCTATAACCTCATAGTAGACAAATGTATCATAATCATTATGTAATTCTTTTATAACATTCTGTATATTTCGGGTGGAGAATCATATTTATTTGTTTTTTAGATTAAGTATGAGTACAACAGTTACGTTTAGTATTCTTCAGAGTGATATACCTCAGAGGTTCATAGAGTGATACCTTATCGGTTGCATCGGTATAATACACCTATGCTCTATAGATCTTCTACTTACTTGTCATATTTGTGTCTTTAGATTAGTGTGTACTCTATGAGTTTTCCCTAAAATGCATCGAGTAATAAGTACTTAGATTTAGATCATAATGCTTCCAGGTAGGTAAGCTCAAACAAATCCCTTCTTAAATGCTGGGTAATTACGCCCACTGAGCACCTAGGGATTTAGATGGGCCGTTCCTGAAGGATTCAAGTGTTATCTGTAATATCTTCTTGCTAATAGAATTTAGAGCCCTGAGTAAGTGGCACTACCATACATATGAAGCACAAGACTGCTCTTTTGGAAGTATATATAGGGTTAGGAAATGGTTTATAAAAATGTATGCACTGGCTCATTTTTACTTATATGGTTAATCTCAAAGTATAATTACTCCTTTTAACATATACACCACCCTTATCAAGTTTAAAATATTTCACTATTGGCAACCTGTTGATCAATATAATCAAACCATATTAAGATAGAGTAAAAAGTCAGGCCTGTAAAACAAACAATTTCTCTTTATTTGACTGTTGTTCCAGCCATGAAGTATTTTCGCTTGCTACATGGCTTTCGTTACCTACAAAAGCACTTACAAATCGACTTAAATTTTGAGACTAGAAACCTTGTAAACCTTGTAAACCTTGTAAACCTTGGATACCTTGAATTATTATTGGAACCCTTATATCGCTGTTATTTTTTTATTGTTTTGTGCTGCTATGATTTTGTGCTCTTCATAGTTGAGATGGTAGTAACAACCACAGATATCGATCCTCCATTAATGAAACACAAACATATTAAAATTCAATGTAGACAATGAACATAGATGTAGACAAAGTTCAATAGTTTATTTGGTGTAAATGCTCATATAATTGCAGACAGAGTCTTCAATACTGATGCGGTAATGTTTAAAAATAACTAATGAGTGTATTTTAGAAGGAAGAGATGGAATCTAACTATGTGAAGTGGGAGGGGGCGGTGCGTCGATGTCTAGTGGAGCTTTACGGCACGAGCAGACCTCCTCACCACTACCTGGCTGGCCCCAGATCCTACCTGCCCTTCACTCTCAGCCAGACGGCCTAAAGGCAAACCTATCTCAGCTGCAGCCTACACTCTTGACTTCAGATCGTAAGTGAATACGAGAGTCGACCATTTAGACATGTATCAGCAACAATCAATCTAAAAAAAAAATATGAATCTTGTAACAAACAATCCATCTATCCATAAATCAGAATTATATAAGTTTCATACGCTTTTAATAGCTTGGAATAAGTTAGGATCAATTTCAATTTTAGGTTTTTACCATATCTAGCATGAAGTTCTTGGTTTGCTCTATTGACCAGTAATCATTTCAGTGGCATTTCTGGAAAAAAAATATTAACTAATAATAAAACAAAAAATTTCACAAAATAACATGTAAAGAAAGGATCCAATTATAGATCAAAGAGAATCTTGATTTTGGAAGAGAAAGTAATATTCATTGCTATGTCTGGGTTTATGTGTGCAATGTAAATTATGTCAAATTCATGCATTTCATCATTACCACAGAGGTTAGTATTATTAATATTACACATATAATCTACCGTCTCACCTCGTGAGACGACAGCTACGGCAGTAATGTACGAGGTGAGACAGTAGATTTTATGTTTAATATTAGTAAATTATGTCCATCTTATATGAGACGATTGCTTTTTATTTCGATTAGTTTACTAAAATTAATATTTTCGATCACAAAATAATCAAAAATGTACTTGTATTTTAATATTTTGAAGACGATTTTTATCTGAAAAATATAACGGTGATATGATAAACCTGAGTTTTTATGAACAGGAGAGTAATTTTAATACTAAACTAGCAATAGTGGGCCCGTGGTGACTCACCGGCTACATCAAATAGTATCTGAGGTGTTAACATAACGTTTCAAAGACACTCATGGCAGTTTATTGCGCAAAATTTCATTATTCCATCCTGTTGTGGAATGAACTCTTCATCGATATCTTGGTAAACATAATTAACATAAATAATACTCAGTAAATAGATTTGGTTGTCGTACTCTTTGCTTTGGTCATGGGAGAATACTAAACCACATATAGATTAGTTTTCTCCAATAGTTGTTAAAAATTAACAAATTATGGTGATTATCAAATTCTACTGGAACTATACAAAAAAAAAGAAATATTATTCGTAATGATTATAAATAAATTACAATTCAATTATAACTAATAACACAATTACTAATCACTTATTTTGTTTATAAGAAGTTTGTTTTACTAGTTTGCTCGGAAATGTAATTGAGTTGGATTATGCATCAAACATATTTTATTAATGAACTGTCTATTAAAAGCTTCTAAAACTAGTTTAACACCTATTATATTTCATTTTAAGGCAGAATTATGTAAACCTTATCCAATGTGTTAAGTTGTATTATGACTTTCACACTACGACACAATAAGACATTATAACTAAGACTCTAAACTTTAAACCTTTCCCTCAATAGAGTTTTCCTACCTTTATATTACTCAATAATGCTTTGTATTAATTTTGCTTTACAACATTTCTCATATTAACAACAAATTTCATGTGTTCTGTTCAGATATGTTTTGTTTTCTAAAGAAATAGAATAACAACAGAAGTACCCACAGTTCAGTGTGTTAAGAAAAAATAATGAAGTACTCATTAATTTTAAATTTTAATTTTAAAAATTAATGAAGTACAAAAAACTATAAGAACAATTTTCAAAAAAAAAAAAAATTCTTACAAAGTCAGTGGAAGCGGCATATTATGTCAATATGATCTGCCAAGAGATACGCATGTGTGCCTGTGACGGAGGAGGGAGTAAAAAACTTGATTTATATCTTATTTTGGTTAAATGAAATTCATATGTATAAAATATAATATAATTTTTAAAATATTAATATAATATAATACAATAATAATAAATAATATAATTATATAAAATATAATTTTTTAGTTCAAACACTTAAAAAAATACTAAGTTATATGAATTCTATGACATTGATTTTTGATTGATAAATTATTGAATTCAATACTTAAATATTACACTACATGATCATGTTTGGTCATAACTATAATAACAGCTTACCGATATTTCCCACCATAACTTTGAAAATATATATACTGTAAATATTATATGAAGTATAGTAATCGATTACCTTTTCTTAACACAGTCAACTGCAGATACGATAGAAACAGGCACATTATAATTCTATATTTTGAAGTTCTTCGTCATCAAGAGGTGAAGAGTCCTGCATGTAGGCAGGGTACCTGCTACACACACACCTCTGTCTCAGATCAGGACTGTAGATCACAGTGCTACACTCTAGCACTGTGACTGAGTCACCGCTCTGCCTTCCTGTGGTCTTCATTTTAAAAACCTTTTTTTATTTAAAAGTCAGTTTCACCATTATCTTGTAAACGTACCCTTCAACCCTGCTAATATATAAATGCGCCTACAAAAATAATGATAATGATACATAAAAAAAACATCATTATTAATTCACAATAATTAGTTATTCAGGATAGGAAATGAAGAATTATTAAGACTGTACTTTTGTCTACAGGTGATTCAAGAAAGGCACTAGTTGAAAAATGAATAACAGTATTCTTCCTCCACAGTCAAGTATATCAGTCTGATTTTTATTATTGTGTCAATGATACGATTATGAGCTTATAACCCTGACTTCAAGTCACTCAATCGCAATGTTTTGAAGTATTAATCATATATTTTTATACTTTTTATTTCCTTCATCGTAGTCCTCATTTTTGATGAGCTTAAAATGCTTCATGTAACATTTCTTTAGCATTTTGTTTTGATGAGTAAAATTAAAATGTATTATCAATTTTGTAATTTCATCATATGAATAATATCAACTCATTATAGGTAAAAAATATTCATGTTTCTTATAAATATATATATTTGTAATGTACATTATATAATGCTACAAATATAGGTTGATAATATTAATACATTACTTTTTTTCTCAAAAGAAGAACAGTGTACAAAGCGATAAAGATATGTATTATATAAAGTTCCCTTTACCATGACTAGATCCAGTTTTAAAATATTTCATTTGTCGGCTTTATAGTAATCTCTGACAGCTGAAACACAATAATTATTTAATTAACTTTAAATATAATAACTGGTTCTAATTATTATAAATAAGTTATAATGTATTTGTGATAAGTCTATGTGCTTAATAATTTAAACTTTTATGAAACTTCATTTAAAATAACTTCGAACTGTTGAATAAAGAAGATCTTGCAAGTGAAACATTAAGACATATGAAGAGTACAAGGTGAGTGTTCAGGATTATTTGCTATGATGTTCCACTGGAGATGTCAGTATTGGAGAAAATATTAAGGCATATGAAGAGTACTAGGTGAGTGTTCAGGATTATTTGCCATGATGTTCCACTGGAGATGTCAGTATTGGAGAAAATATTAAGGCATATGAAGAGTACTAGGTGAGTGTTCAGGATTATTTGCTATGATATTCCACTGGAGATGTCAGTATTGGAGAAAACATTAAGACATATGAAGAGTACTAGGTAAGTGTTCATGATTATTTGCTATGATGTTCCACTGGAGATGTCAGTATTGGAGAAAACATTAAGACATATGAAGAGTACTAGGTAAATGTTCATGATTATTTGCTATGATGTTCCACTGGAGATGTCAGTATTGGAGAAAACATTAAGACATATGAAGAGTACTTGGTAAGTGTTCAGGATTATTTGCTATGATGTTCCACTGGAGATGTCAGTATTGGAGAACCAAATACTGACTAGTCTTTATACATTTGGTACTTTAACAGAAGGTTCAACTTATAAAAGTCTGAACTGCATCTTTAAGTTTTAAAAAAAAATAAATGAAATTATAATTATAATATCATAAAACTTTGTAGTGGATCAATAAATAATAGAACTAATACATTTTCAGTCAAATTAAACGAATGATTGTTATATTTTTACGTGACAAGTTCAAGTTTAACAGTTATAAGGAATATGTAATCATTATATAAAAGTCTGAGAACTTGTCACTGAACTAATAGTTGTATTTTGTGCAACAACTCCCTATCAAGTACTCCAATTTTAATTTTTTTTTTACAAGTAATGTATACAATAAGACATAATTGTGTGAATGAATACATCTAGAATTGCGAGAAGAACGGGTTAAAATTCGTACCAATAGTAAGGTTCAGAGTAAAATTGGGACAGTTCGTACACAGAAATAAATATCTCTGTCTTATGAAGAGAGTGTCCACTTAAAAGTCATGGTGTTCATTGATCTTGTAGTGTTAAGTCATATATGTACGACCTAATATCAATAGGTCCAAATTCATAACTACATCTACGAGTGTCCTTATAGCATGCATTAGGAAGATGGTTTTAGCTGCAGAAGGTTGTAATGAGCTGTCACATTTTTAATATATGTGTGAGATATTTGATGTTAATCATAATTTTCAAAAACAAACGATATTATGACTTCATTTATGTAGAACGGTCTATTACAATAGTTGCAAAGAGGGAGTTATGTAAGAAAATAACTGGTATGAGTAAACTATGAAGTCTAGTGGATAGAGACTAGATAGATAGAGATCGCAATGTTGAATCAAATAGTGAATCCAGTCAATATTTGTACCATCAACGATTACAATATATTTATGACAAGTAATTATTTTAATTTATATTTGAAAAAAGAAGTTAATAATATTTAAAAGAATTTTATTACATAGGTAATCCCCTGATGTGATGATAGCTAGAAAGTATGACGTCCTAATCATCACAATGTATTACTGTAATACATATATGAGACTATAGAATATGTTATTATTAATAGAAATAAAGGGGTTCAACAGTAAATTATAGGAAGCCCATTCTATTAATCCAAACAGCACACATTCATAGAAATAACCAATGTTTCAATACTTCAAATTTAGCGGGATGTCATTAAGTATCCAAAAACATGTTAAATACACTTAGCTACCAAACACAAATAATGGCCTGATATAAACAATGTTGACTCGGCTAGTGAATCACTGTAGCCACTGTACCATGCCTTAGTTATATCATTCTCATTATTGTGTCTAGCTTGCCACTACATGCATGAAGTTGGTGTTATTGTTGCATTGACCTCTGAAGTAAACAGTATCGTCTTCCCATTAAGTTTCCTGTGGTTCAGATAGGACATGAGTCTTAAATTGGACGCTGTAATTGAAGGATACAATACTGTTTACACAGATAGTCTCTATTATAAACCTCTCTCTATATTTTGACTGTATATTAGAGCATTTGAGTATTTGAAAGACATTAGTTAACAAGTTATTTCTGGAGTTTATTATACTAAAGATCCTGTTTAGTTATAAATCAATCATTTAGTTATAAAATAATTTCAAATTGTGTAATAGTGAACAACATGTAAGTAAAACATTAAGTCATATGAAGAGTTCAATATAACGTGTTTAAAATTATTTTCTGTGTTCTTCTACAAATAAATTCTTGGAGAATCAAAGACGGACAGTAAATACACAAAACTTTTACATATATGATAAGGAATTACTACAAAATATAATTCTTTCAAGTATGATTCATTCAAAATCAAATGATTATCTACATATGTCATCAGAATATAATAGTACAGATGTTATTTGTAAGGAATACTTTCGGGTATGTTGGAAAGTAACATCCTATTGAAAAAAAAAATTACTAATACGATGGTGAGAGGCCACGTGCAGTTTGCTGCAGTAAGAATGTTAGACAAAAGAGAAATAATAGTAGTTAGTTAATCAAAAAAAATGCTATACTTTACAAACAGGTAGAAAATAATTTAGAGATGAACCAACTTTTATATGTTTTCCACCTGTATGGAAATGTTTTAAAATAATTCTTTTCACGACTACCAACATAGCTTTTGTTTTATTTGTACTGAATTTGCGAGTAAATAAATTATTTTTTTAAATTTTCTTCAGAAGTGAAAGTTTTAACAGGAATATAGTTTTTTAAATTTTCTAAATATCCAGGCTCGGTAAAGTTAACTTGCAATCTTAAAATTAGAGACTAGAATTAAATTCTAAAAACAATACAACCACTAAGAAGGTACAATACTTAGCCAAAAACTAAATTATACAAAAATAAACATATACGCAAGGCGATGTTGGATCATCATGATAGTTATGAATGAGTGAACCAGGTGAAACTCGGTTTTAAATTGAGTTATATTACTATACTGAGTTTAATACTATACAATGTATTAGTGCTTATTTTTTACATAGTTTTTATTATTGTTATTATTATTATTATAGTTTTACTTCTAGGATGTTTGGCATTCATTTGAATCCTTTTCTTACCAGTACGGTATGTGTTCAATTCATTTTTTAATTTCCTTTTAATTTTTTTATGATGTTAAGCTAGTGACAACTATTAAAATTAAATTATAGCATATGCAATAATAGTTTTAGCTATTAATAATAATTTAACTGTTAATGGTTAAAATTGGGTACGCTGTGATAATACTGGAAATATCTGTTGGTTGTGGGTTAGCCGTGTGATAGGGTCTTTGTTACAACGAAGATTTTTCGTTTTTGTGTAAACCACTCTTACAACTACCACTAAAACAGTGTTTAATTTTACCATTGATAGTCAGGTTATGTCTGTACATGCTTGTACAAACTGAAACATTGAATGATACTTTTAGTCAGGATTTGTACCTTCAAGGATATATCACACCTGTAAAGTTCTTGACCTACTGTGCTACTTTTTAAGACTGAATATTTCAGTAATAATCACTATCAAAAATTTAGTTTTGCAAAGAATAATGGTCAAGTTTCAGAGAAAACGTTAATATAAATAGCCCCAAAATTTAATCATTTGTGTCATTTCACAAATAAGAAGTCATTTAAATTTTTTTTTTGGAGATCTCAATAATGCCAAGTTTTATTCTTTAATTTCCAGTTGTAATTACTTTAATGTCACCATGACATGTGTTGTATTTATATTGGCATGCAAGGAGAAAAATGAACTTAATATCCTAAAGAACAAATATTTTCTTCTTTCCTTGGGGTACGGAAAAAAATCGTCATAAATATACCATACTGGCCCTTGAAGTTTAATGACAAGAGAAATTTGAATTTAATAAGTGAGAATTATAGTTGCATTTACTGTAAAATTGAAAACAATATAATTAATGAGTAGGTATCCGTTATTCTCAAGGCTAAAATTTAGAAAAGGAGAACTTCGCTTTAAAAAAACATATTCAATTTTTTAAATTGGATTCTTGTTGATCTCTACATAGAATACAGATGTTCAACGAAAAGCAACTTGCGCATTTATTTATATATTAAGGTATAAAACTTTAAATTACCTTGTTTAAATTAATGTAAAACAAATTGCCGATAAAAGTACTTTGTTTGAAAAATTTTGAATCATGCTTAAAAGAAAACAAAGTTGCACGTTGTAAATTATTTCAATTTATTCGTTCAGAATTATATTAAATTTAATTTTACATTTTTACTACTACAAATTTTTCCCTGATTTTTAAAAATGACTTAACGGTTACTGATGTGACGAAAGTTGGTGTGATTTGTTTTCAACTCTATTCAACTGTTGTTACTGACGTTATTTACTTTAGTAAACAAGAATACTGACCAAAACTGAGTCCTTTGAGGATAGTGCTGTAACTACAGCGTCAGCTATATCTTCTGATATGAGGTAAGGATTCTTCATTATTTCTGATATCACGCTTTCAGGAAAAATATCAGTATTTACTAACCCGGGGCTAATACTCTGAAAGAAAAAAATATATATGATTCATTAAGACACACCTAGAATATAATTCAATCAATGTATACTCAAACAATAGTGCTTCACCTTCAATAAATATAATAACTTGACTTATGCAATAATTATTTGTTCTATTAACTAATAATTGGAAATTTTCTTTTCAATGCAGCTGACTTACATACTCAAGGTTTCAGTCAATTTGGTGCATCATTACAATAAATACCAATACAAATGATCTAAACAATTTTAGTCAACTATAGTTATAATATGTTTTTAAGGACAGCAAACATACGTATAACAATCAAGTATAATAACTAACAAGGTTAAATTTAGAATAAATGCACCAATATATAACTAAAAAAAAAAAGACTTTGTTTATATTTTTGACGCCATTTGTATTTGTTTGCTTCATAGAGGAAATGACACCTTGTTTGGTTGCAATACAGATGCTTCTGGTAATGATGCCGAAAATATCAAACAAACCAAATAAATGAAAAAAAATAGAATCTTTTGTACCCTTCGCTCTCACTCTTCTCAACCCCTCACCAGATGCTTTCTGCATCTAGTGTTTCAGTTGGGTTATTGCCTCTGACGAAGACTGCTTGTTACGGTTAAAAGATCTTAGTCTTGTGTTCCCATTTCGTATTGTGGTTTGATCATTGATTCTTAGTACCAATCAATAATTTGAATATAACACGTAAATCAATCAATAATACGTGAATATATATATATATTCACGTGTTATGAATATCTTATTATATATATATATATATATATATAACAGCTTCATGTGAACACACGTGAAATAATATATTCAATGAGGTCAAACCACAAGTACAGAAGCATGGGAAATTCAATTTTTTTGTTAAATAAACAGATATTACTCTACTTGAATAAAGTACAGTATTCATATTTCAAAAATTACGTGTCGTAGACTTCCGAAAACGTTTTTCTACTTACCATATTGCTGAACAAATTTTTATGAGATCGTTTAGCATAAACAGTGGCAACTGTTATTCTTCAAGTCTTGCCTTTCACCATCTATCTTCAAAGTCTCAAGTCACCTTTAGATCATTGATTCATAATATATGATATACGATATTATCGATATCACATATATACTACACGTGTTTATGTGAAATATAGGTATCTGGAAACACCATCAATCGAAGTTTGTCTAAGCTTTATAGTAAGATGATATACTTTTTCACTGTGACTAATATAAACACTTTCTACATCCAAGTTTAATGAGTACTTAGTTTTCAATGTTATTTCGCAGGTCTATAGTTTTTAATTAAAAGCTTGATCCCCAGTCAGGTATATCTGCCGAGAAATGTCGAGAGGATTGATAATCCATTGTAACAATGCAAACTCAATGAGGTCTTTGAAGTCGTGATGATCAGTGACAATCTAAACAGTCCACATGCAGATTTATGACTTCGTTAACTAGTAGCTAAATGGTTACTGTTTTTTCTAGATAGTTTCATATTCTGCAATCTTTGAAGGTGACACAGATCTTGTTGACGATACTTCTAAACTTCAGTTTGCGGTGACTCCCTCAATTCCTTACAAAGAGCTTCGTCAACTTCCCTATTAAGCTTTTCAGTTTGATGACAATGCACAACAATTCGTACAATGCGTTATAACTTGTTCTAGTGCTAACTATGTTTTCTTCTAAGTAAGTTACGGATCATTTGAATTCTGACTAGTCATATTTTTATAAATATTGAAATAAGTTCGTCTCCTGAGCCCTTAAAAGATTCGTCAATTCCTAATTCTTTAAACAATGACACAATTCGTACAATCGTCGAAAGCAGTTCCTCTACTATATTTTCTTTAAGTAGTTACGGTCATTTAAATTCTACTTCATTTTCTTCACTACAACTGATGAAATAACGATCGTTCATTGGAGCCGACATTTATTTTATTGATTGCGTTAATAAAAACTTGCAAAGACCAATGCAGTTCGATGCCTTAGATATATTAAGGTACATCGATTTATTAATATCGATATATGTATATATATATATATGTTTATATACTAAGGTATATATTTAGATATATTAAAATACATTAAGCTATATGCAAAGGACATAAGGATTTCCTGACACCCTTTAAGTTCTACAAAAAGCCAGATGATAACCAATCAGTCTATATTGCTCTGTGAGACAAGCTATCACATTTGACAATACAATTGTCAAATTTCATTTTCAAACTACTAAAATTCTACCAAAAGGAATTATCAACTACCAATAAGTAGTGTCTCATTGTTACTCGTTGTTTATTTATTCAACTGCAGAGCAAATTCCATTGTTATTAACTCAGAACATAGGCACTCTTAATATCATCTTTCATTTCATCAATACTTCAGGTGACCTTGCCATTCTTTATTGAAATTGAATTTGTGATGTTATTCGATCTTATATGCATCATTGTAGTTGGAATCAATTTCACAGCAGCAATAGTAAGCGTTTCTCCAATGGTGTCTGGTGGTCCAGTGTTAGCAATTAAATGGGAATCTTTTTAGGAGGCTAACAGCCCTCAAGAGGCTTTGTCCTCAGACTTCTATACCAGCTGCATCACTGTCTCTCCCTCTTCAAATCCGTCCTTTTGTCATGAGAAAAGCTTACAAATGTATCGACATTAGAAGGGATGTTTGTTGTGAATTGTTCCATTAATCTCCTTCGTTGTATAGCTTTATTTGGAAATATTTTAATTTTTTAAAAATTTAAGTCATCGATTATTTCCCAGGGAGTCTTAAATTAACACTTGTGATCACATGAATTGAATGCTCACTTTTCAACATGTCAATATAATTTGACAATGGTTATAGTCTGACATACTGACTGGTCATATTTAATAATGAATACACTGTGAATAATTTGATATTTATGTAAGTCCTGGAAACAAGTAAACACCCGGCACTTGTATTCAATTTAGATATGTTTAGAATTTTCACACAGTGTATTCCCAAGCATTTTTGCACTACTAACCCCAGCTCTCACAGAGGTAGATCTGACAAACAGATCAAGAAGAAAGAAGTTAAAATGCGGTGAGAATAACCGTGGGTAATTTATTTTAAAATTTTTGTTTCAACTAAACTTCTATTTTTACCGAATACTATATCATCAAAGAAAAATATATAGCAACATCTATTATAAATGTGTCTACTTAACTACTGTGAAATGAAACTATATTTCATATCACAAGATGAATGCAAACTTTATATCTTTATGAGGTAAAAACTTTGATCACATTATATCTGAATATAATAACATCATTTTAGACAGTACCAGGATTTGGTTTTTATGCCTATTCCTTATGGTCGTTTATCAGCAACTTAAAATTTGATTTCAATTTAGTTTTAACAATGACATGCACAATATGACGTCTATGAACGTGGAGTGTACTGGGTCCAATGAGATTGAGGAGTTCTGTTTAATAACATTATTAACATTAAGTACATAATAATATTTTTTTATATGTAATTTTATATATTAACTCTTCTATTAGTTCACTTAAATTTGCAGATAATAATATGTAAATAAAATGCAAAAGTAGATCATCATAGAGTCAATTTATTTAAGTCATTAAAAAAGAAAGGAAATAAAGATAAATTATGTATGTACTACAGTATCCAAATTTATTGCTAGCTAAGGTATTATCTAAAGAAGAAAATATCAACTCTTAAGTGATTTACAACTTTTTTTGAAAGCAATATTTTTAACAAAATACACTGTATACTATTATTAATACAGAAAACTGTAATGCTGGTATGAACTGTATTATCATATTCCATTTGCAAATAAAAAAAAATTTGTATGTATAAATTATATTAATTGTTAATTGTAATATAAATAATATTAACTTGTAATATATAAAAAGAATATGTCAAATACTTACAGTTATTTTGATGCCGTCATTATTCTTAGCAAAGTCTCTTATAAAGGCGCGGGTTAACATGGTTATGTTGTGCTTACTAGCCGTATATATGAGATAATCATCCGATACCATATAGTGTCCTAGTAAACTGGAACGAAAAAAAAATATTCATATCACATTAGTGTAGACAGCTAGCATATCTTCCTTCGGACATTCTTTGTTAAAGTAAATCGCAGTATTGGTATTGAAGAACTTCTGAGTGAGAGATTTGAGTTACAAATCAATTTTCCTATCTCAGCGGTTAATCGACAAATGAGTTGGCCAAGTCATGTTTCATGTGGATAAGTTAAACATAATACATACAAATAATATTTAAATAGTAAAGTAAATAAATGAATCAAGAAAATATACAAAAGTTGATGGATATATGTGCAAAGGAAATCCAACAAAATATTACCTTCAGTTCAACATATAATGTCGAATATATATATATATATATATTTCACTGATAAAACGAAATACGATCCAAACTGGACACAATACGAGTTCGAGATTAACAAAGAGCAACACACAAAGTAGGGAAACACACTTACAGACTCAAATTTTCGGGTAATCCGTCTTCAGGAGAAAAGAGAATGGGAGACCAAGCACGTTGTAGGCGCAACGTGTTTGGTCTCCCATTCTCTTTTCTCCTGAAGACGGATTACCCGAAAATTTGAGTCTGTAAGTGTGTTTCCCTACTTTGTGTGTTGCTCTTTGTTAATCTCGAACTCTTATTATATATATATATATTATATATATATATATATGAGAGAGAGAGAGAGAGAGAGAGAGGGAGGAGATTTTGAGATTCTTTTGAGGGTTTTGGTCTGGATATTAAAAATATGTGAATACAGAGTGGTCAAGAAATAAACAGCATGATGAATATATATATATATATATATATATATATATACAGATGTATTATAAATTGATATATTACACATATGTAATAGGATTTTACATTAAACACGTTAATAAACATAGTCCAAACTACTATAACAAATGAGAAAAAAGACTAAACCTTTTAACCATAACAGGCGGTTAGAGTCAAATCCTAACTGATGGATTGCAAATTAGTTGGGATTTGACTCTGACGAAGATTGCTTGTTACGGTTGAAAAATCTAAGTCTTTTTTCTTATTTCTTATTGTGCTTTGACGTTTATATATATATATAAAACAAGATTTCACGTAGACACGTGAAATAAGAATGAATGACCAATCCACAATATGAAATTGTAAAAAAAGACTAAGATATTTCAATCACAACAATCGGTTTGAACTGAACTGAAACACAAGATGTAGAAACATCATGGTGAGGAGTTTAAAGGAGGGGAGGGAAGTGCGGTGTTTTAGAACGGTGTAAAGAACAATAGTCCAGGGAGGGATGTTTGGGGAAACGGAGGAGCACAGTAAGAAAAAAGTAAAAAAAAACTGTCCCCTGGCTGTCAACCACATTCGGTGAAGCTATTACCCTCTTCAAGAAAGAATCATGTTTCAAAAGCCTGTTACTAATGTTTATACTGTTTGATTTAATAAATTTAATCACAGAGGATTCGATAGTATTTCTTAGCAACATTGATTTGCATAGGAAATAAATTTAGCTTTTTCATGTCTACTTACGTTGTATTGATTTTTGTTTTACAAGTGTCATTAATGATTTACCAGTTTGACCAATATAAATGTGATGGCAATTTTTGCACGGGGTTGTCCATTTTAAAAAAGATGAAATAAAAAAGATGAAAAGATGAAGTAAAAAAGAAGAAGACAAGATAGGAAAAAACCTATTGTTAACAAATACGTATTCAAAGAAATCAGTATTTGAGCCGGTGTAAAAGATCGTCCGAATTTTATGGAGGTGAAAAGAGAGGGATCTAGGGGTAGTATCCTTTATATGACATTTATTGCGTACATTTAATCTAAAATAGGTATGTTATTGTGATTTGTAGGATTTATTAAAAACTCACTGTAAAAATTTACAGTAGTAAATAGTGGACCCTTATATAACTCATGTGTGTGGTGTGTGTGTGTGTGTGTGTGTGTGTGTGTGTGTGTGTGTGTGTGTGTTGTTAATTTAAGAGACCATCCTCTTGGTTCCCTGAAAGGAAAAAGGAAGGAATAAGTCTAACGCGTATTTACTTGGAAAAAAATTAATAAAATTAAATTCATGTATTAGATATAAGAAATTGGAAGATAGTACCGAGAGGTTGAGAATTTTTTCTCTTGTCATCCCATAATGAATTTTGCAAATCACGGCTTTATGTTAGTCTCTACAACAGCACCTTTCATTTGGAAGTAGTAAGTTACTGGAATATTAAGGAAATACACTTAACAATAAATTTAGATAGACAGGCAAATATTATTATTAGTGGTGTTGATAATACGAGCGATAGAAAAAAGAATAAGCAAAGAGAATATATTTTATTGAGAGTAGATTGCGAAAGAATAAAGGCAATTAACGGCCAGTCTAGCTATGATAGAAAATGACTGGTATTTATGGGGGTAAAATTTGTGGAGTATAGAACTAAGTTTTGTTATTCAATTATCAAAAAATCAGCCTCTACCATTGGCTTCATTGCTGACCAGTATAATTCAAGTTCTCTCATCCCCCTACTTTTGTCCAAAGCCGAAAATGTTCTGTCCATTTCCTCTCGAGTTAAAGAAATTATGAGGTGTCGTTAGAGTAGGCACCTAAATAAAAACAAGATAATTGAAAAAAAAGATGTAAACAATTGCTGAAAATCTTTCTTTGATCCGACCAACCATGAAAAAGTCTATGAATATTGTAAAAAAGATAAAGTGTAGTGCAATAGAGATAAATAAGGATATTAATGCCAACCAGAGAATGCATATATATATATATATATATATGATCAAACCACAATAAGAAATGGGAAAACAAGACTAAGATCTTTCAACCGTAACAAGCGGTATTCGTCAGAGTCAAAAACTCAACTGTTGGGTTTTTGACTCCGACGAAGACCGCTTGTTACGGTTGAAAGATATTAGTCTTGTTTTCCCATTTCTTATTGTGGTTTGATCATTGATTGTTATTTCACGTGTTTATGTGAAATCTTTATATATATATATATATATATATATATATATATATATATATATATATATATACTGCTCAAAGTTAGTAAAGTAACAGAAATAACAGAGAACATAGTGTTTAATATTCTGTTCTAATAGTCTTCAAATTTTAAAACAGACCAAATTACTTTCGAAACTTATAATAAAAATAACACTAATCTTTTTACTTGAAACTTAAGCAAAAAGAGAAATTAAAGTGATACATAAGTTCTGATTCACCTATCCTGAATTCAAGACCGCTCCCATAGTGTGATCTTAACACTTGCCGTTGATATAGGTTTATATTTATACAACCAAGAAAAATACATCATTTAGTGTGATACAATTGATATAATATGAGTTACCTGTTCATGTTGACGATATGACACAGACCAGGCTTATTGGCACGTACAGACTCAACAAAGTACTTTGTACAGTATAGCAACCCGAAAAAGTTTACGTCAAACAATTTCTTCCATTCATCCACATTCAAATCTAGAATTAGATATAATATGCTTAGATATATATAAGACATTTAAAATTTCAGAAATAGACATTATAAATATATATATATTTAATATATATAATAATATATATTATAATATATATAATATATTTATAATGTTTATATAAAACATATAAACATTTATATTACTATATAAATATATATATATATATATAAAAAGATTTCACATAAACACGTGAAATAACAATCAATGATCAAACCACAATAAGAAAATGGGAAAGCAAGACTAAGATCTTTCCCATTTTCTTATTGTGGTTTGATCATTTATATATATATATATATATATATATATATATATATATATACACAATTAAAAGAAACGGTCCAGCGGACTTTTTTAAAATAAAATAAAAACCGAAGGAAACACACAGAAAGACACAGACATAACTCACATCGATATTTCGACAATCGTCGTCATCAGGAGGTGCGAAGAGCGAAGAGTCCCGCAGGAAGACAGGGCGGTACACCCAGAGTACGCCCTGTCTTCCTGCGGGACTCTTCGCTCTTCGCACCTCCTGATGACGACGATTGTCGAAATATCGATGTGAGTTATGTCTGTGTCTTTCTGTGTGTTTCCTTCGTTTTTTATTTTATTTTATATATATATATATATATATATATATATATATATATATATATATATATATGGTTCCAACAAAACAACTTGCTTCTATGATATTTCTTATTTACAATGTAAGATAACCCTGATTCATAGAAATAAAACCATGTTTTTACACTTCTGCCCTATTCAAACAACGGAAACACATTGACAACGGAAATATATTGACTCCATATGTTTTTTGGCCCTGGTAACTCACAGTCAATCAATGCATGGTCTACAAACTAGCCTAAAGATTTTCATAGCCAAACCATTCTTGTCGATGACTGTTATCCTATTGATCTGCACAGAATCCCAGAAGATTGAGGTGGAACGCTGTTAAGAATCAAGAACGCTGATGCTACAGTTATTAATCAAATTGTTGTTAAAGACAACAGCTGATTTCTAATGAATGGGAAACATATATTAATATGGTGTGCTGTCTGTCAAAAAATGCAATTAAATATTTGTATAATTTATATTTATAACAACAGGCTTAGCAATTTTACCATTTGATAATTATGATCACATCTGGTTTTAGGAGCCCCAAAAAAACAGCTACACAAGATGCATAAAAAAAAAATTTCCAGGGAAAATATTGTTAACAATACCAAAATAATAGAGACAATAAAAATTCGAAAAAATACTCTGAATACTGGAAGTATTATGCATCCTTTAGAAAGCTCCAAATGTATACGAATAAAAATAAAATTTCAGTAACCAGCTACGCTTGTTTGGAAATTTCAAGCAGGTAAAAGGGACACAGGATAGTGGGACGAAATTAAAATGTAACCAGAATTGGTTTAAGCTCTGCAGTAGATAAAACATCAGATCTTCCAGGGATCTCAGGACATACAAAAACTGATGTCAACACTGCAACTTCATACCTGACTGTGTAAACTGCTTATAATGTTTACTTAATTAGTAAACTATAAGTAATAAGTAAAAAGTAATAAGTAATAAACTATAGTAAACTATAAACAATTTTTCGATTATTGTTGTTAAGTATTAAGTACTGAAACAGTACCTATATGAGTTTCATTCAGGTCTAATTTCAAAAAATAATGAAACTTCTTCATTATTGCTATTTCCCACTATTATATTGCACTCTAAGTCATAAGAAATAGTAATCTCTTCAATATTTCATTTTCACTATATAACAATCACGTATATTTTATAACTTCTGTTTGTTCATTGTCCTATGAAAAATAGTTGCAGTTAATAACTTATAAATACCTTAATGTAAAAATTGAAGTTTACACTTTAAAGAGGTTGCTATAATTATTTTCAATGAATTTAATGAAAGCTACATATATGAAGTATTTTTCCTGTACTGGCAATGAATATGTATATACTTATAAATTATTCATGGGATTGAAGAGTGTGGCAGACTAGTAACTTAATATTTGCGGGATTAAACATCACTTGAAATTACTTACGTATTAATCCTTAGATCCAGCATGTGAACATTTGATAATAAATTTATTGCTTCCTTATTATCTCACTGCCGAATATCATGATAATATAATAGCCCTCTCAAGTATACGTCATACTAATTTTAAAAAAGTTTTCAACCATAAAATATTTTCATGATCAAATGTTAAATAAATACAAAAATATCTGAAAGATCTTACTTGTTAGGAGTGTGTCGTTGCCGAGAGTCCCTGCATTATTAATGAGAACGCGAGGCTGGCCCACCTCCTTTTGCACTTTCTTAAAGACCTGCTCTACAGAGGAGCTACTGCTGACATCCCCTTCCATTGGAATAATCCTCCCTTTTCCTTTAAAGGAATCCGCTAATTCCTGTGAATAAATTGAAGTCCTTTTAATTATTATTCCTAACAACATGATAGCAAGTCTTATATGCATGAATTAATGATCAGCAAAAAAAAAATAAGTTTACTTTTTTTTCAATTTATTAGGTACAAAACATTGACAATAACAAATTTCACTGTACCAAATGATATCAGGTTAACTAACTGAGATATACTTCACTCTATAATAGAGCAGACTATTGCATCGTTTGTTATAACTAAAATAAATATGAATACTCTTTCTAAAATGATATCAGTTAAGTAACTGAGATATACTTCACTCTATAATAGAGCAGACAGCACGTTTTATAACTAAAATAAATATGAATACTCTTTTTCTAAAATGATATCAGGTTAAGTAACTGAGATATACTTCACTCTATAATAGAGCAGACAGCACGTTTTATAACTAAAATAAATATGAATACTCTTTTCCTAAAATGATATCAGGTTAAGTAACTGAGATATACTTCACTATATAATAGAGCAGACAGCACGTTTTATAACTAAAATAAATATGAATACTCTTTTTCTAAAATGATATCAGGTTAAGTAACTGAAATATACTTCACTCTATAATAGAGCAGGCAGTACGTTTTATAACTAAAATAAATATGAATACTCTTTTTCTTGGTAATATTCCAATTTTACATACATATTTTCAAATATACAGAACCTAGTCATTAGAAGCAGTTATGTTAAGTTATAGACATATTTATTTTTAAACGTAAGTACTATTTAAATAACTCAAGACTAAGCAGCAGTTTCTTATTTTTATAATATCGTAAGTAATGTGAGTTAAACATTCAGAAAATTAATTTCATGTTTTTACGGACATACTAGTTTTCATGTAACTTGAATCTATTTTTTTATTTATATCTATCTATCTGTGTGTTAGTGTGTGTGTGGGGGGGGGGGGGGCGGTTGTGTGTGCCTTTTTCCAAAATGTTAGTCTCGGCAACGACATACTCCTAACAAGTAAGATCTTTCATCTATTTTTGTATTTATTTAACATATGATCATTGTAATCAACTAAAGTTCATACCTTTTGATATACCTGATTCATGCATTGTTCGATAATGACCCTTTCAATGTATCTGTTATATTTATTAATAACTAATAAATCTGTTAATTATGTCGTTATCGACAATGCCACATAATTGGATTATAATTTTATTGCCAACAAGTTATGTATAATAGCATTTCTTTCTTAAAACCACTAAATTATTTAAAACATAGAATAAAATTATAATAATAATACTTTTAAATGAAAAACAATTAATTTTTTTTTGTAATAAGCATACGGTTCTTGCTGATATAAATTATCAAATTTTTTACTTATAATTTATTCTGTAACTTTAAAGACACAAATTGTCACACGAGTTAACAGATCATAATGATTTTATACACAAATATTTTTTTTATAATATTTGTAGGATAGGAAGCTAACTTTTCTGTTGAAATCACTTTAACAAAATCTGGAGTGTCCTACATTCAACTTCATTAAATTATTAAATTTAATAATAATAAAAATAATAAATATTAATACGAAGAATAATAATAATTGGGCAAATTCTTCTAATTAAATTATTTTAACTTTCTTATTAATAATCAAATATATATAACCATATTGCGACTAATAAAATAATAAAATGACCAACTATTATTTCGATTATACTTGCTACGGCATTTGATTTTTCGTTTATACATTAGAAACATTAAAATTTATAAAACTTTCAATTGGTTATTAAGATGTTTGTAATTGAATTACGTCTGGTAAAGGTCAGGTAAACCCAGATATTTGCATTTGTTTTGAGGTATTTAAAAATGTTGTGTCCTCATAAAGTTGTACAGGATGTTATTTAAATTTTAATTAAAATAAATTTCAGGATGTTTTAAAAAGTCTACGGGACATGTAAAATGAATGGCTTTTTATAAGTACAAAAAAATAACCGAAATCAATATTACACTTATTTAATTTACTTCTAATATAGAATATAGTGATATAATAGTACTGAGTTTTTGCAACATTTAGAAAAAGATCTCTTATTTTTGATATACTACAAATTGGGTGATATTTGTCTTTGCTAGTTTGGACCGAAAATTTAAAGAAGAAAAATTGCTGTAGGCAAAATGTCATAATTAAAATTCTGCTTTACTGAAGACACATTTAAGGAAACCGATTTTCCTTAATAAGAAAACTTTCTTTCCCATTTGCCAAAATTTTGTTCACATGATATAGTTTTTGTGATGAAATTTAATATACACGTATATAGTTTGTGACGAGCCAAAATTGTTCTGCCAAGTTGAAAGTTCATTAACATTTTGCTAATTTTAATATTAGTATTTTGTTTGCAGTCATATAATATAAGATTGTAAAATGTACAAATTAATTTTAATTTAGATGAATATGTAAAACTGAGAAAAAAGGAGGGAGCAAGAAAAGTGTATAAGTTTGCAAATAGTATCCACCAAAGTCATAAAATATTAAATGCCGTATCCTAACAAAGTATTTTGGCTAACCATCATAATTAGGTAAATGAATGTTTCGTGGTATTTCTCGCGAGATTTTTCCCTCATATATTTCTCTCTCCTGTTTACATAACTTATAACTTTGTTGCCTTACATACTTGTACGTCGATCACTGCTAGAATACTCATTATCAAGTGCATATTTTAGTTCAATTGCCAAACTCAAAGACATCGGAGAATTATTCCATCCATTCATTGTAGCAAACCTGTTTATTTAAGACAGTTTTATGGTCTACAAGAAGTCAGTGATGCATCAACAGTGCTTAATTTTAGTATCCTTATTGTGTGGGCTGATCAACGGGAGATGTAGAAATTCCCCTGTGTAACTTTTGAGAGCTATGATTCCCTGTCCTTTAATAGAGGTAGGACAGACCATAAATTACATTATTATTAATGCACAGCTCATTGCTATCTAAATTACCATCAAGTTCACACTACACTTAAGTTTTAATTGGAGGAACTGGAGGAATGCCTTGCATTAATTGTATCTAGTACTTTCTAAGTTTTAGATATTAATTTGTCTAATTGAAAAAAAATTGGAAATGTATTAAACATATTTTATCATCTTAATGCTTTTTTTTATAATATGAGCAAATACAGAGTAAGTTTCTTCTTACATTTTTTTTAATCAATTTTTCTTGGCAACGATTGGCTTGTAATAATCCGTTAGCTTATTAGCTCTCCTTTGAGAAACTGTATTTAAGGTAGTTTTCTATCCTATATATAGCTTCTTTAATGGCTCCATGACTGTAGTTAAGACATGCTCTGCTAAATTTCTTGGGTAGTTACTTTACTGCAGTAGAACATTTACATTCTTCCCCTTTTGTTTTATTCAGAATACATTGTTTTATTTCTAGTGGCCTACAGGTAACACAGTTCTTTATTACTAGTGTCAAATAACCTACCTTATGAGTTCATTATCTGTTGTTAATAAAACTTTAATACTTGTTTCACAGCATGTGAATGGTAATGTGTAGTAATGTGTTAGTTTAGAACTTGAAAGTTTTATGTTAATGAGTTGAATACTTTAAGTTTACCCATTAATTTCAATATTATTATTTGTTAATATCATGATAGTCTATATGATTGTAATGGTTTTATACTTCATACTATATTTTGTTGAAAGGTTATCATGGACTACATCACTTCCGTTCATTTAAGACCTACTAATTCTTAGCAGTAACATCAATATAAAATCACGTAATAGAAATTTCACGTGTTTTGTCTTACTAGAATTATAAATTTAGTGCATGACTACCTTTTTAGTACCGTCAGTTTATGAAGTATTTCAAGTAGCGCCTAATACAAAATTTTAATATTCTTAGATAACAAAGAAGGAAGTTTCAATCAGAAGTAGATACTACTTTGGAAATAAAATTAACATGTGGTCAAATGAGGCAACCAGTATAATAATATGCAACCACAATAATGCATATATATGAAGTTTAAACACAATAGAAAAAATAGAAAAACTCATTGGGTTTTTGACTCTGACGAAGACCGCTTGTTACGCTTCAAAGATCTCAGTCTTCTTTTTCCATTTCTTATTGTAGTTGGTCATTGTTTGTTATTTCACGTGTTTATGTGAAATCTTTATATATATACGTTTCACGATGAATCACAAACACAGAACTAAGGAACAAACACACATACTGCCTCTAATTTTCGGTTGAACCGTCATAAGGAGAGTTGAGATAGGGACACCAAGAGCACTTGTGAAGCGACAGTTGGAGACGGTTGGAACCTCCGAAAATTAGAGATAGTAAGTGTGTTTGTTCCTTAGTTCTGTGTTTGTGATTCATCGTGAAACGTTAGCTGTACTTTTGGATCGTTTTCCTGTATACAATATATATATATATTGTGACTGAGGGCAGTAATTCTTCATGTAAGCACATTCCATTAATACAAACAGCAGCCTCTGCGTTCACGACTTTTAACCTGGTATTCTAATAATTTTACGGTGAGCTGCTGTTATCTCCCAAATCTTTTGTCCATGAGACACACTTAAGCATGAGCAGGTGTAAAATAAATGAAAACAATTTTTAAAACAAAAAAAGTATAACATAAAACTTTTTCCATGTTTTATCGTTTTTATAACTTACACTTAACCTATTTTCAAGCTGAAGATGACCTATGTTTGAGTCCGAAAGCTTCTTAGCACTTCTACTTATTGTAAGACCTTTTCTTTTTTGTTATTTACTATATTTGTATTGTTTTACCTATTCATGCCTATGTATGTCTCTTGGACAAATGATTTGGGTTCTAACACCAGTCTACCGTCAACTTATTAGAAGAGGAGAGTAAACCAGCTGAAAGCTGTAAGCGAAGTGGCTGCTGGGTGTTTTAATGAAATATTTATATATACATACAAAGCGTCACAAATAGACTCTGAGTACTTCAACTGTTCGAATCTATAAACATTTCAAGATCAAGGTACATAGTGATTGTTATACTAGGACTAAAGCAGACCAGCTGAAAACTGTAAGCAAAGTGGCTGCTGGGTGTTTTAATGAAATATTTATATATACATACAAAGCGTCACAAATAGACTCTGAGTACTTCAACTGTTCGAATCTATAAACATTTCAAGATCAAGGTACATAGTGATTGTTATACTAGGACTAAAGCAGACCAGCTGAAAACTGTAAGCAAAGTGGCTGCTGGGTTTTTTAATGAAATATTTATATATACATACAAAGCGTCACAAATAGACTCTGAGTACTTCAACTGTTTGAATCTATAAACATTTCAAGATCAAGGTACATAGTGATTGTTATGTGATTGTTATACTAGGACTAAAGCAGACCAGCTTAAAAGTTGTCAATGCAGAGGCTGCTGTGTATTTTAATAAATATATTATATATATATTATATATCTCAAATGCGTCGAATATAGACTTGAGTACTTCAAACGTTTTCATCTATAAAAATTTCGAGATCAAGTTTCTTAGTGATTGCTGTACTTTGCTTATGGTAAAGCAAAATTGCAACCTTCATGAATCTAAGATAATAAATTTTTGATTCTAAACTTCATATGAAGCTGGTAAAAACAATCATTATTACCTTGAGTTTGTTGAACCTGCGTGCCATTGCAACCACTGTTAATCCATGCTCTGCAAGAAGACGAGCAGTAGCCTGTCCTATACCAGAACTGGCTCCTGTCACAATGGCTACTTTGCCTTCCCACTTCTCCATAACTAATTCTAGAATCGCAAAATTGCATGTAATTGCTAAGTATCTACCAAAAAATATATATATATATATATAATTAGTTAATACCTAAATTATGCCAGATGTAGTAAAGGCTACCGGGATAATTTAAAGAATTAACTACCGAAACAAATGTTTTCAAACGTAATAGAGTTGCAATAGAAAATGATTATCACCTTGTTGCGTCTATAATGCAAAGAAATTACTGAGAAATTCAAGTTAGATATATAATGCACAGAGCAGTGACCTAGAGATTTAATGATTTACATAATAACTATTGTGCTGGGTAAACGATGACTGTCAGAGAATAGCTATTGTTGTTTCTGTTAATATGAGGAATGGATTTAGTTTAATATTAATACTCTTATTATAAGTTTGATATTCGTATAACTACTTTTAGTATATAATTCTTTTTGTTAATAAATATTACTTTCATTGAAGGATAGGGTATAGGTATGTAGTATTAATGTCCAGGATTATATGGTTTAACAATTAGGTCTTTACGAAAAATGAACTACTAACTTTGGATTCTTTAATTTTTTTTTGTTTCTTTCAGTGCCATAAAGGTAAGTAAATAAAAACATATTTAAATAGTCTAGTTTGCTTAGTAGAAGTTCCATACATCTTACCAAAATTTTTTATTATTTTTCTATATATATATATATAGGTGTGTTCTCTAATCGGGTTCGGTCAATTTCCCAGGATAAAAAAACAAACTCTCGTTGCCAACGTTTCGGTTTTATTTAAAACCTTTTTCATAGGCCTACAAACAAAGGATAATAATATAAAGGATAAATATATAAAAACTATATCACTAATAAGAAATCACATATCAACATCAAACATATACACAATATGAAAAATAGATTGTTACTACTTATGAATATACAAGCAGAAACATTTCAGAGATACATAAAACAATATTACTTACAGAAGTAAGAATTTTTTAACTAAGAAAATGAAATTTACATTATTTAAAGAAACAACAATGTTAACCGGACAAAACCTTCGACTAGACTTTGTTGGTAACGAGAGTTTGATTTTTTATCCTGGAAAATTGACCTAAACCCGATTAGAGAACACACCTATTCTATCAAACGGTTGGTATATTATTGAATCTGTTATATATATATATATATATATATATATATATAAGTCTTGTTTTCCCATTTCTTATTGTGGTTTAATCATTGATATATATATGATAGTTTGAAAAAGAATAACTGAACATAAAAAATTCTCAACCGAAACTAAATCAACCATTACATTACTCCTTACCTCACAAAGTATTTAGTTACAAATACTTATTTGTTTAATCTGAAAAGGATTACAGACATATTCGATCAAATATTCGTATATAGCAATTATTTTCATAAGCAAATCGTTACACCAAAATGCCTTGCTATGTGTCAGTTAGTAATTTTTTTATGTGCTGCTGCAACATAAAAGGTCATCATCTCAAATGAAGATGAGGAATTCATAACTTGTAGAAAGCTAAATAACGCACAAAAATAAGGTCCATATTGAATGGATTACACCTTGAATACAGAAAAAGATAAACCTTAAAAAAGAAATATAATATTAGTAGTTTTGCATTTGTAAAAAGTATATGTTTAGCTTTTAATGACCGTACTGAACTAAAAAGATTAGAAAGATATATTTTTAATAATGAATCAAATTTAAGCGACTTAAAGTAACATGCAGATATAATTTTAGGAGTACCTGGTGCAGTAGTGTGCTAAGTAGTGTCAAACTGAAGAGTGGCAATAAAAACTGAAGTCTGTAAATCTGGCTGACCTTCAGCCACACATTATTCCCTGTTTCCATTACAACACTTGTTACATTCTCTTTGAATATATGGTATCTTTAGCTATAGATTAAATCCATTATCATAATCTGAGTAATTATTTTTGTGATATAATTGTGTTTTTTCACACGAATGTAAAACATTTGATAATAAACATATAAACATTTTCCAAAGTAGTAATAATGCTCATTTTTTTCTTTTTATTTTTAACTTTGATACTTCTTCATATAGAAGAATAACAACTTTCTAAAAATCAATGATAAAAGGAGGTGATTTGGAGAAGGTTACATCTTTATGAAGACGTTTTTTAAAATATAAAAAGAAAAGTTTCCTTTAAACAAGTTTTAATATATAATAATAGTGGGAAAGATTTAGAAATAAACTAATAACAGCAATTGTATCTTGACCCAATTATTAAAACTGATTTAATACAGGTTTGAGAAAGGTCATTGTCTCACAAAACCGGTTACTCTCAAGGTGAAAATTCATGCATTATGTTTTATTTCAAGTCAGTATCATTATTGAAATTGTTAATGGAATTAAAGAGGATTATTGATCTTAATTTCTACATAAAATCTTTTACATTTCATCATAGGTAAATCTCTATATATAAAGTTCGTGAGTTTGTTTGTATGTTTGTTTGTTTGTTCACTCATTTCCTGTGAAGATAGAGACCTTAAATGAAATATATATTATATATATATATATTATATATATATTATATATTATATAATATATTATATATAAACTGAATAATGTTTAATAAAGGGAAATTATCACTATATTCCCAAAATTTGAGCAAGGCTAGCGAGTGTCTTGCATTTAAAATTTGAATAATTAAACAGTGGTAATGAAGTAGAGGTATGAATCCAGAGTACGCAGTCGCCAGTCACTTGCGTGCTCGCCAATGACAGTAGTGAAAATGTATTATATACAACTGTACAAATAATTTTTTTTTAATTTCATATTTGCATAATATTAACACTGGTTATAAACTAAAGGCATGTAGCCAGGGTAGTCCACCGGCTTGCGTGCTCACCGATGATAGCAGCGCAAATATATTAAAAATAAATGTAAGAAAAAAAACTTTGAATTTAAAATTTGAATAATTAAACAGTGGTAATGAAGTAAAGGTATGAATCCAAGGTACCCAGTCGCCAGTCACTTGCGTGCTCACCGATGACAGTAGTGAAAATGTACTAATATTATATATATATATAATTATATATATATATATATACAATATATAAACAAAAAGATGGCAGAGACAAGATACTATTCAACCGTAATAAGCAGGCACATAATCAAAACACAACTAGAAGACACTTGTTACTAAATTTGCTGTAATTCGTCGTTTCATGGTATGAATCAATGAATTGTATTTCGGAGACGATGTAACTATATTATAATCTATATATATATATATATATATGATCAAACCAAAATAAGAAATGGGAAAGCAAGACTAAGATCTTTCAACCGTAACAAGCGGTCTTCTTCAGAGTCAAAAACCCAACTGACGAAGACCGCTTGTTACGGTTGAAAGATCTTAGTCTTGTTTTCCCATTTCTTATTTTGGTTTGATCATTGATTGTTATTTCACGTGTTTATGTGAAATCTTTTATATATATATATATATATATAACAAAAAAATTTTAAATTTGCTAAATATAAACAGTGGTAATAAAATAACGGCATGAAGCAAGAGTAGCCCGGAGGCTTGCGTGCACACTCATGACAGTACTGCAAATGCATTATAAATAAATGTAACAAGTATATAATAAACTACTAGATTAGAGGTTAAAAATGAATAATTTTAGAAACAATCTTGAACACAACTGTCAGATAAAATACTGTATGTTCTAAGGTAATATTATAACAGACACATTCCTTGCATTAATTTAATTTTATATTCGGTAAAGAAATTGCATATTTCAATTTACAAGTTTTGTTTCTTTTAAATATATTTCATTGGCTATATAACTTGAATTGTTGTTTTATTATTTATATGATAACATAACTGATTTTTTTTTTACTTTTAAATGATTTTTATTTTGCTGAATACACTTAGTGTGTTCATATCTTGAATCATGTTAAGAATAGAATACTATATCAAAATCTTGGGCCATATAAGAATCTGTCTCCTTAAAAACAAGAAACAACAGTTAAAATTATCCCTGTCAATCATTTTCAGTGAGTCAATTTCAATACCTATAGTTATAATATCTGAGTGACACAAATGGTCACAGGTAGTTAGAAATGTCCACTAGTGAATGAAGGATTCTTGTGTGTGTTACACTCAATACCCATTCAATACAGGAGGAATTACTAAGTTGTTGCTACACATGTATATGTTCCTACCTTTTATATGTCATTGGCAACTGGAATGATTTTAGACTAAATTAGTTTTTCATTAGAGAAATTCAGCATGTTTTAAAATAAAATTTAATTGCCATAATATTAGAACGTTTTTAAAACAACCTAATTCTGTAAAATAATATTCAGTAGAACTTTTAAACGGGCTGAAGAATTTCAGAGGCAACTCTGAGAAATTTGGCTTCTTCTGGATAAATTATTTGACAAGTAACTGATACAATAAATGACTCAATTTCTTCTTCATATTTAAAAGTATTGTGATTGGATTAATTTGAATATGATAATTGTCTGGACATTTTTTTTTTAAAAAGAATTTTGTTATTATAATATTTTGGTTAGCAGCAGATGGGATTAACAATTTTTTAAGAAAAATATAAGTGTTCTTTAAATATAACATCATCAATGTTTTTCTAATCATCATGGTATATTTGCATCCATTTTGGAGGCCACGTTAGTAATATCGGTACATGCTCACCTCTGGATTAGGAGGTTCAGGGTTCAATTCCCACTCTAGCCCTCGACTTATTCACACTGAAGGCAAATAAATCTCAAGACATTGTCACTCGAAAAAGATGTTAAGTCACTGGTCCTGAGCCTGTACAGTGTCGTGTACTTGTAAGGATATACATGTTTTGAGCAAAATTTTGGACTCAATGTAGAATCATGTAGCATCAATCTTCATTGTGTGGTATCAGAATGTACTAATGTTTAGCCTAAATATGTTCTCAGGTCTTACAGCCACTGCAACCTAATCTAAACCGTATTTCATTTGTATTGTTAAAGTTCAAATAGTTGCAAACTATATGATGATATAAAAATTAAGATAAGAATCACATACGTAATCATTAAAGAACTACTAATCTAATATTATTCTCTGAAGACATTTCCATCATGTTGTAACTTTAAAATCGAGAATAACTCTCTAATGGTTCTAAAAACATATATAAAAATGTTCATTTTAAATATAAAAAAAATAATAAAGGACTTAGCAAATCATATCTACTGGAACATAAACACTAGTGAACTAATTAAAATTAATATTTCATTAGTCATTCTAATCTTTGTTTGAAAAAATAAATCGTAGTTTTATTATTTGAATGATATTACCTTTAGCAAATCCTGTTGGTAAATAGTTAATAAACTGAAGTAACTTTGCAAATAACATATTGCAACTGTTTAGGATAACATCTTTTTATCAAGTCAAATATAAATTATCAAGATGATTGCTGAGCTGTATTTTGTTTATATATATCCTCATCTCGAAAAAAAACTAGTTGACTTTTATCATATCCCAATAGTCTTCAGGCTATGGTGATAGCTAATACCTCTCATCAGCCTCCAATGTTCTTCCAACTTTCAATTTATTATGTCTTATTAACTCATTATTTCTCATGAATGTTTTTAATATAATCCGCATGTGTTTATTACGTTGAGTAAATATTTGATAACACTTGAAGCTAGTAGATCATAATTAACATGAATCATTTAAACATTCTCTTATCAAATGCCATAACAAATGATCTCTATGGTAATGCTATATTACAGTCAACTATTTTACACTCTACACACTTCTAATATAATTATTATCAACTGTAAAAAAATATTGGAGAATCTATTCATAATTAATAAATTAGCGATTGATTTAAATAATCGGTATTATTTTTTTATATAATACCTAAATATTTCTTATAAACAAAAATAACACAATATTTCTCATAGTAAATAAGTCTAATGATTATTAATCTAAAATTGTTGATTCAGTTAATGTAGAACTAAAATTTGAAAGGGTCATTTCAACTTTATTTCAATGTTGTAATAGAACATTTGTCTGATGTGCTTTATTAAGAGGCATTACCTTGGCTACCCTTCAATAATTAATAGTTGATGTCATCATTACGTGACTATATAGTTGAAGGACACTGAATTATTACTCTACAAATAAGTGGTGTAAAAAGTATACAATTACTACTTCAGTCTACATATCAATAAAAATGCTCAGTACCGTAGCTTTTTTCACAAAACATAACTGGAAACCTCCCTGAAATCTTCTTAAAAAAATTCCAGACAACTTTTATGTGCCATGGAGGTTCTCTCAACGATATTTTCTATTGTTTTATATCTCTCACAAGTAATATATATTACTACCCATATCATATAGTAATTTACATCACGGTTGCAATTCGTTCAGTAATATTTGTTAAAATGACATGTCCTGTCATATCATTAGTTTTGGTAAAAAAAAGATCTGAATTCAATAAATCTCCTCCACTGCCCACTGGGGAGAAGATAAAGCCCTTCAGAATATGGTTCTTTTGGTTTTTTTTGTTTCATTGTGAAGAAAATTTTTGGAATCTCAAAATTTTTTGAACTATCATAAAAGATTTATTAAGAAATGAAAAATGGACAGAACAAGAAATTAGCCTTCTGACGAATGGGCCTATTATACAGACTAAACAGCTATCCATTGCTATTCACGTGATATGACAAAAATGTAGCTATCTTTACTCTAACAACAAATATTACTTGAACTACTTGTTTTTTTGGTACAAGGGTTTCAATGAGAATCTTCTCAGAATATCTAGATCACTATATATATTTGTATATGAGTAATTCATGATGACCCATAGGCATTCAATTATAGTCTATGTTATCATGATCTATAAAAAAAAAAGCTCATTGTGTTTCCTGGTAGTTTTTACTAAAAAACACAATGCAGTTTTGTTTTTTCAAGTCGTTTTTATTAGTCCCTCATGGCATGATCGAAAAATCAAGATTTACTACATTATTATTAAATATCAAAAAGATTACTCGGTAATTCCTTGTCACGACTTGATAAGAAACGCAATCCGTTTTTACCGAAAATAATACATTAAATATATAAACACATAGGTCATTTCTAGTAGACGTTCAGGAGGGGTCCCAATATCGAAAAAACGCAAAATTCCTAAAGAAATATGTCCTAGGATAAAAACTGACTCGATATGTAAAAAATAGAAACCTCAGTAAGGTCATAAGTCCCAACAAATATCAGGAAGTCGGTGTATAATTACTGCTGGTATTATTGCTATACAGAGTAAAAGTGAGTGCTTAACAAAATTGAAGTAAAAAAGTTATTTGTATCTGTTAAATTGACCTACGAAAATTGAATTTTATATGTCACATCTATTAAACAGTTATACTTTTGTTTTTATATAAATAAGTTGATGTTGTATATTTTTGAGATGATCAGGGTAGTGTTGTGGTATTTAGTTATTTTTGTTAACAATATATGTTATGTGTCCTTGCGTTGAGTTTTACCTTATTTTGTATATTGTACAACAGGTGAATACGAACAATGGAAGAATAGTTTTCTAAATCATATATAAATAATCATTTACAAGTCATTATAAAAAAGTAGTTACGGAAGATCATTCATTATACTGAGAAATAACAAATTAAACTCGATACACAAAAACCAAGCTGCTATTAATTGAATGATGAACATAATTTGTATTCGTGATTGTTTTCAAATTCTGAGCTATACTGTGTGCATTAGTACAGATTTCAGAAAATTCTAGAAGGGAAAATAAGCAATCAAATTGTTCAGCTGGAAAACTGACGATACTTTAAAATTCAGTAGCCTTGTTCTTAAATGAAGCTCTTCATCAAAGATTGTGACTTATTACAGGGAAATCACAATATTTGAGGATCAAAATATATTTACAAAATATACCTCATAGTGTAAGACTAACCCTATTTCGAACAATTGTGCATGATAGGAAGGTTACTTTTGTTCAAAATATTTTACAGTATATTTTTTTTCTAAAAACCAATTCTGGAATCCTTGAAATTAGGGCATTTTCTTAAAACAAAAGCAATAAACGAAAACATCTGTCCAGATTTACAATAGGAAATGAAGAAGTTTCAAGAACAATTTTCTGATACAAATGATCTTCGACAGTCGACTGTTAAAACACAAATGACATTATGCCTTCTAATAAGTATTTTCTGAAGGATTATATAACATGTTTATCATTTTTGGTTCTACATTTACATACCACTTTTTCAAATTATAACATAGCTAAGTATCAAATTCATCAGCAATTAGAAGAGCTAAATTAAAACCTATAATCAACTTTATAATTTCACCATATTTGCAACATCCTCTAGAGGCATGAAAATATTTCATGCACTTTTATATATTTCTGTTATATTAATTCAAATAATTTTAATATATATAAATATTATTTAAAAAAAGTTTCAAATATAAATATCATTAATAATAATACATTTTAAATTTTAAATTGAAAAGCAGACCACATAGGAATCAGTTTGAATAATTATATAAAATTCCCTAATCAAAGCAGTCCCAATCTAAGTTGTTTATTCAGTTTATTGGTTTCTGACGATTGCTGAAATATATGTGTGCATTAGTACAGATTTCAGAAAATTCTAGAAGGGAAAATAATGTACCAAAATAAATGTTAGTGAGCTGAGATACATTAGGTTGTTATCTGCCTTGTTCTTAAATGAAGCTCTTCATCAAAGATTGTGACTTATTACAGGGAAAAGTCACAATATTTGATGGATCAAAATATATTTTACACAAAAATATACCTCATAGTGTAGATAAACCCTATTTTTTGGGAACAATTGTGCATGATAGGAAGGTTACTTTTTTAACTAAAATATGATTTTAGATATTTTTTTTCTAAACAACCAATTCTGGAATCTTGAAATTAGGGCATTTTCTTTGAAACTACAAAAGCAATAAAGAGAAAAAATCTTCAGATTTAGAATAGGAAATGAAGAAGTTTTAAGACAGTTTTTCTGATACAAATGATCTTCGACAGTCGACTGTTAAAACACAAATGACATTATGCCTTCTAATAAGTATTTTCTGAAGGATTAATCATAAATGTTTATCATTTTTGTTTGCTACATTTTACACCTCTTTTTCAATAATTATAACATATGCTAAGTAATATTTCATCAGCATTGTGATTAGAAGAGCTAAATTAAAACCTATAATCAACTTTATAATTTCACCATATTTGCAACATCCTCTAGAGGGCATAAAATATTCATGCATTTTTATATTTCTGTTACACTATATTCAAATACATTTTATTATTATATAAAGTATTATTTAAAAAAAGTTTCAAATATAAATGTATATTAATAATA
Organism: Hermatobates lingyangjiaoensis; assembly: GCA_026182355.1. Taxonomy (NCBI): domain Eukaryota; kingdom Metazoa; phylum Arthropoda; class Insecta; order Hemiptera; family Hermatobatidae; genus Hermatobates; species Hermatobates lingyangjiaoensis. The sequence goes on along the minus strand of JAPFBL010000117.1, from coordinate 1,498,843 downwards.
ATACATTCTTTTTTTAAATTGAAAAGCAGACCACATAGGGATCAGTTTGAATATTATATAATAATTCCCTAATCAAAAGCAGTCCCAATCTAAGTTGTTTCAGTTGTCGGCTTTATAGTAATCTCTGAGAGCTGAAATACAATTGATTGTTACTTATTAATAATTGTAACTGTTACATTACACGTACTTATATACATATAGTACTTTCATAAAATGTTCAATACATAAAGGCTGAAAAATTGTCAGTAATTTTGTATTGTATTTTCAATTAATTACTAAAAATTAAACAAGATTATAATTACATGCAAATTGTTATTACACCTGAGGTTATTATGATTTATATTAGAAATAGGGAAAACCGTCATACCTCGTAAGACGTCTTGGAGCTCTTTCAGACGTTGTCCATCTTCGATTCCAACTCCATGCGTTCCGTTGTTGATGGACAACGTCCAAAAGTGTTCCAACGACTCAAAGAACATCTTACGAGGTATGAAAGTTTTAACTATTTATGATATAAAAGATTATATTTGTTATATCAAAAAAATCTATAGTGATCTGTACACAATATCACTAATATACTTAGAGTCAAATTGAATTTTTGATCAATATATTTTGACGTGGCCATCACAAGTTCATCAGATATAGTGAATATGTAATTATTATGTCACAATCTGAGGAGAATTTGTCATTGAACGAATGGTTGTATTCTGTGCAGTAACTCTTCATCAAGAATTTAAATTTTAATTTTCTCTTAAAGTAATATAAAAGCAAAGATTGTATTCTGATACATCTAGAATTATGAGATGAACCGGTTAAAATTGGTACCATTTGTAGGGTTCGTAGTAAAATTATGACAGTACTTGCACAGAAATAAATATCATCTCTGTCCTATGAACCTCATGAGTCATGGTGTCCATTAACCTTGAGTGTTGAGAGAAATTTGTACAAACTAATATTAATACGTTGAAATTCAGAAGTATGTCTGAATGTGTCCATATAGCATGCATTAGAAAGATGATCTTAGTTGCTGAAGATATTAATGAACAGTCACACTTTAATATTGTGTTGAAAAATTTAATATTAATATATAATTTCTGACAATAATAAATGAGACCGTGACTAAATTTATGTAGAAGGGTATATTTATATACTTGCAGAAAAGGAATATTGCATGTTAATGTCCAATAAAACAGTATGACCTAGTGATTCATGGAGCTAATTGACATACCGATATTGAGGAATCTACTGAGTCTAAACCTCATGTATACGTTCAATTACAAAATCATTTTTATTAAAAGCAATTATTTTTAGATTATATTTGAAAAATGTGGGGTATTTTAAAAATAATTAGAATATTATTGTTGTAATGAAAAAAAAAATAACAAGTAATCATGGTCGTATATTTATCGCAAAGAATTATTTTAATTAATATTTGATACCAAAAAATATTCCTCTAGTAATAAAAATTACGGGGTTTATTAAAGGAGTACATGATATTAATCCCAAACCACTTACGTTTACAGAAACAATCAATATGGTACTACTTAACCGGGTATCATCAAGTATCCAGAAAACATCTTAAATACACTGGGCTGCCTTATACCAATAATGATCTGATATAAATAATAATCACTCGGGTAGTGAATCGTTGTAAACCATTTTATCATTTCTTAGTTATATCATTGGCATTATTGTGTCTAGTTTGCCACAACATGCATGAAGTTGGTGCCAGTGTTGCACTGATTTCAGAAGTAAACAGTATTTTCTGCCCATTAAGTTTTCTCTAGCCCAGATAGGACATGGTCTTAAACAGGACGCTGGAATACAAGGATATAATGTCATTTTCTCAGATAGCTCCTATTATAATCTTCACGTCATATAAAAGTGTTTACTATATGCAATATATAAAGACATTTAAGTATTTGGAAAACATAAGGGAATAAGTTGTTACTGCAGCTTATGCAGAAAATGTGTTAAAAGATTCATCTGTTTATTATAATATAACTTCAAACTGTATAATAGTGATGAACTTGCGACTGAAACATTAAGTCATTCAATAATCAAAGATACTGTGTTTAGGATTATTTGCTAATTTATTTCACAAATGAATCATTAGAAAATCAGAAATGGTGAATGCACAACAATTGTACACATACTGCGAAGAATTGCTACAACATATCAATTCGTTCAGGTACAATTCATTTAAGGTCAGTCGGAACTCGATATATGACATCAAGAGATAACACTACAGATATTTCGCAAGAAATACTTTCAAGTATGTTGGAAAGAAATGAGCATTTGCAAAAATTGACTAACTTGATTGTGAGAAACGACGGAAAATTAACCGCAGCAAAAATGTGTCTGAGTGTCGGATGGCATATTGGGTAAAAGAATATTAATTAATAATTAGTTCAATAAAAAAAAACCTATAAATGAAAATCTGATAAAATTGTTTTATCTGACCAACCGTATGTTTGCGAATTATATAGAGATGTTTTGAAATAATGCTTTCTTTACTGTCAACATAATTATTGTATAATCTATAAAATATTTGGTAGTAGCAAAATTAATGTGTTTACAATTTTTTTGCTCTGGGGGTTTAAGAAATACAACTTAATTTTTTTTAAATTTGTTCAATGTCCAGGATCAGTGAAGTTAACTTGCTCTCTTAAAATTAGGGACTGAACTAAAATGTACAAAATATTAACAGTAAAACAACCACTAAGAAGCTCTAATATTCAGTAAACAAATAAATTATACAAAACTGAACATACATTAAAAGTGATGTGGACCATCATGATGGTATGACCAGCAGAAACTCGGTTTTGAATTGAGTTTAGACTATACAATTTGGAATAGTGTTTGTTGCTTACTTCATTTGTTATTATAATGAAATTATTATTATTATTATTATCACAAAGAGTCACTGTTACAACCGATATTATACATTATACCGATATTATGCTTGTTAAGAAATACATACACTCTTAGAACAACAACTATAACAGTACTTTATTACTACTATTAATAGCCGGATTAAGTCTCCAGAACCTAGTCTATGTAATAAAAAATTGAAACAATTTAATGATGCCATTAGTCAATATGGTGTTTTGAAGCATATATCACACCTATCACGTTGTTGGCCTACAGTTGTTGGATTTGTTGAGATTGAATATTTCAGTAACCATTACTATAAATTATTTAAGTTTGCAATGTATAATAGCATAGTTTCAGATAAAAAATTAATATACACATCTAATAATTTTATTGATAACTATAATTCCAGTTTCATGGATAGGAATTGTAATTTTTGTTACATTTGCAGTAAAAAAAAAATTAATGAGCTGGTATCGAATTTTATCAAAGCTTTAATTCAGTTAAACATATTCAATCATTTATTGGCCACTAGGTAGAGTACGGGTGTCCAACCAGAAGCACCTACGGTGCTTACATTGTTATTAAATTTAATATCTTTTTATTATCTTTTCCTGTATAGTATAACTTTTATTATTAAAAAAAAACTTATTTTCTGTTATCTATTAACGTTCATTATTAAATAAAAACAATGTTGTACGTAGTAAAATTATTTAAATTTTGACATTATAGTATGCAAAATTATAATAACTTTAACTTTACGTAATATACTTTTGCTACAAATTTTTCGTTGGTGTTTCAAAACAACTTAACGGATTCTAACATGAATAAATGATGTAATTTGTTTACAACTCTATTCTACATTAGTTACTGACGTTATTTACATTAGTAAACATGAATACTAACCAAAACTGAGTCCTTTGACGACAGTGCTATAACTACAGCATCAGCTACATCTTCTGATTTGAGGTAAGGATTCTTAAAGATTACTGCTGCAACCTCTTCCGAAAAAATCTCTGTATCCACTAGTCCAGGGCTAACGTTCTGAAAATAATACATTTAAATATTTCACTAGAGCATACTTAGGATATCCTTAAGTATAAATAAATTTCTATTTGAACAAAAGATTTCATGTTCAATGAACATGATAACTTGTTGAATGCAATAATTATTTAGTTTATTAACTAATAATTGGAAATATTATTTCCAAACGCTAAGTTATGTACTGAAAGATTGAGTCAATGTGGTACATCATTGACTAAACAGTTTTAGACTTTTTTTTCTAGTTATCACGCGTTTTAAAAGACAGAGAATATATTTGTATTATATCTATATATCAATTTTATAAATTATTTTATCAGTATGTATTCCTATAACGATAAAATCAATAACAATGTAAGTTCTAACATTATATTAGGAACAGATTCACAGATATATAACTGAACAAAGTGTATGTAAGTTATATTTGTTTGCTATATACACAAAATCTATTTTTGCATTTTTTTTAGGTTGCAGAACAGATGCATAAGGAAAACATACTTAAAATATCAAAGCAAATAAATGAAAAAAAAATATTTTTTTTTACACTATAAGATCTTTTACAGTCGGATAAACTTATATTTTTGTCAGTATTCTGAAGTGGCCTGCACTCAACGTTAATTTAATTGGTGTTACAGTATAATCTTTTATAAGCAACTAATGTTTCCTATAGAGAGGTTGTCTCTCTTATAAAAAGTGTAAGGTTCCCTATAAAAAATTATGAAAATACGAATGCTTCCCAGGAATTTTTTTTTTTTGATATAGACAAATAAAAAACTCAACCTATAATAGAAATATGTAACTGTAATAGAAATACACATTCTTTTATTGAACATTTTAAAAGAATACAAAACATAAAGGAAGCATAGGATTGAATATATTACTATATATTTAATATTACTATATATTACAACATATTTAATATCATAAGAAAATAATTGAAACACGATGTAACAGATACTTAATAACTAATAGTACATTACAATTTAAGCAAGCAGTATAATACTTCATAGTTTAATTGTTGTGACTTTAGTTATATTTATTTTTAAACAAAATACCCCAACTCATTTTGAACATAGTGCTCTATTTTTAGGTATAATTTCATTTTGATCCATCAAAAGAATACATATGGATTTCTCCTCAAAAGTTTTCAGATTGAACCTATACGTCAAAATTTTTACATTTTATTGAAAAAAAAATATTTTCAGTTGTTTTAAAAATCTGAGGATTTTTGAAGTTATTGCATTTGTTCCTTCCAAGATAAAGCAAAAATTTTATTACTCTAAATTTAGCACTTTAGGGTAAAATGACTGTTTGAAAAAACTATCATGCAAAAAAAAAGTGACTTTCCCATCATGCATAATTGCTCTTAAATAAAAGAGTTCATCTACATCATGAGAACCATTTTTGTGGAAACCATTATTTAATGCAGCAAGAATTGTGGACTATAGAGTGGAGCGATTTTGTTAAATCTAAAGCTGTAAGTCCAGTTTTGTTTTTTATATCTCCAGTCCCTCTTGTTTTCATTTTCAGTTGTTTCGAATAATTTTATGTCGTCTGAGCGAATGGTAGTTGCCTGTTGGCCTGTTCTTCCATTCCTTAACACATCTAACAGATTCTTTGATTATAAGCTACTCGGTCAGTTTGACTGAGTCCCGATAAACTTTAGTTTTGTTTCTATTCCACGGTTGTACTTTCATCAACATATATATATTAAATAAAAGACTTCTAGAAACTTAATGAACTTCATGTACATAAAACTTCAAATGTTTGTGGACAGGTTACACACAAATGTTCAATAAAAGTGTTATCTCAAGGAGAAAATATCAGATTTTCAATGATTTAAAACTTTTTTTGAAAGCAATGTTTGTAATATCATTTACACTATCAATATAAATAGCACTCTCATATTTCATATGCTAATAATAATGTTATGAATATGTATACGTCTTTTTCAATTTCAAAAAAAAAATTGAAAGTCCTTCACATCACATATTGTAATTATAATATAATCCACTAGTATGACATTTGTAACGACAAGGTTTTTTAATATAAACTAACTATACTAATTTGTGTAAAATTGTAATATAAATCCATTGTAATATACATAATAATATTTGGTAGATAAATATATAATTAAATAATACTTACAGATATCTTGATATCGTCTTTATTTCTAGCAAAGTCTCTTATAAAGGCACGGGTCAGCATGGTGACACTGTGTTTACTAGCCGAATATATGAGATACTCATCCGATATCAGATAGTAACCTAATATACTGTAACATAAATAATGAAAATAACCATATATACATATGTAGATAGGTACCAACTCTTCTAATTGTAAGATTCGAACTTACAATTCCATTTCATTCTCTCAGCGGTTAATTAAAAAAGGAATTGACAAAGTGAAGTGTCGTAAGAATAAAAGAAGCTATCAATAAATGAGCGTGAGAATATACATGAGGGTGTAGAATAAATACAAAATTAGAGACATTTTGATATGTCAAAATTTCTATTGTAATTTTCTAATATCAATATTTCTATTATAATTTCTGAATGACAAAATTCTTATTCTAATTTCTTAATTATAACTAATTACGCTTTTATGTATGTTTGATGTTTGAATGATTGAATCATTTCTTATAGTTCCTCTGTTTTGTAGGTCTATGAAAAAGGTTTTAAATAAAAACCGAAACGTTGGCAATGAGAGGTTAATTTGAACCTGAAGAACTGACCGAGTCCCGATAAACTTTAGTTTTGTTTTCTATTCCATGGTAGATACTTTTATCAATATTTATATATATATATATAAAAAGAAGATAAAAAGATTTCACATAAACACGTGAAACAACAATCAATGATTAAACCACAATAAGAATGGGAAAACAAGACTAAGATCTTTCAACCGTAACAAGCGGTCTTCGTCAGAGTCAAAAACCCAATATTTTCAAGATATATATATATATATAAACGTTCAACCCACAATAAGATATAAGAAAAAAGACCAAGTTCTTCAACCGTCAGAATCAAACCTCAGCTGACGAAGATCGCCTGTTATGGTTGAAAAATTTTGATCTGTTTTCTCTTTTCTTATTATGATTTGAACTTTGATTATTATTTCACGTGTTTTTTTGTAAAATCCTGTTTTGTAAATATACGCATATAACTGAAAAAATTAACAAAATATTGAAAAGCTTACCAGCATCAATATTCCTAGGATGAACTTACTTTTCTTCTCTTCGTGAATACGAACTGCGCTTCCTGATATTGACTATAGTAAATTTTTTGATTCTTTTATTGCTTTTTTTTCAGTAACTTATTTTTTTTTTGAACCACCTCATTATAACATATATATAATAAAAGTATATCAGGACTCGGTCAGTTCTTCAGGTTCAAATTAAACTCTCATTGCCAACACTTTCGTTTTTATTTAAAACCTTTTCCATTAGCAGAAGTATAAAATTTTACTTCAGAAAAACTAAGTATTACATTAAAGATTATTTTACAAAGAAAACACTTTGTAGATTTTAGCAACAACTATCTAGTTTGAATGAACACATGGCACGTGTTCATTCAAGAAGAATAAAGCTGCTATACTGCCAGATTACGAGTGGCGCAGAGTCGAGTGAGAACTTCCCAGGCAATTGTAGCACAAGTCCCCCCTTTATCAACGCTGTTGTTAGCGCTACTTATTTAATCTCCCCTTGTTACAACATTCATTCCAGGAATTCACAAAATCAACTCTGCCCTCAAAGAAAATTTTGCTCTCACCTCTTCCTATTCCTTAAAATCATCCATTTTTCAATATATCTCTCGTCTCTCCTTCAAGGAGCCCCACGATGAAATTCACTAATTTAGTTAATTTGTTTTCCCACAGAAATACCATAACTCCCATGTCTGTTGGTGATCCTGGGGTAGTGCAACAATGCGGCCGACGCTGTTGCCTCATCCACCCGATTATTAATTCTGAAACTTTCTTTTTCAACTATAGCAACAGTTATCAAGTCCCTTCTAATACATCTCGCACAAGTACAAACTGCGTCTACCACTTTGAATTTGTCCATTGTGATGCATTCTTTGTTGGTCTGTCCTCCAACATGTTCAGCATCTGCATGAATGAACATGGAGATTTCGTCAATAGGTGCAGGATCCTGCATGTTGCAACCCACAACAAAAATCATGGTATTCTATTCAATGTCTGCTTTAAGCTATATATATATATATGTATATATATATATATATATTGTAAAAGACGAGCCAATCCCTGTTACGTATTACTTTGGGCACTTCTTATTGGTTGTGGGTGTTTATTCGTTGAACACCCACAACCAATAAGAAGTGCCCAAAGTAATACGTAACAGGGATTGGCTCGTCTTTTACAATATCTAATCTGGCATTCAACATATATATATACTGAAAAATTAGTAAGGAACACAAGTAAAGGGGAAATACACAAGTTAATATTTCGACTTAATGATCTTCAGTGGAGCAAACAGAAGAGATTAATTTCAATACTTCTGAATTAAAATACTTCTTAGTTTTTTGCTTAAAATGTACCATAAATGGAATTAAATTGATCTTTATTACATAAGTTTCTTACACCTTATCATGAATTTAAGAATGATTTCATAGTGTGATTCTAACAACTGGAATTCATACAGGTTTATGTTTTCATAATTTATTCACAAAATAAATCACTTAACGTGTTCAATAGTTATGTAATATGAGTTACCTGTTTATGTTGACAATTTGGCACAGACCAGGTTTATTGGCACGTACAGACTCAACAAAGTACTTCGTACAGTATAGCAAACCAAACAAGTTTACGTCAAACAATTTCTTCCATTCATCTACATTCAAATCTAGAATCATAAAAAAAAAAAGGTTAAATACAGTTGCCAACATCTTTAAAGTTGCAGAAATCATCAATATATATATATATATATATATATATATATAATATATATATATATATATGGACTAATTTACCACAATAAAGAGCATTGTTTCATATTTCGACATCCGTCGTCATCGGGAAGATGTGCAAAGTACTCGCGATGAGAGGCAAACTGCTACTGACCTCCAGAGTAACTCGTGGAACCACCGCAATGCTGCCCCCCAGCGGAGGAGAGGAAAAATAGAAATCCCTCCAATATTTATTTAGAAAACAAGATAAAAAATATATAAAATACGAAATAATAATAATAATAAAAAATAAATAATAATAATAAAAAAATAATAATAATATATAATAATAATAATAATAATAATAAAATAAAAAATAATTAATGGTACAGGTTGAGACCAGGAGGAGAACGAACCCCAAGGAGGCATATGAATGCCTCTTCGGAAGCTCTAAGGGTGACATGGGAATTAGACTCGGGGATTTGTTTGAGGATTTGTACCCTGAAACAATCATTGAAAGGGAGGTCATGGGAATTAGCATGGATAGCTATGGGTAGGTCTCTGCGCTGACCAACGGACGCCCTGTGATTGTTCATACGCAGGCTCAGCTTGGTTGAAGCCAAGCCAACGTAAAAAGCATCACATCGAGTACACTCCAAACGGTAAACGCAGTTACAGGAAGTGCAAGATGTATCAGAAGGAACAGGATAGGAGTCGTTACTGAGAGGGGAAGTAAAGTAAGGACTGGAGTTAATTAGGGGACAGGTTTAGCAGTTACGGCGTTCACATCGCTTCATCCCTCTGCTAGCACAGGGGCTGTTGGAAATATGGGTAAAAATGGATTTCAGGTTGGAAGGTCTACGGTAGGAGAAAGTAGGGGACTGACTGAAAATAGGAGAAGTAGACGAAGAAAAAAAAAATATATATATCAAATATATATATATATATATATATATATATATATATATATATATACGAGTTCAAGATTAACAAAGAGCAACACACAAAGTAGGGAAACACACTTACAGACTCAAATTTTCGGATAATCCGTCTTCAGGAGAAAAGAGAATGGGAGACCAAGCACGTTGTAGGCGCAACGGCAAGTAACCTATATATATATATATATGGTTGAAATAAGCGGCAGCTTCTGCATTCACGACTTTAATACTCGTCCTTTCCAGTCTCTTGACTATTTCTCTTTGTGGAGGGAAGTTTCCACAAAAGTTGTCATAATGACATGTTATAACACTTTAGGCACTCGGTCACTGTTTAAAAACACTTCAGTAAAAATTGTATTGTATTGATATAAAACGACGAGTATTAAAGTCGTGAATGCGGAAGCTACTGTTTATTTCAATCAAATATGTTTAAATGAGAATCTGCTGCCAACGTATACTAATATATATACTTAGTATATATACTTATACTAATATATATATCTTATTGAATTTGATAGTAGATTCTGCATTCACATTTTCCTACTTATAGCTTCTATTTTCCTATTTTCCTTACAATTTTCTTTTGAGCAGGTGATAATTGCCAAAGCAAGATAGCATAAGACACTCAGAAGGCTGAATCACTAAATAAACACTTCACTGGGGATAAATATATTTAATTAATCACTACACTAAATTAAACTAACATAACAAGCTTTCGGCCTCATGGGTCATCGTCAGGTTCTTAAACTACTTATATTAACTAAATATACATATTACTAACTACTTTGGTGTTTAAATGCCAACTGAACACTGCTATTTTGTCGAAGTGAAAGTTGGTGGTGGGGATGGAGTAGGGGTGAGTGCGGGTCAACAAAAAACTTATGGCCCTTCAACTCAACCTAACTCGGTCATCGCCCTCCTTTCTTACTAATTTAAAAAAAATTATCTATATTCTTAAAACTAGGAATTACATTGAAGTAATTACTTTGTACATTTAAACTAGGTAACAAGTCTTTAATGTACAGAGCTTCTAAGATTTTAAGTCTATTGAAATCACTATTAACATGTAGGTTGGTAGTACCCTCAACCAGGTTCTGCCTAGACAGGGGAATACCATGTGCCTCTTCTTCATGGTTCTTTGGTGCTGCTGTCGTGAGATGGAGAGTCAGACGTCTTGACAGTTTCGTCCTAGTCATCCCGATGTACCTAGAAGGCAGGGCTGCACAGTTCCCTGTGGTTCACGTGTATTGGTACACTAGGTGACTACGATTGAGGTCTGGGATGTCAACTCTCGGACGGTTTGAAACTAGCAAGTTTTGTGTCCTTTTACTCTAGTAGTAGATGGTAATCTTCTACAAGAGACTAGAACGAAACTGTCAAGACGTCTGACTCTCCATCTCACGACAGCAGCACCAAAGAACCATGAAGAAGAGGCACATGGTATTCCTCTGTCTAGGCAGAACCTGGTTGAGGGTACTACCATCCTACATGTTAATAGTGATTTCAATAGACTTAAAATCTTAGAAGCTCTGTACATTAAAGACTTGTTACCTAGTTTAAATGTACAAAGTAATGACTTCAATGTAATTCCTAGTTTGAAGCTAACTGCTGGGGTATTTTAGTACAGAAGGTGGTTGTGTGTGTGTGGGGGGGGGGGGGGGGGGTACAATCGTTTTTTTAAGATGCAGTGCTATAATCCACCTCAAATAATAATAATATTAACAAAAATACCCAGAAGTATACTAAAAAGTTTGTTCACTCACACATTCAATAAAGGATTTTAAATTAACAAACTCATAACCCTGAACACAGCTCTACTCCAGATAATAGTAATTAATTAAAATACTCACCAACGTATATAAAAGATATTATACGCATCAGGCATTTGGATACAAAAATATGTGTGTCCTTTGATAACTAGATGAATCACTATCTGTACTACCTCCATAAATTAATAACTACTGAACATCTCTTATTTAGAAGTCTGTGTTATGTCTACATGGGACATTATTTACACAAGCATTATAACATTATCTTTACTTACAGTAAAGTTGAGTGTAGACCTCTCCAGACTTTTTATAAATATGTAATGCATGCATATTAAGTAAATGTAAAAATTTTATTTTTATTACGTTACTATTTTTTTTTCCACAAATTTAATGAAAGTTACATATATGAAGTATTTTTCCTGTACTGGCAATGAATATGTAGATATTTATAAATTATTCATGAGATTGAAGAGTATGGCAGACTAGTAATTTAATATTTACGGGATTAAACATCACTTGAAATTACTTACTTATTAATCCTAAGATCCAGCAATGTGTACATTTGATAATAAATTTATAGCTTTCTTATAATGTCACTGTCAAATATAATGACAATTATGAAACTCCTCTCTCAAATTTTGCTTATTATTTTTTTTTAACACTTCAATCATAAACTATTCTTATGGTCATATCCTAAATTAAATGTAAAATATCGGAAATCTTACTTGTTACGCTTGTGTCGTTGCCGAGAGTCCCTGCATTATTAATGAGAACGCGTGGCTGTCCCACCTCCTTTTCGACTTTCTTAAAGACCTGTTCTACAGAGGAGCTACTGCTGACATCCCCTTCCATTGGAATAATCTTCCCCTTTCCTTTAAAGGAATCTGCTAATTCCTGTGAATAAATTAAAGTCCTATTAATTATTATTTTTAGCAACTTGATAGCAAGTCTTATACTCATGTAGATTAATGATCTGCAATGAAGGTTTTTTTTCTTTCATCTTTATGGGTGTCTCTTTCAAGGGTATCAAGCATTGACTCCAACACACTTCATTATACATAATGATATAAAGCAAAGAAACAGATATATATTTCACTTTATAATATAACAGAAATCATGTTTAATAACTGAATTAAAACGAACAACCTTTTTCCAGATATCTTTCCATTCTAACGCAAGAATTTCTGACATACCCAGAACCTAGACATTAGAAGCAGTTATGATGAGTTATAGACAAATTTATTTTTGAAAAATAAATATTTATATAAGTTTAGTTCAAGCACAAGTGACTTATTTTCAGAATAATATATATGAACTATTGTAATCATTCAGAAATTCAATTTCCTGTTTTCAAGGATTTACATTGTTTAAATTTTGTAATTCTTATTATATATATATATATATATAAAGGTTTCACATAAACACGTGAAAAAACAATCAATGATCAAACCACAATATGAAATGAAAGAAAAAAAACTAAAATCTTTCAACCGTAACAAGCGGTTTTCCTCAGGGTCATAAATCCAAATTAAACGCAAGATGCAGGACACATCTGGTAAGGGGTTGAGAAGAGTGGTATTTTAAAAGGGAGAAAGCACAGGAAAGGACTAATGTCTAGAAAGGGATGTTTGGGGAAACAAAGGAGTACAGCAAGAAAGAGTAAAAAACTATCCGCTAGCTGTCAATCCTCTTAGAAGAGGCTATTGCCCTCGTAACGAAAGTATCAAGTTTGAAGAGACCGTTACTAATTTTTATAATATTTGATCTATTAAATTTAATTAGAGACGATTCAATAATATTTCTTAATAACATTGATTTTTCGTAGGTATATATTTAGCTCCTGTTCAATCAGTAGGATGATTTTCATTTTTTATATGCAAGAATAAGGCACTACTTTTTTCCTGTCTACTTATGTTGTATTAGTGTTGTTTTACATGTGTCTTTTATGATTTACCAATACACATTTTATGGGAATTTATGCACGGAATTTGATAAATACCACTGGATTCCAATTCTCTGGCAGAGTTTTTTATTAACATATTGCCACATTTTACGATTAGAAAACACTATATTAAAATCAAGTTGTTTGGTTAATCTTGGAAGGGAGTCCAATGACTCATGATATCGCAAAACTATAGAAAGTGGCAATGAACAGGGCTCTGTTGAAGTATTAGAGAAAGTTTTTTTAGCACCCTTCAAAGCTAAATCGATATAAGAGGAGGGGTATTTTAATGAAAGGCAATTGACCTAATGTTATTAATCTCTTAGTTAAGGAATTCAGGAGAGCACACTCTTACCGCCCTCAAAAACATATTTCTAAAAACAGAAATTTTAATATTTTTGAATGGGAAGAATAAAAGTGAACACATGCAAGTACATTCGTATGTTTTTTATACACACTAAAGTGAAACTTTTTAGGTAACCTATGGATTAGGACATATAAAAAGGGCAAATTACCACTTAATTCTTCTTCTATTGTGAATTTGATTGTTGGCACTAATGAATTTAATTTTATTAGAAAATCATCTTTATTTATAGAATTAGGAGAGATGTAAAGTATATCGTCAACATACCTATACCATTAAACATGTCTGGGCAATATTGAGCTTATCATTTTACTTTCAAAGAACTCCATGTATAAATTACATAGGAGGGGGGATAAGCAGTTACCCATTGCAAGCCCAAATTTTTGTATATAATAATTATTTTCAAACTGAAAATGACAATCTATGACAGATAACGCAATTACCTCTATTATAGTGGTAGATGGAAGGGTAACGTAATAATTAATTAATTCCTCCTGGAGTAAGCTCAACACATTAGTTCCATGTACATTGGTAAAAAGGGACTTCACATCAAAACTGCTCAATCTATAATTTTTCCATGTTGACGCTTTTTAATTTTCTAATGAAATGAACATTGTTTTTAATATGGCTGCCTCAATTTTTTCTAATTAATGGGCTTAAAACTCTACTAACGATTTGGACAAGCCATGATCCCGAACCAACCAAGCTCACAATCAAACGTATTGGGTAATTATCTTTATGTGTCTTGATCAACCCGTACATATATGGCAATGAAGGGGATTTTGATATAAATTTATAATTAAGTTCGGGTTGATTTTAAGATAGTTTTAATTTTTTTATTAAACTATTGCCCCTTTCCAAAGGATTAGACCTTAACTTTGTATACACATTTTCATCTTTTATCATATTCTCTATTTTATCGACGTAATCTTTTTTATTTAATATTATGGTTACTTTAGATTTATCGGCTTTAGTAATTTTTATAGTATTATCTTTTTTAAGCTTAGAATAAGCCTCGATAAAACGTCTAGGTACACTAAAAATTTGTACATATCTTTTTAAGTTGCCAATAAATATAATCAAATACTACTTTCCTCCAATCCAAAGGGATGAGCTGATTAAGATGACTTTTTCTACGCACCGACTCACCGAAGGCTAATTTCATATCACCCCAGCACAAATAAATATGTTCTTTTAGCAACAAAGAATAAAAATTATCAAAAAGGGCTTTCACAAATATTTATCAAACATTTAGGAATAAGAGATTTAGGTATAATCTTTTCATTTAAACAATTATTTAAAAATTTCATTTTTAGTTTTAATTTATGGGCTTTTGTCAAGCTAGACAAATAATTCTTCAGTATAGAGACGAAGAAAGGAAAAAGATGACAGAAATAGGAGTAGGTATCACACATCGTATTCATCGATAAAAAGATTTCACACAGACACGTGAAATAACAATCAATGATCAAACCACAATATGAAATGGAAAAACAAGACGATGGGTATGACTTTGACGAAGACCGCTTGTTGCGGTTGAAAGATCTTAGTCTTGTTTTCTTTTTCATATTGTGGTTTTGATCATTGATATATATATATATATATATATATATATATATATTAACATAGCAAAAAGACTCAAAGCCTTGTCCTTAAAAATAGCCCCCATAACCTCCACAGGGATGTCTAACAGTTGCAAAAAAGTCACTTGGTATACCAATATACATGTAATACCGGGAACTGTGAAGCCTGTCCAACAAAGTACATCGAGATGGCTACAACCACGTTATCAAGACGCCTTATCGTCTTACCGTAAGCACCCCGAAAAATCATACGAGACAAGAACATAATACAGCATTAACGAGAGAAATGTTAGAGAAAGGAGTAACAACTTTAAGAATAGAAAATAATACCAACCCCCTTCAGATCCTCGAGGATTTATACATCAAGGACAGTCAACCTCCTATGAATATCCAGGCCAACATTATAGGCATAATACCAAGCTTTAAGAACTTACATAATTCTTATAAACTTAGTAGGCCTACACTCATAGGACCCCGGTAATGTGTATGCCAACTTGCAGTCTTCCACTTTGTAACAGTGGACTTGGTTGCTTTTTTTTTTATAAAAATTAATGAAGCATGCTTCATTCGCGCTCCGTTCTTCGACGTGGGGAGATTTGTCTCACTTCGTCCTTACTTCTAGTGTCTACTCCTGATGACGAACAACAGTTCGAAATATTGAATTCTCTAAGTGTTCTTTTTATTCTTTTTTCTGTGTCGTGCTTTGTGTAATTTAAAGTTTTATAGTCCTTGTGGACCGTTTCTTATATTTAGTATGTATATAATATTTTATGTGACATATTAAGATGTTAAAAGCAATCATCAATACCTTAAGTCTGTTGAACCTGCGTGCCATGGCAACCACTATTAATCCATGTTCTGCAAGAAGACGTGCAGTAGCGTAGCCTATGCCAGCGCTCGCTCCTGTCACTATGGCTACTTTGCCTTCCCACTTGTCCATAACTGACTCTAGAATCGCAAATATAAGTAGATTTAAATTTAATACCAAATTAATGAACTAAAAACACAACATAAGTTCGACAATGTTAGTATCTTCTGAAAAATGAGGAAACCAATCTTAATATGTTAAGAGACGCTAATAATTTTCAAAGATAATATATTTATATGACATAATGATTATCTCCATATTGGAACTACAATATAAATATACTAGTGAAAAATTAGAATTAAATATATAATATATTCAACATTGACCTACAGACTTAATGAATTCCATAATAAATATTGCGGTGAATGAACGATGATCAGAGAAAGGCTTGATTTTCATTACTACATAGAAAGTAGAAGTTAATTTGAATAATTCTTAATAATTAATCATTTCTTTTAAAATTAATAATTATAACTTTAGCATAACATTGATATTCTTACAACTAATTTTAATAATTTTGTCTAATTTCTAGGACTTAAGTTGATAAGGTATAACGACAATTGATATCCGGAATTATATTGCCTGATAGTGCGCCGTATAGCAGAAATAAGCTACTGCCTATGTTTTTTTTGTTATTTGTGTAGTTTATACCATAAAGACAACAAAAAAATAATATATTTACCTAATCTGCTTCGCTTAGTACAAGTTATAAGACATCTTACTAAAATTTTCTAGCTAATATCCAACTTGTATAGATATGACGTTTAAAAACCAATAGTACTAGTACTCAATGACTATTTATGATAATATACCAAGCAATTTTATTATTTTGTTCTTTTAATTATTTAAACTAACTGAGGTCATCAAATTCTCAATAGAAAAATATATCAGTTATTACTTCTCCACTTAACTTGCAAAATATTTATTTATACATATATAATTTCTAGTTTAATATGGAAGGATATACAGATATGTTCAATCAAATATACGTATATAGCAAATATTTTAATAAACATGTCCTTAAACCAAAAGTTTTCTTATGCATTAACTAGTATTGTTCAACCTTCTCGATGGTGCTGCCATCATGATGGTAACACTAATCATCATCATCTGAAATAAGCTTGAGAATTGAACAGCTTTTGTAAGGCTAAATAACGCCCAAAACTTGTGTTATTACTTAAAGGGGTATATATATATATATATATATATATATATTAATGATCAAACCACAATAAGAAAATGGGAAAACAAGACTAAGATCATTATAAGACTAAGACTAAGATCTTAGTCTTGTTTTCCCATTTCCTTATTGTGGTTTGATCATTGATTGTTATTTTACGGGTTTATGTGAAATCATTATATATATATATATATATATAATATATATATATATATAATATATATATATATATTATATATATATGATTAAACCACAATAAGAATGGGAAAATAAGACTAAGATCTTTCAACCGTAACAAGCGGTCTTCGTCAGAGTCAAAAACCCAACTGAACACTAGATGCAGAAAACACCTGGTGAGGAGTTGAGAAGAGTGGGAGGGAAGAGTGGTATTTTAAAAGGGTGAAAGCACAGGAAAGGACTAATGTCCAGAAAAGGATGTTTGGGGAAACAAAGGAGTACAGTAAGAAAAAGTAAAAAAAAACTATCCGCTAGCTGTCAAACCTCTTTGAAGAGGCTATTGCCTTCGTGACGAAAGTATCAAGTTTGAAGAGACCGTTACTAATGTTTATAATATTAGATCTATTAAATTTAATTAGAGACGATTCAATAATATTTCTCAACAACATGGATTTTTCATAGGTAATAAATTTAGCTCCTGTCCAATCAATATGATGATTTTAATTTTTAATGAAAAATGGCTTGTCCAAATGGTTGGTAAGTATTTTAAGCCCCTTAATTGGAAAAATTTCAGGCAGCCATATAAAAAACAATGCGGATTTAATTAAAAAATTAAAAAGCGTCAACATGAACAAAAATTATAGATTAATCAGTTTCGATGTGAAGTCTCTTTTTACGAATGTACCTGTAACTGATCTGTTGAGCTTACTCCAGGAGGAATTAATTAATTATTCCCTTCCCCTTCCATCTGCCACTATAATAGAGTTAATTAAGTTATGTGTGGTAGATAGTCATTTTCAATTTGAAAATAATTATTATACACAAAAATTTGGTCTTGCTATGGGTAACTGTTTATACCCCCTCCTAAGTAATTTATATATGGAGTTTTTTGAGAGTAAAATGTTAAGCTCAATTTTGCCCAAAAATGTTAAATGGTATAGCTATATTGACGATATTCTTTGCATTTGTCCCAATTCTTTAAATAAAGTTGATTTCATAACAAAATTGAATTCATTAGTGCCGACAATCAAATTCACAATGGAAGAAGAAGTAAGTGGTAATTTGCCCTTCTTAGATGTCCTTATCCATAGGTTACCTAATGAGTTACGCTTTAGTTTATATAGAAAACCTACGAATGTACTTGCATACGTTCATTTTTATTCATCGCATCCAAAAAAATGTTAAAATTTCTGTTTTTAGAAATATGTTTTTGAGAGCTTTAAGAGTTTCCTCTCCTGAATTCCTTAACTAAGAGATTAATAACATTAGGTCAATTGCCCTTTCATTAAAATACCCCTCTTCTTATATCGATTTAGCTTTGAAGGGTGCTAAAAAAACTTTTTCTAATACTTCAAAAGAGCCCCTTTTATTATCAAATTCTATAGTTTTGCCATACCACGAATCATTGGACCCCCTTCCAAGATTAGCCAAACAACTTGATTTTAATATAGTGTTTTCTAATCGTAATAACGTGGGTAATATGTTAATAAAAAACTCTCCAAGCGAATTGGAGTCCGCTGGTATTTATCAAATTCCGTGCAAAAATTGCCATAAAATTTATATTGGTCAAACTGGTAAATCATTAAAAACACGTGTAAAACAACAACAATATAACGTAAGTAGACAGGAAAAAAGTAGTGCCTTATTCTTGCATATAAAAAATGAAAATCATCATATTGATTGGACAGGAGCTAAATTTATTACCTATGAAAATCAATGTTGTTAAGAAATATTATTGAATCGTCTCTAATTAAATTTAATAGATCTAATATTATAAACATTAGTATCGGTCTCTTCAAACTTGATACTTTCGTCACGAAGGCAATAGCCTCTTCAAAGAGGGTTGACAGCTAGCGGATAGTTTTTTTTTACTTTTTCTTACTGTACTCCTTTGTTTTCCCAAACATCCCTTTCTGGACATTAGTCCTTTCCTGTGCTTTCACCCTTTTAAAATACCAATCTTCCCTCCCACTCTTCTCAACTCCTCACCAGATGTTTTCTGCATCTAGTGTTCAGTTGGGTTTTTGACTCTGACGAAGACCGCTTGTTACGGTTGAAAGATCTTAGTCTTGTTTTCCCATTCTTATTGTGGTTTAATCATTGATTGTTGTTTCACGTGTTTATGTGAAACCTTTTTATACATATATATATATATATATATATATATATATATATATATATATATATATATATATATATATATGTTTCACATAAACACGTAAAATAACAATCAATGATCAAACCACAATATGAAAATGGGAAAACAAGACTAAGATCTTTCAAGCACCGTAACAAGCGTTCTTCATCAGAGTCAAAAACCCAACTGAGTCAGTTGGGTCAGTTGGGTTTTTGACTCTGACGAAGACCGCTTGTTACGGTTGAAGATCTTATTCTTGTTTTCCCATTTTCATATTGTGGTTTGATCATATATATAAATATACCTTTATTACACGAAAAGCTAAATGTTCAAATTGAATATAATATCAGTAGATTTGCATTTTTAATGAGAAAAAAATAGTCATTATTTTGATATTGACTAATTAATAAAACTGATTTAATAACTTGTAACAATAATTGCAATATAACCTATAATCACTCTCTCGCAAGCCGATTTCTCTCAAGGTATAAATGAATTTACTATGTTCCAGTCCGAATTAGGATCATTATTGAAATATTAATAGAATCAAAGAGGATTATATATTTAAATTTTAAGAAACATATTACATTAAAAAGATTAGTTAGTTATATTTTTAAAAATGAATTAAATAAATTTAAAATACTTAATACAACTTGTAGATACATATTTAGCTGTACCTGGTAGATGGGCGAGCTAAGTGCTGTTAAACTAATGAGTGGCACTAGAGGGACTGATGTCTGGACGTCTGATTGGCCTTGAGCTATTATAAATTATTTTTGAGTGGTTCTTCCACAAGACTTGTTACGTTCATTTTAAATGAAAGTGGCTTTAACTACAGACTAGCATCACTATGATAATTCTAGTCCTCAATGACTTTTTTATGATAACATAACCAACAATTTTATTTTTTTATCTTTTAATTAATTTAAAATGTTCTCTTCATTTGTAATATAAAATTTTTTCGTGATTGTATATCATAAAATAATAAATATATTGCCATTTTTCAAAGTTGTTAAAATGTTGATTTTTTTCTCTTTTTTTTTTAACTTTGACACATATTTGTATAGATTATAGATGTATAACAACTTTTTTTAATGCTATGCCAGGAGATGGTGGTTTGATGAGTGTTACAGTTTTAAAATGCCATATTGCAAAATATTAAGAGCAACGTTTCCATTAAATAAGATACATAATACAATAATAGTATTATTACAATACTTCCATTACTATTATATGTAATAGTATTTTTGAAGATTAAAAAATCAACGAACTAACAATAGTAATTATTTGCTATTCATTAGTTCAATCAGTATTCATTATTTCATATTTACATGATATTAGTCATGAATAAAACTGATTTAATAACTGGTAATAATAACTGCCATATACCCTATAATCACTGTCTCGCAAACAGTGGCTAGCTCAGTGGTTACGTGCTCACCTCTGAACTGGTAGGACCGGGGTTCATTCCTCACCTGGCCCTCGATTTATTCACGCGGGAGGTGAATAAATCTGAGCACGTCGTCCCTCGGAGAAGGACGTTAAACCGTCGGTCCCGAGCCTGTACGATGTCAGGTACTCGTTAAAGATCCCTACTCTAAATACATTTGAGTTAGGCAAAATTTAGGACTCCCATTGTAGAATCAATCTTCATTGTGTAGTATCACAAAGGGCCAATACTTGGCCTACGTGTGTTCCCTTGTGGGACTGCCACTGCAACCTAACCTAACCTAAACTAAACACCATATTGCTTCTAGCCAATATCAATGATCTGCGTTCCTAGATAAACAATGTTGTTGATATAAATATAATGTGGAATCCACAGAGAATTATAATTAAATGATTTTATTGAATAACATTCATTTTGCTTTTTTAAATTAATATGGACATTAACTAAAATTGTAATTATTATATTCGTTTAAAATAATAATATGAGTGGTAAGTGTTATGACCTCCCAAATAAAATTATGGGTGGTTATGAACACCTTTTGAACTAATTGTATATTTAATGGTTTTAGAAGTCGAAACCAAATCTATGGAATACTAATGTAAAATATTAATGTATATATTAAAAAATATTTTGTAAGAAAACAATAGCGTGTGCTTCAAGTCTCGAGATTCACCCTACGATAGCATTGATGGAGAGGAAGGGAGCAAATTGTGCTATAGTAAAATTCTAAGGTAATTGTATATATTCATTAAATAATGTAATTTATAAACATATTTTTATGTTACTGTAATTAAATTTGGTATTGTTGTAGCCCTGAAAATGCCTATAAATATTGACGAAATGTTGGCTTAAAGTAGAGATTGACGAAGTATTCGAGTAATGGCAGGCATGAATGTAGTCAAATACGTGTTTCTAATATGAACACGACTACCTTTGAATACTTCGATACGTTTTTTGTCAACCTCTTATGATACGAATACAATGTAGTCTTATCGGATTCATTCTTATCAAGTACTCCGTTTTCCCTTCACCCACCAAAGATTAGACGTCAGCCACTGCCCGCCAACTCTGAAGCATTCCTCTCTTCCCGTTAATTGTAATAACGATTTGCTTAGAAATTGCACCATTGCCTCAAGCGACCAGTGACCTATATATGGTGTCTGACCATCTTTGCTACTTCGTTTTTATCTGTTTTTGATCGTTTTCTGTTGTATAAAGAAATTCTACTACTATTAACTAACTAAATCTATTTACTCTACCAAGTGGCTTTTTTTCTACTGTTCCTTTTTCTTCGTTCTAAAAATATCTTGTCAACTACAATTTTTTTACAAAGCATTTATTAATAAAGAATTTTTAACTGTTAAAAATTAATCTTAACATTAAGTTGTGTAATATAAGTAAGCCAGTTTCTAAATAGTAATAAATTATTTGTTTTACCCACGATGCTAAAAGTAATTTTCTGGCTTACAATAACTTTACATTGTAGAAAGCTGTAAGTTAATATATGTATGTGATAAGATAAATAATGTGAATATCAAGAGATCAGGTAAAAGGATTCGATATGCAAGATACTGAATAACCGAATGAGTGCATTTTATTAGAAAGCAATTGTATTTAAATTATTCAAGACGTATTCGATACGCGAGGGTATTCGATATGCCCATCTCTAGCCTGAGTGTTGTATTGTTTGAAGGTAGACTAAACCTCTATAAAAAAGTAAAATAGTGTTCAAATATGTGTTAGGAATATGAAAACGTTTACATATGCATAATATGTTATATATATATATATAATATATATTATATATATATATATAATATATTATACATAATATAATATATATGTATTATATGATATATAATACATGAAATATAAATCGTATATAACTTTATGTATTAAAACTATGTATAAGTTTGTTATAATGAAATATTTTTTTGAGGAGAGTCAGTGGAAGTTGTCTACCCATGACAATATGACCTGTTTAGAGCAATATATATATTCCCATATGTGGGAAATGTGGGAAGAGGGAGTAAGAAACAGGATTTATTTCCTGGTTGATTAAATTTAAACCATATGTTTAAAAGATTAAATTATATAATACAATTTTACGATAAACACGTGAAACAACAATTTATGTTCAAACCACAGCGAGAAATAGGAAAAAAAAAGACTGCGGTCTTTTAACAGTAACATGCGGTCTTTGTCAGAGAGCAAACCAGAACAGTTGGTTTTTTGACTCTGAAGAATACCGTTTCTAACGGTTGAAAGATCTTTTTTTTTCTTTTTTTATCATATTGATTTACAAATATACAACTACGCATATTATGCGTAACAGAGATATGTAGTAATAGATTACACAATAATATCAATGCACATGAGTAAAGAATGGAACCCACTGGTTCAACTT
Organism: Hermatobates lingyangjiaoensis; assembly: GCA_026182355.1. NCBI lineage: Eukaryota > Metazoa > Arthropoda > Insecta > Hemiptera > Hermatobatidae > Hermatobates > Hermatobates lingyangjiaoensis. The sequence continues at coordinate 1,475,209 of JAPFBL010000117.1, read as the reverse complement.
CCCACTATGTTTTTTTTTAAGTATATTATTGTAATAGTAGATCCCTGGTCCATTAACTCTTGAGTCGTCTTGGGAGATTCTGGGAAGGTGAGGAGGAAGCAAGGATTCGTACAAATGGATTTGGGTGAGAGGAAAGGTTGTTGTGAAATGACTTATAACGATCAGAGGCAAGGTTTTGGATGAATGGAATTTTTAGGTCTTTATGAAGGGTGTAGTTTTTGACGTAATAAGGAGCATTTGTGATAGTGCAGAGGATTTTAAATTGCAACGATTGTATTCTATGAATATTGGAAGGTTTTGCACAACCCCATAGTTCAAGTCCGTAAGTCCAGGTCGATCGCAGTAATGTTTTGCATAGCGCAGTACTTTTTTATGTAACATCAATTTCGAGTGTTTTCCTAGAAGTCTGTACAGTAGTAAGAATCGTCGTTGTATGTCAAGTCTTTTCAGTAGGGTATGAGGATTCTAAGTTAGTCTTTTGTCAATAAAGATCCCTAAGTACCTGACCACATCTCTCGTTGGAAGGAGAGCGCTATTCATAGTGACATTGGGACATAGTGCTTTTTTTAACGGAAAAGTTGTGTGAAAACTTTTAATTGTGTTAATATTTAAATGCCACTTTTGCAGCCAGGCTCCAATGCTATTTAGGTGTTCTTGGAGGATATTTGTGGAAATAGTGGGGTCAGGGTGAAAAATCTTAAAATTTGTTTCTCATTTCTCATTATTCTTTGAACAGTAAATTATATTCAATCACCTTAAAAGAAAGTCCACGATATTGACTGATGACCGATGCATTTTAAATTTAACTTTTTTAAGAATGAACATTTTTGGTAATACCTGTCCATAACAGCTTGCATATATTCCCTTCCATAACTTTAACAAATATAGATGAATGTAAATGGTGATGTGAAGAATAATATTTGATTACTTTTCTTTACACAGTGTAATGTGGATACTTCTGTTGTTTTCAATTCCTTCAGAAAATAAAGCATATCTGTACAAAACACATACAATTTATAGTTAGTATGAGAAATGCTCTAAAGCAAAATTAATACAAAACATTATTGAGTAATTTAACAGATTGAAACACTATATTAAGGCTTATAGTTGAATGGTTCAAGTTCAATATCGTATTCTTCCCCAATGATAAATTCATTATCCTGCATTTGTATGGGATAAAGTTTGCTTAATTATACCCTAAACAGGAAATGAATGGGTGTTAACTTGTTTTATAATAATTTAATATATAGTTTATGATCAAAATATATTTTGCAAATAAAATCATACAATTTTTCAAGGGACCTACTAGAACAGACTTCCCATAAATAATGTAGGTATTTAGCCGTATTTTGAATTGAGAACTCACAATTTCTTTTTTATAACAATCACAAATAAAAAAAATTATGTTTTATACATACTTGTAGAATAATGTCATAATTGTGAGTTTCTATCAATTTTTATTACTATTGGATAAACCAATTCATATAAAATAGGTTTGTATTCATCCTAGAAAAAACAGAAAAGTACCAAGCCAATTTATTTACATTTTTTTTTTAAATAATCAACAAAAAGTTTATTATACAACTAGAATAATGATAATGTAATAAATAATGTAGTAATAATGATGTTACGCTTACATAAATGGTGAAGAGTTTCTTTGAAACATTATGCCAGAACCTCCTTGTGGTAAGCAGATGTTAACAGTTGTATATGTTGCAATATAGCTAGTTCGGTATTCAAATTACTCATATCCTCATAGAAACTCAGGTTTTACATAGTAATATCATATTTTTCAAACCATGTTGACATTAAACAAATAGAACAATACATGTCCATTTTTGCTTATTTTTTTATTATAATTAAACAATAATAATTAATGTAAACATACAATTTAAACAAAAAAACAATTTTCTCTTACATGATAAACAAAATTTACAACGTGAAAGTAGAAAATAATTACATATACAAGCCAAACAATGATTTTATTTTAATAATAATAATAATAATAACAATGAATGTAGTTCTCGTTAGAGCTGCATTAATAGGTTTGCAATTCTCCATATCAAAGTCTATTGCCATTTACTTCTGTACGAAAACGAACCCAGAGAACCAGCGCATTTGATGGTCGGAATAACAGACGCATACCGATAAACTATCTCTTTATTGACCCAACTTTTGACTCCCTCGCAAGACGACCTGATGATATTAACACAGAGATAGCATAAAGTCTTCAAACTTGATAAAGGTTTTTTTTTCAATTCCTAAATGGAGTAATTGTACTATTATTAATTTTTTTTTGTAGCTTTATTACAGAAAAAAAACTTAAAAAGCTTAAACAGATAAAAAAAAAACCATAATTTTACCCATGAGAAGTACTAAATTAGATTATTACTCATGTCACAGATATAATGCTAGTTATGAACGGCTTTCTTTACGAATAAGGCATATAATAACCTAGGGTACTTATATCACTGATATTTATTATGGTGCATTGTTTTCTTGTTTAGAATTTTCTGAAAGCTGGAATTACTTGGAATCCTAACCAATTTAGAGCTGCTTTGTCTTTTCTATTAAATAATTTGTAACGTGTATAAATATCTTATTACATTTACTGTTAATCATCATTTATATATGATTTAGAGAACAACTATTTCACTGTTTGTACTTGCCTGCTGCACCTTATTTAAAAAGTTTGTGAGCACTCAATACAAGGAGACAAAACACTTATTGTTAATAAATAAAAATACACTGATCATTTGAAAAATATACATCATCCCATCCATATAAAAACAATAGGATAACTGGTGATTAGATGTGACATATAATTCAAATTTTGCAGGTCATTTTAACACATATATGAAAATTTATATTTCTGTTTAAACATGTACACACTCTTCCTCTGAATGGACATAATGTCGACAGGAATTATATTCTGGCTTCCTGAATTATCTTAGGATTATGCTCTTTTGAAGTTTTCATTTTTACTTCTTGAGCAAGTTTTAATCTTAGGGTATATTTCTTTTAAGATTTTGAGTTTTTCCATAGTGGTACCAGATCTGAACAACTCCAGAGGTGACCAATGTGTTTCATTATGTTAAAAACAGACAGTATTTTTTTTGTTAAATGGTTCTGATGAGAAATCACCAGGCAGCCTGTTTGATATTTAATAAAGTACGAAATTATGACTTTTTCGTCATGCCATGGAAGCGGAAATAAAAAAAAGCATCACAGAAACAGAGCTACAATCTTCACATTTTTTTCTACATTTGGTTTTGTGATTTGAAGAAAAATATTAAATCCTACATTCAAGTTTTTACTCATCATATTAGTAATATCATCAATTACAAATAATATATTTATGCTTATAATTATTTATTGCACTATATTCACAAAAATTATATTATTTTACAAAATAATAATAAAAAATGTGACAAATATAGGCTGGTAACATTAAAACATTGATTTTTTTGTTTTCAAAAGAACAATTGACCACATAGCGTTCAAGTTATGTATTCCTTTATCAAGACAAGTTCCAGAATTAAAATGTTTCATTTATCTGCTTTACAGTAATCTCTGATAGCTGAAACAAAATTAATTGTTAATGCACAATACAAATCATTATATCTATGGTAATTCCACAAAAGGTTCAATATACAAATGTCTGAAATAATTCTTCAAATGTTTTCCATAAATTCTTATGTATTTGGAAAACCATTGTTAAGAAGTTATTGTCATAACATACGAGTATATAGAAAATGCTGTTAAAAATGTCATCTATTTATTATAAAAACACTTCAAATTTTATAAAAGTGAAAAGTCTATAAGTGAGACATTAAGTCATATTAAAAATATAAGATATGGTATTAAAAATAATTTCCTAAGTTGTAACTCCAATGGATAACTGCAAAGTCTAAAACGCATGTGAATGAACAATTATTCATATATGATAAAGAATTCCTGCAAAGTATAATTCATTTAACAACAAATTCATTCAACAATTCATTCAAAATCAAATGGAGCTCGATATATTCCTTTGAGGAGAAACACTACAAGTTTTCACTTCTAGAAACACTACAAGATTGTAAAATGAAGCCCTTTGCTCTTGTTGGAAAGGAATGATTAATGGCGATAATGAATAACAAATTGGGACGGGAGATGTAAAGTTTGCCTTTGCAAAACGGTGTCTCAGTGTTAGATGACATGTTGGGCAGAAGACGAATAAATATTAGTTAATTAAAACAAATTTATAAACTGGAATCTGCTACAACTTTATTTTGAGTTGGTCAACCCTTTAAATGTTTACAGCTTATGCGGAGATATTTAGAAATTGTGGAGCTCATAAAGCATCAACTTAATTAGGTTTTTATCTGCATAGAATTTGCTGGTAGCTAAATTAATGTATATTATGTTTTTCTACATGTGGGCCTTTAAGCAGGAATACGATTATTTTAAATTTGTTAGAATGTCCAGGGTAAGCAAAATTAACTTGCTGTCTTTATGAATGACTAGATTATATAACGACATATACAGTAATGAGGGAATATAAATTTTGAGAATACTGGAATAATATCCATTAACACGTTAATATAATTATCTGGGAGGTGGTAAATTTAATTTGGAAATGAATATTTTCACATTTGATTGTTTATGTAGAACTGGCATTGAAACCTTAAAACTTTATCAGAAGATTTTTCTGATAGGTCCTCTGTTGGAATCTTACTCCTCTACTCTAGCTAATTTTCTTAATTGCAACGATATCTTCACCCTAAGCCTACTCATTAAAATTACAGACTAGACATAAAATGGGTAGAACATTTTAACACCAAGAAGCTATAATATCTTGTTAAAAATCAACTATACGGAACTAATCTTACACCCAAGGTAATGTTGGGCCATCATGGTGACATGAAATGTGACCTGGTGAACCTGGTGAAACTCAGTTTTAAATTGAGTTTATAATATTCAGTGTATAATAGTGATTATTGTTTACTTTGCTTCTCATTATTATTGTTATAGTTATTATAGTTTTACTTCTTGGGTTTTTTACACAGTTCTAATACCCCATTCACTTTTGATAGTTGTCTTCTTTATCCATTTATCATCACGAACGTATGTGTTGATATTCATTTTCTAATTTTGTTATGTTTTTTATTATATTGAACTAATTACAATTATGTCAAATTGGTGATAACATTTGATGTAATAATTGTTGGCATTAATTATTTTACAGGTATTGGTTAAAATTGTATGCCTAAACAATGATAATACTGGAATTGTTGGTTGTGGGTTAGCCCAGTGAAAAAGTCACTGTTACAACCAACATATCTTTGTGATGTACTTATTCTATTGATAACCGAGTCTCCACTAGCTAGATAGTCTAACTATTAACAAATTCAAACAATTCAATGATGCTGTTAGCCAATATGATGTTGTCAAGGATTTATCACACCTGTCATGTTGTTAGCCTACAGTGGTACTTGTTGAGACTAACATTACGGTCGTCATTACTATCAGGTATTTAGGATTACAATAAATAACAGTATGTTTTTAAAGAAAAAAGTGAATAGTCGAGAACTTTAATGATAACGGAAATTCCAGTTTATTAGTTAAGAATTATAAAGTTACATTTACTGTAAAATCGAAGACAGTATAATTAATGAGGAATTTTCCGTCATTTTCAAGGCTTCAGTTCAGGGAAGTTGAACTTGGCTATTAAATAACTTATTGAATCATTTGAATTTGAATTGTGTTGGCCACTTCATACAGTATAGATGTACTGCACTTTTTGTACTTACTTTTTTATTAAATAGAAAACTTTTTATCATTCGTTTAAATTTTGAAAAAAAAAACCGGTCAGACGAGTTGACTTGAAAATGTTTATTATTTTGAATCGTTTGAAAAATTTTGAATCGTCATTAAAAGAAAATGAAGTGAAATTATTTCAATTTATGCTTTGCTGTAAACCAATCTATAAATAAATTTATTTTATAAAATATCTTTTTGCGACAAATTTTTCTTTGACGTTTGAAAACGATTTAACGTGTAGTGTTATGAATGAACTAAATGTGATTTGATACAGTAGTTACGGATGTTATTTACATAAGTAAACAAGAATACCCACCAAGACTGAGTTCTTCGACGATAGAGCTGTAACTACAGCCTCAGCAACATCCTCTGATTTCAGGTAAGGGTTCTTAAAGATTTCTGATGCAACATTTTCCGGGAAAAGTTCTGTATCTACTAGTCCAGGACTAATGCTCTGAAAACAATAAATATAAATATTTAACTAGGAAAACTTTGGAACAAATTTTGTATTTAATTAACAGCATTTCACTTTTAATAAATATCAGAACTTGTTTTATGCAATAATTATCACGGTTGATTTTATTGCATAAAATAAAAATATATAAAAATAATAATAATAAAAAAAATAATATAAAAATAGATCAATATTTTAAATATTGAATATTAAAAGATCAAATATTAAATCAATCAAATCAAATCAATCGAATATTAAAAGATCACCCGAACTTATTACTAAATTTATATCAAAATCCCCTTCATTGCCATATATATACGGGTTGATCACGACACATAAAGATAATTACCCAATACGTTTGACGGTGAGCTCGGTTGGTTCGGCATCATATGGCTTGTCCGAATAATTAGCAATTGTTTTAATGTCAGCGTAACGTGACAATTTTTTCTTATCTGGACGAAATATATGTAAGAGTATTTTTCATTACGGAAAAATTATCGGCAAAATTTTGTTCGTGGACTAAACTTTGGTATAGAAAAATATTATTGTTTTATATATTATATTAATTGCTAATTGTAATATAATTATATAAAACGATAAATACTTACAGTTATTTTGATGTTATCCTTATTCTTAGCAAAGTCCTTTATAAGGGCACGGGTTAACATGGTGACGTTGTGTTTACTAGCCGAGTATACGACGAAATCATCTATTACTATGGAGTGTCCTCCTATACTGAAACATAAATATTCTGGTACTCATATATGTGCATATACATTTGTCTATATAGGAAGCAGACCTTTGTTTATGCATGTGCCGTTAAATTATGTCTCTTTTTAACTTAATATCTTTTTCCACTGAGTCTCTCATGCTTTCTGATATAGCTACTCCATGTTAGGGGAACGAGATAGATCTATTTACCAAGATATTTATTTATATATTCCGGTAAGTTTCGGTCCACTCTGACAACATTGAAAGACAATTAAAACAGTAATGTTCACATGATCATGAAAAGGCAGGCAGGAATGTGCAAAGAAGACAGTGTACTACTTCGGTAGTTGGAATATTTCTTTGCAGACAAAGGGAAGCGCTATGATAATTCATAAGCAGAGTCAGCTTTGTTGAAGTCAATTCTACAAAAAGTCATCACACTGGGTATGTTCTAGTCAGTTGATCATGGGGTAACCCTATCTAAATGACATATATTATGTACATCAATGCTGATAGTGAGATATAATTGTGCGTTTGTGAGTTTTATAAAGACAAAAGTAAAGGAAATACATATTGCAGCTGATGTCGAATTCAAAGAAAGGGCCCCGTCGATCCCCTGAAAGGAGAGGGTAATACATAAACGCCAAATCTGGAAAGGGGTAAGAAATGAAAAATGCTGTTAATATATTTGGTCGAGATAAGAAAAAATTGTCAGGTTACACTGGCATAATTAAGGTTACTATGAGTGGGGCATCGAAGAGGTCATAACATACCAAGAGTACATATATACACTTTTTCGATAAAAATACGATCCGAAATGGACAAATACAGTTCAATGTACATAAAAAAACATAGAGAAATTAAAATCACACACTTACAGTCTCTAATTTTCAGTTGAACCGTCTTCAGGAGAGATAAAAGAGGGAAACCAAGCACAGTGGTACAGAGACGGTTGGTGACCCGTCTCCCGACGGTCTCCAACCGTCTCTGTACCAGTGCACTTGGCTTCCCTCTTTTATCTCTTCTGAAGACGGTTCAACTGAAAATTAGAGACTGTAAGTGTGTGGTTTTAATTTCTCTATGTTTCTTTATGTACATTGAACTATATATATATATATATATATATATGATCAAACTACAAAATGAAAAAAAGAAAAATAAAAAAAGACTAAAGGTAAGAAATATGTGGTCAGGAAAATATATGGCAATAAATTTCCTGACACGGAAAGAAATAATGCCTATGAACAAATTGATCTAGAGATCAATATAATTGATCAAACAAATATAAAAATTAATGATTTATTGCTTCAAGTGTTCTACATGGTTTCCTTCTATTTAAATTCAATGCGCAAAACGTTCATACAACCACGTAAATCCGTCTGAAAAGTCCTTTTTTGAGACCTTGTTCAATTCATTCGTCACAGTCTTTTAAATATCGGTTATATCATCATAACGCTGACCCTTCATTCAGATTTTTTTCCTTGAGAATAAATAGAAGTCTCCCAAGACCATATCAGCAAGAACACATCACTCTCCTTCCATCTTTGCGAACGAATTAGCTGTATTCTGCAGCACAACCGATTCATGACACCTAGACAGTACTGGGAGTTTATCGTAGTGCTTGTGGGGACAAGTTCTTGGAGGATAATACCCCCTGAGTCAGAGAATGCAATGAGCAGTATTTTTGTTTTGGATTTTGTCATCCTCGTTTTCTTTCATCTTTTAAACTACTTTTGTTAAACGTTTAAACCACTCAAGCACTTGTGAGTGACCTAAACAGTCATCCCTATAAGGTTTTCTATCAAATGTCTGTGATATTTTCGAGCAAAACGTGGAAGCCAGTCACTGCTCGTTGATCCGTCGCAATCAACATGACACAGTATTTTTAACAGACAATGTTTGCTGATTGATCAGAAAAACATTGATTGACAGAGCTGACTGCCCGGGCTGTATAAGATCCTTAGTTTAAGTTGCAATCGTTGTTCTAGAGATGGTGTTGACCATACGTCAGTAATAAAAGCATTCCAGAGACATTCTGGATAGATGGTGCATATATAACACGTTATCATAATATTTAAGTATTTCAAATATAGTAAAGTAACTAAACTTTGATTTCCAAAACAAAATCATAGAGTTTTATATTGTTTTATTCTTCTTTACTAGATAAAACGGACAAGTTTAGTTCAGTTTTAAAACTTATAAAATGGAAATAAAACCAAGTTTTTTACTTGAAATTCAAGCTAAAAGATCAAAACCTTATATGCAACGTAACTTCTACTTAAATTTATCATGACATCAACGTGGCCTATCTGACTAAGACTTGACGATGCTATACATTCATATTTACATAACATGGTGAAAATAAAATATTTATTCTAACACATAAATGATAAAATGTATTACCTGTTCATGTTGACAATATGACACAGACCAGGTTTATTAGCACGTACAGACTCAACAAAGTACTTCGTACAGTATAACAATCCAAAGAAGTTTACGTCAAACAATTTCTTCCATTCATCTACATTGAAATCTAGAATTTTAGAAAAAAATGTTTACATACCGAGGGTAAGATTGATAGGAATGCAGAAATTCAAGATATATATAGGTTTATCTGTGAAATCTTGTTTCTTTTTTTACTCTGACGAAGGCTGCTCGTTGTAGTTAGAAGATCTTAGTTTTTTTTCCATTTCATATTGTTGTTTGAATTTTGACATATATTGATATACTCGTAAATAGGGAGCAAATATATATCTGGAGTCACTGCATATGAAAGAAAAATACCAATCACACAAATGTGAAATATGTTTACTTTTCTTAGTTTGAAAATGTAAACCCCGGATTTAAATTTTTAAAAAGTGTTTCCGTCAGTTGAACTACTGAGCACTTATCGCGATACTGAGTAGTAGTCATTTCCTATATCATCTGATTTCAGTTTTTACTTTTAACATTATTTTTAATACATGCAACCTTTCCTTAACATTTTATATTATTCTTCTTATAGTATTCATTTCATAATCCTATACACCATAAAGCGTTTAGGAAATAAGGACAATTTACTTAAAATGATCATGAATGCAAAAGTCGCTTTGATTTTTAATAATATTTTTGTTAGATATATATATATCAATGAGTCATAAAACATCCGTTACCACAGTATACCAAACGATAAAAAAAGAGCAACTCTGCTGTTGTAGTTTCCCAGCCGAGACGTATTCTGTTTCTTTGTCTTCTTGTTCTCTTGATAATGTCAAGATTGAAATATTCAAGTGAGTTATGATGTTGTTTGCTGGTCTTTTTCCTTTTATTTGCTTAATATATATATATATATATATATATATATATATATATATAATATATATATATATATAAATGAAAAAAGACAACAAATAGAAGAAGCGAGAAAACTTACTGGGTTGATATTTCGAACTGAAGTTCGTCGTCAGGGAGAAGAAGGGAAGAAGAAGGGAAGAGGAAGTGGCACGTGCGTCCACTCGTACAAGCAGAGGGCGACTCCCTTCTTCTTCCCTTCTTCTCCCTGACGACGAACTTCAGTTCGAAATATCGACCCAGTAAGTTTTATTGCTTCTTCTATTTGTTGTCTTTTTTCATTTATATATCTGTCCGGTTTGGACCGTTTTAATATTTTGATTTATATATATTATATAAACTTCATTAACATAAAGAACCTATAAAAAAAACAGAAACGCAGTACTACATTTTGATGGCCTCATCATCAGGAGGATGGAAAAGAGTCACTCCGCAGGCAGGCAACGACTGTTGTCTGTTTCATATATATATATATATATATATATATATATATATATATATAATATATATATATATATGAAAGAGACAACACATAAAAAAAAAGAGAACACTTACAGGATCAATATTTCGAACCAAATTTTGAGATCATGTAGAGAATAGAAGGATAGAAGGAGAGGTACGGAGGTACAAAGGCGACTCATCATATATATATATATATATATATATATATATATATATATATATACACGTAAAATATAGTGTGACACATAGAAAGAAACGTAACAAAGTACTCACTTTTCAATATTTCGACCGTTATGACGGTGTTCCTCAGAAGAAGAAGAAAATTCACGGACGGATGGCAGTCAACTGAAGAATTCTCTGGTAAGAGGGCTAAATGGAAAATAAACTGAGAAGACGAGAATGAAAGAAGTTTAAATTTCTATTCTTTTACTGTTTACTATTTTTTTTTATTTAAATTTCTTTTCATTGTTGACTGTCGTCCCTCCGTCAATCCAGTTCTTGTTTTGAGGACGACCACCATAACGGTCAAAATATTGAAAAGTGAGTCCTTTCTTAAGTTTCTTTTGATGTGTCAGATTTTATTTTAAATGAAAAACACAACTCAGGTTTTTGACTCTGGGAAGATGCTTGTTACGGCTGAAAGGTCCTAGTCTTTTTTTTTCATTTGATATTGTGGTTTGATCATTGATTGTTATTTGACAAAATAACGCTAATCAAAACTTCATCCAATTTATAGAGTCCTAGGCTATTGTTCATCAACTTCTCATAAAAGTTCTTTATGAGCGCACTTTCCACGACATTTCTTCTTCTTTCTGAAGACACATATATTAATTCATTTGCTTCATTCCAGTTAATCACATGATTACTGTTTCTTATGTGCATGAACAAGGCACTCTTTTCGTCTTCTCTTCTGATGGAATATTTGTGCTGTTTTATCCTTGTAAGAAGACCTTTGCTCGTCTGTACAATGTAAGACATTTCACAGTTAGTACATGGTATCCTGCATACACAACAGTCCTTTCTTTTTGACTTAATATTGACAAGTCTGTTAAACAAGTAACCATCATTACTAAACACAACAGAAACGTCCAACCTTTTCATAAATGAAGGCATATCTTTCAAACAAGGACTGTATGGAATGACTAACAAATTCCTTCTTGTGAACTGTTCTTCATTATTTAATATCATGGATTGTTTCACCTTTTTTTATGATGTTGTCGATTAACCTTTTTTATATATACATGTTAAATTGAAATATGTAGCAGCCTCTACATTAAGGACTTTTTTACTGGCTGTCTCTAACTTTCTGATTATTTCCCTATTCGTTTGGTGTAATTCCCAAATTAACTTTGCCAGAAACATACAAACAATATTCAAAGTTAGATTAACAAAACACAACTTGTTAAACGAATGGAAACTAATTTATTAACTTACAAGCTTTCGGCTATACAATAGTCAACCTCAGAAAAGAATTTTCTTAAAAATTTTGGTCCAAATATTAGAAAATTTAGGAATAAACAACGATGAAAGAGTTAAAACGATTTAGGATTAAACTTATGATTATAAATATAAGTTAGCAGGTTTAAACATGTTAGCAATTGCAAGGATACTCGACTCGGCGAATTGACGTCCTATCAGAAGACGATAGACTCTCAATTATTCCTAAACCGACTTAATCTTGTCCCTCTAATTAATTTGAAATTATTTTGAAAATTCTTGATACTAGGTATAGCATTCAGATCGGAACATTGGACATTGAGACTAGCATTCCTTCTTTGATATAAAGAGCCTCTATAATACCATAGCTAATCGACTTATGTCACTATTGTAATGCAATATTGAGGTTCTTCTGTCATCATTTCCTTAGTAAATTTCTTTCCGTGGGTTTCCTCTTTGTGTTCCTTTGGTGCTCCCGGAGAGAGATAGATCGTTAGACGCCTTGATAGCTTAGTTGCAGTCATCCCGATATGTTCAACATTTTTAAACGAAGATTTGGTGCCCACCTATAGAAATATATATACATATATATATATATTAGTAGCAGTATCGACCGTTAAAAAGGAAACAAAATAAATATTTTTTTATCAGAACTCGGTTATTTCTTCAGTTTCAAATGAAGCTTTCATTGCAAACGTTTTGGTTTGTATTAAAACCTTTTTTATAGGTCAACAAAACAGACGGAACATAAATAATTCAGGGAAATCATTCAAAAATAAAACATATATAAAAAGCGCAAAATCCTTCCGTAAGTTCTCCACTTACTTGTTATCACAATTCCTATTGTATTTTCTTATTTGTAACTTTTTGCGCTTTTTATGTAAGTTTGATTATAGAATTATTGTATTATTTCTTACATTTCCTCTGCAGCAATACAAAATTTCTTACAATAACATGAAAAAAAAATACATTGATAGTTGTATTTTAATCAATTCACTGGTGGCTTAGTGCCATTATTAGGAAAATCTTTTTTGACAATTTAAAAAACCCAAATAAACCACATTAAAAAAGAAATTTGAAACTACAAAATTGTTTTTTAATTATTAATTTCTAAACTATTTATTTTACTTAGGTGTTAAAATACCGTTTTTTATAAGGTTTGTTAGAAGTTCTTCCACTATTGCATTGAAGGATGAAAGCATTTCAGCATATTGATGGAGGAAACACTGAGAAACAAATAGATATCTTATCCTTCTATCCTATCACCAAATGAAGCACAAAACAAACACAGCATAAAACTTGTTCTGAAAAATGTATATCTAATAAAAATTATTTTGAGAAGTATTAACTATGGAGAAGATTTATAAAAAAAATTGTTTAGCTCATACAATCAGGAAAGAATACTGAATCAACAGACTGATGATCATGAACATACCCCTACCCCAAAAAATATTAATCAACCTCAACAGAAGTCAATAACATGTTGAAAATGGTTGTCAGAATAACTTAACAGGATGTTTAAAGGTACAATTACAAAAATTTCTTATATGTTAAAACCATGAATTTTTCAAAGATCAAATGAGTTGTTATTGAATTGCTCTGTATCAACATTATATTTTAATCTCTGTTTGACAATTTCAATCACTTAATATAGCCCTACCAAAGTTAAAATTTAAAAAAAACAGATTTACTCTAAATAAGTATGATTTTAAATCAAAAAAAGAAAAGAACCCATTATACCATGCTATAATGATCCGATCACCTAATTTTTCACAATAACTCTTCAATTGCTAAATACGATAAGTAAGAGCTAGTAAATAGATATTTGAAGAAAAATAATGAAATCTGCTTGGATATAAGAACCATTATTTGTATAATGGAGTAATGGTGGTATTATTTTGAGTTGATTAAACGTCCCATGTAATTGGGATTAATAATAATGAAGGATATTTTGACATATACATTGGTTTGTTATTTTATGTCAATGACATCCGGTTAAAAATCGGTTGAATGGCATAGGATGGGTAGAAGAAATGGAGTAAAAAGTAGATTTGTGGTTGCTTGACTGAATGATATTTAGGGAACCTACTGTGGTAGATGCCACAACCATTATACGGGTATGTTCGTGGGGGCCACATACAGGACTGCATTGACCAAATACAGGGCTGAATTTCTGAAGTTTGTCTACAATATAGAGAGAGCCAGGAAAACACCAAGAGTGCTGTCTCACCTGACCACCATATATAGAAGAATTAACCTTTTTTTTTTGTTTTCTTTTACGTGTTTGTTTACTTTTGGTTTGAAGTGTGATCATATGTTTTTTTATCAGGATATTTGGTATGTCTTGTTTTTCTAGCACATTAGTTTTCATTTATGTGATGTAGGGTTGTGAAAGCTTGCCTCCACGTGGTCCACCTCGGTCGTATCTCGGAGGTTTTGTTTGTCTCTATCTTCGGCTAGAGCTTGTAGCTCCTGAGATGCGGGGAAAGTGCTTTCACGTAAAAAAGCATCAGTGTCTTTTTTGTTATTATCCGCTATTTTTTGTTATTTTTGTTATTATCAATTATACCTTCTGTTTTGGAAGGTAATATTGAGACGCTTCACAGACTTTAGCTAATATCCTTCCGCCATATTTGATCTTCCACGCGTCTAATTGAGTATTGCACATAAATAGCTTCAAATAATGATAGCCTCAGACAAACATTATTCGCTATTTCAATAACATTTGGCAAGGATGTGATTTGAACTAAGTAACGTAGGAAATGTAGTCTGCCATTAGGGAATTCTATTTGCATACGACGTCAGGCATGCCTAGAACCACGGGTGGTGTAAGGTACCCTCTCACTTCTGTACGCTTTCTCATCAAACAATACCTATGTCAATTTAGCCTTCTCAGTTTATGTCGCCAAGTGCTGGAACTGCTGCTGGATAGCTATTTACTATTATTATACTTCTCTGTAATTAACTTTAAGAAATACTAATCTTTGCATAATTGTATATTGAAGCGTATATATTTTATAACTTTCTTTTGTTCTTTTGTCATACGGGAAATAGTTACAATCTGTAACCAATATTTTCTTTTTACATTTAATTCATGAATATTAAATGTAAAAGCAAAAATTTTGTTATTACTATCATTTTTTTTCATACATTTGAGGAAGACTATCTATAGAGTATTATACTCTATAGATATTCCATATGTATAACTTATAAATTATTCATTGGATTGAAGACAAACTAGAAACTTAATATGTACGGGATTAGAAATTAGTTGCAATAATTTGCCTATTATTCTCAAGATCTAGCAAAATACATCTTCTAGTACATTAAATGTCACCTAATTATGTGCTTTCCGAAAGTATAACAATCATAATAATATTCCATTCAATAATATTTAATACGATTCTATAAAGTTAGATATGTTAAAACATTTCTGTGATCCTATGTTAAAATAAATATAAAAATAGCTGAAAGATCTTACTTGTTAGGAGTGTGTCGTTGCCGAGAGTCCCTGCATTATTAATGAGAACGCGAGGCTGGCCCACCTCCTTTTGCACTTTCTTAAAGACCTGTTCTACAGAGGAGCTACTGCTGACATCCCCTTCTATTGCAATAATCCTCCCTTTTCCTTTAAAGGAATCCGCTAATTCCTGTGAATAAATTGAAGTCTTCTCAATTATTATTTTTAACAACATGATAGCAAGTCCTATATACATGAATTAATGATGAGTAAAGAAGGTTTTTTTTTTTATTTTTATGGATGTCTCTTTGAAGGGTACCAAGCATTGACTCGAAAACACTTCATTATACAGAACGATATTATGCAAAGAAATAGTTATATATTTCACTCTATAATAGAGTAGACATCATGTTTTTTAAATATATTTAAATAAACACTATCTTACAAGATTACTTTCAAATCTCACATATATATTTTACAAATGTACAGAACCTAGTCATTAGATGCAGTTAGGAAAAGTTATAGAAAAATTCATTTTTTACCGCAAAAAAATTTAAATATCTCTAGATCATGATAAGTTACTTATTATTAAAATATTATAAGGGAAGTATTGCAATCATTTAGAAATTAAATTTCAGGTTTGACGGACCAGCATATTTTGAGGTACCCTTAATCTATTTTCACCATTAATTAAGTACGTCTGTCTGTGTGCCTATGAGCGAGCGTAAAATCTCTGTATATGTTTGTGTGTGTGTGTGGGCATGTGTGTACTTTATCCATAATATTTTGAACACGCTACATCTCACAACTTTTGATGGACATAATTCATGTATTATGCAAAAAGTCATCTATAATGTGGATGTGTTATCTTAATTTTAGGCAACATTGCATAACGAATAGTAATATATATATATATATATATAAAAACACATTTTGTTTCTTAAGCCATAAATCTGAACTGAACACAATTTAAAAATTTTAAAAAAATAAATAGCTGTAAATTAATGATTTTTTTCCTGATACAACAAGAAGGTTCCTTTTGATTCAAAGTTTGATAATTTTAGCTCATGATTTATTTTGAAAATTTTAGATCAATGCTGATCACACTATTCGCTATACAATATTGGTATTATGCACAAATCAAGCCACTATCTATGGTAACAGGAAGTTTACTTTTCTGTTAAAATCTCTTGAATAAATGGAGCATTATGTTACGTTGTATAAATTCAAAAAGTATGATTTTTTAGCAATAGCAGATAGCCAAATAATGCTGTTTTTTTTTTAAATAAAATCAACTTAGTTTTATTACCTTACTCCAATATATGTAAGGAATTATTATCATTAAAGCCAGCACAATTCAACCCAAAGAACTAGAAACCTAGCTTGTAGCAATGATAATGACTGCACTAGATACTTCATAATAGTAAAATATAATGATGATGAATATATTTAGTCTGGAGGTTTCGGATTCAGATGTTTTGAGGGTTTCGAAAACTTTTTTTGATGGTTTCTTGATGAGGTCTGTTTGTATGTGGGTGGGTGACATAGAGCAGGATTGATAGTTGAGAAAGGAAACGAATGAAGGATTGAGGTTGATAATCAGGCAAGTTTGAACACCATGGTACCACATAGTTTCATTCCAATTCTGAGTTTGAAGGCTGAGAAGAAAAGTGAGATGAAATACCTTCCAGATTGAGAGGTTTTTGATTGACCCACTCCCTCACCTCTGATGAAAGAAACCTCCTTTTAAAGGGACTTTCGTTCTGTCCCACTCCGAAAGTCCAAGCTTTAAAACTTCTAGAGGACGTTCAGATGTTCTATAGGTCCCTCCGGTGGCAACATTACTGGAAATCTCGGACTATCCCTCCACCATCTGTCTACTCCACTGTGCATAACTCTCTCCAAAAATTTAAACCTCCCTCCAGTCATGAGCCTCCACCTCTTTTACCTTCCCATCCCCTGGAACAATTTATATCACAACTCCTCAACAGAGTTTTTAATCACTAATTCTTGATATCCCTTAATCCCTCTGATAACCTTTCCCAAGCTGAGCGAAAGTCACTAAAAACTTCTTAAAAAACCGAAATCTCCTCATTATGCCGGAGGACAAGGGTTCTATAGTTGTGCTAATGGACTGCAATGATTATCAGCGACTTGCCTGGGCACAGCTGCAGGATCCCTTATTTTACCAGCCTCTTCCTTCAGCTCCTACATCCAACTTACATCAGGAGTTGGTTCAACTCCTACACATCCACGCCAACAATGAGGGACTTACAGACGACGATATTCAACTTCTCACACCTATCACTCCCCGCAGTCCCACTTTTTACATCCTCCCCAAAATCCACAAACCCTTTCAAATGCCTAATTATCCACCTCCCGGGAGACCAATAGTTTCCAGCTACGGCTGTCTCACTGAGCGAATTTCAGCTTGGTAGATTTTATTCTACAACCTCTAGTTGAGCAGTCAACCTTCTTTCTGCAAAGACTCCTTTCACTTCCTAGATAAAATCAAATATGCATCCCTCCCTGAATCCCCCCTCATCCAATCCTGCTTGTAACTATGGATATAACCTCACTGTACACTGTCATAGATCACAGTGAGGGCTTAACAGCTTTGCGCTAGTTCGTCTCTTCCAGACCATTCCCTCATTCACCATCCACTAACTTCATTATCACTTTAGCCTCCTTCGTCCTCAAACACAATGCTTTCAAGTTGTGTTTCGTGAAGACTTTTATCTGTAAATCACAGGAACGGCCATGAGAACTAGAATGGCTCCCTTCTTCGCCAATCTGCTCATGGCTAACCGTGAAAATAGTTTCTTACAAACCTGTCACCTTCTTCCCTCACTCTACACCCGCTTCATCGATGATCTCTTCTTTATCTGGACCCATGGCGTTTCTAAGTTAGAAGTCTTCATTGACAACTTCAAATCCTTTTGCTCCTCCATCTTCTTTATCCATAACATTTCCAGCAGATCCATTACCATTCTTTATGTCGATATCACCCTCAACAATATCTCTCATTACTTCCGTCCATTCTAAACCCTCTTATTCCCATTTATATCTACACTTTAATAGCTGCCACCCTCCCCATATTAAGAAATCCATTCCTAGATCCCTCTCCATACGAATTCACCGCATTTGTAACAGACTACAAGATAACTACCTTCATATCAATAGCCTAAAAAGGTAAATTTGTAAAGCGAGGTTACCCTCTCCCCTTCCTAACAAGAAGACTGGTTCCTGCCCGACCCCACACAATCCTACATCAGCCTCCTCTTCCTGCCCTCTGGCTCTCCCTGCCTTATAACCATCTACTTCCCAGGTATACACAGACTAGGCACCATCATTATTAACTTTTCCCGATCATAACCCATTCCCCCGCCACCTCCAGAACTTTTCCTAATCCCCCACGCCTATCCTACAGACGCCCTTACAACCTTGGCAATTTTCTTCCGCATAGAAAGCTCACCTCCACAAGGGCAAACTGTTTGCCCTTGGGAGCGAAACTGTGCGGACGTCGAGGTTGCCTCACCAGTCCGATATCAATCCCAACCACACTTAACAGCTCCCCCCCCCCCTCCCCATACACCCACTATCCCCCTGTTACAACTGACTGCTCGTGTACCTCCAAAAACTGTGTTACCGTTTGGAGTGTACCAGGTGTGATTCGTTCTACGTAGGCCAAGTATGCACCAAACTTAGTCTCCGTATGAACAATCACAGAGCTTCAGTCAATAGCCACTCCCATATTCCCATCACCATACGTGCCAATAGCCACCGTCTGCCGTGGCTATTGCCACGTCTGCCACGTCTGCTACGTCTGCCGTGCCGTAGATCTCACACTACGAGCCTCCGAAGAAGCCCATATTTGGCTATTAAGTGCGTGTATGCGTCTGGCCTCAATCATAATGTTTAAAAGTTCCTTGTCTTTTAATATTTTCTCATCAATTTTCCTTTATTAGTTAATTACTGGTGTGGTTCTACGAGTTTCAATGGAGGTCTGTTTCAGTTTGCTTCTCAACGCTAGTACATCGTACTTCTTCCTGATGACGAGGGATATCGAAATAATGAAGTGAGTTCTGAAGCGACTTTTTCTGTTCTTTTCTATGCGTTAATGGGTTATATATATATAAAGATTTAACATAAACAAGTGAAATAACAATCAATGATCAAACCACAATAAGAAATGCGAAAACAAGACTAAGATCTTTCAACCGTAACAAACGGACTTCGTCAGAGTCAAAAGCCCAACTGCTCTTAGTCTTGTTTTCCCATTTCTTATTGTGGTTTGATCATTGATATATATATATATATATCAGTATGTATATTATACTCTATTTATAGATATAAACTACTTAAAAAAACTGTCACACGTAAAATAAATGTAACAGTTAGAACTCTGTTTTTAATATTGTGTCCGTTACGGTAGTCATCCTCAGCACAAGAAGTGCATTGACTAGGAAATTACAGTCAACTGAAGAACTCTCTGGTTTGAGGACTAAAGCGGTGCTATGCGAAGAAGAAAATGAAAAAAAAACATAAAAAACTAAGGAGTCAAGATTGAAAGAAATTTAAATAGGAATAAAAGGGCAGAAAGCAGAAAGTATAAATAAAAAAATATTAAGAAATAGAGAATTAAAAAAACTGATAAATACAAACGTTAGGTGATAAAATAATAAAAAAATAATTTACAAATAAAAATTATTTAAATTCAAGCCAAGTTTAGAGCATGCTCCTAGGAGCCTGCTCTAGGAGTTGGCTTTCTCACAACTTTTAGAGAAATTTATCTATTATTACCAGGGACATGTTTTAATGGTTGGGACTGTGAATATGAAGTAGTGGGAATTGGAGAGTGTGGCGACAAGGAGGCTGCTGCATTTACCAACAGAAAGCCTGTGATTATTCAACGGAACGTTTAGCGTGTAGATGCCAAACCAATGTATATATATATATATATATATATATATATATATATATATATATATATATATATATATATATATATATACATTACAGAAGGAAATCAAAAATAAACTCAAAGTGTTTCAAAACGTTTAAAATTCAAAAAATTTGTTAAAAATTCCAAGATCAAGTTCGTTAATCATAAATGTACGTTGGTTATAGCAAAGTAAAAATCATAAATTCATAAATAAATCAATTCTTAATTCCAAACTTACGTAAATAATTACACAAATTGCATAAACCAGATATTATTACCATTAAACCAGATTTATATTACTCCATGTGACACACGAAGATGTTAAGAACAATCATCATTACCTTAAGTTTGTTGAACCTGCAATCTACTGCGCCCACTGTTAGTCCATACTCTGCAAGAAGACGTGCAGTAGCGTGACCTATTCCAGAGCTGGCTCCTGTCACAATGGCTACTTTCCCTACCCACTTGTCCATAACTGACTCTAAAATCGTAAATGGGCATGTAATTTCTGAGTATCTACCAAAAAAAAGAGGTAAATTGGATAATAAGTAAATTATCCTGGAGTTAATAAAATACACCAATATATATTACATTCAAGATAGTAAGAAATATTTTTTCAAAGATAATATATTTATATCACATAATGATTATCTTCTTATTGCAACTATAATTCAAACAAACTAGTGACAAATTAGAATTAAATGTATCATATATTCAGCAGTGAAATGAATTTCAAATAACTATTGCAGAGAATGAACGATGAATGATCAGAGGAAGGCGTTTTTTATTAATGTATGAAATAGGGAAGTTAGCTTAATAATCACAATTAAATTAATTAATATTAATAACCTTAACATATATTTCATATTTATTCAACTAATTTTAATATATTATTCTTTTTTCTAATGTATGTTACTTTATGTGATAAGATAGAAGTACAAGTGACATTTTTGATTTTATTGCCTAACATGGTGATGTTTACGGGGAATAACTAACTAACTTTTTTTTTTTTTAATTTATTTGTTGCTTATTTAATACCAGACAACAAAATATTAGCATATTTGCCTAATCTCTTTCGCTTAATTCAAGTTACTAGACCCCATACAGGTGTTTTCTAGTTATTATACAACTTGTATAGACATGACTGCTTGAAAACGAATAACAAACCATATCAAACATCTCAATAGAAAAATATATCAGCCACTACTTTACCACTAATCTTGTAAAATATTTATGTATATATAATTTTCAGTTTAATCTTTAAAGAGATATAGACATATGAAATCAATTATACTTATATAGGAAATATTTTTCATAAACTTTATCTTTACATCAAAATGTTTAGTCAGGCGTCAGTTAGTAATTTTCATCTAAACCTTCATCATGTCAAATGAGGATGTAAGGCAATTATCATGAACTTATGGAAGGCTAAATAATGGAAAAAATAGATATCAGTATTTAATGGTACATCCAATAAATATAGTATAAGATAATGTAATGTAATATTGAATAATGTAATAATAAAAATGTAATGAACTTTTGTAGTTTCGCATTTTTAACTAGAAGTCATAGAGCTTTTAAGAAACCTGTTGCACTAAAAACATGAGCAAGCCCTACTTTTAATAATTAATTAAATTTTTGATACTTATGCATATCAAATATAGCAGTACCTGGTTGGTGATTAGTCTAAATACTGCTGTTATACCAACGACTGGCAATAGAAAACTGACATCTACATGTTTAGTTGGCCTTGAGCCACTTTTATTGTGGCCTATATTGCATTCATTGTAAATATGGGAAACGATTAGCTATAGACTAGATTCATTATGATAATAAGAGTACTCTTTGACATTTTAAATATAAAACCGCTGTTAATTTTACTTACTGTGTTTTCCAGTGGCTGAAAACATTTTTTTTTTTCTTTAATTGTAATATAAATACGTTTTTCCCGATAATTATATAACCTAAAATAAAAATAATTATTAATAATAAAATAATAATGCTACAAGCTTTTCCAAATGTGGTTAGAATTCATGCTGTTTTTTTTCCCTAGTCCTCTAACTTTGATGCATTGTTTTTGTAAAGATGAAAATATATATATATATATATATATATATATATATATATATATGAATGAATGTATGAATGAGACTCTGTGTATAAAGTTATGTCAAAAGACTGTAATTTGAAGAGTGCTACAGTTTTATTAAGCCGTTTTTCAAAATATAGAGAATAACGTTTTCTTTAAACAAGATTTAATATAATAAGAAGAGTGGAAGAGATTAAGAAATCAACTAGTAATAGCAATTGTGTATATTGATATTGACCCAATAAATAAAACTGATTAATACAGGAACGCTAAATTCTCTATAATCACGTCTGGCAAAACCAATTATTCTCGAGGTAAAAATTAATATTATGTTCCAGTACGAGTTAGGATCATTATTGAAATATTTAATGAAATCGATGAGGATCATTCATCTTCATTTCTACATAAAAAGTTTCACATTTAATGATAGGTAATTTTTGCCAAAGTGAAATTGGGTGCGTTTCACTGAGTTCACATGACTACATCAGTAGTTCCCTAGTTACTACACATGTAACATAAACATCACCTTCCTCGTGTTGTGGTAAACTGAAACTATTTTTGACTCAAATAATTCTTGATTACAAAAATGGAGAATTTTGCATAATAATATTATTTAAAGTAAAAAATGTTAAAGAAAAATCTTTTAAAAAAAATTGTTAACCTTTTTTGTCAAATAATGTTTAGTAGAACTCCCAAACATGAAGAAGAAGTTCGTTTACATAGAGGTAACCATTAGTTTGGCTAGTTGTTGATATGTTATTTGACAAGTAACTTATGCAATAACTGACTCTATTTTTCTTTTACACATATTTTGAAGTACTCTGAATGGGTTTCATAAATATGATGATTGAAAAAGCTCTTAATAAACATTTTTCTTAAAACAAAATGAAATTTCTTTCTACAATATTTTGGTTAGTATCAGAAGGTATTAATATCTCTTTGGAAGAAAATATATATAACTTCAAACACAATATCATCAATGATTTTTAGAAGTGCTCAGTGATAAACTCTCTAAAGCTGCCAGACTAAGTATTATAATACGATTTCTAATATCGCGTTAGTGAAATAAGTACGAGTATAACAATTAACAGCACGTATCTAAACTTTATTATTGACATTTATTTACATCTGCGTTAAAGCATATAATTCTAATCTGAGTAATTTGTAACACTATTTATGAATATATATCTAAACACGTTTTATTTGAACTTGCTAGAATTAAAATAGTTATAAGCCATGGAACTATGGTGTTAAAAAAAATAACTTATCTTTAATGACCTACCAATGTGATATAATTTTCTGTCTACTTTTTCTAGCATTAGTTAATGACACATAGTTGAACAGAAATATTTAATCACTCCATTAATTAAAATTAGTATTTAATTATTTAACAATTAATCTGCGAAATAACTCATTCCTTTTTATAACTTTCAATGCTTAAATCAATTTCAGTAGTTTTATAAAATCAGATTTTTCAACTACTTAAAATATCATTTTTTAATCAAGGGAAATTGTAAAAAAGTTGTGCATAAATAATGTATGATGTAACTTTCTTGTAATGGGAACAACTTGAGATTTGGAGGATTACTTATTTGCATTGAATAAAAGACTAACTCGAAAAACTTGTTGATTTTTCATAAGACACATCCCCGAAAATTACGTACGCTATGATAATATCTAATACATCTTATCAGGCTTCATCAATATTCCAACTTTCAGTTTGTTATGGTCTATTTACTTCACGTTTTTAATGTAAACCTACAGGTATTTACGTTGAGTAAATATTTGATAACACTTTAAGCTAGTAGATTATAATTAACATGAACTATATCAACATTCTCTTATCAAATTCCGTAACAAATGAGTTCTATCCTAATTCCATGTCATAAAATGCTTCTTTTAAACACTACAGCTCCAAAAATAATTTTTTCAACTGCCAAGAAATATTGGGAAATCCATTTTTTAATTAATGCATTAGTGATTGATTTGAATAATATGTATTTATTTTTTATATAACACACATATTTCCTATAAACTGCAATAACAAATTAATCCTCATTATAATTAAGTCTAATGAATTATTAATCTAAAATTATTGATTAATTACAGGTAGAACTATAATGTGAAAGGATCATTTAAACCTCATTCCACTGTTCTAATATAATATCTGCCTGAAGTGTTTATTAAGGGACATTATCTTGGTTTCACTTCAATAACTAATAGTTGATAAAATCACTAAAATAAAGTTAGCTTGTATTTGGAAAATAGTTTTGTTTAAGTACCTATTTATCCAGCTCAGGTTTGGGATTGAATGGGTTCACATCATGTCCACGGGTTCTTTGAGCATCACAAGACTGTCACTCTCCCTCTTTCACTATCATCCAAGCTAAAACTGCTAGTTACTAATTCCTGTTTAAACATTCTAAACATTTTTTTAAAACCCTATTCAGTTTGTTAAAACCATTTGTCAGCCCTTAATTTCAACCGGTTTTTCATTAATACTGTTCTCTTCTGCATATCGCTCAATATTACTTCTGTAAGTTTAAATAAAAGTTTGTAAAGTTAAGTTTAAATTGATTTCAAAAACCACAATTAAATAAATAAAGTTTAAATAATTCATTGTCAAAGTATTTCTTTCCCTCTATAGTTCACCTTACATTCCACATAAATATAACTGACACAACAAAATTTGTAAGAAAGCAAACTAAATAAAATAACTTTTTTCATGTAGATTTGCTAAATTCTACATTTTTTACTGCTAGTATATAGTAGCGACATTGTAATTGTAATAACGTAGTCGCTATTGTAATAAATAGACATAAAACAACAAATATATACATTTTTGTCACAAATGGTACTCCGAATGAAAGCTGTATTTGGATGTAGCCTCCTTTCCCAGAATAAGCAGAAAACCTTGACCACATTATGTCTGACTCCGAGCTAATCGACTATGAGAGGGTAAAAGTGTTGTTAAATTATACTTAAAATATAGATATGAAGATACTATTCTGTGCAAATCAATGAAACACTTAACAGAACTTAAAATCTGAAGTTATAATTTCAACAATACGATGTACAATATGAGAGGTTGAACTCAGACTGTACGTACACCATCAGATTTACGCATTCAGATTAAAAACATTAATAGCATGTCAGACTGAACAATGATTTCAAGTTCCTCCATGTGATAAAATGATTACAGCTACATACAAACAAATGGTATACATATCAGAAATAGGTTAATCCGTCATACCACGTAAGATGATCATGGAGTTGGAGCGCTTTTGGACATTGTCCATCTTCGATCGCAACAAACCTACTGAGCTGTTATATACTGAGTGGTTATCTGTCAAGTCCACTGCTATCCTGATATTATTATTTTGATTTTATTTAGTTATTTTGATTTTTAGTTTTTAGCTATTATCTAGTTTGGGTTTTTTATATTTTTTAACTTCGTCATCCTGTCTATCCAGACGTTTCTATATTTTTATTAGTAATTTACATAAAATATCGGAATGGTAATTTATTTGGTCATTTGTTAATTTACCCTCATTTGTATATTTATATATTTCTATCTGTTCAGTTATGTTGCGTCTCTATCCTTTCTGTCCTGTCTGTAGTAAGTCCATTGTGTTTTCTAAGCTGTCAGATGTATGTCCGTGTTCAGTCCGGTGGTTTGCAAAATTTGATTTATTTGTATTATTTAAATAGTCCTTAAGATGTTCTTTAAATCTTATTTTTATGGTTCTTCCCGTCTGTCCAATATAATTTGGTTACAATCACTACACTTTAATTTATATGCCCCGCTTTTTTCATATTTATTAATTACATTTTCGGTTGAGCAAATTAATATTTGACTTATAGAATTATTAGTTTTAAATCCTACCTTTATGTTGCATTGTTTTATTAAGTTCACTATTTTCTGACTAATATTTCCCAGGTATGTTATAGACGTTTGTTTATTATTGCTAGGGCTTTCGTATTTGTTATTAATTTTATTCTTTAAATTGTTTAATATTTTTTCTATTAAGTTTGCATTATAACAGTTATTCGTTGCTATTTTTTTAATTATATTTAATTCTTTAGTATAGTTGTTTTCATTCATCGGAATTCTTATTAATCGATCTATCATATATCGAAAGACAGCATTTTTTTTTTGTTGCTTTGGATGAATTGAAGAATTATGTATGGTTATATCGGTCGCAGTTGGTTTTTTATATATTTTAAATTTAAGTTTATTTTCGGTTTTTTCAATAGTTAGGTCTAGAAAATTTGTTTTATTGTTTGATTCCATTTCGTTAGTGAATTTAATTTTATTATTTATCGAATTGAGATAATTTTTTATTTTTATTATATTCTCTTCGTTAGGGTTATTTATGATTAGGAAGAAGTCATCCACGTATCTGCTATAATGGATTACTTTGAATTTCTCTTTTAAAATATTGACAAATACTCCTTCTATTGACAAATAGTTCCTGTAAGAATATTTCTGATAAAATAGCAGAGGTTGGGTGTCCCATTCCTAATCCATCTTTTGCTAAATAGAACTCGCTATTAAATTTAAAATAGTTTTGTTTTAAAGTTGTGATTGTTAATTTTATTATTTCGTCTATATCTTTATTTTGAGCATTTGTTTACCTATTTTTCGTATTAATTTTATTACTTCCGAACCGGGGATAGATGTATACAGATTTTCTATATCGAATGATACTAATTTAGTTTCTTCATTTATATTTATATCTTTTATTTTATTTACTAAATGAACGGAGTTTTTAATATTATAGGTATTGGGTAGGTTAATTTTATCTTTTATTAACAATATGCATGTATTTAAATCAGCGGTTCCCAACCTTTCAAATATAGCGACCCATTTTAGAACAAGCAATCAGGAAGCGACCCCAATCGTTAAAATATCTTTTATACATTTATTTTTTCTATAAGAAACTGGCATATATTGCAATTTATTAGTGAAGTAACTGTATATTCCTTAAATATATGATTATTATAGAATTTATTCATTAATTTCAAAGCTCCTACAAAACATTAATTAATTGCAAATCAATTTCAAAGTATTCAAACAAACAAATTTCATACCATTATGTAACTTTACTACAGTTGTTTATGAACTGACCTTAATGAGACGGCTGGTATTGTAGTTTTTTAGCTAGCAATTCTATCCTGGGCTCCGTTGTCAATATGGCACACCTCAAGTCGTGTTCCACATCTAATTTATTTCGGTATTTGTTTTTAAGGATAAGTAGTTGGGCTGTTTCACATAAGTAAGTTGTTGGGAAGGGCAATAAATTCCTTATTGCGATTTCTGATATTACTGGTAATTTTTGGAAATTTTTTGCCAAATCATGCTTGTATATTTTTGCATAACTTTTTAAGTAGTGTTTTTTTACGTCCAAACCACATAAGAAAAGAGAAAGAAGACTAAGGTCTTTCAAGAGAAACGAAACATGTTCAATACATGTCTCGGACGTTATGTTCAGTGACTTAATGAACTGTTACATTTAGTTTCATAGTGTGAATTTATAATTGTCTTAATTTTATTTTATAATATTGTTTATTTAACTGTCTTCTGTTTTTACCATGTTTTATATAATATTCACGTTCGGGTCAAAATCAATTGGCGACCCCGTTTGGGGTCGCGACCCACAGGTTAGGAACCACTGATTTAAATGGTATATAATTTATTATTATTTATGAATTGCCACATTAAAACAAAACCAAAATCTGTTGGGTTCCAACATGTTTGATATTATGTTGACTTATATTTAAGTTGAGTGTAGGTCACTTAACAGATTTTTCTATCAAGAAAAAGGAAATTTTTAGACCATTGAGGCTGACAAAAAATGGAAATTATTGATTATTCATTGGGGTTTAAATTGACATTTTAATAGTAAGCAACATTGATATATTTTTCTAGATATTTCCAGGTAAGCCGTCCCTCTTTCATTTTATACAGCTACGTCAACATGAACACAAATAATCGCCTCGATAATAGCTTTCCTGGTTTCAAGCAAAGGTCTCTTGTCTGGTATACTGATGACTGAAATTTACAGCATGGCTAGGGTAATTAACGTGGACTCAAGTGAAAACGGAAATAACGCAGTGACAAGAAAGAAAATGTGAGCTAAACAGTGCTCCCCTTGACTGGATACTTATGGCACCTATATCACAACTTTCTTGTGAATACAGCTCAGGAATGCATAAAAAGGAAGACAGATAAATGCTACCTGGGAAAAACTATGTTCTAGCATAAAAAGCATATTTCAAACGACTTTACAAACACAAGAAATATTATATCTACATAACAAGCATTTAAAAATACATATCCTGATTTAGGTAATTAGAATATATTTTTAAATACGAAATATGCAAACTGCAAGAAATTTAATTCAAAGAGCACAAACTCTATACCTGGAGGACAATAGTACACCTCTAATTACATTATATCTGAATTCAAACAACTTATCATCAAAAAAGTAAAAGTTTATTACAAATATTATATCTAAATTACAAATATTGGTTATCTAAACCAATTGAAGTGAAGATATTTTTTAGATTCAATTATTAAGTTGAATAAACAATTTTAAAATCAATCTGAAATCTTGCAAGATTCAAAAAAGCCATACCGATTATAAAATTGAAATGAAACTATACCTAAAAATAGAAGTTCATATGGAGGATGAGTTGGGATTATTTTCTTCAAAATTACATCAAGCAAAGGGGTGTTCAAGTACATTTTCATTCTTCAGATTTTTTTTTTTTTTTTTTGGCACTAAACGGCTTTTAGAAAACCATGAATCAAAAATTAATAACTTTTAAAAGAAGTTCACGTAATTTCAATCACGGCGAAGAGCAATAACGCCATAAGAACTGATTATTTATCCTAGACTAACGGATCACCTGCTATACTTGTCGAATTTATTGATATTTATTTACATTCTTTCCATTGAATTTAAATTTTTTTTTAAAATAAGAGTGTTGTTTACAGCTTTAATGCAAAAATTGTTATATAATTTAATAACACAATAAGGGATGTACAAGAATAACATTTTTACATGCATAAAATCAACGCCAATCAAACATAATTACTGATGGTTTTCACGGTATGATGGATTTATCTCACAAAATACTCCAATGAATCTATATGTTGCACCCTTGAAGAAAACTTAATGTGAGATGTAATTTTTTTTGTGTTTATCAATCATATAAACTTTGGATAATATTGAAGTGTGAGGATGTTCTCTTTCCCATTTTGTTGTTGACAAATTCCAGTTTTTTTCACTATTCTATTCTAATATTCCATATCTATTGTTTTCAAAAATTTCAATCTTCCAGCTAAAAAAGTTTTAAATCATATTGAAAAGCCTGCTTTGAATTTTATTTGAGTATGCAAATCTGCCTAATAACTAATATATTTTTTCTCAATATACATTTACAGCAATCATACTCGTATATCAGTGTACAGCACGCAGGAAAAAGATAACTCTCGCTCAGAGTAAATAGAATTTTGGACAAAGAGAAAGAAAAGTGATTTTTTAAAAAACACTAGTATAACATAAATCCCTGTATAATAATTTTATAAAAGACCAAAGATATAAAACATAATTCACATTGAAAACATTTCATCAACTACGTAAGAGATCCACTGGCTATAGGAACAAAAGCCACGTTCTCCTATAAGAGATTATTTCGTAACACGAAATCTACACTTTCTCTCTTTTCAAAAATGTTTTTATTGCTGTAGTTATAGTAATAATGTTATATTCATCAGAAGTGGATACATAAAAATAAGCATATATATCGATAAGTGGACCAATCACACTCTGTAGTACCTCCAGGAATGGAAGACTAATAAACAACACCCATTTAGACCATTATATGATGCATAAATGGGACATTATAATTTAATTAGAATAATATTGAATGTATTCCATTCAACCGCTATAAATGCAGTTTGTTATTATTTGGGAAGGTAACTTTTTTTTGCACTTTCAATTAGAAGCATATATGGCACTTCTTCTGCTTTTCATTTTTTATGAGCACTGTAAGGATAACAGTTGACTACGTTTTTTTAAAAGAGAAAACATATTTATTATTTTACATACAACTTCTTCATTTCGTATATTATCCATTGAAACATTCAGAATACTTAATTCTTTTCTTTTATTAATCTCATTATCATTGCTAGGTAATTGATGTCAGATGATTTAGTAGGTTTCTTCTGTTGCCTTTATTGTGATCTCGGACAACTGAAACAAAAAAAAGTGTTTATTTACAATTAGCTTAATATTTAGAAAACTTAGGAAAAATTTAAATATATTGGTATCTATGTACATACTTGCGCTGTTGTAATATTTTGTATTCCCTTAATATAGATAACTAACTGACTACATGAAAAAAGTGATTAGTTATATAACATAGTATTGTTAGTTGTAACAGAGGAAGAAGACATTAATGAAAGGATGTAGATGTGATCTATTAGTTACATTAGATTTCACGATTACCGTAAGGTTCAACATTCAGGGGCAGGGAGTTAAATGAGGTTAAATATTAACTGGTTGTAGTCATATAAATGTAGTTGTACTTAAGACTGTAATATACTTCTAATATTTTAATATACGAATAATATCTAATTGCAATATATTATCAATGCTGTAGTATTGTATTTTCAGAGCTCACAGATAAGGTTAGGTCAATTGGTTAATGACTTCCGCACAGTGTAATTATGAATTACAGAAATAAGGAATTCAGTTTCACACTTCTTCTTCAAAATTTTCATATATCTTTTTATGAATCATGTTTATGGTAATAACTCATTCATTTCAACTTTATATTCAATTAATTACATCTTGACTCATATAATATGACTCTATTATATCTTTATGTAAATAGTATCTATAATTCAACTTAATAAAGGATAATAAACTATAATTTATTGTCTTTTTTTAAAATAATACAGCTACATAAAAATTAGGTCAAATTATTGTTAGTTATTGAGATAAACACACCAGAACTGAATCTTTTGACGACAAAGCCGTGATGATAGCTTCAGCGACGTCTTCTGATTCGAGGTGAGGAGCCTTCAGGATTTCAGGAGCTTGTTTAGCCATATTGCCTGCTACGAAAATCTCTGTATCAACCAGCCCTGGGCTCACACTCTGTGCAAAAAAAAATGTAGCAATAATATGCATTAGTATATAAACGAGGTGTGTTTTATTACAAATCATTTTAAAAAATTA
The DNA here is from genome assembly GCA_026182355.1 of Hermatobates lingyangjiaoensis. Taxonomy (NCBI): domain Eukaryota; kingdom Metazoa; phylum Arthropoda; class Insecta; order Hemiptera; family Hermatobatidae; genus Hermatobates; species Hermatobates lingyangjiaoensis. Next base: position 1,443,262 of record JAPFBL010000117.1, on the reverse strand, counting down.
TTATGAATCAGGTTATTTATTATAAATATCATATCCACTAGTTCAGTCATTTTAAAAACGACACAAACACGCGCATGCCAAACACTGACATGCACTTGAATTAAAGATTATAAGATAATTCTTATTCAGAAATATCTTTTTACTTTACTATAAGTAAGGTATAGTGATCGTGAAAACATTCGATCTCGAGATTTTGACGGAATTACATGTTTTGAGGTACCAGAAGTCGTTTTATGACGTTTTTACGATGATGTCTGTGTGTGTGTGGGTGGGTGGGTGGGTGGGTGGGTGAGTGTGTTAGCATTGCTTGTTACCACGCTACGGTCCAGAATCTTTGATAGATCAAGTTGATATTTTACACAAAAATGGGCCCCATAAAGACGAAGATCCCTATTCTTTGGGAAGAATTATGCATGATGGGAAAGTCACTTTTTTTGCCAAAAACCGTTTTTTTTTTAAACATTTATTTCTCCTAAACTGATAACCCTAGAGTTTTGAAATTTTGACATTATCTTTGAGGTTTCAAACGCAACAAACGAAAAATATATTCAGAATTTTAAAACAACAGGAAATATTTTTTTTCAATAAAATGTAAAAATTTTCACTTATAATTCAATCTCAAACCTTGTGAGAGCCATACAAGCAATACTGTTTGACAAACAAGAATGAAACTATGCCTATAAATAGAACATTATATGGAGAATGAGTTGAGATATTTTTTTCTAATATTACATTCGCTAAAGGGGCGTTACAGTACGATTTGTGTTTTCAGAAAATGTTTTTTTGACGCTAAACGGCTTGTTAAAAAATAATGAAAATTTGACCAAAAATGGAACAAAAAATTAGCAATCCATAAAAAAAAAATCATCAAGTTTCAATTACGGAAAAGAGCAATAACGATATAAAAACTCTTTGTTTATCCTAGACTAAGAGATCACCTGCTATACTTGTCGAATTTTTTGTATTTTTTTACATTGTTTACATTGACTTAGAAATTTTTTGAGCAAATCCACTGAGATAAAATTGATATTTATAAAGGAATAATTTAAATTGTTTATTGACTTATATGAGATGTAAGAGGAATAATATTGTGCAGGTAAATGATAACACTGATTAAAAAAAAATTCGTATATATGTTATTTGACAAAGGGGAAGGAAAATGATCTTATTAAATACTAAGAAGCCATAAAATTCCCAGTATAATAATTCTGTTAAAAACCAAAAATGTAAAAGATAATTCAAAATAAGTCTTTCGTTTAGAGATTAATAACTGTAATTATCGTACATCTTTAATTAACAAATCACCTTAAAGCAACATTTTCTTCGCTGTTTAAGAAGTTTTTCAGAGAAAAAAAGGGTATTGTACTGTTTCAAATTTGAAAATTTTAGATTAATATTCAATGTAGAAGGATGTCAAGTAAACGATGTAAGAAATCTACTGGATATTTGAAGAATAGCCATGTTCTATTGTAGGATAATATTTCGTATCAAGAAATGTTCACTTTGGTTTTTCAAAAATGTTATTATTGCTGTAGTTATACTAATGGAATTATTTGCAAATAATAAATTATTTGTGATGTACAAAAATAAGCTTATAAATTGATATGTCCTTCAATCACTATCTGTACTACCTCACGAATGGAATGCTAATAATTATATCCCATTTAGATATTTATGTTATGCTTAAATGATACGTTATGTTTTATATACTCAAGAAATTTGACGTTGAGTTATTTATAGTAAAGTAGAGTGTAGGCCACTCCAGATTTTTTTAATATATATTCTAAATAAGTCTACACGTAAGCACTGGGAAGATCTGTTACCTGATTTTTAATTACTACACTGTATTTACTATTGAAGGATATTTAATGCAATTCCATTAGAAATACTAATGCACTTTGATTTCCATCCATCTTGTTATAACATTTACTTAAGTTCTTAAAAAGATTTAGAAAATTGCCAGTAAATATAAATAACAACACTCGCATGTGTTCTTTTGGTCATTCTGGGTGGGTGGTCTATTAATTCACACTTAAGTAAGTAAATTAATACTCTAGTAATAACTTATCAGTGCTCTATTATATTTTAATATGAATTGGAAAATTTCGTTCTTTTATGATTATTAATTGTGCAGATGAAATAATTTCTGTTTTTGCTTAATATCTGATAAAAGTTGTTTTACTGTGCATAAATCTAAAAAAAAAAAATACAAGAGTTTTTCTAAAACTGAAACACTGAAACATCTAAAAACTGAACCACAAACTCACCTTCTTTAAACACTCAATTTAACCATCTTCAAAAAAGTTCAACAATTTATTTATGATAAAATCATGTTAATTAATTGGATCCCAGTAATTGTATTTGATATAATATTAAAGCAAGTTTTTACAGTTGCCTTTAATTAAATAATCTTAATAAATGTGTGAAATGTATTTGTTATGTCGATAATCCTAACAATATCAGAAATGTTATCTGATTTTTCTTCCGTTAAGAAACTGTTATTACATTTACTTAAGTCCTCGGAAGTCTTAGATATTTGCCATTAAATATAAATAACAGCTGAAGAAAGAGAAAGATATTATAAAATACATTTTTATTTGTCATAACAAGCATGCAACGAAGCATGTAATTACAGCAATTTTCTGAAACATTGTAGCTAGCTATCATTCGAAGGTCAATACATTTAATTATAATTAATCACTCATTTCAAATTATTTACGTTATTCATTTTTCAAATATAATAAATAAAAATGTATCACATTCATACCGTTATTTTGATATTATCCTTATTCTTTGCAAAATCCCTTATAAAGGAACGAGTCAACATAGTGAGGTTATGCTTGCTGGCCGCATATATGATGTAATCATCCGATATAGTATAGTGACCTGCTAAACTGTAAACAAATTCACAGAAACAAGTCATTAGGGATTAATATTAATCTATTTTTATTAACAGTATGCTGTCATTTTCTTCAATGTTTAATTATTATAAAATAAATATAAAGCTAAGGTATTCCTTCTGTATAACAGCATGTTTAATTTTAGGCCACCATTTTATTTAACTTACAAAAACACATCTTTATACTGAAAGGAATGAAAACCACAGAATGATAAATTATGAAAAAAAGAAGCCATTCTACTTAAGCTAATTTAATTTTCATTTATTTTTATAAATTGTCTTCAAAACATTTGGAAAATACCCCATTTCTTGAAAACAAGTTACCTTATCCTTGAGATAGGAATAAAAAACTTGTCATTCCCGTATGCAAATGAAATAATTAAGCATGTCATTAACGATAATATCAACAGGTATTAGTGTAGTTGTTTCATTACTCTCTCGTATATATAATTCATATACACATTTATAGATTTATTTGTGTGGACTTTAGCGTGTTGTTTCCATTGACTAATTTATTATATATATATAAACTTTAACAAATAGGAAAGAACACAGAAAGTCACTACAGAACTCACTTCGATATTTCTACATCCATCGTCATCAGGAAGAAGTGCGAAGTACTCATGTTTAGAAGAAAACTGCCACTGACCACCAGAGAAACTCGTGGAACCACCGCAATGCTGACCCCCCCACCCCCCACCCTAGCGGAAGAGAGAAAAAATAGATTCAAAGTGAGTTCTGTAATGACTTTCTGTGTTCTTACCTATTTGTTAAAGTTTTTATTGTCCACAAGAACCTTTTATTTAATTCGAAGTATAAAAATACAAGTATTCTCAAAAAATTGTTCTTGACCTCTTCTTAATAATGTGAAAATGTGACCTCTTAGATGATGTACCAATACATTGAAGCGTTGGCCAAGAAAGGAGTTTATTTTCTTTTATATGACCTAGCCCTCAATAACAAAATATACAATATATAAGTATCGATAAAAGTATCGACCGTGGAATAGAAACAAAACTAAAGTTTATCGGGACTCGGTCAGTTCCCGACCGACCTATTGTCCTCAATAGGAGGGATATATTTTTGGAAATTCTTCGATGTCTTTTCTTGTTAGATATGTACATCGCACATCTTTCACGAACTTACACTTTATTTAGAACATTGAATCGTTTATACGTCATTTTCTTTTTTCCTGAATTTATTTCAAATGTTTGACATAATTGTTGTTGCACTGAGTTCAATGTTTTGAGTCTACTATGTAATAGTATATAGGTACGCTGGAAGCTATGCTAGGTGATTTTGTGTGAGTTGAGCTTTGTGTAATGGCTGATCATGAGTGAACTAGATCAGGTTTGATTACCACTGGTTAGATGAAGGAATGCAGCTGTTATTACACTACTGTAGGACCAAAAGGGGTCTACTCTGGGTGCTACTTTAACCCAGTTGAATTCCCCTTTACTAATTTTGGAAACTCTCTCAAATTATCAACTCTGTACAAGAACTACATAGCATAATTTAAAGAACTCGTAGTCGCTGCTACTCTATTCCTGAATTATTATATTTCATTTATCGTTTCAGATCTAATTTAAATTCGAAAACCTTACAAATTTCTTTTTGAAGCTTATTCTCATATTATTTTTATATCTTTGTAACTATCTCATAGCTAAAAACATTTCCTGTCTGTCACGAAACCACCGGCTTGGTAATGAAACAGAACAATAACAATCAATAATAGCAGAACAGTATGACATTCCGAAATGGATCAATGCTCTTTTACATCAGTGACGGAGGGGGCCAGGCTAGCTCAGTGGTTACGTGCTCACCTCTGAACTGAGAAGACCGGGGTTCAAACCTCACCTGGCCCTCGATTTATTCACGCGGGAGGTGAATAAATCTGAGCTCGTCGTCCCTCGGAGAAGGGACGTTCCCTTCTCCGAGGGACGTTAAACCGTCGGTCCCAAGCCTGTACGATGTCAGGTACTCGTTAAAGATCCCTACTCTAAATACATTTGAGTTAGGCAAAATTTAGGACTCCCACTGTAGAATCAATCTTCATTGTGTGGTATCACAAAGGGCCAATGCTTGGCCTACGTGTGTTCTCTTGTGGGACTGCCACTGCAACCTAACCTAACCTATATCAGTGAGTTTTTAGTTTCTGGCACAAATCACATAGCACATTATAAGATGATCAGAAAGAAATATCTGTGTAGTTTTTGAGGAAGAATGTGCAGCAATAGAGCTACTTTTCCAAATAATTAGCCATAATAATGTGTTAGAACATATTGTTTGAACATAAAGGATAAGAAGATAAGAAAATCCGATATATATCGGTTGATATAAACCCTTTAAAGAGGGCAACTATCCTCATAATATTGAATCTTATTAGTAGTTATTATCAATAACTTTAACTAAGTCAGAAATACTTTTAATAATTTCAATTATAACACCCTTTCTGATTATTAAACTTACGTCAATAAAAGAGTTAGCCACATTATTCATTTGATCTTTTCCAAATATTACAGTATTTAAGCTAACATTCTCTAAATTTTGAAATTTATGCGCATTAAAACTCAACAAATGGTTAATATTTAAGGTAAATTTTAACTTACAATTTAATCCAAAAATATTTCGTCTTCCAAAAAGATTTATTCCCAATGAGAAAGAAAGCTCTTACTGTAATTCAGAATTATTAGAAATAAGGTTTTTGTTGTCATACCGGATCAAATAATGTTTAAATCATTAATGATAATTGTTAGTATTTATAAATTAAGAAATAATTTGTTTTCCATTTATAAATTAGCCTTACATAACTTTCTAAAATGACCATAAACATAAATAATGAGTAGCTCCTTCCATTCATACCGGATGAAGTTACTTTTTTAAAATAACTTAAACATTCTGATCAAGTGAAAAGACATTTCACCAAAAATCATCTTTGTCAAGTGCTAGATTACATTACTTGATAATTTCAACCAAGACGGATCTTTGTTTGCACACGATTTTTTTGCCATCCTAGTTTAGTAAATTATTTTCCAGTATTGGTAATGGATAAAAGTATTTGTTTACAAAATTTAATAAAAATTATTATAGATAACAGTGGTAAACCGTTAAACATTAATACCATACAAATTTTATCATACAATGAACATAAGTCAAACGTGTAGACAATTCAAATTGCATATTAAACAGTATATAATGATTATAGCAGTCAATATGTACTCAACAATCAATTCCTGTACTTCAAATAACTGTATTTTCAAGGTTCCGTATTTTTTTTTTTCTGAATAGCATAAATTTTCACACGGGTATTTATAATTCACAAAAAGGGCAGAGTGAGATCGAGTAGCTTAAGCTACACCAATTTCGTAAAGCAAACTATACCTTTATTATGCATAAAACATATTATTATGACGTATTATAATGTATAATAAACATAAACCAACTGTATCCACCTGTATTTGATGATTGTGATTGTGATTTAAAGCAAGTTGAGGCAGAGAATAGGCTAGGTATCCTCCTTTCCATTTGCCTACGCTACTACAATTTCTTTCAAATAGGCCATTACAGTATTCAGCCGGTGTAACCATGTGTTGAGGTTAGGCTATATATCCTTTGATGCTGCTGTCAACAGTTAAGCTAGGCTTTTTTTTTTTGTTCATTTTAAATGTTATTACGTATTAATAATAGTGTTTATGTAAATTAAATATGTAGTGTGCTAAAGTTAATGAAACTGAGATAGCCTAGTCCTTCAAGAAAGTTTTAGTGATATTATGTATACTATGTTATTTCCTAGCATGCAGTCAACCACTTTGCCTACCCTACCCACCATTAGGTATTACCTAATTACTAGTTTTTCCAATTTCCGGACTTTTCTGTTTCTGAAACTGTCTCTGTCTCTATTAGAATGGAAATTCAAAGGTCGAGTTAATAATAACACAAAGGGACAAATACATTAAATCAATGCTAACATATTGTTACAAAATTCGAAAAGCAATAAACATATGCGAGGTGAACATGTTTAAGAGAAAGAAAATATTTTTTAAATCATGCCTAAAACAGATTAATGTGAGAGATGATTCTGTACAGGTAAATATGAAACTAATTAAAAAACATAAAATCTAATGAAGCTGATTTTAGAAACCCCAAAGTGATGTAGAATATGGCAGATATGGGTGTGTTGTGCACGACTCGAATGAACTCAGGCCTTCAATTAATAATAATTACTAATGAGATTCTTCGATGTCAATAATTTCAAATTTGTTATAACTTATAAAATAGATATCATTAAAGTAAATACATCGCAAAATCGATTATCTATAAGTTTGATTACACTTCTACAAGACAACCATATTAAATTTAACAGATAATGAATTGATTGTCAACAAAGTTTATATTATATTTATTATTTTAAAGTAGATTATTGTCCACAGATTTATTGTTGTCATTTGATTAATTCATTTTGTTGACTGTGCCATTATTGGTACTGATCAAAGATCTTAATTATATATTTTTTTTTCTTTTACTTATGTAAGTTGGTATCTTTTATGTTTACACAAACTACTGTTATCAGGCATCCATCCTAAATTAATTAATATGTAAAAAAAAAGTAACATTTACCTGTTAACATTGATAATTTGGCATAGTCCAGGTTTGTTAGCACGTACAGATTCAACAAAGTACTTCGTGCAGTACATCACACCAAAAAAGTTCACGTCAAATAATTTTTTCCATTCATCTACATTTAAATCTGAAATTGTACAGAAATGATAAAAAATAGTTTTTAAAATAATTTATTTGCTAAGATTTAATTACCTTATCTGTTCATTTTGATATATTTTTAGAAATTAATATTATCAAATTGAAAAAAAAGTAAAACTTCTGATAATAATTAAATTATAATGTCTAAATATTGGGATAGAGTGAAGAACTGAATAATTTTTAACAAAATTGGAGTTATTAGTGAAGAATTTTCAGATGCTGCTATCAAGAATTTATAACTATTAATAAAAAGAACAATACATGTACATTAACTGCAGTCAAATTGGTAGAATATTGTCTGACGACTTGCTCAATTTGTAACTATCCTATCTCCACCAAGGATGAATGTTGGTTCCATACTATATTATAGGATATGATGATGTATGATACACCACGATATGTATGATACACTCAATGCTGAAGCTGGTTAGTCCCTTATGTATAAACTATGTGCTAATGAAACAAGAATGGATTTCATGGAGAAAACTATATACAAAGATGTTATTTATAAACATACAGTAGACACAACATTCCTCAACTTTAGGTTTGAATTGTCTTTAAACTTATCCATTATTTCTTAGCCTATAATTATGACTTCTACATAAATAATCAGTTAATGAAGAGATGGTATATGATTCAAAAATATAGAATACTCCGCTTAGAAATTATATAAACTAATATCATAATTTACTACTAAAAAATGTTCTCAAGATTTAAAGATCGGGTTAAACTTAAACAAATGTAGAAAAAAAACTGACTCTTTAGGAGTATGTCGTTGCCGAGAGTTCCTGCATTATTAATGAGAATGCGTGGCTGTCCCACCTCCTTTTGCACTTTCTTGAAGACCTGTTCGAGAGCAGTACTATTCGTGACATCACCCTCCATAGGAATAATCTTTCCTTTTCCTTTGAATGAATCTGCTAAATCCTGCAAATATTACTTTTATCTTAGTTACTGTTTTTCTTAAGTAGTTTACCAAATATTATGTATGTTTACATACAAATAAAATATACAAAAATCATATCAATTATGCCGAAGTAATTATGATCTATACAGGGCACCATTGAAATCCCCATTAGCAAAATTATTAGGAAATTTTTCATTTGTTACTAAGTAAATACCACATTGTATTATGTAAATCAAAATACCAATTGACTTATAGAGCTATTATTTGATTGATGCGTTAAACCTTAATGAAAAATTTATTATTTTCGGTTAAATTACGCATGAGTTAAAATATACAGCCATAGACTATCACTTGAATTAGTAGACAAGGACGAGCGAATAGGGTATTTTCCCAACAACATCTCTACTTGTTAAACTATTCAAAATGCATGATATTGACTATAAATGAGGTTACTATTCATTGAAAACTCCTCAATACTATTAAATACCACGTTATTGATTATATTACTTTAGTATGATTTATTCATACTAAATAAATGACCAAATTTTTTACCTTAAGTTTGTTTAATCTGCGTGCCATCGCAACCACTGTTAGTCCATGTTCTGCAAGAAGACGTGCAGTAGCCTGTCCTATACCAGCACTGGCTCCTGTCACAATGGCTACTTTCCCTACCCACTTGTCCATAACTGCTTCCTTTCAGCTGCAACATCAGGTGTATATCCTTAGTAAAGTAATTGAAGAGATAGCACAGGATTATTTTAGCCTATTGAAAACATATCTGAATTTCAGATATATTTTGCATTGTTTTTAAAATAAGAACGATTTAATATGCAGCCTTTTTTATAAATAATCCTCTTAACAATAGCTCTTTTTCTTGTCCAATTAATGATCAAATAGAAATTTAATATATCAAGTATTAAATCAGTCTTTATTTTATAACAATTAAAGACATTAGTAAATAAGTTGAGGAAATAACTGCAAATATATTTTAAAAAATATTAACTATAAATTAAGTATAAATAAAAAAAAAGTTTTATTGGGTGTGGAAAATCTCAAATTATTTCAATCTAATGACTATTTCATTCTAATTATTATTTTTATGAAATTATTGACATAGAAGTCAAATATAAACTATTACACCTTTAATTGTTGTTTATATGAATAAAACTTAAATAAAAGTAGACAACTGCTAGGATGAATGTATAGAATATATGGTAGCATAAGTAACAATTATTCGATTTGAATTATATTCCAATTTAATACATCAGTATAAAGTACATACCAAACTAAAATATAAAATATGCTATTTTTTTGGAGCTATATACACGAGACATATAAATATTAAAGAAAGAACAATTACAAAATATGTAAGATATTATGTACTACCGAAATAGACACTTACCTCTTAAATCAATGAGGTAATATTCAAAACATCTACTTATAACATTGAACTAGTACAAATATATAACGGCTATCTATATGAAGTATTCAGAATATAATAAGTAAATTAACAACTTTATAATAAATATCACCTAGTAGCTAAGTTCAATAACAAGAGAGATAGATAGATGTCTATAACAAAGGGTTTGGAGTACCTAGATTTAAAAGTTGCCAAATAGAAGACAAAATAGAAGCTACCATATATATTAATATGGTCTTAAATAAATATTTATAAAGTATATTCTTGAATAAAAATTTATGAACAACGTCAATAGAATTTTTAAAGAGACTATGACTATTTTTGAGACACAAGTCATTTAGTCTTTAAATTCTATTATCAGTTTATTTCAAGGAGGTTTTTAGAATAAAAGGTAGATTATATCATTCAAAAGTTAATAGGCAAACTAAAAAAGCAGTATAATTTAACACACATTTTTTAATTAAAATATGATTCAAATTTCTACTCATATGAATATACAAAGTCACATACATCTTTCCCATCTTTACATCATTTTTGAATTTTCTTAAAGGCTGACCAGAAATCCCAAACTGTTGTTCATGTCTTTCTATTAAGGTTCCACGTTATCCTTACGGACTGTGGACTTTTCAGTAAGGAGACTAAAAAAAAAGACTGAATGAACTTAGTCTTAAAGACCCTCTCAAGAACTGATCTTAATCCTACTTCCTCGATGAGTGACAACACTTAATTTACAGTTCTGTTCGCCAAGAGAGACTTACTTCATCCCAAAGAAGTCAATGTGTTCGTTCTTAATACATATACCTGTCAATTTCTTTATTTATTCGAAGATATTCATAAACTTTTAATAAGTCACATCACCTACTTGCAAGTTGGTTGATTCACCCTGTCTAGCTATGAATGCTGAGACTACTTTTGTATTTTTCGATGCTGTTCTAACATACAACCCCTGCTAACAAATCACCCTAACTACCATAACGATTAATTAATTTAATTAAATATAATAAAACCACTAAGTATCGAAGCCGATTGGATGCTGCTCCAGATATGAGAATCCAGTTATTAAATGTAAACTTGACACCACTATCATGCTATATTTTTTTGAGAATTATTGTCCTGCATGATTTTCTCAGCTCTTACGAAAATAGAAAAAAAAAATCAATTCAACAATTTTTTTTTAGTGTTTAAACACTTTAAAATATTTTAACAAATGGCTAAAAAAAAATTAGCAATTCACACATTTCCAGTCTCGTAGACCAATATCAGGATATTATGGCTAAACTTATTGCTAAAATAGAAATTAAAATCAATCTATTGCCATATCACAGCAAAGTCGATGCCTAACTGCAGTCAATGAGGAGGAGGGGGGAGGTCCGAGCCATGGGGTAGGCATTTTGAAGGGGTAAAAAAAAGAAAATATGAAAAAATTGGTCTTGTTTTCCCATTTCTTTTTGTGGTTTGATCATTGATTGTTATTTAACGTATATATGTGATATGAGTGATTGAATGAATAAATTCTTTATTTGGAACAAGTTCCGGTTATAAATACTGGGGTAGCCGTACAGAGAGGACTAGGTCCTCTCCCCCGGGCTTTTTCCCCTTCGTCCATTATAATAATAATTATAAGCTAATGTATAACTAATTATATTAATTATGTACTAATTGGTTCATAACATAATAAATCTTTATAAGAGTAATTCTAATACTAATCCTAATTATGTGATATCTTTTTACATATATATATATATATATATATATATATATATCAATGATCAAACCACAATAAGAAATGGGAAAACAAGACTAAGATCTTTCAACCGTAACAAGCAGTCTTCGTCAGAGTTAAAAACCCAACTGAACACTAGGTGCAGATCTTGTTTTCCCATTTCTTATTGTCGTTTGATCATTGATTGTTATTTCACGTGTTTATGTGAAATCTTTATATATATATATATATATATATATAAACAGATTCAATAATATATATCGACCGTTTGATATAATAGGTGTGTTCTTTAATCGGGGTTCGGTCAATTTTCCAGGATAAAAAATTAAACTCTCGTTGCCAATGTTTCGGTTTTATTTAAAACCTATTAGGTTTTAGGTTTAGGTGTTTTTATCCTGGAAAATTGACCGAACCCCGATTAAAGAACACACCTATTATATATATATATATATATATACGAGTACGGTAATATAAGATTAGAACCAATGACAGCAGTCTGAAATTAAATCCTTGATTATAATTCGATGAAAATAAATATTTTCAGAACGTTATGGAGTTTTGAATGTTAACAAATTATAAATGGCCAGTGATGGTGGGGAGGGTAGGAATTTTATGACCGCCTCGGGCGGCAAAAATAGTTGCTACGCCACTGGCTGCACTGTGTCCGAGTTAAGGGTTGAAACATCAGTTTAGTGGGGGGATTGTTCCAGGTAGTAGGTCATCCACCTATGCCGCCTCACCCTAAGTAACGGATTTATCTAAATACTTTTAATCCTAAGTTTAACTTCAGAACCCTGTTGAAATTTGAGCTTTCATTATTTATTTTTAGTGCTTTATCTATAATGTACAGAGCTTCTAGAATATATTCTAGTCGACCTCGACTAGAAGTTGGAATAAAAATCAACTTCTAAACAACAGTAAAAAAAATCAGAGTAAAAAATTACAACAATCTTTCAACCAAAACAAGTTATCTTTGTTGGTGTCCATCAAACTGAGATAAATCCAATTGTTTTGTTTAAAGATTTTAGTCATTTTCTGATTTTATTATTGTAGTTTAGACTTTGATGCATAAATTTCATTTACTACTTCTTTTAATTTATGTTTTAATATTTTTTTAATAAAATCCCATTATTATAGGGAAATAAATGTATTGAAACAGAAAAAAGGCATGAATGATACTTCTCAGTAGGTGCATAATACGCCATCACTTAAAAAAATAATGTTGATTGATTTTCGTTTGATAATATTAGTGTTTTTCATTTATTTTATGCATTGACAAAGAATTAGTGTCCAGAAAGAGTTGAGCTTTAAATGTCTGATTTCAATTACTGTAATATATGTTATTCCAATTGGAACCGCTGTCGTGTTAACATACTAATAAAGGTCCATAAAAGAAATTGGACAGAACTCCTGTTTATACGCCGACGTTTTTGCCAAAAATTGTTCAGCATTTTGAAGGCTAAAAACAATTTATTGACGATATAAGTTGTGAAAACAAATACATTTACTGAATAACCAACAGAAAACAAAAAACACAATAAACAAAACTATAACACCACATAAAGTAAAACTTATCTGATTAAAATGTTGTTGGCCTTAATAATTAAAAGAAAATGTAATTATGTTTAAACAATACATCTTTACTATTGAAAAACAATAACAGTGGTTATATTTGTGGTTTTCTTTTATCTCATGTGGTGTTTATGGTTTGGTTTATTGTGTTTTTTGTTTCCTGTTGGTAGATACTTCGTGGATGCATTTGTTTCACTACTTATCTAGTCAATACGTCGTTTTTAGCCTAGAGAATTCGGAACAATTTTTGGCGAAAAATCGGCGTATAAACCGGAGTGTTATTTCTTTAGACCAAGAATTCTCAAGAAACCCATCTTTGAAATCTATAACAGTTTTAGTTCGTAACCAAGAAACAGTTTATATATTTACGTTAAAACCTTAAAAGTCGAATATATCAAAAAATATATGGTAAAAAAGATTTGTTAATTTCTATTGTGTCGTCCAGTCAGTAACAGCAAAAAATAGTTACTGAATATACTAAAAATTAAACTGAATTAATAATAATAATGTGAAACACTTTCTTGTGAGTGTGTGTTTTGGAAAACATTTGTCTTACATTAAACTTCAATTATCCTATTATTTTTATGCCATTATAAATGTATATAATCAATATACTGTTTTGACATTATATGTGTTTCTAAGCCTTTCGGCCATATAACCACCAAAAATCAAATCATGCCGACTAGTTTAACGTGCTACTCTTTAGCCACTTTAGATTACTCCAAAGTGCCCGAGGTGACCACGCGGAGGCGGGCTCGCACGATATACGTCGCGCATCAAGACTAACTTCACGCATCAGTATCAGGTCAGCGTATTCAAATCGGGTATCCAGAAAAAACAATTTGCCTGATTGTTGACTTTTTACCTTACCAGCAGGGAAAAAGGGGGGGGGGGGGGGGCTTTCATTTTACTCGACTCCCGTGGGTCACTGCCGGGAATGCAAGCACTCTTTTCATTCTTCCTATGTCATGCACGTACTCGAGGAATGAGGCTCGGTATTTATCAAGGAAGGCCTTTTTGTACGCACTTGCTACAAACGTTCCCGTATCGAGCATAAACTTCCACCGTAGCAAGGAAAAACGCTCACATTCCTCGAGCACGTGCTTTACTGTCTCGGGGGCTACTCCACACGGACTCATCGGACTTTCAACTTTCTTGAATCTATGGAGGTATGAATTGAAGTCCCCGTGGCCCGTAAGGATCTGTGCTAGCCAATGAGTACAATGTGTATAAAATCAATATACCATGATATAACTACAAGTTGAGTTGGGTTTTTGACTATAACGAAGACAGCTTGTTACGGTTGAAATATCTTAAATTTTTTTTTCATTTCATATTGTGGTATGATCATCGATTGTTATTTCACGTGTTTATGTGAAATCTTGTTGTCAATATACCATTCTATTTATAACCTTTTTGAGAAACCAGAAACGTCACGAAAAGAGTTAAATAGAGTATTCTTTATGCGTTAATTATAAAAGGCAACCTAAACTACTAGGTTCATTATTGTTTTGGTGACATAAGTATGAAAAGTAGTTCCTATCATTGATAAATAAAATTGAATGACCATTAACGAGAGCTTCCAGCAAGTTTCAATACAAGAAATATAACTTTCAAGCTGCATTCGTAGCAAATAACAATTGTTAATAAAAATAATTGGTTTTCACGAATCTAATCCATAGTTGAATGTGCAAAGTTTATTATAAGGAATTTCTAAAATTTTTGTACAGCATAGATATTTAAGAAAAAGATAATTAATTGTTGAATTATAAATGAATGAAAATAAGTTAAAATAAGTACTTTGTAGTGTTAATGAAAGTATTACATATGGTAATGTCATGTTAATGAAGTAGTGCGTACAATTTGACGATGATGCATGTAATATACAGTGGAACATGCAGAAATGAAATACAAAATAAAAAAAAAAAAGTTGAATGTGCTTAATTGAGGAAAAAAATGTTAAGATCATACGGTCAGAACAATATTTGAAATATTACAACAATCAATAATCTAAAGATTATTCTACTGAAAAATACACAAAAGCAATACTTCACAAATATGGCTACTATCATTAAATGATAACATGACAAATCCAATTGAATGTAATCTAAAGTGGACTCGAATCAATTCATTACATTTCAAAGAGTAAAAAATTTTAGAACAGAAATACTTCCATTTTGGATTTATGTCAATTTGGCTGTCACGTAAACGTCTTAGGAAACTCAAAATTCATACAATTTATGGGTAATACAATTATGAAATTAATTATTTTGTTGTGGTCATACATATTGTGTTAATTATAAGAAAAAGAAATATTGTTCTAAATAATAACATGGAACTGTAGAGAGGAATTAACTATTTACCAAACTTTAGTGAAGTATCGCAATTTGATATTCTATATTCACGCATTTTTTTCATTTACAACAATATAAAGACACAGTATTAATATTAATTACAAAATTTTCATAGTAACCAGAAAACCTAGCTCTGCTGGTGTATCCACAATTAAAAATTACTCAAATATAATAAAGTTCTCCCTCATATGGGTCCCGTAAAATAATTTTAGTAATTTGACGTTAATTGCAATTTTTTCACAAACGATAAAGTTAAAAATCGTGCAATAACTGGAACAGCTTTGGTAAGTCATGCCAGAAATCACATTTATATTTGTTAATTTCCATAGCCTCAAACTAGATTAGTAAATAAATGATTAACTATGGATTTATTTACTATTTTTTATGAGTTTAAACATAATATTTTTAAGAGTACTTAAAATGCTCTGAATATGAGATATCTGAAGCAATTCAGAAATGTACATACAGAATGGCATCATGAAACATGTATTCAAGGGACCTCAGGGCGTGCAAACCCATCATATTTGTTCATGTTGTCTGTACTGAAGTATATAGCGAATATAATTAAGTATATATATATTAGTATAAAAAGATTTCACATAAACACGTGAAATAACAATCAATGATCAAACCAACTCAAGTTGGGTTTTTGACTCTGACGAAGACCGCTTGTTGCGGTTGAAAGATCTTAGTCTTGTTTTCCCATTTTCTTATTGTGGTTTGATTATTGATATATATTAATATAAGTAGGCAGCAGGTCTTCTTGTAAACAAATTGAATTAAAATGTGCAGCAGCTTCTACATTTACGACCTTTCTGCTAATAGCTTCGATTTTTCTTTTTAACTTTCGATGGAAGTAATTTCCATATAAAATGGGCCAGTGACATGTCTACGTGACAAACAAAACTATTAAGAAAGCATGTAGAAAAACTACTTTAATAATATACTCACATATTCAAAAACAGACAAGCTTTCGACCATCATAGGTCATCTTCTGGTCTAACACTGATAACACTTCTGGTCAAAATCGTGATATATATTCACTTATCACGATAAGTGATAAGATAGATATAGAATAAATTATCTATAAATTTATATTATCATATTTATATATAATTTATTTACTATATAAATAAAATAAATTAAATAAATATTCACTAAATTAAATTAAACAAAGTTAAATTGGTTAAAATCTCTCTCTCTCTCTCTTTCTCACACACACACAGACACAGACATAATTAAAAAAAACATACTATAACAACTTTGAGGATATCAAAACATGTAATTCCGTCAAAATCTGGAGGTTGATTTTTTTCTCGATCACTATACTTTACTTATTGTAAATTAATAGGCTGTATCAATTAGTTATAATTGTAATAGTCTGTAACCTCAACAGCAGTGATGGGATTCAGCCGGTTCGAACCGATTAAAATATTATGAGTTCGGCGAACCGGTTGTTAAAATAACGTAAGCCCTTATTCAGACCTGTATTAATTAGCCCACTATCAAACTCCACAAGTGTTGCGTGACTCATGTAACTTGTGCAGGTATGACAAAGTAACTTGCGCATTTATGTAGCCTATATACAACTAAACAATTTAGTTTCGTTTGCGTAACCGTTACAGTTTCAAACTGCTCGTTACTCTGCAGATGTTGAGTTGGTCTAGCCTATATTAGGCCTAGTTTTACCTTTTAGTTCTGAATCAAATATTGAATGTTTTTAGATCTAATTTCCTGACATCGCCAGATTAATGTAAGTGTTTGTTTAGATAAATAATTTACGGATGGCTGCCCGTCTTTGCAACAAAAATTTTCTGAAGGACCTAGCTTCAATGATTGATATTTTGAATGAAATGTCATTGCTCATTAATACTCTCCAAGCAAGAGGCACAACTTTGTCCAGATGAGAAAACCTCATGAAGAGGTCTATTAAAGCATTTGAATTGCTTAAGGACAATATAGGGACATTTGAAAAAGAAATTGATGAGAGGGTTGCTTCAGACACATTCAAAGAGCTCTAGTTTACTGAAAACCACAGATTTGTTAGCCTACCTCGTCAAAAGCTACTGGAAGAAATAATAGAAAATATGAAAAAAAGACTGATCGCTTTTTTCCTGAGCAACAAACAATGCGCAGGAAAACTTCCTTGACCTGTTTAACTGGCCGAACTTATATTTTAAGCACCGGTTCGCACGAACCGGTGCGGACACACGACCTGTTTTCTTAGAACATGTTCTTAAAAAAATTGTATTCCACCACTGCTCATGAGATCACATCAACATACGGAGATACGACTGTAGCACCTTTATACCATATCATGTTTATATTTTAAACATAACTATTCATGAAAATAAAAACATACCTAACAGGATTCCACACAAATTCAGTTTTTACGGGATTACGGGATATAGTTTTACAAAATAGAATTACGGGATTGAGATTTATTGTTTTTTCTTTAATCGGGCTATATCTAAAATACAAATTATTTAATTGAAAATTAGAAAACTTATAAGAAATAAATTATTTTTAAAGGCTAAAAAAATAATTTGCATACTTGTTTTAACGGAGGAGATGCATTGTGGAACTCCAACAGGATAGGACTAAGGGTTAGTTGCAGGAACAATAATTTGGAAGGGGAGGGGAAGAGAAGTATGTTTGAGTGACGCAGGTATACTTGCAATAACGGTACAGTACCATAAACTGATACGACAAGCTACAATATATGGAGGTAGAAGAAACCTTTGGACGTCTTAGGGCCGACTCCTACTTCGACTGCTATTCCTCTATTTTCCAACAACCGACTCCAAATCCAGCTCTTGTGTTTATTATTAAAAAAAAAAACAGATTACAGATGTATTATTATACTATTAGCATTATTATACTAAATATTATTATTATTATTATTATTATTCATAATATTATTTTATAATGGGCAATTTATAAAAATAAGTCGTGAAATGTCAATAACAGTAAAGAGCAATAAAACTATAATAACTGAATATTCATCCTGGACTAATGTGTAGCTGACAATGAGGAATCCCAGCTGCAGATTTTACGAAACAATTTTTAAAAAATGAAATTCCATCGTAGCTTCTTAAATAGCATGTTTTAAGGTTTCAATTACAATGAGCAAAACATTTTTCTTTTTATTGATTAATTAAAATATTTCCGGTTTTTTGTTTCATTTGTGCCAATAAATACTTTAAATACTGCCTTTTTTTTTGCGTGACCTCAGATAAGTATCAAAATGACATATCACAATATAAAATATCAATAAAAGCATCCATACTTTGATATGTGTATATTAAAAGAAATGCATGTATAATACTCAAAATATCTTTATATATGCTCATTGTTTTTATATATATGAGTGAGAGTATGTGTGTGTATCTTTACGTGTTGTGTGTGTGTGTGTGTGTGTGTGTGTGTGTGTGTGTGTGTGTGTGTGTGTGTGTGTGTGTGTGTGTGAGTGCGTATGTGTGTGTGTGTGTGTGTGTGTGTGTAAAACGAAAAAATAACTGACCTAATTTCAATTTATGAGGTCGTTCAGTTTCTGTCCGTAATGGCAACTGTTGGAGGTCAAATCATAATTCTTGACTAGTTGGATAGCGTGAGAACTTCATTTAAATATTTTGGCCCATATATTTTTGCTGCCATCCACGTCATGATTTTTCGTGTTTTTCTTGTAAATGAACTGATGGTGCTAATATTCATTAAACAAAAATCAACAATTTTAGAGAAATACTAACGGTCTGTATATGTATTTTCAATCACTGTACTTCATCAATGGTTTTATTAATGCATCAATTATTAACGGTTAATAAATACAGATCTATAAATATCAAGTTATGACCCAAATTGTTCTTATATTTATGTATATGGTTAACCATTATGACAAATTAATAGGTGAATGAAAAATCAGACTTACAGTCTTTAACTTTCTGTTTGACACGTGATTAAGAGATAAAAGAGAAGAAAACCAACCACACTGGTGCAGAAACGGTTGGAGACCCAAAGAAATAATTGGAA
Source organism: Hermatobates lingyangjiaoensis (assembly GCA_026182355.1). Classification (NCBI taxonomy): domain Eukaryota; kingdom Metazoa; phylum Arthropoda; class Insecta; order Hemiptera; family Hermatobatidae; genus Hermatobates; species Hermatobates lingyangjiaoensis. The sequence continues at coordinate 1,423,600 of JAPFBL010000117.1, read as the reverse complement.
ATTATAAGCCCGTTTTTTATTTATCCAAGTACGGTTAGGGCGGTTGAAATATTGAAAAGTGAGTCCTTTGTTACGTTTCATTCTATGTGTCACAATTTATTTTATGTTTTATCATTCTTTTTGGATCACTTTTCGTTTATATATATATATATATATATATATATATATATATATATATATATATATATATATATATAAAGCTTTCACATAGACACGTGAAATAACAATCAATGATCAAACCACAATAAGAAATGGGAAAACAAGACTAAGATCTTTCAACCGTAACAGGCGGTCTTCGTCAGAGTCAAAAACCCAACTGACTATGGGTTAATAGGGTTTAACCATTCAGTTGGGTTTTTGGCTCTGACGAAGATCGCTTGTTACGGTTGAAAGATCTTAGTCTTGTTTTCCAATTTCTTATTGTGGTTTGATCATTTATATATATATATATATTTAATTTAATAAAACGAATAATATTCTTAATCAAATATATTTAATATTCGTTTATATATATAAATCATATATATCAGAAATCATATATTAATATCCAACATATAAACAATATGAAAATGGATTGTTATAACTTATGAATATTATAAGCAGAATTATTTCAGAGATAGATTAAACAATATAATTCACAGAAGTAAGAATGTAAGAATTTTTTTACTAAGAAAATGAAATTTACATTATTTAAAAGAACAGTCTTATCCGGACAATACCTTCGAAGAGACTAATAAGATAACATTACAGGCAAAAGAACTAAATAAATCACATTTAAGTAAAACTCAGCATAACACTCCAGAATAAATATTACCTTAATTAGTAATATGATTTTTATGATTAATCAAACTTTGATCTTTACTAATATATAGCATTTCAAGTGCTTTCCTTCTTTACTCATCTTTTTCTTTTTCTACTATAGTTGTATCTTCAATATCGAACGTGTAACCTTCGTTAATGGCGTGACAAACTAAAACTGTTACGTACTCTTATTTTTTCTGATTGAATAATTATTTTAGTAAATCCTTTCCTTTAAAAAACGACTAGATTCTCCATAACAACACTTGTCACAGTCTTTACATTTGATATGGCATAAATGAAGTTACTGCCATTTGTAACTCCTTCGGTATTTTTTCTTTCGAATTTGAAAAGAAAGATTTAATTCTTCTTGCATTATAAAATGCCAGTGAAACTTCATGTACATTTCGTTTTAACACTTTCCTAATTGATTGAGATAAGCTGTCAACATTAGGAAATTTAAAATACTTTCCATTAATAACTTCAAGAGTAGCATGATCCTCATTTGATTGTTTGATTTTTGAACCTAGAAAAATGACAGAATCCCGATTAGAGATAACACACCTATTTTATCAAACGGTCGATACATTATTGAATCTATTAAGTGCCAACCCAGTTGGGTTTTGACTCTGACAAAAACCGCTTGTTACGGTTGAAAGATCTTAGTCTTCCTCATTTCTTATTGTGGTTTTATCATTCATTGTTATTTCACGTGTTTATATAAAATCTTGTTATATATAAGTAATGCCGGCCCGCGAGAGACGCCGGCCCGCGAGAGACTAGAGGGTTGAAGTCCGTATCAACATTGCCTCTCCTATAAACAGAAGGAGCTGACTAATAAAACTCGATTCTTGTCTTCAATCACGTGCGAGCTAGTTTATTTAAATTTCTTTTTTTTAAAAACCTATTCATTACCCGGACACGCGTAACTGGTGCCGAAACCCGGGATCATTCGCCAACTGTTTAATAGTGTAGTGTTGTGTCCAGTGTAGAAACCAACATGACGAGTAAACAGACAACAGGAGCCGATGTTAGGCTCGCAGTGAAAATAGAACAAGCGAGAGTAGCAAAAGCAGGGTACCTGATGAACCTATTAGATTCGATAAAGAGGTTCGAGGGTGATGCTCGAGAGTTGGACTTGTTCATAGAGAGAATGGACTCCATCAACAAGCAGTTAGTCACAACTCAACTAGACCCAGCTACAGACAAGAACATCAAGACCTACTTCCTCGCCAGGGTCAGCCTTACGGTGATGCTGGAGTTAGGACTTACGTTTTGTGCGGAGTGGAGTGCGGTGCGAGCAGCCCTTAAGGACAGATATGCTGGAGCCGCAAAGCCTGTAGCTAGAAGTGCGCTAAAAATTTTGAAATGCGGAAGGAGAATGGTGAGACCTGCGCTGAGTTCGGGCGCAGATTGGGGGATGCGACAAGGAAATTAACTATGAAGATAAATGAAAAGTGCACAGACAGTCAAGAAGCGAAATGGAGAACGACGATATATGAAGAGATAGCCAGTGAAATTCTCCTCAAGGCAGCTCCAGAACGAGTGAGAATGGCCCTCCGTATCATGAAGCCCACTAGTCTCGAGGAGACAATTAATGCCATCCGGGAGGAAGAAATGGACCGAGAAGATAACGGTGTTATATACAGAGGGAAGTCAGAAGGAGGATGGGCAGTTGTGACCAGGAGGAGAGTACCTCAGGATAGGCAATTCAGAGCAAGAGCCTATGAGGATCGAGGACAAGGGAGGTATTCACAGGAGAGGAAGCCACGGGGACGTTTTGAAGAGAGAAGATCTCAAGCCAGGAGGAACAGCTATGAGGCAGTGGGAGGCTACACGCGAAGAGAGAAGCCAGTAAGAAGAGGATGTTGGGAGTGTGGTGAACTCGGTCACTTCGCGCAAGAGTGTCCGTATTTATATCGCAAGGAGAGACCACGAACGACACAGTATAGACCAACACCAAGAGATGAGCCCATGGAAGTTAACACAACCGGCGGGAGAAGATGTGGGGCAGGAGAAGACAAAAAGGGGAAGGCTCTTCAGAGGACGGGAGCTCATCAGAGTCAACAGGGTCGGAGCAAGAGACATCGATAGAACGACACGAGCGCTGGTACGAGCGAGGGAAGTGGCCTTCACTGGAAGAGACTCGTGGTGGGAGGATCGCTAGTCGAGAGAAGAGGAAGAAGGATTGAAGGTTAGGCGAGAGGTATATAGGCGAGCAACAGAGGAATAGCATAAGAGGTAAGCTCCCTATATTTTTTTTTCCCAAATGGAAGACTAAGTGTTTGGTAGATACAGGGTCAGATAGCACAATTATGGACAATGAAGTGGCAAAAAGGATGGACAATTATTCAGGGCTGACACCGTGCAACTGCACCTTGGTCACCATGGCAGGAAGGAAGAGCCTGGTAGGCGAATTACAGGTAGAGATGGGAGAATTAATAGGAGAGACCTTGGAGATGAAAGTGCATGTGACCCACTTAGAGACCCAGAAATATGGAGTTATTCTAGGGTGCGACTTTTTGGAGAGAATCAATGCAAAACCTGAGTGTAAAAGAGGGAAGTGGGACATTAAACTAGGAAAAAGGAAATACTTCGTGAAAGGGAGAGTTAAACCAGGGAAGAGAATAACGGTAAACTGTGGAAAAGTGATACCAGGAGAACATCAGGTGAGTGAATTAATGAAAGAATTTGAAAAAGTATTCTATAGTGAAGGACAGAGGTTATCAGCTACAGGTAGGGTCAAACACCAAATAGAACTCCCTGAAGGTACAGTTGTTTACGTGAAACCTAGAAGGTACCCACACCAATTGAAAAAGATAATGCAGGAGCAAATAAAGGAAATGCTGGACCAGGGCATAATACAGAGGTCTAAGTCGCAATTTTCGAGCCCTATTTGGCTGGTCCCGAAAAAGGTCGAGGAGGGTAAACCCCCTAAATACCGGTTGGTAGTAGATTATAGAGAGTTAAATAAGTACACTAAGCTTGAAAGATACCCTCTGCCAAGGATAGAAGACATACTCGACCATATGGCAGGAGCAACTGTATTCAGTACCTTCGACCTCAAGGCCGGGTATCACCAGATTAGGATGCACCCGAGAGATGTCGAGAAGACGGCCTTTACGTTCGATAGAGGCCACTTCGAATTTTTGAGGATGCCCTTTGGCCTAAAGAATGCGCCTTCCACGTTCCAACACCTCATGGATGAACTGCTTGAAGGACTGGGAGAAGACTTTACGCAAATCTACATGGATGACATCATAGTGTTCAGTAATTCAATAGAAGAGCATAAGGAACATGTTACAAGGGTGCTGAAAAGAATAAGGGACTTTGGCTTAAAGGTAGCGATGGATAAAACCCGCTTATATCAAAAAGAGGTTAGATTTATGGGGCACCTTATCTCAGGTGAAGGAGTAAGACCCGACCCTAAGAAGGTTGAAGCAATAGATCGATTACCCTATCCAAAGGGACCCAAAGACATCAGGGCTTTTCTAGGTATGATAGGTTTCTATAGAAGGTACGTAAAGGACTTTGCAGCAATCACGAACCCCTTGACAGACAGTTTAAAGAAAGGAAAGAAGTTTATACAAACAGAAGATCTAAGAGAAGCAGTGGAGCAGTGTAAGAAGGCGTTGCGGGGCCCGCTGTTGCTCCAATTTCCTGACCTAAACAAACCATTCATTGTAATGACAGATGCCAGTCAAGAAGCTATCGGGGGAGTCTTGATGCAGGAAACTATCCAGGGAGAGCGACCAATAGCCTACGCCAGCAGAAAATTATCACCAGCAGAAAAAAGGTATAGCACAATAGAAAGGGAAATGTTAGGCATAGTGTGGACTGTAGAACATTTCCGACCCTACCTTTTTGCGGCTGAGTTCACTATTAGAACAGATCATAGGCCCCTAATGTGGATCGGGAATTTAAAGGAGACGTCAGCCCGGATAGCAAAGTGGAAAGAAAGGATAGCTGCATACAACTTCAGGGTCCAGCACGTAAAGGGCGTTGATAATCAAGTAGCCGACTGTTTGTCCAGAAACGTCAACGTCATTACGAGAAGTAGTACGAGAGAGCCAAGTACCTCCAGGGACGTGCGAGAGTTCTTCGCCAACTGGACACCAGACGCAGATGAAGACCAAGAACAACGAAATGGACCGGAAGCTGAGATTAGTCAGGATATAATAAACAACAAGAGAAATCAAATAATTATAAAAGACGACACAGAAGAAATAATAAACACCCAATTGCACAAATATGGCCACTTAAAAATAAATATTATTACAGGAGGAACGAAAGCGAACAACGAACAATTAAGTACAGTCATAAACCAACTAACAGTGCCAGGAAAGGTATACCATTTCTTTATAGAATCACAAGAACTTGAAAATAGACTACTCCGACTAATTCAGGAAAGAGAGCTGAGACAAGGAGCTCATTTCATAATCTGTAAGAACCAGGTAGAAACGGTAGAAGACGAAGAGCAGCAGAAAGAGGTCATCCTAAATTATCACAGGGGAAAAAACCAACCATCGTGGTGTCACAGAGACCCTTAAACATCTACAGAGGTCGCATTACTGGCTCCAAATGGGCAAGAGGATAGCCCAAGTGATAAAGGACTGTGAAATATGCAAAAGGAGGAAGTATGAAAGAGTACCACTTGTACCTCCATTATTACAAAGTCAGACGCCCGAGGGACTCTTTGAGGAGCTAGAAATTGATATATTTACATACGACGGAAACAAATATTTAACAACAATAGATAGACTAACGAAGTTAGCCTCAGCATGGCCACTAACAAGTAAATCAAGTGAAAGTACAGAAGAGGCATTGCTGTCGTATTTGGCCACGTTTGACTGCCCGAGAACGATCTATATGGACAGAGGGCGAGAGTTCAACAACGTTAAAATAAAAACCCTGTTAAAAGAATTCAATATAAACCCCCATTGGTGTACACCGGGTCATCCAAGGTCCCACGGAGCAATAGAGAGACTACATAACACTCTAACGGAACACTTGCAGTTATTGGCTGATGCAAAAAACATAAAGGGTCATGTGGTAATGGCCAGAGCGGTCCTAGCATACAACAGTAGTATTCACTCGACCACAGAGGCAACACCATTTGAATTGCGGAAAAAGGAAGCGGATCCACAAAGGTTACATAATAGAGTCAAAGCAGCAAAAGAAAGATGGACCAAGCAATATAATCAAAGGAAAGCAGAAGAAACAGTAGGGTTGATACAAGAAGGGGACTTCGTATATAAACTGAATAGGCAGAAGCGAAGGAAATCGGACCCGAGATACGTAGGGCCATACGAAGTACTCGCAACGTTACCACGGTACAGAGTACAGATATGGAGGATAGGAACGGACACCCTGAAACAAGAAATAGTTCATTTTCAGGAACTGCGACGGGTGAGAAGGAAAATCCCACCAATGGTGCGAACGATATAGTGTAGTTATGTGTGTTTACCTTTGTTAATTTTGTTATTTTTGTTTTGTACAAATAATCATAGAAGTTCATCTTTTGTTATTTCTGTAATTTCTATAAACAATGTTAATTCAGTTACTTGTGTGGACGTCATTTTATTTTTGAATGTTAAAACATTATATTCATTTCTTATGTTTAGAGTCAAGTTTTGTTTTGTTATTTTATGATATAACTCAGACACTTGTACGGAGAGCATTGTTGATAAGGACTGGGAGGGGGCAGTAATGCCGCCCCGCGAGAGACGCCGGCCCGCGAGAGACTAGAGGGTTGAAGTCCGTATCAACATTGCCTCTCCTATAAACAGAAGGAGCTGACTAATAAAACTCGATTCTTGTCTTCAATCACGTGCGAGCTAGTTTATTTAAATTCCTTTTTTTTAAAAACCTATTCATTACCCGGACACGCGTAACTTATATATATATAGTTCAATGCACATAAATCAACATAGACAAATTAAGAGTACACACTTACAGTCCCTAATTTTAGCTTCCTAGTCCCTGTGCAGACTGGTTCAGAGTCGGTTGGAGACCAGAAATGTTGCCGCAAGGGCGTCCGGTCATAGAGAATGAGGTATACCGGAATGAATTTATAATTACATTACATTAGGAACCATGAAAAAATGAATAAATAAAAAAAAATTGAGGGATGAACAAAGGGATTGACACATAAATAAAAGTACGGACTAATCAATGATGGAAAAAAATAAAACTGAGAGTACACAAAACAATATAAAATAAATAGAGTAATTAAATATTATAAAATAAAATAATAAAGGGTATTTGATAATATAAACTGAAATTCAAAGACAAGGGACTAATTAAATGAATCATATCTTTTTTGAAGCATTATTTATTTCGTCTATTTTCTCTCTTGAAGAAAGTTCAAACCAGAAATTAGAGACCGTAAATGTGTACTTTTAATTCCTGTATGTTTTTTTTTATTGTTAGAGAACAACATTCTCCACCGGAATGCATTACATTCATTAACATCTTTAGTATGTTTCTCTATGAACATTGGACTATATTTGTCCGTTTTGGATCGTATTTTCATCGAAAAAGTGTATATATATATATATATATATATATATATATAATTACACAGAAATTACTCTCAAAATTTAACCTAATATTTAACGAATGGTCGTCATTAGGAAAAGGTGAATAGATTTTATCTGCTTGAGGATCAAAACCATTCGTAACTATGCTTTGGACATAGTAAGAGTGGCAGAGCTGCTAACATACCTAGAGAGGGAGAAGGGGTTAATAATGAAGCAACGGTAAAAATTGACATTTGACATTGAACAACGTTTTTTACAACTATGAAGGAGGACCTTTTAAAACAATGTAACAATATCATTATTTTAATGATAGCACAATAGAAGTAATATTATTAATTCCATCATTAAAAATTCGGGGAGCAAACACTTAACGCCTTCAAAAGCATATCTAAAAACTGTTATTTTAACATCCAAGAATAAAATGGACATACACAACTACATTAGTAGGTTTTCTATAAACACTGTAACGTAACTCTTTAGATAATCTATAGACAAGAACATCTAATAATGGCAAACTATAATTATCTTCTTCTTCCAGTATATATGCCGCTAACCTTGCATGCTTGAACCCTGAACCCAAGAGCGCTCTCTCCCGCTGTTCATTATCTAAGATATATAACGATAGATAATCAAATTTGAGAATCCTAATCGTTTTAAATTGACAGGCGGTTTTGATGTTAGATAATAAGAGTAAGGTTTTGCTCTGAGAAAGCTCCTAATAAAATTAGTGTTGCAGATGTTATCTCCTTCACACTTGAGATTAAATCACCCGCAGAGGCATTCCAACTCCCACTATCACGGCTACTCTAGATAAGGTAATTGCAGCTCAACAGTGTATAGAACTCCCCTTCATGACGATACGTTATATTCCCATTTGTGATACACAAATTCAAAAATAAATATAACAGCTAACGATTCAAATTGTAGGAACCATATGTAAGTGAGAACAGGGAAATAATTTAAAAGAATTGTAGTTAGTAAAACTATAAGTTATAGTAAAAAGTTCCTGATTCGATACTGTGCACCAGCAACAAAAAAAAAGTACAGTCACAAAAATTAGCTAACGGGAGATTGAAAAACCTCTTGATAAATAAAATAAGTATACAAGAATGTATGTTAACAAAAAATAATACTGAAGAAGACGCATAAACACAATCATAGAATATAATTGAGATACAATTCTCATCTTAAATTATGTCCTATACCAGGAAGTACAATATATAAATATAAGAGGAAAACAAAAAGTATAAAATTGACAAAATATATTACAATATAATAAAAGAACATAATGAACTCTTGGATACTTGGTGTGGAACGTCAGATTATGGGAGTAATCAGTGGCATAATTTGTAGACAGTAGCAGTAATGAAAGGTGATACATTAGGAGTTAAATGAAACTAGAGTTCTTCAGAAAAAGTCGATATTCTTCAGACGGTAATGAACATTAATTATATAGATATATAATTATAAAGGTTCGTAGTCACAAGAGTAACAGCAAACAGCAGAAGTTATTGAGGGTTGGTCAACTCAATATTTAAATTAAACCACTGTTCCGTTGTATCTATCTGTCTAACATATATCTGTCTGTTCCACAACTCTGTCGATGGTATAAAAATACAGCGGATCATTGGCCTAAGTGAATTTGTTGTGTAAACCAAACCTTAATAACCTCTGCTGTTTGCTAAATATATCCTGATATTACTAATTGAAACCTCTGGACCACCAACCTAACTATAGCCTCTCGATGATAACACTGCTAATTTATAATATGTAGTTTTAGCTTTTGTAGGTCTTTTATAGTTGTGTATCCAATGTTCAGATTTCACATTGATTATGGTTGGGATAACCGAAACTAGTCTGTACTTAATAGTGTAGTTAATAGTGTTAGTAATAGAGTAATTTGGCCTTGTGTTACAAATAGTTTTAGGCTCCTATGGCTGTTTTCTAACTGAATATGGGGTTTTATTTTTTGTTTACATACAGCATCAATAATTTTAAGTCTGTGTTGATCTGTTTCTACAGATCTGTGTTGAGAAGTCTGTTGCAATGAGATTAATTTTGGGTACAGTATGGCGTTAGTGTAGGAAGAAGGTTACAGAGTTAGGAAGGGAAGAAGGTTGTGTTCAGAAGCATTCAAGGTCATACAAGCATGGTGTCCTCTCTCTTTTAATCGCTCTAATAAACCACTCCTTGAGATAATTTTCTGCAGAAGCCTTCCCATAATAATAGAAAGGTGAGGAGTAGGCAAAACTGTTCTGAGCTGCAGATCTCTGAAGGGGAGCAATGTCTATACCATTGCATTATAAGCAAATGAAATTCTGGGAATTAATTGAGCTGAGGGCATCAAAGAAATGTGCAATCCAAATAAAATAGACACCAATACAAATTACAACTGCACAGTTTGATTACAACTTATGTTCATTTTCCCTTAGTCAAATTCAAGCTCTTAATATCACTTTTAATACAGAAGAGTTCATGTACTTCTCTGTTTTAATCAATGAGTTTATAAACCTCATCTGTGGCTTATTTATGTTTTTCTTTCTTCTTCATATATAAAATTCACATAGATTTTGTACAAAATTTAGATTCACGATTCATTTTAAATTTCTTTTTACAAATCATCCTTCATTATGGAAACCACTCACATTTCCATATATATGAAGTACTACCTGACTAACCGGAGTTTTAGATATGGGCGGTACATCCCAAAGAAAGGACCCTGATCAAAACCAAAATACCGTAGTTAGTTCCCCCGAAAATAATTATATAACATCCATATGTTTCTTTTTATCTAAATGTCTCCAGTTTTATTTCTGTAGAGGACAAACTTATTATTTTATTTATACTGATTCCACTTTTTTCTTAAAACCAAATGATTATGTTGTAATACTGCATTTTAAATGCAAATTGTGCATTGAATGGTAATTTCGTTCAAGGTGATTTATTCGGCAAAATTTTTCTACATGCATTATTCCTGAAAAAGTAACAATAAACATTGCATATACCAAGAATTATTCAGAATAAGAAAGCATAGTGGGCTCCGAGGGAGCATGGGAAGAAATCTCATGAATTATTCAAAATTTTTGTGTCTCATGGCAATAATTTCACAGATTTTACAGGTTTTTTTTATATTATTTCTAACTAAAAGTTTGAACACAAATCATTAAACTAATAATTAAAGCCTTTTTAAAAGTTTACTAGTGACCAGTATTTCAATGGCTATCTAAAACATAATTTTTTAGTTAATTCAGTTTATAAGTGTACAAAGTAGTAATTGGAAAGATGATCCTGAATGAATGAGTGTATTTGTATTCATAAATTTCTAATCCTCTATGCCTCACAAAATTAATGAAATATTGAAAACATTTGTAGGACATATTATCCTTTGAATGGAAATTTCATGAGTTTTTTCAAGACAACATTGCATCATTTTAAAGGTGCATGATATCAAAATAATTACCGATGTTACTCATATGGTTATTTAGATATTTTAATATTCCAGTTTAGGGTAACCTTAAAGTACAAGGTCTAAATTTGGTTATAAACTATGTATTCTAAATTATTTAAAGGCAACATATCACTTAAAACTAGAACTATCAAGGTCTACCGGTATCCAGTTCAATTTAAGCGATTTATGAAATATAAAGATGTTTTAAAATTGAAGCAACAATCAATTACATTTCACACAAGGTTACATTTACAATTAAAACAGTTCATACTTGTAAATATTAATAATAACACTTTTATAGCAATTGACACTATATAAAACAAAATTTGCAGTACAAAATTCATATATATGTATATGCAGAAACCTTGCTGTTGTCATCTATGCAAACTTTCACAGAATCAACTTCAATAAATTACTGTTTCCGTGCAGCAATTCTTAGACGTATCAGATTCCAACACCATGGTTACCTCAAGGGCTTCTGAAGAGGCACATATCAGTCTTTTTGGTGTTGGAATAACTCCTGGACTCAATACCAAAGTTAGTTCATTTTCTATTTTTTCACTTTTTTTCAATAATTATTTACTATATTACTTAGTATTTTATGTTTAGTTTCATTTTTTTCATTTATTATCCTATTCTTTCTTTACTCTCACTCGTATTATTTGATTTTAATAAGCGCAAGTCCATCTAAATTTCGAAGTAACATTTGCTCAATCATAGTATAGTAAGAATTCATTTTTCTAGTAATTGTTCCCAAACAGTTAATTGACTAACTAGTATATTTGAGTATTTTATAACTGTAACTAGTAAGGTGAGATGCATATGCAGTCCAAAGATGGTTATTGTGTAAAGAAAAAATATATTATGGTTATAATAATTAAGACTTCTGTATATGAAAGCATATTTAACAGTTAGTATGCATAGAGAAATAAACAAATGCAATTCAGTTATCACATCTAATTCTAAGTGAACTAATAAAGGATGGAGCTAAATCAATTTGGCAAAGACTAAGTAAATTAAATGTACAAGGAAGAAAATTTTAAGAAACTTTGACAAAAAATAACCGAAAGATATTTAAGGTCAATACTGACAATTTTGTGCATTATATAAAAAAATTAAACAACAGATTGTTACCACTATCTTAGTGTGATTTCTTATGGCTCAAGATAAGTTAAGTTTATAAGTAAGGTGAACTTAAAAGTAAAATGAATTTGGTAAAAGTGATCAAAAATGTTAAAAGACATAGGTTAAGGGTAAACATAAATATGACATTTCCCTCGTCTAATGTTGTAGAGTATAATTAAATATTTCATACTCATATACAACATAACTAAAGTTAATAACCAACTATTCGTGCTCAGGATCACCAGATATTATTTAACAAATTTTGTCTATATTTTTCCAATATGATTATACATTCAAAACAACCATTAAACTTAAAGAAAAAAAAACATGCATTATTAAGAAGTTCAATTTTTGTAGTATTGAAGCAACTATGAAATGATTGTTTCTTTCATCCTGTCTGTACACATTAGACATGTTAGAATAGTAATTAAAACCTACTGTTTATGAATAATATTAGTATATATTAATTTTTTGGAGCTACTTAGCAATATACAATAAAAAATAGCGGAATGTATAACGTATGATTACTTTTGATTGTTAACTGATATCTTAATAATTTTTAAAACTAACAAATAAATTGAGGGTGCCTATAGTACAATCTAGAATCATTTGGGTTTGAACCAACATATTATCCTAGAAAGAATGGAGTTTAAATTTAAGATAGCCGTACCTAGTAACAGAGTGAGATGAAGTGTATCCGGGTGGGAGTTGATAACTGACTCCCGGTGACGCCTCTTCTGCTGGCCTTGAAGGCCAGACCTTGATATGATACAATTAGCGACCGCAGAGGGGAGTGTTTAAAGTAGTAAATTGTTCATTCAATGGAGGGACAGATGGACAGTAACAATAACAATGCATGACACGCTAACCCAAGAAGTCAAATGTGCTCCAACTAATTTTGAAATAATATCATCATATTTCAGAGTAGGCATTCTATTCAAAAGTGTGATGTCTTAAGTGTTAATATGAAATAAATAAAAACATATTGCATTAATATTTTTTTGTAAAAAAATCACAATATCCCCACATATGATGCATATATATATATAAACTAAAGTTTATCGGGATTCAGTCAATTCTTCAGGTTCAAATTAAAATTTCAATACCAACGTTTCAGTTTTTATTTAAAACCTTTTTCATAAAACTTTGGCAAAAGTATAAATTGAAAAAAATAAAATTGATAAGAAGTAAAAATACCCCTCCTCTTATATCGAGTAAGCTTTGAAGGGCACTAAAAAAAACTTTCTCTAACACTTCAACTAATGTGTTGAAGCGACGTTGGGTCTCCAACCGTCGCTACACAGGTGTGCTTGGTGTCGATATCTCAACTCTCCTGATGACGGTTCAGCCGAAAATTAGAGACAGTAAGTGTGTTTGTTCCTTAGTTCTGTGTTTGTGATTCACTGTGAAACGTATATTCACAGTGATATATACTACATAAATATGTATTATGTATACATACAAGGTGTGCACACAAAACATACATTATATAGTAACTATGTAAAATAATATTGTATAACATTATATGCATAGTACTATTCTCTATATAGCTACTTAGAAGTTAGTTATGAGTTATAACAATTGAACAGCTTGAAGATGATTTATCTCCCGCGCAAATAGAAACATCTATAATTCACGTTGCAATAAAGTATGTAAACATGTGTGTGTTGTGCATTTTTTTATTTTATTTTTTTTGTTGTAACACTAGTACACATTTGTAGGTTCAAATTCATATTTTACAAAAAAAAAAAGAAGAAAATATTCCTTAAGTCTATATGCACCCTATTGTTTTTGGGCAATATTGCCACTTTTTTTTTGTCAAAATGCGATTATGGACATTTTTTTTTCTCATAAACTACAAACTTAGGGTAAAAACTATAATGATCATACAGTCTACAGCATATTTATATGATTTTGCAAGTTCGTGAACACAATTTGATAAATCATCATTAATTTATACCAACATATATCATCCGAATATATCAACTATTGATGTTATGAGATGAATACTTATCTATTGAAATCAATTGGCGAATGCGGGCATTATGGTGTAAGTATTTTATAAATTCAGAAAATTTTTTCTTCTGCAAAACTGCGTAAAATTATTAAAGAATGGCATTTCAAGCAGGAAATCGACTAAAATATATTGAACTATTAACAACAACAACAAAGTCAAGAATTTCTGATTACATCAAAAGGCTATATAGATCCATAAATTGAAATCTCAATTTCCAATAATACATAACGTGCTCTACCTGTTTGGTTTGCTTACAATGAGTTAGAATTTTTTAACTGGATCAAACCAAAGTGAATTGTTATTTAATAGTTTAGTAAATACATTTCTATGATCTTTTATAGAGCGAATATGATTTATAAAAACAAAAAAATTCTAAAAACTATAAATCAATGGCAAATGAGTAAATTTTAAGGCTCTATAGTCAGTAGTTTAGGAAAACAATATTGTCTAAAATCATACCTTGGCAAAAAAAGTTATTTTTCATGCATAATTGATCTCAGATCTACAAAATGAGGCCGATTTTCATGCAAAATATGAATTCCACTAATCAAAGGCTGTGGACTGTAGCGTCTACATAAACTTTTGGATAAACACTCACCAATCCACCTACCCTCCAACCTACACACACACACAAACAGACATCATTGAAAAAATGTCACAAAACGACCTTGGAGACCTCAAAACATGTCATTCCGTCAAAATCTCAATATCAACTTCTTTCACGGTCACTATACTTTACTTATGGTAAAATAAAAATCAGTTCTTGTCAACGACTTTGATATTGTTTTTCCTTTTAGCGAAGTTGAGTGTAGGTCACTCTAGATCTTCTTTAGTAGACAGTTTAGCGATAAAAGAGTATTTTTGAAAATTATAAAATAATCCATAAAGCTTATTTGTCTCCATGTTATTTTAACAAATAAATTTTCAGCTCATTCCCTCGTAAGTTTCTATTTGTGGGTACATTTTTATCACTCATACAACGACTTGTGTGACGTCCACAATCCTTCAAAATCAATCCTAAATAATTTTTTAAATTTTTTTTCCCAAACTAACCTGTTCACAACAATATCTGTTAATAATAGCTGGTGTCATTCAGGTAATTTTAAAGATGATAATCTGCATGATCAATTCTTCTCTATCATTGATAAAAATATTTCACATAAACACGTGAAATAACAATCAATGATCAAAACCAAAATATGAAATGGGAAAAAAGATAAAGATCTTTCAACCGTAACAAACGGTCTTCGTCAGAGTCAAAAACCCAACTAAACACTAGATGCAGAAAACATCTGGTGAGGAGTTGAGAATAGTGGGAGTGAAGAGTGGTATTTTAAAAGGGTGAAAGCGCAGGAAAGCCCTTTTAAAATACCACTCTTCACTCCCACTCTTCTCAACTCCTCACCAGATGTTTTCTGCATCTAGTGTTTAGTTGGGTTTTTGACTCTGACGAAGACCGCTTGTTACGGTTGAAAGATCTTAGTCTTGTTTTCCCATTTCATATTTTGGTTTGATCATTCTCTATCATTGTATAAAGAATTGTGTTCTCAAACAAAACTGCGATAAATTTAGATAACGCTGTTAAAAATTAAGAGTTTTAAGAATTAAAAAGATGACAAACCCAAAATTAAAAATTGACAATAAATACTTCATCCATTCCATGTATTTAACACAAGCCTATGACTACAGTTGAAATATAAAAAGAATGATGTTACTGTACTATATGAAGATCAACATGAAAAGATAATTGTCGTGATTAGCAACTGCTTGAAAGGTACAGTGATTGAGGTCACTACGATTAAGATAATTTTAACTGTCATCATAGCTATATAAAGGATGTCAAAGATTGTAAGAGTGACACCGAGTTCAAATCATTTTATCAAGATGTCAAGTTCTAAAATCACGCTGACTCTCATCCTCACGTTCTGTGTGTGGCTTGCCTATACTTCTGCATTTTCAGCACAAGTAAGTTGAAAATATTTCTTCAATAGATTTAAAAAATCAAATATTAACTCATTATAAAGTATTCACCACTATATATTTTTTCTTTAAGTGCTAAAATAATTTGATTATGTATATCCTACTTATCACATTATACTAATACAATTGCTAAACCATATGATATTAATTTAGTCTCTCATGGATGTTAACAATTTATATACCTACCAATATATTATTTGATTTTCATAAAGCTAATTCAAGTAAATTATATTTTCCAGAGAGTCAAAAGATACCTCGTACCATTGGGAACAAACACAACAGGAGTAAGTTTTCATGCAATTTCATATGTCTGACATATTACAAATTTCATAATTTGGTGTTTTCAATATCTAACATAGCATGAGGTAACATAGTAATATTAGTAATAACATAGTGATACATAGTAAGAGGTAATCATTTTTCGGCCATAAATATTCAATAGAATATAAATGTAATTATATAATAGAAGTAATAATATTCTATATAATGTATGGTTTATTTTAAGAGATATTAACAGTTACCAATCACAATCAACCTATATATAGTTAAACATCAAAACTAATCAAAGTTAACTTACAGCTACATATTTACAAAATATTATACATCTGAAAGTATGAAACCCATAAGCCTATTACCTTGTTTAAGTGAATCAAAATGACTAAAAATTAAACTGTCAGACTTAATGGCAGGTATTGATACAAATAGATAAGAATTATCTAGAAATTTACAATTATACCAATTATTGTAGAGAGAGTTCTTAATTCACCCGTAGAAAGCAGTGCAGACGGGCAGGACACTAGAATGATAATAACAGAATGAAATATAATAATATATAAACTAATTTGGCAGACGCCAATTTATCCTTTAGAAGTTTCTAAATTATTGTGGACTTAACAGAAAATACGTTAACTTAAAAGAAAAAAACGTTTCTGAATAAAGTAAGTTAAGTGTAAAATTTATAGTCGATTACTTTTTTGCTGAGTTATTTCTAAAACCATTTAATTTTAGAATATTTTAGCCTAAATATTTTTTTATCGTTTTTTTTTTATATATTTTATCCCTTTGAACTGTTACACATTTACACTTAGAAGTTGCTTAATGGTTGATTGGTATACAACTCGTCAATATATAATTACGAATATATTTTTTTCTTTTACGGAAGGACTTTACATAGTTCTAATCGACTCTAACTTACTAGATTACGAACTAACAATGCATAGTTTTTAAAAAATGAGAAATATCAAACCCTGAAAGCCTCTATGAAATATAGGCAAAAATTGCCTTAAGGTATTTATTTTTTTTTTTTTTTTTGGAGAATTGTTTAACGCTGAACGAAATCTCGATAAAGAAAAATAGTATATTTATGTATAAGATTTAGTGTAATTTGTGAGAAACCCTCTCATTACACATATGAAGTATTTCCTTTATAAGATGAAAATCATATGTACATAGAAGATATAAAAGGTTAAAACTACATGATTAACCTAAAATACGCCGTTGTATTAAAGAAAATATTTATTTATGTATTTAAAAAAGTATATTGCCATAATAATTACTATTGATTGTTATTGACTGTTTGGTAAATTAATTAATAGTTAATAGATAGATTTCTCTTAATTATTGTTATAATTATAATTGTTTACAAGCTGAACTATCATAAAAATGTATTTTATTATTTATGGCCTTCATTATTAATTTTTCATTATTATTAATGTATTTTCATTCGTTTTTTTGTTTCTTGTGTTGTTAACTTCCTTTCTCCTCCCTTCTTGTTTTGTGTTTGTTACCATATCAGTGATTTTGTAACTTCAGACACCATTCTGTCTCACTGGTTGACACTTTGACTCATGATGGCAAGGATTGTTGAAATTAGGAGTGAGTTATACCAGTTTTTATCTTAGAGTTGCTTTTGTTATAATTGTTATCTAAAGTTCCATGGATGTTTCGTTTAAATTTTAATTAGTACGCTTGAGAGTCGTTCTTTTGTTAGTGTTTCTCTGCTACCATTAGGGATTTTTTCTGTTTCTTCTTCCTTTGGCCTTTTCTTTGAACTCCATTACATTTTTTCATTCTTGTTTTTATTAAAACCAATATCTCTCATTTTATATTTCTGCGTTTATCTTTTTCTTACTTTTGTGTTTTGGTTATGTCATAATTTTTAATGTTAGTAATTTTTATAAACATGTTATTATTTTTTCTTTTGATTTATACAAATAATCTGATCGTTCAGTGGTTAAATGAAGGTTATTTGCCTTTCTCCAGCAGTCTCGATTTAAATATAATTCCTACCGGTCTTTTTAAGAATCCTCCATCTGCCATCCTTATCAAGTTTAATCTTCATGTTCGATATATAGTTGTCATATTTACCTTAATTGTCTCACTTTACTTTATCAAAGTTTTTTTCTTGAAGGAATTCATATGTTTCCAGGTTTCTTTCTGCCATTAAACATCTTCTATACATATCCTCTGCCTATTTAGTTTTTATCAGTAAATCTCCCCATTCAGCCCTCTAACTCCTCCAAAAATCCGGTCTAAATAGTTATAAAATGGGGGGCCAGGCTAGCTCAGTGGTTACGTGCTCACCTCTGAACTGATAGGACCGGGGTTCAATCCTCACCTGGCCCTCGATTTATTCACGCGGGAGGTGAATAAATCTGAGCACGTCATCCCTCGAAGAAGGACGTTAAACCGTCGGTCCCGAGTCTGTACGATGTCAGGTACTCGTTAAAGATCCCTACTCTAAATACATTTGAGTTAGGTAAAATTTAGGGTTCCCACTGTAGAATCAATCTTCATTGTGTGGTACCACAAAGGGCCAATGCTTGGCCTACGTGTGTTCCCTTGTGGAACTGCCACTGCAACCTAACCTAGTTATAAAATGATGTATAATCATAAACTATCTTATTTCTCTAAAATCATAAATCTTCTACTTTAAATATCATTCCTTCTTTGTCAAAATACTCTTCCTGTTTGTGTTTTTTAAATCTATTAGTCTTATCGTCTATTTTTCTTTGTTCTGCCAATCATTTCCTTTTCTCAATCTACTTAATTTCTCTAATACGTACATAAGTTGTGGGCTGAAGTCAACTGGGGTGGATTACAAATAGCTTTCTTGTTTGTTCAATAAAGAAGGTTATAAAGAAGGCTTGAAGGGAGGCTGTGTTGATTTTAGAGTGGTTGATAAGAGAATAAAGTAGATAATCGTTGCAGGAATGTATAAAGATAAGCGCGTTTTTTTCTGAGAAGTCACTATCTGTACAGTATACCTCCCAATGAAGAACTGTTTGTTCCAGTGATTATAGGTTATAAATACGTAGTTATATCTGTTACTGAGATCTGCATTGAGCAAAACAACATAACAATTTAATACTGAGAAGTATTATTCTGCATATTAAGCAGGCATTATTTATTTAAGAATAATCTAATTTATTAAGAATAAATTTATCATTTAAGAATAATCACATCATGTGCAAAACATTATTATTAAGCAAACACAAGAATGAATCAATACATTCTAATTACATTAGTATGTAATTAGTAGTAAGATAGATATCATGATCATGATCAGATTCCGATTTCTTGAGATTGCATTGCATCAGAAATCCTGACAATGTTTTTACTCTAGTTACTCTGTTGATTCTTTAATTATCTGGATTAAGAGTTACTATGCGGCAACAGGCCAAAGAAGAAAAAACAGGTTACAAGATTGAAAGAATCACACTTGTGATGCCATTTTGTTCTTTGTCGTAGACCAATGAGTTAATCCCTTAACTAGTGTGCCTGATATTGAACATTGTTTCATTAGACGCAAAAGAGTGCGAAGAGTGCAGGTGTCATTTTCAGTTTTCAGTCCTTGTACATATTTCAGGGTCCTCCTATATGAAAATGGCCTGGGGTAACGATGGACTAATTATAATGTGAGGACGTGGAAATGACAGCAGAGGGATTTAGTTCGGATTCTATATAAGCGAGAACAGTGAATTATTCTTCAGGTCTATAGTGCATTAAGTATATAACTCGTTGTAAATGTTATATCATATTTTAACTCCAACTTCCAACATACTCCCTTTAATGGTGATACACTTGAAAAGAATCTGAATTTTATCTCATTCACTGCAACATGATATTTTGATAATTTTCAGTTTCTTATAATATAAGTGGATCCAACACTCATTGAATCTTGGACAATTTATAATTCGAAGCAAACCTGAAAGCCAAAGTTATATTTAAAGTTATAAACCCGAATCCATGACGAGAATTTTTCAGTGGGGTCAAGGCAACAGGACTAATTATTGCACTGAGTTTTATATTTTTTTCTCAGAAATTTCTGAAAAAAAGGAAAACTCCCATGTGTTCCTTATTGTTTTCTTTCACGAGGAAACGTGAAAATAAACCTTTCCACAATCGTCTTGTCGTTCGTCTCGGTTGTCCTTGGCCAATACATGTGACCATATTACACAAACAGTCAGCTCCTGAATCTCAGACAACCGTCTGCATACAAATGTTTTCGATCATAAAGATTTAGAATCAAGCCAATGGCCTAGAATCATGAGTCTTGGCAGACTCAGCCTAGAATCATGAGTCTTGGCAGACTCAGCCTAGGATCATGAGTCTTGGCAGACTCTGCCTAGAATCATGAGTCTTGGCAGACTCAGCCTAGAATCATGAGTCTTGGCAGACTCAGCCTAGAATCATGAGTCTTGGCAGACTCAGCCTAGAATCATGAGTCTTGGCAAACTTAGCCTAGAATCATGAGTCTTGGCAGACTCAGCCTAGAATCATGAGTCTTGGCAAACTCAGCCTAGAATCATGAGTCTTGGCAGACTCAGCCTAGGATCATGAGTCTTGGCAGACTCAGCCTAGAATCATGCACAATTACGTTTCATATGACGCAAATATTTCTTTGACGAACTGATAATGATGAGTAAGAACAAGTGCCCCACGTTGCCCTACCGAGGAGAAATAGGGCTCAGACAGACTCTAGACCAGTGTTTCCCAAAGTGGGCGGTACCGCCCTCCTGGGGGCGGTGCTTTGATATTTAGTCTAAGATTCTGATGATTATTGAGGAGTGTTGAGTATAGGTTTACGGACCAAAGGGGAACGGTCGCTCGAAAAAGTTTGGGAAACACTGCTCTAGACAGAGCAACTTACAGAATAACTGCAATTCAACTATCAGGACCTGTACATTTAAGATATATAGTGGCACCAAAAGCCTATTGAGTTCAAAAGTTGCTTATCGTGATCCTTGACGTACCATTAGATGTTTATATAAAATATAATTATTTTGTTTTGTTTTAGTGGACACTTGCATTTGTTCCTGCTTATCAAGTCCTCTTTGGGTCTAATCCTTATGCACTTGGATGAAACCGACTTCTAAATGATCTAACAAAATAGTCAAAGGGTAAATCAGTGATGTACCTAATTATATAAATAAAAATACAGTTTTCTAATTTAATACTAACTGAATGTAATGTAGTTTCATGTTCTTCTTTAAATAAATAAAAACAGAAAACATAAATGACTTTCAAATAAAAACCTTACTCCAAACTCTGACTTCAAACAGACCTACAAGCAAAAATAAATCATAAAAAAATTAAAAAATGGGATAGATGATATTGCATTATTCTAGCAATTGATGTTTTAATTATTTTCCTTTTTATCTACAGGGAGAAGTCAATATTATTGCCTTATGAAGGCAATATTTAATCTATGGCACAGATTTTAATTTCAAAATCCAAAAAAAATTGTTCACATAATAAATCAGAAAACTTCATAATGATAGCATGTATTAATATATGTTACAAAATTTGAAGCAATTGATTTTTGGTAGAATTTGTTTCCATTACTTTCAATTAAGATAATGTAACAAAATTTGCCTGAGTTCTCTATATGCAACTCTTTATTCGTGAAATTGAAATATCAAGTTGCAATAGGTTATGAATTATTTCTTTTCATATCCATTAAAAAAAGTGTTTTTTTTTAATACAAAAAGTTGTTAACACATTTTTTTTGCATTAACCACATATTTACTACATTTATTTGTAACCAAATAATTCAACAAAGCATTAAGAAATAAACTATGATTTATATTATTTATACCAGTCATCTAAATCAGTGTTTCCAAAAGTGGGCGGTAATGCAAAAAAGAGCGGGGATTCTATTTCCATAAATTGAAATTGTTCATGCAATATAATTTCTAAATTTAAGTGAAAACACGACATTAAACTTCTAGGAAACAGTTTCTTAAAATTGTTTGTTTTGATAATTTATATTTATGTTAAAAGTATATTTTCACCTAAGTTTCTTTTATTGTGTATTAATTCTTTTGCATAAATATGTTATCAAACAATACATCTATTAGATTCTAAATAAATATTCGATTAGTAATTATTTTAATTTAATTATTAAAATGTCACTCATTTGGTTATTTAATCTAGGAATCTGATTATTATTCAAGGCGTTGAGTTATAGGTTTATGGACCCAGGGGAGGCGGTCACTCTAAAAAGTTTGGGAAACACTGTCCTAAATACTACGTTAAGGTGAGCCTTCATTTAGTTGGCAAGCAGTATGGCAAAAATTATTATTATACCCTTGTATGTATATTTATATTTGTTTTTAAATAAGCCATTGAAGCTTTACTGAAAGTACAAAAAATATACAATATTGAGAAAAATATTCAGGAATTTTAATTTGATAGTTTATTTCTATAACCAGGAGTGAATTAAATATCTTTCAAAAGAATTGGATAACAACTAAGAAATAACATAGAGTGCACAAGTTTTATTCATTCCTACTATACTGTGTTATTTTTAGTCAGGCATATTTACAAATACAAAAACCATAATCCTTCAAAATTGTATATTACAAATAAATTTAGAGATTACTATAAAATGTTTTAGCAATTGCTACGATTAATACTTTAAAATGTCAACAAATAAACAAAAAAAAAAGAGACAATCAAACGGTAAAGTCCCAAACAAGCTCTCTTTTATCATTTGAAAGCCGATATATGATATTCTCTGTTGTACAATTTTTAAATGTGTAATTGTTTAAAAAGTGAAAAAACCTGTGAAGGGTGGGCCTTCACTACTTTCATTCTCACGTTCATCTCCTTGAGGCAGTTGAAGAAAGCAGCATAAAAAAAAATCAGAAATGGCAACACATCTGTTAGCCTTGGGAGCGAATCTGTAGAATCGTGGTTGCCTCATCTGTCCTATTCTTAATCCTAAAACATATATCACTACTCCCTCACACAACACACGCTATCCTGTTCCAAATGACTCCTCTTGTACCTCTAGAAACTGTTTTCTCCGTTTGAGTGTGCCAATGTGATTCGTTCGACGAAGGTCAATCATTAACCAAGTTTAGCTCCAGTATCAACTGCCATAGAGCTTCTGTCAACAACCACTCCTATCTGTCTATTGCTATTCATGCCAATAACCACAGATTCTATAAAAGGTGGAAGTTTTGAAGTAAATTAGAGCTTTAGACATTGAAACTAATATATACAATCAAATTTACTTTAAACTGATAAACGAAAGAACTGAGAATCTCACATTTATATTTTTACTCTTGCTGTTGTTAGGATTTGAAGTAGTGAAACGCAGATTAAAAGTTTAATAGATAAGCACTTTGCTGCAAGGCAAGAACGATAAAAGGAATCACGAATGAGAGAAGGGACAAAGTCACAAGAAAAAAAAAACAACTATTAAAATGAAATAACTTATATTAAAAACATATAAAATTTATAAGATTCTTTAGGGTTTAGCTCTTACAAATTAGATCCTCATCAAC
Source organism: Hermatobates lingyangjiaoensis (assembly GCA_026182355.1). NCBI lineage: Eukaryota > Metazoa > Arthropoda > Insecta > Hemiptera > Hermatobatidae > Hermatobates > Hermatobates lingyangjiaoensis. The sequence goes on along the minus strand of JAPFBL010000117.1, from coordinate 1,399,894 downwards.
GTTTTGACATATATTTATGTCTTTCTCAGGGCTAAAAAATATTTTTACAATTAGTACTATTGCTGAAACAATTTTTGATGGCAGTGTAGGAGATCTTTATGTGATGGAGTAGGAGTTATGCTTGAAAATGGACGTGATAATAGGACTGAAATGTATAACAGAGCAATTTGACAGCAATACTCTCTCATCATCGTAAAGTAGTTACTAATCGTAAGCTACATCATCTCATTCCCACAGATGGTTGAGCAAAGATCTGGAAGAGATAGATCTAAATGATGGACAAATGAAATATAACTCCGAGTGTAGTAGTTCCTTCTATGAGTTTTTATTTTAATTTGAGTTGTTGTTTTGTGTATAGTTCTATTTGTATATATATATATATATATATATATATATATATATATATATATATATATTCTGTTGAAATGTACCGCAGCTTGAATGCGACTTTCAAATTAAGATGTTCCAGTCTCCTGACAGTCTTACAAATATAAGATGGTAATTCCCAAATAAGTTGTCCAAAGGACATTGAGAGACTTTTTTGAAACACTTTAATAGATAACAACAATTTTAATACAACTGAAAAACTTACATCACAGGTAAAGATTTTAACATCTTATAAGACCATTATCTAGAAACTAGCTTTCGACTATTCCATAGTCATCGTCAGGTTGGGTCTTACATTTTTCAAAATTTAGAAATTTTAAAATTTTTTTTAAAAAACAATGAAACAAATTAAACAATTTTGAAAGAAACTAATGAATATAAATATAAGTTAGCAGATCCAAACAAGTTACTAAACATAAAACAGTTTTTCATCCTGTCGTAAGCCAATCAATTAGCATCCCTATTCCTCTTGTAACTGCTTTCAAAAATTCTCATGCTTGGTATTACACCCATATCACATGTCTGGCCATTAATTGAGAGATTTAAATCCTTGAGATATAAAGCCTCTAATATATGGGAGCCTGTGGACATCTCTTTCTTTTCTTAGGATTGACGTTCCTAACTTATTGAAAATTACATTTTTCTTAAATTAAAATTAATTTCCTAAATTTTGAAAATTCCCTTCACAGGGAATATCTATATTTAATTAACTACTACACTAAACTAAACTAATATGACAAGCTTTCGGTCCTGTAGGTCATCGTCAGGTTCTTAAACTACTTATATTAACTAAATATACATATTACTTACTATATTGGCGTTTAAATTCCAACTGAACACTGCTATTCTGTCGAAGTGAAAGTTGGTGGTGGGGATGGAGTAGGGTTGAGTGCGGGTCAACAAAAAACTTATGGCCCTTCAACTCAACCTAACTCGGTCATCGCCCTCCTTTCTTACTAATTTAAAAAAATTATCTATATTCTTAAAACTAGGAATTACATTAAAGTCATTACATTGTACATTTAAACATGGTAACAGTTTTTGTACATTAAAGATTATTGTACTCTAATCAATCTACTATAATAATCTATTCATGTCATTTACATTTGATTACAAGAAATAACTCATGTCCTTCTATATTATTGTGGAAGTACAATAATAACCCTAAAGTTTCAACTCTCTAGTTGTTTAAGGAAGAAAAATGCATTTCATCTTATTTTATTAAACATGTTTTAACAAAATTTATGTATATATAGAGCATCATTGACAAACTATAGGCCACAAGGCACATCTTGGGATCATTTAATTACTGGAAAGTAGAATTTTAAGATTACTATACTTGAAATCCATTTTACTCTCAATAGTATTCTATAAAATAGCTGAAAATTGAAAAGCATCAAATGCAAAGAAAATATTTTATATATTAATTATTAAAGTTCCAACCAGCAGGAGAACTGCTGGGCAAAACACACATACATACACACATACACACATTCACACACGCACACACACACATACATACATACACACACACACACACACACACACACACACACACACACACACACACACACACACACACACATCATCATCATCATCATCATCATCATCATCATCATCATGAACATCTTTAATAAAACGTCATAAAAGGACTCTAAATATACTCTAGAAAGGCTTGGAAATATGTAAATCCACTAAAATCTTGAGGTCGAATTTTTTCATGATCACTACACTTCACTAACAGTGAAGTAATAACGATAGCTAGATACAGGTTTTTATCAGCCTATTGCTACAACTAATTTAAAGTGGTAAATTTGAAGGTGATTGAGTTTTTAAAAACATTAGATATTAATGTGACGGTCATACAAAACCATATTGCAAAATGAATACGCCAATGGATCCTCAAATCATTAGGAAATAATGTTAAATACTCTTTTAATGACTGAATCAATAACTTAATGTTTAATTCATGTTTATTATATTCAGTCAAAATAATACTTCCTTAGTCTGTAATTTTTCTAATGGTATACCAGCAAAGGTAAAAAGAGACTAAGAGCTCGGTATTTTGACAAGTCTTCTTAACTTTGCTTTGACGGTTTTGTCAAGAAAATTTATTTCACTCTCTCTAAATGTCAGGGAATAATACCCATTTCTCTTTGTTACCAATAATTCCTGGTTTCTTCTTTGCTGGAGTTATTTTAGCTTCCCTCATTATATTCGTTAATTTTGTTGCCCACCGAGTTATTAACCTTTCACCTGTACTTGTTTTTACTGATTATCATGCTATCGCATTATAATATTCATTCATGATTACATCGCTTGCTTGGTGTATTGTCACTTTGAAATTTCGACTGTATAATATTTCTATTCTATTGGAATCTAGTATTTCTGAATTCTCAGCTTCACTCCTTTTTTGGCAAATTTCTTAAATAAATCTATGATTGGGCCAATGAGACTATTAGTGATATTAAATCGGAATCAAGTTTTCGGAATCAAGAAAACAGTTTTGGAATCTAGAGTTGTTTTCTTATCATTTTTAATTAGAATATACGGTATCTGAAGAGAACAAAACACAGTAACTTCTTCAATTATTAGTTAACTTGTCATACCAAGTTCTTTATTTGGTAATTCTCTTCTCCCCCATAACAGAGATTAAAATTTAATTTATTTTAAATAAGACTACTGAATTTTATAATTTTTTGATATTTTCAATTATGTCATGTTTATATCCAAGTAGGTAATTTAGCCCAAAGATTATAGTTTTAAACAAATTAATCCCTTTATTAAAATTCTTATCATTTGATTAATATTTTATAAATAAAACAAACGCAATTATATTTTATAATCTATGTAGTATACTACTACAATTATATAAGACAACTATATACTAAAATATTGTATATATTGTAGATTACTATGAGATTTGTAATTTATGTTAATTATACAGTTATATTAATTATACGGTTAATTTATACAGAATTTGTAATTTGTAGATTTAGATTTGTAAGTTGGCCTCAGAAGAATCAATCAAATTACTAGAGACACCTAAAAAACCACCATAGATTTACGAGGAAATGACAGACTCTACATTCATTTAAACCATATAAATATCTCGGAGCAGGTGGTATTAGGCAACATATGCATTTATAAGCAAACCAGTTTTTGTCCAAAGACATTTATGTCATTATATAATGAGTGTATCCTAAATTTTCCTAAACTATGGAAAATATTTGTGATATTTCCAAGCTCTCCCTAGTTCGCGGTTCAGTTTTCGAGGGTTCAGTTTTCGAGGGTTCAGTTTTTCGTGGGGTTCTGAAATGTTCAATTAAAAATTAAAAAATATAAAAAAATATTCAACAGTAATTGCAGTAAAAAATACAACTCGTAATGAAAAAGTATAATAGTTAGTATTAGAGAAAACATTTTTCCTTTTCTTCTGATTCTGAAAATAAAATGTTTCCTTTGTTCAGATTTTCTAATTCATATAGCCCAACTACCTGTTTACCACGCCACCCACACCCTTTTGAATCTACGCACTGCACATTAGTCTGTGTTCAGATTGTGGTAATAGCAGTTAGTGTCTTGTGGTATAATCTCTTGGTCTGTTCATAAGTGTTAAAAATGTTTACTTTACTATAAGTAAAGTATAGTGATCGTGAAAAAATTCGATTTCGAGATTTTGACATAATTATATGTTTTGAGACCCCAAAAGTCGTTTTATGAAGTTTTTTCGATGATGTTTGTGTGTGTGTGGGTGGGTGGGTGGGTGAGTGTGTTAGCATTGCTTGTTACCACGCTACCTTCGAGAATCTTTGATGGATCAAGTTGATATTTTACACCAAAATAGGCCTCATAGTGTAGAAGATCCCTATTGTTTGGGAGGTATTATGCATGATGGGAAAGTCACTTTTATTGCCAAAAACCGGTTTTTAGAGAACATTTTTTCTCCTAAACAGCTAACTCTAGAGTTTTGAAATTTTGGCATTATCTTTGAGGCTACAAATGGAATAAACGAAATATATTCAGAATTTTAAAACAACAGAAAATATGTTTTTTCAATAGAATGTAAAAATTTTGACTTACAATTCAATCTCAAAGGTTGTGAGAGCGATACAAGCTATTCCGTTTGACGGATCTAAATGAAGCTATGCCTAAAGATAGAACATTATGTGTAAATTGAGTTGACATAATTGTTTTGAAAATTACATTCATCAAAGGGGCGTTGGAGTTCGATTTCTGTCTTCAGAAAATGTTTTTTTGACGCTAAATGGCTCATTAAAAATCGTAAAAATTTTACCAACAATGGAACAAAAAATTAGTAATTCATAAAAAAAAAATTATGAAATTTCAATCATAGATAAGTGCAATAAAGCTATAAAAACCGTTTGTTTATCCTAGATTAAGGAATTACCTGCTATACTTGTCGAATTTTTGGTATTTCTTTACATTGCTTACATTGACTTAGAAATTTTTTGAGTGAATTCACTGAGATAAAATTGATATTTATAAAGGAAAAAATTAAATAATTTATTGACTTATACTAGATATAAGAGAAATAATATTTTTACATGTAAAAATCACCGCCAATATATAAATAACATTCCTTTGTCTCACAAAATGCTTTAATAAATCCATATATTGCACTCTTGAGTAAAACTTATTATCAGTTATAATTACTTCATCTTTGTGAATTGTATTATCATTCCTTGTTATTGAAATGTGATGAATGGACTCTTTCCTCAAGTAAGAGGAGTTATATTTCTCATTGTTGAGAAATATCCAGTTTTTCACTATTCTGATCTAGTAGTTCATATTTATTATTTTCAACAATTAGAAGCTTTAAAATGTAATAGTTTTAAATTATACTGAATAGCTGGCTTTGACTTTGATTTGAATAAAATACCACAAATGTTCAACATAATTAAAAATTGAAATCTTTTGTTTAAGATTAATAAATGTACATCATTAATTATAAATTATCTTAAAATGACATTATTTCTTTGATGTTTTTCAGAGAAAATAAGAGTATTTTCTTGCTTTAAATTTGAAAATTTGACTTAAATATTCAATGTAGAAAGAGGTAAGTATGTCAAGTAAACGATGTAAGAAATCCACTGGCTATTTGAAGAAAAGCCATGTTCTCTTGTAGGAGATTATTTCGTATCAAGAAATTTCCACCTTGGTTTTTCAAAAATGTATTTTTGCTGTAGTTATGCTAAATGAGATTATTTGCATCCGTATGTGATATACAAAAATAAGCTTATATTTTGATAAGTCGATCAATCACTATCTGTACTACCTCAGGAATGAAAGACTAATAAACATCACCCATTTATATTACATTGTTTACATTGACTTCGAATTTGTTTTCAGTGAATTCATAGAAAAATAATATAATGTTTAGATATATAATGAACATTTTTTAATGATTTAAGGACTTATATGTGAAGTAAGAAGACTAATATTCTTATATGTAAAAAATAAACGACAATAGAGCATATCAATATAATTTCTGATTCATTTCATTGTATGATGGGTTTGTTAGAACAAAATGTTCCAATCGATCTAAATGTTGCATCATTTTACAAAGTTTAATATCAGATGCTGATTTTTTACGTTTATGAATGACATTATTATTGAGTAATATTGAAGTTTTTGGAATGGACTTTTTCGTCCTATAGAAGGGATTGTCTGATTTTGACCAGTATCCAGATTTTACGAGTACACTATTCTAGTCTAATAGTTCACACCATTATTTTTTAAAATTTCAAACTTTTAGCTTTTAAATTTAAAATTATACAGAAAAGTCGGCTCCGAACTTGATTTAAGAATGCAAAATTGGCTAATTACCAATATATTTTTTTTCAATATACATTTACAGAAAACTTATAACAGAGTACAGCACCTGGGAAAAAATAACATTCGCTCAGCGTAAATTGGTTTTTTATAATTTTTGACAAAGGGAAAGAAAAGTGAGTTTCTAAAAAACTCTAGCAAAAAATAATAAATGAAATTATCCTACATCTTAAGTTAAAAATTATCTAAAACGATTTTTTCTTACATTGTTTGACATTTCAGACAAAACCTTTGTAACGTTTTTAAAATACTTAAAATATTTTCAAGTTTTAGATGGGAAACTTTGTCTTAAATCTTCAATGGAGAAGGAGATCAAATAAACTATGTAAGTGATCCACTGGTTATTGGAACAAAAGCGATGTTCTCCTGTAAGAGTAATATCGTAATAGCAAATCTACACTTGCACTTTTCAAAAGTGTTAATACTGTTGTAGCCATATTAATCAGTGGTGTTATATAGAAAAATAAGCGTGTATATTGATAAGTGGATAAATCACTATCAGTACTACTTCCAGGAATGAAAAATTAATAAACCTTTTCCAATTAGACATTTAAATTATGCCTAAATGGGACATTGTACATTATATAGGTACCCAAGAAGATTGATATTATGTTTAAGTTAGTAATATGGTGAAGATAACTGTAGGCCACTCAAGATTTTTTCAGTGAATTGACTTAAATAAACCTTTAATATAGAAGAAGGTCAGATAAACAGCATTAAATGTGACAAGGCTATGGTAGCAAGCGACACATTTTTCTGTAAGAGATTATTTGGTAATACGTTTTTTTGTTTTGGCTTTGCCAAAATGTTATTTCAGTAGTAATATCAAGAATATTATACAAATCATTTGTGTGATAATCCAATATGAGTATATATATTGATTACTGGGTGAATCAGTATCTGTCCAGTCTCCATATGTATGAAATATTATTACTCATTTGCCTTATAGACATTTATAATATGTTTAAATGGGAAATTATATACCAAAGAAGTTTGAGAATATATTTACTTATAGCATAGTTGAGTGCAAAATTTTTTACATGAAACTGCGTCATGTGGGTGGTTCTTTAATTGCATAGTAATTGAATAAACCATCCACTTTGTGACATGATATATTGATAGACTGATTTCTGGAACTTTTATGCTCACAAATTCACTTTACTGTCGAATAGCTCGTACAGAGGACATTGTAATTCATTTAAAATTTTTTTTCAATGGAATTTTTTTCAATATTCAAAGAAAATTATCACTAAAAAAACTCAAACGCATTCTCAATGAACATCGTTTTAAACTGATTATTACAAGAATATTTTGAAAATTACTTAATGAAATTAACCTTCGAAAATAATATTTCATAAAATAACAACATTTAAAGTATAACTCGGATTAAAAAAATAAGGGGATTTCGATCCAGGCCTAATGGATCACCAGCTGTATTTGTCAGATTCTTTTATCATTCATTTACATTGATTTGGAAAATAGGAATATTTTTAAGTTTTAAATGGGAAACTTTGTTTTAAATCTTCAGTGTAGAAGAAGATTACATAAATTATGCTAGTGATCCAATAGCTATTGAAACAGAAGACATGTTCTCCTGTAAGAAATTATTTTGAAATCTTCACTTTCGCTTTTCAAAAATGTTATTACGACGGCAGTTATTGTGATATATAAAAGTAAGTGTGATATTGATAAGTGGATAAGTCACTATCAGTACTACCTACAAGATTGCAAGACTAATAAACCTTTTCCATTTACACATTTATATTATTCCTAAATGAGACATTATAAATTATATACCCAAGAAGTTTTATATTAAGTTTACTTATAGTAAAGTTAAGTGTAGGCCACTCAGATTTTTTTTTATTGCTTGGATGCCAATATGATCCGTAGTAAGGTTAAAGCCTAATATGATCTTATGAAAGACGATAGTGACGACGGCAACGACGACAATGCAGAAGACGATAATGGAAACTTTTCCTCGGCTCAGTACCACTAGTACGTAATTTTCTTTATTAATTATTTCTTATTTTTCTTTTTATTTTTCATTATTTTCAACACAGTACAGTATTAAGTAAGGTCAGGATTCTCTCTCTGTTTGAATATGGTCGTTGTTTGAGCTTTAGAGGCTATTCGTGGGTGTCTTTGGTCCCCATTATCCGCGAAAAGTGAGGCTTTACTGTAGTTAAGTTTACTTCATCCTGGGTCAAAAGTTGTGAAAATAATATTAATTAATGGAATAATACATCATATCTCTTTAAATAAATTATAAAAAAAAATGAACAATTAGTTGTTGCCCTTATAGAGGCACAGTATGGGAATCACAGTTTTCACAGAAGAATGCTTAAAAAAAAGAATAACGTATACAGTTCATAAAAATGTATGTGAAAGCACCTTCAATGAGTCTCGTCGTGGTCAGGTATGTTGTTTAGTCTCAAAGCATAAGTGTTGGTGAAATCTCTTTTTGAGTACTGTCACCTCTTCAGATGAAAGGTGGGCATATTCGATTACGTACTGTATAACCGGGAAGATAACTAGGGAAATTATTACAAAGCTCTTGTCCAGCTCCCGGATATTAGCTCGTCCTATACAATTTTCTATTAACTTGGGATATTCCTGATAATAAAAATATGGTTGGCTTCACCGGCAACATTGGTCATTTCAATGATTTGAAATCAGTTATTGAACTAGCCACTGTTGGCGATTCCTGTATACTCGTATGACTAGTCGATAAGTCAGAAGTTTAAGTTATCTTTAACTCATTAAGTACCAAGTTTTTCTTCCAAAAATTTTTCATAACATTTACACATTTATGATTATCTGAAATAGTACCTCAAATTTTTTTTCAAAATCAGTTTGTAAAAAATTTCGTTTTTTAATGAGACTCCATGTCCCCATGTGGTGACTAATAATTATTATTTGAATAATAAATATTTTGCAAGCATCTATTGCTTAATGTGATATTTATAATGCAAAATTACTGAAAATAATAATGATTATAGTGTAATAAGTCAAGTAAAAGAAATAAATTGCAAAGAAAAATTTTTCTATAAAAAAATTGGCACTATTTGTGCCATTCTTCCCAGCAGGTTACATTTTTTACAAACACCACATTTTTTTGTTGTCATCCTCCATGTTTTATATCATATGACCCTAGATGCTTCGGCTGATCTCATGATGAATTCTTTTAGAACACATTTGCCGAAGATACTAAGTCTTGTCTTCCACAGGACTTAGGATCAGACTTGGAAGATGTTAACAAATATGCCCTTGGTAAAAACAGTAGAGGAATTTTTCCATTCTTTATTTCGAAAAGCACATATGACTTCACTATTACCATATCTACTAAAGTAGTAAAAATAGGGAAATGCCATTTATTAGATTTTATTTTGATTCTGTACTTGTTGACCATCTAATCCATTTTTGGTCTGCAGTGATTACATTTTCTTTCCTTTCTTAGGACAAGGTTCAGAATATGTTAATTCTTCTGATAGTCATTCATCCTTAGTAGACTGTGCGTGAAAACGATCCTCATCAGTAGTAGTAACGTAAATCAACATTGTCAGGAGGTAGTTCAGTAACATAAATAATATTACACTCATCATCATCATCCAATTGTTAGAAGAAGTTTAAATCATTTTAAATTGCCTCTTGTAACTCAATAAGTCTACAAAACTTTTTTGAACTCATTTTGAATAAATATTAAAATTTCACCTCTTTGTAAATTTGGCCGGAAATGGATATCGCCAAAAAAAAGCATAAATAAATAAAAGACCGAAATAATGGAAATAAAAATTCCTTTTAAAAGTTTTATACAGTTAAATATGCAAGAAATAAGATATAGGGAGGAAATTCACTAGAATATCCACTATGAAGGTATGCTCAGAAATGATAATAGAGATAAATTTCCAACTTCCTTATATGAAACTATTTGAATCTAATATTACAATATCTCCTTATTTAATGCTAGGATTAAAAAAAAAAAAAACGAAACTGAGACAATACTATGTGATATTTACGAACAGATAAGAACAAAACATCCTGTTAGCACAGATGTCTTATCACTAAAAAAAAAATAAAATAAAATAAAAAATGACTGATCTCCATTTGGGGCATAGATTATTTAATGGGTCATTCTTACAAAAAATGAAAATATGTATATTATTAAAACGTAGTGCTTAGAAATAAAAGAGATATTCATTAATTCGTAAACTATATTAATTAGCTTCAGTTGAAGAAAATTGTATTTACATGGTATTTTTATATTAGTTTTATCTGGCGAAAACACAAACTGTATGCCTACTCCAAATGTCTACAATTAATAAATTAGTTGAAGTACTCAGTGAAATTGTATTGGGGTATTGAACCAACTATAAACATAATTATACATCTTCAGTGGACAATTCCACAATTATGTAATGTCTGCTTTTTCAGTTGGTACTTTGGTATGACAAATTTAACATTGTAGCATTAAACTTGCAAATATGTAAATACTTTTAAGATGTAAAGGTTTCATAAGAATATATTACGATATTTAACGGTTTATTGTCAATGTTGTTAATTCATATTACTAACCTTAAGTTAAATTACATGGATTTACAATTACCATTTCTGAATGTGTTTCTATTGTTATGATGTTGATATATATATATATCATATATGTGTTTATGTACTTGACATATAAGTATGTTATACTTATTAATAGTTAACTGATTAATTTATATTATGAACATGTTATATATTATGAATTAATATGTTCTATTTTTTCTATTTTCTATTAATATGTTAATTATTGCCAATACAGTGATAAAAAAGTATCTGGACTTTTTATGGATTTAGTATTTGAATGTCATTATATTCATTCAATTTCAATTAAGCAATACATTTTGATTTCTGTATACCTTAGTGATAACATCTTACCATTTTTTTTTCTTTATGTGTCTGTGGTTTATAGATGGATGTCTATAACAGAAATGTCTCTCTTTCTTAAGAATTAAAAACATTTGATAAAGATACAGTTCTTGACATGTAGTTAACCTATTTGTTTGACGAAAGTTCGAACACAGGAGAATTTAAATATACAGGAGTTGTATTTTTGATAAAAATAAGTGCTAATTGTAACCTGCTTCTGGTGTTCCATTAAACTTTAAAGTTTCTATTACTTTAATAAGAATATTGCTTGAAGAAAATTTGACTAACTTTCAATATTGGATTTACATATAATATTTGCACAATGAAAGGAACATTAAACCTGATGCATAGTCATTACTATAAGCATGCTACAACAATGTTTGATATCATTTGAATGGTCAGGGTAAAATAAAACCGTTAAATGATTATTTGTAAATGATTTGACATCTTTACAGATGAAAAAGTTTAATGTAAAATTATTTAAGTTTTTAGATTTCAGTTAAGAAAGAGAATTAATATAATATGTTTGATTAATTGTTTTTAATTTATAGAATAAATGAATTATTTACCTGAATCCAATGCTACTATAGCAATCTGTATATTCGTAATATGAATGTTAACATGCTGATTACAAAATCATAGAATTCATACAGTTGGTCGATTCTCATATTGCTCGTAATTAATCAATTATCATTGAGAATAATTCCATAGCTGTGTAGAGTATTGTTTATTCTATCATAAAATATACCATAAGTTGCAATATTCAAACAAAATAGATTTAAGGTTTCAGTAAATGACTGGATATTTCTGTAGTGCTGCTATCTTGTAGTTTACACTCACACTAAGATACTTAAGTATTTGTGTTAGACTTCTCAGAATTGTATACCATAAATACAATGTTATCAATTATCAATATAATTAATGTATTTACAGCTTATTATTATTGTTAATTATTATTATTGTGTTACAGCATTTATATTTTAGTTTAAAAATAAATCTCATTTGGATGTTTTATTGTCATTACATGACTGCAAAAAGACATTTTATTTAACGTGCCATATTTTTACAAAATACGATTTAGAAACTTAGTTGTAACAAAAGAAATATAAATCACATGTATTAGGATTTAAAAAACATATAAATAGAGTAATAGGAAATCACATATTCAAATGGATATGAGACATCTTAATGTTTAATATATCTGTTGCCGCGACAACAAATTTTAAATGTTCAATTCTAAGTTATAATAAAATAGTCGTATTTTTAAATTAATTATGCAAGTGGAAGTTATTTGTATATTATTTACGTATATATTCGTATTACATCATATATATATATATATATATATATATATTATATATATATATATATTATCTTTTATTGATATTAGTTTATTACTTTGATGGGCCTTTAAAAAATTGGTGTACGAAATTACAAGAGTAAAGTAACAATTGTTTCAAGAGTTTATAAGAAAAGTAATAGTTTTAATAAATTATGGTGTTATAGACAATTGTTTAAAATTATCTATCTAACTATTTTCTATTATTAATATCTATCTAACTATAATAATTTATTATTAAAATAAATTATTCACTATAATTTTAATAATCTTTTCGATTTAGATAATGAACATAAATTGAAATATTGATTTTTTTTTAAAAACAATTACTCTGTTTACTCTGTGTTTTCTAAACAAGTGTATTTTAAAACTGTTAATTTAAAAGTCAGATACATCTTCTCAAGTAAATAATGGATATAAAACAAATAAATGCTGACTTATTCATATATCATAAATATAATAACAGTTTAATAGTTTTTTTATTGAACAAAATATTTCCCATATCACTAAAATATTATCTTAATTCCTTATGCAAAAAATATATATCTCAGGAAAACCCCAGAATATTTGAATACAGGTAATAAGAGTAGTCTGTGAACTTGTACATTTCGTTATTTTTAATTACTGTATAGAGAAATAAATGTTAACTGGTAAATACAATGTTTAAGAAAAAAAAAAGGTTAATATAGCTAGTTCTAAGGCTTCTTAAAAGCGATTGGACTTTTAAGTTTAAGAACTTATAAGCAATGACTTATGAAATTAGTCATAATTAGTCATTAGTCATACTCAGGAAAGTGTAGTGACTAAAAAAAATCATGTCGAGATTTTGATGGACTTACTTGTTTTGAGGTCTTCAGAATCCTTTTATGACATTTTTTGTAAGATGTCTGTGGGTGTGTATCCTGAAGCTTGTGTACACTCTACAGTCTACAATATTTGATGGATAAAATTGATATTTTACACAAAATGGACCTCATAGTGTAGATTAACAATATTGTTTGGGAACAATTATGGACAATCCTCACTTTTTTTTTGCCAAGATGTATTTTTAAACAATTATTATTTCCTCCAAAACTTTTAACTCCAGTGTTTAAAAATTCTGATATTATCATGGAAGCCACGAACGCAATAACAGAAATAATCCTCAGATTTTTAACACAACTGGAAGTTTTTTTTTTATAAAATATTAATACTTTTGATTAATTATTTAATCTGAAAGCTTATGAGGACAATAGAAACCATATCATTTGATTGATCACAATGAAATTATGCCTAATCATAGGGCATTAGGTGGGTTATGAATTTAGTAAGTTTTTTTTCAAAATTTCATTAACCAAAAGAGTCAATATGACAAGCCAATACCGAACAGGAAGCTCAATTTTCAAACATTTCCAGAGGGATTGTTGGTGCTAATGAATGTATCTAATTCATAGCGATTATTTCTTAAAAATAAGACAAGAAATCAATTATTTGTCAAGAAGTTTGATATTATATATTGATATAGTTTCTCGACCACTGATATTTGAAATTCACATAAGGGGTTATACAACTCCTGATCATCAGCCGACGTTTCGCCAAAAGTTGTTTGGCATTTTCAAGGCTAAAAAACAATTTATTAAACGTCAAAAGTAAAGCAAGATAAATACATCATCGGACACATTTGGACTTTTCATATTCCAGAAAAGCACACCAAAAAGAGGAATTTAAAAGAAATGGTAAACATTATGAAGACACCAACTGCCTGTAATAAGCGATCAGCTATATCAAGCCTTAGTTTAATTTATTCAAATCTCCTTCAATAGTTGCCATTGAACTGTTTCTCATGTTGACATTAGGGGAGTAGCAGCTAGTTTTCCTTTTGTAGGGTTATGTAACCTTCCTGCATATGTGTATTTGTTATGATGTAGCCAGATATAAGCATGGACCAGTAAATTAGTGTTTCTTCTAAATCAAGGTAATATGTTTGTAAGGTTTTTGTTTTTTCTTCTGAATTTCTTTTAACTTTTGACTCTTTTTTCATGGTTTTGTAATTTGCTGTTTTGAAAATGTGGTTTTTTGGTGTTCTGAATAATTAATAATACGCAATTAGGTTTAAACGACAAATGTCTGTTTTTTAAATAATAATAATAATAATAATCATAATAACACTAGGTATTTTATGATACTTTTGTGGTTCTCTGGGTACTATAATTGTTGTTTGTGTCGTTTGTTTTCTGTTGGATGGTGTCCGATGATGTATTTATCTTGCTTTACTTATGTCGTTTAATAAATTGTTTTTTATCCTTGAAAATGCCAAACAACTTTTGGCGAAACGTCGGCTGATGATCAGGAGTTGTATGTTTTATGACCAAAATCCTCAATAACCCCTTATGTGAATTTGATATTATATTTGCTTATAGTAATGTTTATTGTAGGCCATTCCAGATTTTCATTGGAATATAGATGAAACACTATGTTTCCACACACAAAAAGGATTTTGTCAAGCGGCGACGTATTTCAAATACTAAGGTTTTTTCATCGTCTGGTTACATTTGTCTCAGTTATGTGGTATTGACTATTTATGGAGTCATAGAACACCATTTACTCCTTGTGTGTGGAGACAGAGTTTCTTCATCTTTCTAATTATGAGTAAATACAACAAAAAAACTGCTTGCATTGTTAGCATAGAATTAATTATTTCAAAATTAATTCTTTAAGTAATTATGAAAATGAATTAAATTAAATTGTATACTAAGATAATTAAGTAAAAGAAATTGCACAACTAATTACATGACTTAGAATAAAATGCAGTTGATAAAATAATTAATTATTCAAATATAATCTAAAGAAAATAGTGTTTTAAGTAAAATTTAAGAAATAGTGATTCAAGCATATTAAATATATTGCTATTTATTTTTTTGTTTACAAACACTTTGAAATGATAATAATTATTATGTGAACTCTACTATATATATTTGAAACCTATTGAAAATTAATTTAAAATATTACTCAGCAAATGACTCTAGTCTTAATTATTAGTCATCCTGATTCACTGATTTTTTTACAAGGCTGTGACAATGATTACATTTTTGTTAAAAGTAGCAAATTAGAGATAACTTCATTAAAACAAAGCATTGAATTAAATAGCTTGTTAATTAGCGTAATTATATATTTACTTTTGAATTGAGTGCACACCGACACAGTTTTTTTTAAATATAAAATATATTATTATCGACCGACCTGAATAATCAATTACTAAATTCCACTAATATATGTATTATTTCCGTAATTGCATTTTATTATAAAATTATCTCTTAAAAATTGTTTATTAAAAAATAATATGGATTATATAAAATCATTTTCTGTTAGATTTAACTCAACAAAATATATAGGTCTGTATTTAGTTCACGATTATTTCCTGTCCATTGAGTAAATACTGGCTTAATTAAGAGACAAACCTGTGTTATATTCTCTAAATAATCATGGCGTTATTTGTTCTCAATGTCTGTAGGCGTCAGTTTTTTTAATCGGAGTTTAGAAAAAAATTATTGTATACATTAGTTTAAAAGGGATTTTATTAATTCGATTACGAAGTGATTTCTACCCGTGTGAAATTATTTTTGTGTTTGTATAATTGTTTGAAAGGAAAGAAGAAAAAATGAAAACCATCTCCATTTCAAAAAGAAAGTTAGTAGACAATTTATAATTATCTTCTATTTTTTTTACTACATTTCGTTAAATTATAACTATCAAATTTATATAATGTCACTGTAACTTCCAAAAACTTCTAAACTCATTTAACTTGATAGTCAATTAATTGAAGTTATTTCTGCAAAAAATAATGTAGTATACCTCCAATTAATAATTTCTAATTATTTAGAATATTATAACATTAATTGATTTTCTATATATCTATATACTTGTAAAACTCGGATGTTCTTTTTTAAATCTTCCACACATGTGAAAATCAAAATACCTGTAAATTTCAGTTTATGCTGGATCATTCAAATAAATATTAAAGAAAATAGGGAGTAATATATGGCATTACAAATAACGTCATTAAAAAGACAAATGAATAGGAAATAAGCACTCTAGATGTAATATTCATTTATGTTATAGAATAAACCAAACCAGTTTATTTTCTTACATCTAACCAGTAAGATCTTAGTCTCATTTTTGGAAATCGTATTGTCGTTTAGATGATGGTTATTTTATTGCACAATTTACTTTTAATTGATGTTAAACATATTTATAAAACAAATTTTATTTATCAGAAATCGGCCAGTTATTCAGCTTCAAATCAAACTTTCAATGCCAACGTTTTGATTTACAATTCGTGTTAGTAAATTTCGCATTAAACAGATGTATGAAGTTTTAAAAGTATATATAATGAACTATTACATTAGAGGTTTAAAATGAATAGTTTTAGGAATACAAACTTGCATGCAGATGTCAGCTTAAATACGATAGTTCTAAAGTAATATTATAAAGTTACATTCCATTCATTAATGTTCAAAATTATTATGTTGGGTAAAATAAATGGAATATTTCGATTTACAGGTGTTGTTAGTTTTCAATATGGTTTCTTGTGTATATAAGTTGAACTGATGTTTTATTTTGAATAAATGATTTTCTTTACTTTAACCGATTTTTTTGTTTTGCTAAATATACTTACTGTGTATATATCTTGAATAATCTTAAGAATACTATATAAAAAGCTTGGGACTATATAAGAATCTTTGTTTTCATGACTTAATATTAATAACAGTTATCCTATCTATTACATTCCCTGAATGTATTTTATTAACTGTCACTATAATTTCTTAGTGCTCACTTAAGGTGCCACGGGGTGTCTAGTTATAATAAATATTCAAATATAATCTTTTAATATTAGAAAAAAAGAGGATAATAGTATTATTAATAATTATATTTCTACAATTAATTATTAAAAATATTCGTAAAAAATATGTTATAATATAAATAATGATACAGTGTTTTAATGACATTTTAACTTCTGTATTGTTTACAACTTTGTATATGAAGTTGTTAAATAATTTTAAGAACTTTAAACAAACTCGAAAACAGAATTGAGTATAACTTTTTTTTAATCAATGCTTCAGTGCAAATTTTAAAACCGTTATTTTACAATCATTTTTTATTAAACTAATTTTAATAATCTATCTCAAACCTATTTTTTCAAATTCAGTTTAAATTAAATTGATTATATCTTGCAATAATATTATTAATAATTTAATAATTATTGCTTAATAATACATAATATATTCATTAAACTCATTACTGCTTTTAATTTAATTATTGATGAGGCAGTAATCACTTTTAAACATTATTTAAATAATATTTAATTTCAGAACTTTTCTATCTATTTCAGCAATTACTATCATATACCCTTTGCAGTTACTAAAATCGACAATGGATTTAAAAGAATTTAAAGAATTTTAAATTGTATATATAGAACTGTTTCTAATTTTAACAAATTCGCATAAAATGGTTCATTGGTTTCCACCTTTACCAATTCAAGTTTGCGTTTTTCGTATGATGCTAGTTGCAGCTAACGTTAGTGATATTTAAGAAAATAATGTTTTTTCAAACATTCTACAGATATATTCATGAATACTTTATTTGAAGATAATACTATTTTTGCAAGTTTAATTCAATTGGATGAGGAATGTAGAGTGAATTAGTTACTGTTGTTCTACCCAACGTTTTCTTCTATATTCATTCATCATTTACAATCTTCAGATAGCTATAACGAGTTTTGCAATAGGTTTCAAGCAGTAAAAAGTATGTATGGTTTCAACTTGTTTCAACAGGCCCACTGCCTCATCTCCTGCATTTCCATGTGTCCAGGAATCTATGAAAGAGTTAAACTTATATTTTACGAGCTTTATTATTAGTTTTTCAACCAACAATATACTACTTGAAACCTGGATCCTTCGAAATCAGTTGACCATTTGAGATCACCATTAAACTTTTTGCAAAATATTCTATGGAAATCAATGTATCTGACAACTAATATGTTTTTTAATATGCACTGATATGACAGTGAATTTTTTTATACTACTATGAAACAAAAAGACAACACTATACTATCTCTTGGTATTGAAAAATAATTAACAAAAAAAATCGCTTTTAGCAATGTTTCATTATTTATTTAAAAACTCTGGAGCGGTCTATACTCAACGTTACTATAAGTAAATATAATATCAAACCCAATTAACCACCAACTGTTGTTTTTTGTTGTTTACATTTAAATCTATATGATCATTTAGTTATATTTACCTGCAATCGTTTTATTAGATATAAGAGTTGTGAAGTCAGAGATCAATCTATAATTCTAAACAAATTATTAAACTGAGGGTCTGAAAATCATCGGTCTCTTCCTGTCCGCAGCAACAGCTGTCATACTGTTTATACCGTATACTACAATTTAACAGAAATCTTTGTCCACTCCGAAATGATTGGCTCGAATACAGAAATAATGTGCTTTAGTATTTCTAACTCTTCAAGACATATAGTTTGCTTTATTCGTATGATATCAAACACAGTTTCCATTCATAATAATTAAGTAAACAAATTGGAATAGATATATTATATATATTTTCAAATCTTCCCTTTGAAGATAGTACTCTTTACATATTTATGTACAGTTTGAAGACATATTAAAATAAATTGAACACGGCTTTTCTGATTTCCTTTAACTGCTTTATTTCTGATTTATTTCTCTCAAAATAGCACTGAATCTAACCAACATATCAAGTTATTATTTTTTTGATATTTCACCTCCTACAAATGTCTTTTCATTTTTGTATAATGAAGAGAAAATTAATCAATTTTGTTATAAATGCCTAAGTTGGAGAAGTTCATTAGTCTTTAATCCTGTATGTACCACAAAAAGTTATTGACCCAGTCATCCATATATATCCTTGGTTTTGCTTATCATAGAACTGATGCATACGGTATCATTCGTATTACCGCGGTAGAACATGGAAGAAAAAATGTCAGTGTCATTGAATCACGGAAGAATCAGCTTAAAATTAGTATCTGTTTTGTAATATAAAACGAAAGAATATTCCTCTTACTTCAACTTAACACAAAGATAATAATTAATATTCATAAATACAAGAAAATTTACTTCTAATATTAAGTTTTGTTGAATAGTGCAACATATATATATTGATTAGACAATTCGTTGGACAAATAGATGATACCATAGAAAGCATAAAAAATTGTAAGTTTGATTGGAGTTGATTTTTTTACATGAAAGAATTTTATTCCTCATATGTATGATATTAATTCATTCAATAATTTCAATTTTTTTCATTAAACATCTATACAATAAGATATAATAATACCTTATTTCAGTCGATTTAATTAAAAAAAATCTGGAGTGGCCTACACTCAACTTTACTATAAGTAACTTCATATCAAAATTCTTGAGTCTACGAGGTGTGTAAATAAAGTAGTGAGACTGATTTTTTTTAAATTTTTTATTCAAATATAATTACAATGTGATATTGTCACCTTCAAAATAGTTCCCTTCGGAAGCCACACAGCGCTGGAGACGGTCCTTCCAATCATTGTAGCATTGCTGGAACTCGGATTCTGGAATGGTCTTCAGCTGGTCGGTTACAGCAGTTTGTATGTTTTGTAGTGTCCCGAAATGAGTTCCCTTGAGGTGATTTTTCAAGAAAACGGGGATCATTTTCAATTAAACCCAAAAAGTCAAGACTCCTTCCCTTTCTGAGATCCTTTTGGTCTTGGGAAAGGTTTTTCGGAACCATTTTGGCACAAATTTTTCTCATCTCCAATTCATTGGTCAAAATGAGATGAACGGAGGTGTGATTCAAATTCAACTGTTCCCCGATCATTCTGACTGTCAAGCGTCGATCTGAACACACAAGGTTCCGTACTCTGTTGACATTTTCATCGGTGTTTGCACTTGAAGGCCTTCCGCTTCGTGGTTCATCTTCAATCGACTCTCTTCCTTCTGAAAATTCCTTAAACCACCGAAAAACCTGTGCCCTTGATAAAACACGTTCTCCATAGGACTCCTGAAGTTTTTCAAAAGTTTCGGTTGCATTATGTCCAAGTCTGAAGCAAAATTTGATTGCACACCGCTGCTCAACTTTGAGTTCACTCATTTTTAAAACGCTCAAGAAAAAACCATTTCACGAAAACCAACGCTACGGACAAACAAATGACTGTGGCGAGTTCAGATTCATACTGGAGGCGCATCACACGTGCACCTGACGCTACTCAAGGCCACGCGTCTCCAGCGTTGCCAGATCGAAAGCGACGTTGCCAGTCTCACTACTTTATTTATACACCTCGTATAACACATAACGTCTCATTTAAGCATAATGTAAACATCTAAATGGGATATGATTATTAGCCTTTCATTCCTGCGGTAGTACTGATAGTGATTGAAGGATATATCAATATATAACCTTATTTTTGTACATCACACAGCTGATGCAAATAATTTCATTAGTATAACTACAGCAGTAATAACATTTTTGAAAAACCAAAGTGAACATTTCCTGATACGAAATATTCTCCTACAAGAGAACATGGCTTTTGTTCAAATAGCCGGTGGATTTCTTACATCTTTTACTTGACATCCTTCTACATTCAATATTAAAGTAAAATTTTCAAATTTAAAAAAGGAAAATACCCTTCCTTGCTCTGAAAAACATCATAAACAGCGAAGAAAATGTTGTTTTAAGGTGATTTATAATTAAAGATGTACGATAATTACATTTATTAATCTCTAAACGAAAGATTTCAATTTTGAATTATCTTTTACATTTTTGGTTTTTTATAGAATTATTGTACTGGGAATTTTATGGCTTCTTAGTATTTAATAAGATCATTTTCCTTCCCCTTTGTCAAATAACATATATACGAATTTTTTCTGAGTGAGTGTTATCATTTTCGTGCACAATATTATTCCTCTTACATCTCATATAAGTCAATACACTATTCAAATTGTTCCTTTATAAATATCAATTTTATCTCAGTGGATTCGCTCAAAAAATTTGTAAGTCAATGTAAACAATGTAAAAAAATATAAAAAATTCGACAAGTATAGCAGGTGATCTCTTAGTCTAGGATAAACAAAGGGTTTTTATATCGTTATTGCTCTTTCCCATAATTTTTTTTTTGTATTGCTAATTTTTTGTTCCATTTTTGGTCAAATTTTCATTATTTTTTAATGAGCCGTTTCGTGTCAAAAAAACATTTTCTAAAAACAGAAATCGTGCTGTAACGCCCCTTTAGCGAATGTAATTTCGAAAAAAAATATCTCACCTCATTGTCCACATTATGTTCTATTTATAGGCGTAGTTTCATTTTGATCCGTCAAACAGTATGGCTTGTATCGCTCTCACAAGGTTTGAGATTGATTTAAAAGTCAAAATTTTTACATTTTAGTGAAAAAAAAAATTTCCCGTTGTTTTAAAATTCTGAGTATATTTTTCGTTTGTTCCATTTGTAACCTCAAAGATAATGTCGAAATTTCAAAACTCTAGGGTTATCAGTTTAAGAGAAATAAATTTGTAAAAAAAACAGTTTTTGGCAAAAAAAGTGACTTTCCTATCATGCATAATTCTTCCCAAACAATAGGGATCTTCGTCTTAATGGGGCCCATTTTTGTGTAAAATATCAACTTGATCCATCAAAGATTCTGGACTGTAGCGTGGTAACAAGCAATGCTAACACACTCACCCACCCACCCACACACACACACAGACATCATCGTAAAAACCTCATAAAACGACTTCTGGGACCTCAAAACATGTAATTCCGTCAAAATCTCGAGATCGAAGTTTTTCACGATCACTATACTTTACTTATAGTAAAGTAAATATGTAAGTCAATATGAACAATGTAAATATTGTCAACAAATGGGACAAGTATATCAGGTCCAGAATGAAAATTAGAATTTTAAATCTTTATTACTCTTTCCGGTAATGATTTCATAATTTTTTTTATAGACTGCTAATGTTTTGTCTAATTTTCTAACAAACATTCATTATTTTTTAATGAGACTTTTAGCGTCAATAAACATTTTCTGAGAACAGATTTCAAGATTCTAGAATTAGTAGCTTCGGAAAAAAAATATTGTCTAAAAACACACTTTGGCAAACATACTTTTCCATCATGGATAGTTACTCTCAAACTACGTATATAACACATGTACACAATCAGACCAATTTTAGTGTAAATGATTCATTTGATACATCAAAAGATTGTGGACTACAGGCTGTACACAAAGGTTTGGATACACAATCACTTTTTTTCTCATAAATTACTTATTCTAGAGACTTGAAAATTTGGCATTTCGTTTCAGACTACTGAAGCAAAAACGTTAAAAACCTTGAACATTTTTAAAACAACAGGAAATACATTTGATTTAATAAAAAATAATAATTTTTGCTTATCAGTCAAACTGAAAGCTTCTGAGAATGATAGAAGCCATGTAGGTTAACACATCAAAATGAAATCATACATGAAAACAGATCATTATGTAGTCAATAAGTTGAGGTAACTTTTATAAATTTCATTAGCCAAAGAAGCGTTTTATATATATATAAATGAAAAAGACAATACATACAAGACAAAGAAAACTTACTGGACCAATATTTCGAACTGAAGTTCATCGTCAGGAAGAGAGTAGAAGGGAAGAAGAAAAGGTACACCTGAACGCACGTACCTCAGTTTGAAATATTCATCTACTAAGTTTTCTCGTTTCTTGTATGTGTGTTTCCTCTGTTTTTGTAGGCCTATGAAAAAGGTTTTAAATAATAACCGAAACGTTGGCAATGCGAATTTAATTTGAACCTGAAGAACTGACCGAGTCCCGATAAACTATAGTTTTTTTTTTATTCCACGGTCGATACTTATATATATATATATATATATATATATATATATAGAGAGAGAGAGAGAGAGAGAGAGAGAGAGTCGTTATCAGCCTTTGGAGCGATTCACTTCTTTTCCTGAAGACGAGGACATCGAAATATAGTAGTGAGTTCAGTGATTTCTTTTCTATGTGCTCTTTTTAAATTCTAATATATATATATATATATATATATATATATATATATATATATATATATAGTTCAATATAGACAAAGAAACATAGAGAAATCAAAAGAACACACTTACAGTCTCTAATTCTCGGTTTGAACCGTCTTCAGGAGATATAAGAGAGGGAAACCAAGCGCACTGATTCAGAGACGGTTAGAGACCAACAGTGTTGCCGCATGCGCGCCCGGTCACAGAAAATAAGGTACACAGGAATTAATTTATAATTACATTAAATTAATGAAATATGAAAACAATAAAGAAATAAAAGAAAAAATTGAGGGACGAACAGATTATATATATATATATATATATATATATAGTCAAATTGGAATGCACAATGGAAAAAATAACTCACTACAGTTGAATTTTTGAGCGATTTTTGTCCTCTCTTCTCCTTCACCTCGCTGATTCTTTCCTTTCCTCTCTCGCTCACTCTTCTATGTCTTGACAAATTCTCCTACCGATATGCAAGTAGAATAGTATTTGTTCTAAGTCGATTTTAAATTTTTAATAGCTAGTTTCTATTGCTACCTTTTTGGCATTGAAATATATATAGATTCGGAAAGACTGAATCTTCCTTTTGTCCGCTAGCAAAATTTGCATTTTTATTGAAAAAAAACTGAACTAAATTACTTTAAAAAAACAAAGCACTGATTTTATTTTAAATAACAGATTTTTAATCAATTTCTAATAGTAAAAGACTGAGTTGGTAATTAAAGAGGTACATGTATTTCATTAGTCAAAACCTCGATTTGCATTACCTCAGATAGAAAAAATTTACAGGTTACTAAATTGTTTGGCAGGTCAAAAATTAGAAGAAATATCATGAATAATTGATTTACAATCAGAAAAACATAAAACACATAACTAATCTCTTCTACAGAAAAAAAATCCTATAGTCCTGTTATCGTTACTTTCAAAAAAAATTTTGACGGAGAATGAGTCCTAATTATGATGATTTCTCAAGTTTATCACAGAAGTTCTAGCCTCATGTAGTTTAGAGGAAGAAAAAGAAAGAAAAAAGTAATATTTTTTATTCTTAGAAAGTAAGGCATGAAGAGATGACTGGGAAGTCAACAGATAACAAACGACGATCTCCATCATACCGGCGGACTATTTAAGACGGGAGTACCGATCGTCTCCACCCTGAATAAAAGACCCTAAAAGTCACTTAGCTTCCATTCGAAACCTTCAGACCGGTAAATCTACAAATTGCACGTTCATGTTGCCAGACTTTTTTACTCTATTGTGAAGGAAAATCTTTAAAAATAAGTTTTTTTTTTCTCTCCTAATGCATTCTTTCCTTTCATTTTTTGTTGGTGTTAGTGAACATGATTGGAGAATTCATATTCTCGCTAAACCATTACTTTATTTTTTCATTCAAACTGTAAATATTCCTTCTTCTTTTTTTTGTTCTTAACTTTTATTAATCAATATTTTGTAGATTTCACTAATCAAGAGTGGCAGGTCATTAAATATGAAAAATTGATTTCTAATTTTTTTCAGTTCAAGTCATCTTTAAAACTACACTGTTAAAATCATAATAATTTCATTTTTTGTGGAAAGTTCATCCTTAATGATTATTTATTTAATAGAGTGATTGGGGATTTATATCATAATTAAATCCATATACTGTAACACATTGTGGTTAAACAAAATTTATTTAAATATTTTTTGGGTCACAATTCTGAGATAAACAAATTACAGTTTAAAAAAAACATTTCAGAAACCAATTTTCTGTGTAATCATAATTTTCATAACAATTTCTCTCTCTGAAACTATTATTCATATGATTCTACACTGTATTAGAAATTGTTCCCAGATGAACTACCAGGTTCATTTAAAATTTAAATAATATGGAAATGATTTTTAAAAAAAAAATAAATTACTATCGTGTTTTCGACCTAATATTTTACCATTAAAATCATCCTCTTCTTCCTGGTTATATATTTATGTTAATTTTATTAACATATTTAACTGAATATATTGAAAATAAGCTTTCTTTTTGTTTACAAAAATCTAATCAGAAAAAGTTACAAAATTAATTTAGTTTACAAAAATATTAGTAATAATTTCTTCATTTTTGTTAACCTAATGCAGTATAGGAATTCCAGAATAAAAAGAAACATAATTTTGTTTTTTATTAAAATAAACAACTGAATTTTTATGTATAGTAGATATACTAATTAACTTTGAAATACAATTTTTATTATTTGAAGTAAATAAATTACAATGAAAGGTTATGTAATTGACTGTAAAACTATCTCAAATGTTTCAATGCATTATGAAGCCTAGAGTGTTTAATAGAAATGAGTACTTGTAATTACTTTCTACTCGTCTCTCTATAAAGTATGCATGGTGTAAAAGAATTGTGTCGAGTTAAAAGTTTAATATCCAATCTTAAAGGAAATACACGTCTGATGGTCCCCTGTACCTTATAAATATGTTTCCTGATTTACTTCTTTCTCTTCCCCTTTCTCAATCTCTCTCCCACTTTCATTCATTTTTTCTCTCAATGTGTGTGTGTGTGTGTGTTAGGTTAGGTTAGGTTGCAGTGGTAGTCCCACAAGGGAGCACACTTAGGCCAAGCATTGGCCCTTTCTAATACCCCACAATGAAGATCGATTCTACAGTCAGAGTCCAAAATTTTGCCTAAATCAACTGTATTTGGAGTAGAAATCTTTAACGAGTACCTGACATCATACAGCCTTAAGACCGACGGTTTAACGTCCTTCTCCAAGGAACGACGCGCTCAGATTTATTCACCTCCCGCATGAATAAATTGAGGGCCAGGTGTGGATTGAACCCCAGTACTATCAGTTCAGAGGTGAGTGCGTTAACCACTGGCCCATGAGTGTGTGTGTGTGTGTGTGTGTGACAACACAGTCAAAAGAATAACTTTCCCATAGATTTATTACAGACGTAGTAGTAGTTTTGAAGAGCCAGAAAAATAGATTTTTGCCTAAATCCTTTTGATTTACTTAAGAATTTTGTACTGCAAATCATTGATTTTGTGGCCTTAGCGAATGTGTCGGATACATGGCAGTTTAAACTTTTCTCAAAAGTATAAATGGATATCTACAAAATAGAACCACATACTATTTTACAGTAAAACATGAATTTGATTCATTAAACGATTTAGCCTGTATCGTAGGTACAACCTTTTGAATAAACATCAACTCTCACGCAGAGAAATTATTGAAGGTTCGTCTAAAATGAACTTCACTATCACCTCAAAACAGGTATATCCGTCAAAATTGCGGGTTGTTACATTTCATAAATATTTCATTCTACTTATAATAAAGGAAGAAAAAATGAACCTATAAAATTTTTATTTGCATTCTTTTTTATATAATACAAACAACTATTTTAAAGTTAGCAAACAACTATCTGATCACCTACAGCAGTACACTTCATAGGTTAGGTTAGGTTGCAGTGGCAGTTCCACAAAGGAACACTTTATAGGCAGAACATTGGCCCTTAGTGATACCCCAGAATGAAGATTGATTCATTGAGAGTCCTATATTTTTCCTTTCTCAAATTTATTAAAAGTAGTGATATTTAACTAGTACCTGACATCGTACAGGCTCGGAGCCGACGGATAAAGGACCTCTTTTTAAATTTAACAAATTTAATATCAGATTATCTGAATTCGTGAAAATAAAAATTACTTCACTGAGGTTTTAAACATTATCCCCTTTCCATTTTATCCCGTTTCATTCATATTAGTCTATTTTAGTAAATTTTAAATTAAATAAATGTTTCTATTGAAAGTTTTAATTAATGATACAACTGTAATATTCCGAAATAAATTATAGAACGGGGAGTAATGATTTACAGTTTGGGAATACATATCTTATTGTGGTGATATTACTGACTTAGTTAATAGAGAATTGTAAATAGATGTGAAATGTAGCGTAAGGAATCAGGTCAGATCGTATCTCTGGGAACAAATATGTGCACCTTGTTCTGTCTGCATTGTAATCGGTAGGGAAGAAATGTAAACTCATACCACCCTAATAGTCCTTTCCCATCAAATATTTGACTTAGACTGTGGCCATCAAACTCATTTTGAGAACACATATTAATAAACTGAATGAAATAAAATAGATTAAGTTTTAATGGAAATATGATAAAATCATTCTCTTTAAAAATTGTTACTAGTTATGTTTAAAAAACAAATAATGTTAAAACTTTAAAATATTCCTACTTATTGTGAAGAATATTTAGAAGCATGTAAGAATAAATGTTACCGAATCAACGAATAATCAACTTAAATATCACACATCTTTTGTAATAGAAAAAAAAAGAACATTCCTCGTAATTCAGAATTACCTTAATATAGTATCAACCATAAACATGCAAATCTACAACTGATATTAATTTCTGTTAAAGAGTGCAGTATACCTATTCGCGGGATTATTTTGTAAGATATATTCATCTTACTAGGGAAGGCTTCAGAAATTATATACTTGATTAGCATTGATTTTTTACATGTAAGGATTTTATTCCTCTTACAACTCATATTACGTCATTAAATAATTAAAAATTTTTTTTTACCTCTAAACATAATTTTATTTCAGTCGATTCAGTTATAAAATATCTAAGTCAATATAAACAATGTAAATACATTTAAACGTATACGACAAGTTTAGCAGGTGATCCATTAGTCTAGGAAGAATATTCAATTTTAAAGCTTTATGGCTCTGTGCCGTAATTATAATTTCACAGATTTTTTTTATGTATTTTGCTAATTTTTGTTCAATTTATTGAGGAAATTGCATTGTTCTTTAATTAGCCTTATAACGTTAAAGAAAGTTTTTCTGAAAATATAAAATTGTTCTAAACACCGTTATTGATAATGTAATTTTAAAAAGATTTTCATTAATAAATTTTCCATGTAATACTCTATTTTTATGTACAATTTCACTTTGAACCGTCAACCAGTATGACTTCTATCATCCTCAGTAGCTTTTAGATTGAATATAATTTAAAATTTTTAAATTAAAAAAAAATTGTCTGTTATTTCAAAATCTGAGGATTTTCACTGTTATTGATTTTGTAGCCTTAAAGATAATCCCGAAATTTCTAGACTCCAGAGCTGGTAGTTAAAGAGAAAAAGGATATTGTCGAAAAGGAGATTTTGTAAACAAGTGACTTTCGCATCATTCATAATTACTGCCAGACATGAGGGTTCATCGATTTTTTTCATAATCACTATACTTTAAATATAGTAAATTAAAAAAACTATACTTTACTACATTTGTAAAATGATACGCTAAATAATAATATTTTAAATATATAAAATAACAAAATTTTACATTAAAATGATTAGCCATTTTAATAAAAGCTTAAGTATAAAAAAGAAATCATTAATATTATGCTGAATGTTAATAAATTATGAACAATCAGTTATATTAATTCATTAATTTTAATGTAGCAAACACATTTTGCCTTTTATAATGAATAAACAAGTAGATTGTTTTTATAGAACAATATATGAACATCTGAAATACTAAATATAATAATTCTTCTCTCAGAAATAACCAGGTTAGTAGGAAAATTAACTGGCTGTTTCAGAATATCAGAGCACATTTCCACACTAATGACTTTTGTATCTTATAAATGTTATCAAAAGCATTCAAAAGATGTTTTGTATATTAATGATATGTCCATTTCACTCGGATCATAACCAGCAAAAAAAGACTATGAATGTATACACAGGACCTAATAGATTTTAAAAGAGCCATACTTATATTACTGATATTATCAACTAAACAATGGTTTGTAATTACCTCTATGTTTAACTAACATGTTACTACTCACTATAATTATGTTTTTTTTTTTATAGTAAATAACATATAGCAATCATGAATGGTGAAAATACTTCTATTGAAGTTACATACATAGTACATATATAAAAAGATTTCACATAAACACGTGAAATAACAATCAATGATCAAACCACAATAAGAAATGGGAAAACAAGACTAAGATCTTTCAACCGTAACAAGTCAGTTGGGTTTTTGACTCGGGCGAAGACCGCTTGTTACAGTTGAGAGATCTTAGTCTTGTTTTCCCATTTCTTATTGTGGTTTGATCATATATATATATATATATATATATATATATATATATGACTGAATTCAGATTGGGATGATTAAATTGAACTTTGAAAAAACGGCAATTAAGACTTAATGTTCAATTTATGAAAAAACAGATATAATATAAATTTCTTACCAAGGTTATTGAATATTGTTTTTATATCCTAATATATTTTGAATTAAACCATATTGGTTAACCATTCAAGAAGTAAACTAGAGGTTTAATTGAAAATGTTGTTCCATTGAAACTAGATAACTTAAGGCTGCATCACTGTGTATAAATACTGTCATTAATAGTTTAACAGATTTTTGGCACATACTGTGCACTAGGTTAGGTTAGGTTGCAGGGGCAGTCCCACAAGGCCAAGCATTGGCCTAAGTAACACACTTAGGCCGAGCATTGGCCCTTTGTGATAGATACCACACAATGAAGATTGATTCTACAGTGGGAGTCCTAAATTTTGCCTAACTCAAGTGTATTTAGAGTAGGGATCTTTAACGAGTACCTGACATCGTACAGGCTCAGGACCGACAGTTTAACGTCCTTCTCCGAGGGACGACATGCTCAGATTTATTCACCTTCCACATGAATAAATCGAGGACTAGGTGGGGATCGAACCCTGGTCCTATCAGTTCAGAGGCGAGCACATAACCACTGAGCTAGCCTGACCGCCTTACTGCGCACTAATCAGCAGATAAAGGTTTAAAAGTGACTATAAAAACTTTATCCATGACCTTATGACAATGTGTTGCACTTGCTCGAGAGTTAATACTTGGAAGTTGAAATTCATTTATCCTTTGATATTAACAATAAAACAGGGACAAATTGAAGAAAATTTAACATTTTTTGAAGGAAAATATGATTTTCTTACAAGGAACCTTTTTGTTTTATGCAAAAAAAGTTGATAAACCGATTAGCAAGATATGCTGTAATTGTATGTTGTACAATGGATATAAAGATATTGTTAAGTACTAATGGGTACATGTAAGTCAAGGGGTATAATTAGTCTTCCCACTTCAAATAAAACTCTCAATTATGAGATTTTGGCATTATTTAAAACCATATTTATAGGCGCAGTAAATACGGAATATAAAAGCATATATTTCACCAACAAATTTAATCTAAAATTAGTAATTTCTAAACAAAATTGCATCAAAATTTAATTAATAATAATAATAATAATAATAATAATAATAATAATAATAATAATGATAAATCTAAACATGATTCATATTATAATGGATCATCTGCTGTAGATGTCGAATTCGTTTACATCAACTTTCATTTTTTTTTAAGTGAAACAATGAAAAATGAATTGCTATTCAAAGGGTTATAAAAAAATACATGAATATTGTTATTACCACTGAGGTTAGTATGATTAATATTATACATAGAAAAAACCGTCATACCTCGTAAGTTGATATCGGAGACGTTGGAGCGCTTTCGGATCTTAACTATAAAACCCCTTGACAATAGTCCCATAGATTAGTTGCAAACGAAGATGGACAAGATCCGAAAGCGCTCCAACGTCTCCGATATCAACTTACGAGGTATGACGGTTTTTTTTTATTTATAATATTAATTATAAAAAAAAATTGAAATATTTTAATGAATTTATATGGTATATAGGAAGGTTAAAATGGTTAAATTTAAAAAATTAACCTCAATTAAAAATGTTTCTTGATGCTTTCATGTGTATGGTGCATCGTTGCCTATCAATGCCTTACAATGAAACTGCAGGTTGAACTCATGGAAAGTCTTAATGTTAGATATATACTCGTAGTTCTTGAAGTGTTTAAGAGTATTGTCTTTCATAATATGGATATATGGGAAAGGAACTGTTTTGTTTTTTATTACAAAATGGTTACTGTTTTGACATTTTTTTAAAAATTTTTTTTACTATCAATTTTCAAATCGTTAAATATTGGAAGAGTTGTCTTACACCAAAAATGACAACTTTTCAAGCTTTATCCGTAATAACATGATAAGTATTTGATAAATAAGCATCTTTGTAAGCCACAACATTCATATCAAAATAGTAGATCATGGAGTCTGTTTCAAAAGCTTTTGGTAACCAAATAGAACATATTACTTATTAAAGAATTACTTTAGACTGTTCATGGTTATTGAAGAGGCATTTGATTATATGCCTCAGAATTATTAAATGAGAACTAATATATAAATGTACTACATCAAAAAATGTATAGTGAGTTCAACAATAATATGCAAGAATAATTAATGTAAATGCAAGGTCTGCCACACTTGGAACTCTGAATATTAAAGACTTTTCTCAGGTATGCTACCCGTCGCCGGGATTGCGTTTATGAGCTCAAGGATTTTCGTGAATCATACGTAACCCATTAAAAGTGAGAGACTCTTCTCTGAGGTCATTTATGTAGTTCTTTAATGAACTTGAAATCTAAAGTTGATTTTATAAAGGATAGAGTGAAGCTCAATAAGAAGATTATGGGACGGGTGTACAGGAGTCCGATAGACCGGTCCTTCTAAATAGATTATATTAAGTTTGTTATTGCTAGTCAAATGGGTATAGTGATATTAAAATTAATAAGATCATTAAAATGATTGACTATTTAATATTACGTGTTCACCGTAACCACACTAAAATAAATACAAACCTCAAAAAGTTATGTGGATGTTTATTATTAAATTTATTCTCGATTTGTATTAAAGAATTCTATATCAAAATTTTGACTGGTTTACATGCATTGAGGTCTATAAGTCATTTATTGACGTTTCTTTGATGGTATCTGTGTGCGAGTGTGTGGTTGGATGAATATTGTGGTCACGCTACAGACTACACTGTTAAATAGATCAATGCCATGTTTTACCAAAGGCTGGGCCATATATGTAAATATGCTTTATTGTTCTTTTTTTGATTTCAGAAAATGTTTTTAACACTAAACAATAATAAACAAATATATATATATTATATATATATATATATACACTTTAACACATAGAAAAGAACACAGAAAGACACTACAGAACTCACTTCGATATTTCGACATCCGTCGTCATCGGGAAGAAGTGCGAAGTACTCGCGTTGAGAAGCAAACTACTACTCAACATATATATATATATATAAATATATTGAACTTAATATCCTACGTTCCTGCATGCAGTTTTAATATTCTTGAGAAGCTCGTGGTCTGGTTGTTCAGGTTCGGCTTCTTTTCTCTTATGCACAGCGCTTCCAGAATGTGTAGCCTTCTCAGGTCATTTTCATGGTAAAGTAATGTGATATTTTTAATATACAAAAGACTCACATATTTCGACACACACAAAAGACTCACAACGATATTTCGACAGTCGTCATCATCGGGCAGAAGAGTCCCTTTGAGTAGCTGAAGCTAACTCATATATATATATATATATATATATATATATATATATATATAGTTCACACAGGAAAGAGAAAAACAAATAAAGACACACACAAAAGACTCACAACGATATTTCGACAGTCGTCATCATCGGGCAGAAGTAGTCCCTTTGAGTAGCTGAAGCTAACTCATATATATATGTATATATATATATATATATATATATATAAAAAGATTTCACATACACACGTGAAACAACAATCAATGATCAAACCACAATAAGAAATGGGAAAACAAGACTAAGATCTTTCAACCGTAACAAGCGGTCTTCGTCAGAGTCCAAAACCCAACTGAACACTAGATGCAGAAAACATCTGGTGAGGAGTTGAGAAGAGTGGGAGGGAAGAGTGGTATTTTAAAAGGGTGAAAGCACAGGAAAGGACTAATGTCCAGAAAGGGATGTTTGGGGAAACAAAGGAGTACAGTAAGAAAAAGTAAAAAACTATCCGCTAGCTGTCAACCCTCTTTGAAGAGGCTATTGCCCTCGTGACGAAAGTATCAAGTTTGAAAAGACCGTTACTAATGTTTATAATATTAGATCTATTAAATTTAATTAGAGACGATTCAATAATATTTCTTAACAACATTGATTTTTCATAGGTAATAAATTTAGCTCCTGTCCAATCAATATGATGATTTTCATTTTTTATATGCAAGAATAAGGCACTACTTTTTTCTTGTCTACTTACGTTATATTAGTGTTGTTTTACACGTATTTTTAATGATTTACCAGTTTGATATAAATGACAACATAAAATTTATATTGGTCAAACTGGTAAATCATTAAAAATACGTGTAAAACAACACTAATATAACGTAAGTAGACAAGAAAAAAGTAGTGCCTTATTCTTGCATATAAAAAATGAAAATCATCATATTGATTGGACAGGAGCTAAATTTATTACCTATGAAAAATCAATGTTGTTAAGAAATATTATTGAATCGTCTCTAATTAAATTTAATAGATCTAATATTATAAACATTAGTAACGGTCTTTTCAAACTTGATACTTTCGTCACGAGGGCAATAGCCTCTTCAAAGAGGGTTGACAGCTAGCGGATAGTTTTTTACTTTTTCTTACTGTACTCCTTTGTTTCCCCAAACATCCCTTTCTGGACATTAGTCCTTTCCTGTGCTTTCACCCTTTTAAAATACCACTCTTCCCTCCCACTCTTCTCAACTCCTCACCAGATGTTTTCTGCATCTAGTGTTCAGTTGGGTTTTTGACTCTGACGAAGACCGTTTGTTACGGTTGAAAGATCTTAGCCTTGTTTTCCCATTTCTCATTGTGGTTTGATCATTGAGATATATATATATATATATATATATATATATATATATATATGTTATCTTTTTGGTCGAGTGGAAGGTTTTTTTAAAAAACAATATTTATTAATTACCAATAGATAACAACTATTAAAATTTACTGAGTACAATTATAATATTGTTAAACTCAGGGAAGTCTGAGAGGAATACCACGTTTAAATAGAGAGAGTCACAATTACAATAATGTCTGGATTAAAAAATAAATGGAGCTTTGGCCAAAGCAGACTTAGATAAGCTACTTGAAGTATCAGGTCCTAACCATGGACAAACAGATCAAACTGATGGACTGGAAAACCGGCTGGCTTCAGAGGTGGTGACTATCGTGGTGGTCCAAAGGTCCAAGGGCAGACTGACGAGTGACAGAGTCTCCGGTGGCTTCTGAAGATGATCTTCGAAGAGGGTGGGGCCGGACGCCTATTTATGGGGTTTATTGGGCGACTCAGCATTGCTGACTATTGGGGTCCCATGGGAAAGTGGGCATGGTGACAGAGATGAGCCCTTGTTTTAACCACTTGAACTGCCAAGTTAACATATATATATATAAATGATCAAACCACAATAAAAAAATGGGAAAAAATGCTAAGACGGGTTTTTGACTCTGACGAAGAGTGTTCGTTACGTTTTAAAGACCTTAGTTTTTTTTCATTTCTTAATGTGGTTTGATCATTGATTGTTATTTCACGTGTTTATTGTGAAATCTTTATATATATATATATATATATACACGAGTTCGAGATTAACAAAGAACAACACACAAAGTAGGGAAACACACTTACAGACTCAAATTTTCGGGTAATCCGTCTTCAGGAGAAAAGAGAATGGGAGACCAAGCACGTTGTAGGCGCAACGGCAAGTAACCAACCCGGCATGGTTGGTTACTTGCCGTTGCGCCTACAACGTGCTTGGTCTCCCATTCTCTTTTCTCCTGAAGACGGATTACCCGAAAATTTGAGTCTGTAAGTGTGTTTCCCTACTTTGTGTGTTGTTCGTTGTTAATCTGGAACTCGTATTGTGTCCAGTTTGGATCGTATTTTGTTTTATCAGTGTATATATATATATATAATAGATTCAATAATATATTGACCGTTTGATAGAATAGGTGTGTTTTCTAATCGGGGTTCGGTTAATTTTTCAGGATAAAAAATCGAACTCTTGTTGCCAACGTTTCGGTTTTATTCAAAACCTTTTTCATAGGCCTACAAACAAAGGATAATAAGAAATCACATATCAACATCAAACATATACACAATATGAAAATGGATTGTTACAACTTATGAATATTACAAGCAGAAATATTTCAGAGATACATAAAACAATATTGCTTACAGAAGTAAGAATTTTTTAACTAAGAAAATGAAATTTACATTATTTAAAGAAACAACATAGTTAACCGAACAAAACCCTCGACTAGACTAATAAGATAACATTACAAATAACCTCAACACTGTTCACTCAAGGGAACTGAATAAATCAAATTTCACTAAAACTCAGCACAACACTCCCGAATGAATGTTACTTAAATTAGTAATATCACTTTTATGATTAATCGAACTTAGATCCTTTTTAATATATAACATCAAAGAAAAAGATGAGCAAAGATGAAGACACTTGAGATGTTGTTAATGCTCTAGGCTAAGTATGAACGAGAATAAACCCATACTGAGTTCATGAAAAGTGTAAAATTAAATGCAATATTTTTGGATCCTCTCACATTGAGAATAAGTTTTGAAAAGTTAATGAACATAATACCTGGTTAGCTAAGATAGATAGGGTTTTAGTAAGGAGGGTTGAGATACAAGTTGTCGCCCAACTGCGTCCCTCTCCTTATACCGGATGGTCGCTTGCTTGGCACCTTTATGGTGCTGAAAATATTTTTTTTATTCACACCGCTACCTTATACTCCTCCTTGTTTGCTTCCCCTATTGGCTTCCACAGCCAAGGTTTCTTAGCTTAAGAAAAAAAGGTCTATTGTCTTGACAATGGGCACATGTAAGTGCGGGGAGATGATTTCTTTTCATTATAGAGCAAGTGTGTTTATTGTTATAACTTGTTTATAACAAATATGTTTATTTATATATAAGCAATTCAGCATATATATAAATACTCAAAGACTCAACAAATCACCTACTGTGGCTAGGAAATAGAAAAACAGTTTGTTCTCAGAAAGCAGATAGCAGAAGATCAGTAAGAAGTACGTAACGAGAAATAATCTTATACTCGACTTTGGTAAGCCAGTACGTCATGTATCTCTTTTCCGCATATTTACATCTGATGATGTACTGTTCTATAAAATATCTATAGTGCTATGAGCTCTTTCTGTTATGAGTTTTGTAACAAACTGGTTTGATGACTGCTTGCACATTTTGAATTATGTTGAGCAAATTTCAAATCAAAAAGACTACAAACAACAATAACTAATATTTTAAAGGAATAACAAGGTTTATGTTATTACTACTCAGATCATTATTTCGACCAACGTAATTATTAGATTACGTATATATGGTATCGTTATTTAATATGAATTAACAATTATAGTTATATAAAAAATTTTTATTTCATATAGATTTAGTAGTAGTAGTATCATTATTTAGAAGAATAGTACAGTCTTTATTAATGTATTTACCTTTTTGTTGTTCTCGGAATGTTGAAAGTCGTTGATTCTTAGAAAAGTAAATTTATGTTATTGTTTCTGTGAACTTCTTCCTGAAACTGATATTCAGTGGCTTGATATTTAAAAATTTAACATATACAACATTAAATGCGTCAATTTTTTTAATAAAAAAAGTATTTTATCATTCTATGTGTTCAATAGAAATGATATTTGAAATATCCACATGCGTGAATAATCATTTTTCAAGTATCTTTCTATAGGATTTATAATTTTATACCCAAAAAATCAGGTAACATTGAATTTTTATCAAAGGAATTTAAAAAGAGAATAATTAACAGGTGAAGGGTAGTTTGATGTTAAGGGTTTGACGGAGAAAGTCGAACAATGTCGAAAGTTGTCGAAGGGAGAAGGGGTGGTTTCAGTCGCAGCCAGTCAGCCGGCCTTTAGCAATTCGCCCCTTTGACAGTAGTGAAAAGCCATGCCGCACCGCGGGTGACACTCGCACTGTCGTTGTGTTTTCACTTCTGTTCGACTCTCTTGAACATCCCTTGGTTTGTATAAACTTCACATTGCATCTGAAATGTCTGAAAATACTTTTTTTTTTCTTTATGTTGTATTTCCGTCAGTCTTTATCCACCATAATGTCCTTATCTATTCAGAATTGTAACTAAAGAATAGTAATTTATTTCAACTATACACTTAACTGCTTCTCAAAAGTCGGTTTGAATCTTTCATAATGGCTTTATCACATTTATTCCATCTTAGTTTGTAAAGTTTATTAATAGAGTGTATAACTTGGATCAAAGTCTGTAAGCCTTAATGCAAATGCAGAATAGATCCATCATTAATTACCTTTCGAGCTTATGTTGACATAATTTTATTACCTTGGGAATTTAAAAGAAATAAATAATCAGTAACATTTCTGACTGATAGTAAAAGTCACATTATAATTTATTTTTACTAACTTTGTTAAATGACAAAAAATGTCATCAAACTTTGTGAGAAATTTAATGTAAAACTGAAAAAAAAATTTATATGGTGTTTAAAGTTATTGTTCTGATGTGCGAAATTTCCGAAATAGGTAGGTATGTTTGAGGATGGTGTTTGACTTGACAACAAAAATCAAATATCACTGGCAATTCTTAAAATCAACTAACATCACCAAAATCACGAGCAAATCTGGTTCGTAGAGTTTATGTGGGATTAAATGGTATTTCTTCTGGATAAATAATTTGAACTTTTTTTTTTATATTTGATCATACATTTTATTTTTATTATATTTTCAATATTAAATAAAGCGGTACTCTTTTTATATGGCAAGATGTTGTAGAGGACAAGGAATGTGGAATGGTATCCAGTACAGATCTGGACGCAGGCCCTAAAGGGAGAGACACCGCCATTGTCCTGTACTCTATTCTAGCAAGTGACCAACACAGTAACTTTTTCATGTTTCTTCTCTATAGATATCACCTTTAGCATTATTAATAATGCTCTGCTGAGCTCTAAAGCTGAATGGTAGGTAGTCTTGGCTACCTTCATGTATCGTCAAACCTCTGCATCGTCAGTTTAATATATAGAATTTAATAAATAATTCCCCATTACCTGAACAAATATAGTTACACCAATGTTAACGACATTGAATATGACAAGCAAATGATTGCAACATACCTTCTTCAAAAGGGTGGTTTATACTTATCAATGAAGTCGGATGCTACCCAATTGTTTAAATAATTATAATTAGCACCTGCGTTTTGACTTTGTTTATTATTGATCAGATGAACTCATTAGCCTAACATATTTATACGGCTTTCTTCAATTCCAAGTATTACAAACACAATATTATTTAATATTAATGATATCACTTCTCTTCTACAACTTCTCACGAAAAAAATAACTATTAGACCAATAATAGCAACTATTTTTGTTAAAATTTATTTCTTTTTCTTCTTATTATATATGCTATATGACTATTAAATATGGCAGTTTTATAGTATATTTTATTTGTTCCTACAACAAAAATTGACTTACAAAAATTTAACTTATTAATAGGAATCCTGTAACAATTGAAATTAAGGAAAACAATGAACAAGGAAATAACTATTGTCAGAAAAGAAAGTAGATGCATAAATTAATTAAAATTTGTTTATTTAAAGTAAACAAAATTAAGATTCGTGAGATAAATTGAAATTATGAGTCTCAGTCAAGACCCACATGACAAGGCAGCCAGCATTTGAAACATAAGAATGTGTTTTTTTTCTTTTAACAAACAAAAAGAAAAAAAAATATCTTTTTAAACCTTTAAAGTTTTAAAAATATTTTTTTTTTGGCTGGAATAGACTTTAAGTTTTATATTTTATATATAATAAAGGACACTTATTTAATTTTCAAGCTCTATATTTATATTTGAATTATTTTAGGAAATAAAAATAGTATAATTATAGTAAGAAACAGATATATGAAATGGAATATATAGTAAAAGACTAATAACCAGTGTAAATAATCGTTCAATTTTTTATTGCATATCTTTTTTATTTGCATTTAGTTTTTAGGAGCCATTCTTAGATGAAGTTAGTGTACACTTCATTGACACAAACTCACCCAGAAAATATTATTAAATTACATATTTAAGTATTTAAATTCCCTGAAAAGAATTAAATGATAATAAAAATAAAATTAATATTTTTAATGTTGTAATAATATAAAGTACATCATCCTGTAAATCTGTGGAGAAAACATACTTTATGAGCTACTGAGAGATGACTTACATTGATTTTGTAAAATAACTGTAAAAAAATTCGCTATAATTGAAAAATGTTATGTCTATAAAATATATAATAGATAAATCAAATATAATAATATATTTAAAAATGAATAAATCGGAAGATAATAAAAAAATCAAATTACAAAATATGTAAAAAAATAATGATATCATTCTCATACAATACTTCAATAAACGAGTAGTTACAAGAGAAGAAATTCGAGATTCACATAAATTGAAGGAAAAGGATATTGCAGTAAATTGTCCAAGTCTAAATAAACAAATGTATTCTCAGAGTAGTATATATTATGTTGACTGCAACTCTAATAGATTTATAACTAAAAAGAAAAAAAATAAATAGAGAATTTAATAATTTTTAGAACCTTTGAATTAGTGGGTATCCAAAATTGGTGACGACTTTCCAAGACGCAGCTTTTCTTAGATCTTGATGAATTTTAGCATAAATAAATATTTCTAAAAATTTTTAGACATAATTATGTCTGTATATATTTTTTTCAAATAATTTATTAGAAGTGTTAATTTAAAATATATCAATTTCTTGCAAACTCTTTGTCATATTCAAATCATTCTTAGAATGAGTATTATAGTTATAATAAATACCTGAATTTTAGATTACTAGAACGAGCTAGATAATACTGAAATAAATATCATTAATATTTATCTATAGTCAAATGCCGAATTTATATATAAATATTAGGGAAAATAATCAATTTATTGCCTTTCAATTTCCGTTGGTAATTTCAGAAACACTGATTGTGAATCATCAATTAAAATTGTGCATATAATACTTATAATAATGTTTCTACTAATTCTAATGCTAATCAATTATTGATAAAATATATAGTTATGATTCTACAATAGATATAATTCTAGAGAATATAGAACTATTTACATAACTTTGAAGAATTGTAATTCTTAAAATATTGAATTAAAAAACTAAATATTTGCTTTAAAATTTTCAGGTAGCATATAATACATTTTTTACTAGCATATTTAATGACTTGTATTTTTTTTAAATAAACTCTTATATTTCTCTTAAAATTACATCAATGTACAGCTTTTCCCTTTTTATTTAATTCAAGAGTCCATTAGCATAAAACTTATAGTTTCTTTACTTTATTTACTTTACTATTTTTATTCTACGCTTTTAATGTTTTTAATATAACAAAAAATCAATTGAATATATAATTAACTACACAAACTTTGATACACATAACTGATAAACCATCAATTTATTTTAAAGGATATAAGTATCAATGCATATCAATGAATGTTTATATTGTTCTTCATAATGTTGTGTTACTTTTTTCATTTTATAAGTTTTAAAAGTTTTTTGGTAAACCTTTTTATTGAAAATAGAGTGTTAACACTCTTAAATTTGTATTAACTAAATTAAAGTTTGAAGTTTAAAAATGCAAGCAGCCAGAGACACAAGCTAATAAGTTTTATTAAATTATTAAACAACCTTTGTCATTGTTATTATATTAAAAGTGTTTGATGGGTAAATTGAACATTATATAAATATTCCACTGGAATTAGACTACAATAATACAGGCTCTGTGTGATGGAGTTTTCAACTATTAAATCCTTTCTGTGTCAAGATTCCAATTAACTGAAGGTACATTTTCTTTGTTGAGAACAGACCTTCATCACTTGAAAATCTCCAAATCCAGTGCCTGTCAATATCAGTTTTATGTCTGTTAGAAGAATGAAAGAGATGTACTATTATTTGAAATAGACTATTTCACTCATACAGTTTAATGTAATCAATTTTCTTCAGAACTAATTAATTATTATTAAGATATATGCATTATATTATTATTCCAGATATTTTAAAAATAAATGTTCTTAAATCATAATTTATTTTGGAAATAATTAAAAAAATATTCAATAATTAATGGAATTAAATGAAGCAGGTGATAAGTCCTAAAATATCTGATAATGTAAAAAAAAAACATATTTACAAAATATGTAAAAAAAATAATGAATATCATTCTGAAATAATATTTTAATAAATAAGTGGTAATATTAGAAGGAATTAGAAATTCATTGGAAATAAGAAGTCCATTATTACCTGTTCATTTCATTATACTAAGATAATTTTTAATTTTTATAGTATTTCCGTTTGTTGTAATCGGTATTTATTGACAGTTTTTTTGTAGATTAGAGGGTTTAAGATTTTTTAATAATTTCAGTTACTCTATAATTAGCCGTTACATGTTAAAAAAAAATTGTTCCTTTAACAGAACAATTAAAAAAATATATATTCTTTTTACGATGTGATTTTAAAATAACTTATTAGATCATTCTAACATAAAGTGATAATTTAAATAGAATTTTATTTTGATTCTTTAAAACGTTTTGCCTGTATTCCTTCAGAATCAATTATAAGTCAACATTATTACATTTTATTGATTAAAAATGTTTTTCCAGTCGTATTAGATATCTGATGTTTTAAAAATAACTTTTTCATTTAATGCCTGTATCAATTCTAAGATAATCTCAAGAATGAAAGACTCATGATTAAAAGATATCAGTCGTCGTGAGAGTAAAGATTTTGAGTAACCCTGCCCGAAGAATTTCCTTCTTAATTAATTATAGTAAAATGATTATGGGATCAATGACATACTGTTTTTTTTTATTGTTTGGAAGTTAGTATGAAGTCAAAATTAAAATTAAAATAAGAATTTATAATGATTTCAAAGGATGGAGTTAATGAGAGAGTAATTGCTGAGAGTGATTTTTTTTTATCTTTCCATCAAGTGATTTTTATCTTTCCAATCTAGAAAGATAATGGACAAACTGGAAATGGATGAAGACAGATGAAAAAAAACAGTATGAAATTGGCATTTAAGCTTCAGACGCTGAATCACATTGGGGACAAACAAAGAAGTTGTCGTGAATAAAGTGCTAGCAAACTGGGAAGGGTTGACGGGTGAGGAAGAAACTATTTTCTAGGTTGACCATAAACAGATTGGTGAAGAATGAAGTCATTTTAGGCCAAATGCAGATTCTTTGATTTGCAAGTACTAATCATACTTAAACTAGGAGGGATGGTTTTTGATTAAAACGTGACCAGACGGGTAATAAAGGTAAAGCTTTGAAAATAAATACAGAATCTTGAGACTCCTAGGTCATGGATGCGAGGCGCCAAAGTCATCGGCGACTGTAGTGTAACTGGTAGCACTGTAAGTCACCATTGACCTGACTTGGTACCTCCTTCTTGCTATCTTATCCCGACTAATCTAATTGGCTCGTGATTCTCTTTAAATCTGGCACCAGTACTAGTTTAGATTTAGATATAGCACTAATATATCATTTATTTAGTACCCAATTGAAGAAGACCTATGATCGTTAAAAGCTTGCTTTACGAAGTAAGTAACAGGTGATATAATTATGTAATTATGTGCAATGCAATAATAGAAGACACTACTCGGAACTATTTACACCGGATCTCACTGTCTCAGCTTTAATGAATGTTTTAGAGTTGAAATACAAAAAATCTATCCTCGATACAATAGATATCGTATTTTAAAGAAGTCTATATATGGTTCCTAGAAACTAGTCATATTTTTGTATCAATCTGAACAATTAACCTGTATTCTAAAATTTTTTTCTAAAGACATATTTCTATTCATTTCTTAATTAAATTAATTATCAAGATTTCATTTTAATTTTGTTAATTATTACTTGAGCTTAGTCATTTATTTATTGTTTATAGGATTACAATTTATTTTTTATTAAAAGGGAATTATTTCTATTCCATTGTTATTTTTTTCTCAGTTTTTTTTTCTTTTCCAGCTCTTTTGCTGTTATTAAAAAATTGGTAGATGCTGATAAAAAGAAGTTATCTACTGGGTTTGTTGAAAAGCCTCACATATGTGAGACAAATGATTAGTAACTTCAACCTAAAACTTAAAAATTTAATTTCCTTCTAGCACCTCCTTTTTTCCTGTTCATATCTTGGGATCACGTATCAAAGATCACTCCCTTCTCATTTACGCTTTCCATCTATTTTTACTATATTTCATTATAAAGAAGATATTAGCGTCTCCCTTAGAAAAACTCAAAATTAGGGTAGCCTGTTATCTGGAGGTCGATTAATGCTGCCGGATTTAGTGGGGGCTTTTCTGGTATAAAGCGTTGCAGTTTAAGTCTAAAAACAACCAATATAGTACCGTCTACATTGCCTCTCTTTATATTTACTCGAAATTTGTATGAATAGCCGTCAGTAACGGAAAGAATCGGTCAGTACCGTAACCTATCAGTTGTTATCTATGCTGATCGTCGGAGTGTTATCTTCAATGAAACCTTTTAAAGTTTAGATATTCAAACAAGTGACTCCCAAAGAACAATCGTTCTACCTTGAGGGTAACTTTTGTCTGAACTAAAAATGTTAGGGAAATATTTTTTTATTTCAATTCTTTTTTTTTATATTATATTATACATTTGTTAAGTTATCGTTTCCAGACTTTTTATTTATTATATTTCTTTCTTTTCTACTTTATTCCCTGAGGGC
This sequence comes from Hermatobates lingyangjiaoensis, assembly GCA_026182355.1. Lineage (NCBI taxonomy): Eukaryota > Metazoa > Arthropoda > Insecta > Hemiptera > Hermatobatidae > Hermatobates > Hermatobates lingyangjiaoensis. Next base: position 1,355,569 of record JAPFBL010000117.1, on the reverse strand, counting down.
ATTGCCAAAGCATCAGTTTGCTACTGTTTTGTCATCTTTGAGAAGTCCTTGTTTGAGGGCTAGTATGGCTAGTTTCTTCTGGTTCCCCTTCTATAATGATCTTTTCCTGCGTTGAACTCTTCTCCGAATCATCAATCATTGTAAGTGCTTTGTCCTCTTCTGGGTTCTATGCATCTTGGTTCTGTATTTAAGTGAGGTTCGATTATTTTTTCTAATATTTATATACATTCGGTCTCCATTGAGCTTAGCCAAGGCATGATTAGTCATAGAGCTTCCGTTGATCAGCACTATAACATTCTTGTTGCTAAGGACGCAAATTTCTTAAACTGAAGTTTAATTTTGAGGGCTTCTGAAGAGGCACATAAAAGTCTTCAGAAGGGTTTTAAAATAATTCGCGGACTCAATCTCAAGCGTTAGTTATTTTTTAATTATTTTTTAACTGTTTTTCTTAATTACTATTTATTTGAGTTACATGGAATTTTTTATTCATTTTTTTTATTTTTTTTCTCTTTTGTTATCCTTTTTGTTCTTTTCCCTTACTCATTGTATCTAATTTTAATTTATTATTTCCTCTATTTATATTATTGTGTTTTTTTCTTTAGTTACATTATTTTTGGTCCCTCCTTTCTTTGCCTTTGTTGACAGCATATATACTGCAACTATTACAAAGGGTTTCTCCAGTGAGGGTTTTCTTCTCAAGAGAGTCACATCTCCTCTTCTGATGTCGATGATTCGTTGAAGTATCAAATCGAGTTTTTGTAATGTTTTCTAAGAGTTATCATTTTTTGTGTTTGTTATATATGAATGTGTATAGTAAATATGTGAAATAAAAATTAACAGCTAAACCATTCTATGAAAAACAGAAATATGACTAGGATCTGTCAGCAAAAACTAGTGGCCTTCGTCAGAGTCTCAGTTATACTGAAACAAGTGATCTAGAACATCTGCTGAAATATTAACACGAAGGGAGGAAACAGAGTAATTTTAAAGAATGCACAGTGCAAGGAAAGGGAGCAAAGGATTAGAAAAGGCAAGTCAGGGTAAACAAAGGTTTCAGGAAGAAATAGTTAAGATTACAAGTGTTGACAGCCAGATAATAACTTTTAATTATTTCTTCCTGAAGTCCTTCGTTTACCCTGACTCGGCTGGCTCAGCCCTTTATTCCCTTTCCTTGTACTTTACGCTCTTTAAGACATCACTGTTACCTTCCTCCGTGCACAATACCCTATCTGAAATCCTACATCACTTCTTTCAGTATGAGTAGGGCTCTAAAGGAGACCACCTATATTACGCTGGGTTAGGCGTAATCTTCATATTAGGTTGGATAGAGGCATTCACAATATATTCTGAGATATAAACCAACAAAAGTCTCCACACAAATGAAGTTTTATTCAACGCGTTTCGAACACTTTGTGTTCATCATCAGGAAGACACTAAGGATGTGGTACTGACGGGTTGGTCCAATGAAAACAACTGGACAAAAAAAGTTGTTTTCACTGGACCAACCCGTCAGTACCACATCCTTGGTGTCTTCCTCATGATGAACACAAAGTGTTCGAAACGCGTTGAATAAAACTTCATTTGTGTGGAGACTTTTGTTGGTTTATCCATTTTACCTCAGAATGAGTAAATACCACACAATTACGGATTGCACAACTAATGATTCACAATATATTTTCACTATGCATTACACGGTAATCCAGAGATGGAGGTCAATCATACCATACATTGGATACACATTGCTTTATATTGGCCACTTATAGTTTTTTTGCTGGTTTTCTGGCAGAGTGGAATCAATTTTGATATCACCTTACAGACAACAGAAATCACAAAAAAAACGAAAAACAACAAATACAGAAAATAAATTGAATTACATATAAAAAAATATCTTAATAGAAATTTTATGTATAAATTTTTGAGCTCTACCTTCATCAGATTCCCAAAATTGATTTAAATTTTGTTTCTTAGCTTCATTAATTGCAGCTAATCATGCAGGTAAATGGGCGTTCTCATTTTGTTAAGGTCTGTATAGTGTAATTTTTTTCTCTGACATTTTTAATTTTAATCCCATACTACTTGTATACATCAGTATCATATCAAGAATATTATCACCAAACAGAAGTCTTACGTTCCTTACACTACATTTACTCCAACTGCTAAATTTTTTACTCTCAGAAGATGGATAAAATATTCTTCTCTTACTTTCTTCTCAAGTTTTCAGTACTTGTTTTCCAAGTTGCTATCTTGTCTTTTCCATGAAATATTGTATAACAACAAATTAACCATTAAAATTTACAATATCCGACTCTTGAAACATTACCAACGATATTACCTTCTCCTTGAAACTCTATACATTCCTTGTCAGAACTTTGTACCTAGATATTGTGAAGGTCAGAACATAATTTGGATTACAGAAGTAATATAATCTTTTTATGTCTCACTTTTATAAAATGTCACACAACAGATGTGATACTTTATTAATCTCAATGGATATGCCCATTCGATGCTTCGTGGTTACCTACCATGAAGTTACCTGCCATTTTAAATCAATTAAGACTATTCTATTGTTCTAAAAATTTGGACACTTTACTACCAATATATTATTTTTCAAAACTGTCAAGATTCATATCTATATAAATAGTATAAGAAAAGAATTAAAATCCTTCTCAAGGGTTATCTTTAATATTTTCTGTAGATTAGAGTTCTGGAAGTTAACTAATGACTCGTTTCTTTAAGTACTATATCCTGAAAATTCCGTTCTCCGACGTATTTTTGATCTTGTTATCCAGGTTTAATTTGAGTCAACTAGAAAGAGATGATAACAAAGCACTCATATTTCAATGGTCTTGGGCTAAAAAATAACTACGAAAATTTACATTAACAATTGTAAAACACAGATAATATTACTGTACTGATAATATCCTGTACTGATATTATCAGTACAGATAATATCCTGTACTGATAATATTACTGTATGGAACGTCCATTGAGATTCATCCTTTAAAAAGATGTAATAGAAAAAAGAAAATTAATTAAAATATTTAGGTATAATTGACTGTAAAATGGAATCAGAATGGAAAATGATTGCGTTTAACAGATTCATATTCAGCATTGATCTGTAATAGTCGCGCATTAAACGGACCATTATTATAAGTACGATAGAGATTATGTGTTATCAACCCCCCAAAATCGTACTTTACTATAAGATTTATTTAGATTATAATTACACATTGTAATTCAGTATTTTAATTTATGTTTCTACCATATCATATCGGTAAAGTATTTCTTTTAAACTGGTAATTAATTTACAAATAATGTTAAAACACAAACTAATGTGAGCAAGTATTAAATACCTAATACTTCTGAATATCATAATTAGAAAATGTCACAATTTGTTATCTTTAATTTATTAGGAAACTATTGTAGTTTGATAATATTTTCTTTTCTATTTTACTGATTACAAATAAAATACTTCAAGGGAAGCAAACAAGTAATATTTGTTTAAAAAAAAATTTGGAATGGTTTAATGTAACTTTAACTTTATGGCTCTGCAACTTTACTGTTAAGTAAACATAATACCAAAACTCGTTAATAACCAACTGACATTTCGTTTTATTTACTGCAGCTATTAATTCATTTTAATGAAATCTCTAACATTTCTTTTTATGTGATTATAATCGTTTTAAATGTGATATGAAAAATAAATTTATTGTTGAATCTGAAATGTTATTAAAATTATTAAACTGAGGAGAGCCTTAATCTAATTCACTCTGCGGCAATACCTGTCACATTGTACATCCCATTGTTGTATCTAAATTCAATTTAGATTTTAATTTCTGTAATATCCTTAATAAATATACATAAATAAGTATCCCTAGCTTTATTAGCTTTATGTAGAATTTTACAAAAATTTTTATTCTTTGAAAGGAGATTGGCATGCATTTAAGATATCTTTGTGATCAAAGGTTTCTTCTACCTCTTCTAGATAGGGAGTTTGAATTCTTCCCTGTATATCATTATATATCATATTATATCATTATAGAGCTTCCATTCAAAGAAATTTAATAGGTAAATAACTAATAGATGTTTTACATGTACTTAGATTCTATTTTGAAGATATAGTATTCTTTACAAATGAAAGTACAGTGAGAATGAACGCTTTACACAAATCGGACCCGGCTCTTCTTCACAACTTTTAACTGATTACTTCTTGATTTATTTATGAGTTTCTCTCCTATCAATAATGATGAGTATAATGCAAATATGTTCGAGTCTGATACATATATTGTTCTTTTAAATATTTGCAAATTATTTACTAACTTATTCCCAGATATTCTCTTGTTTCCAGGTATACACATGAAGAAAAAATTATTTTTACTGTTTTTATTATTACTATATGACCGTCAGTATATTAGACTGCAATATTTTTACTGAAATCAGAGAGCATTCAATGGAGTTTGCAATAAGTTCAAATTGTATCATTGATACATCATTGTATCTAATGAAAGTATAAACTAAAATTACATTCTATTAGTTTAACTATTTCGTCAATTTTTATATTCCATCTCTTACAGAGAGATCTCAGTTATGTTAAATAGACCAAAAATTTGTCATTTCTGATATAAATATTTAAGTGGGAGATGATTCATAGAACTTTAATCTTTGGGATAGAGAGACAGTGATTGACTACCCATATAAACGCTTGTTTTTTTTAAATCATACCATTAATGCCTATGATATTATTGGTTTTACCTCAGCATCACAAGAATATTTTTGTAAAGAAAAAGTGAAGATCTCTTGATAAGACTCCATGCTCAATAAAATAATCTCCATTACTTTTGTTCTCGTAGGCAATGGATCTTTTATATGGCACTTCCATATAAAAGATTTAATCTGTCAATTAAAGAATCTCTATTTTCGATTTTTGCAGCTTTGCGATAATTGGAATGGAATAAAAATATATATGCCTAGTAGCTTTCAGATTCAAAAATAATCAATATTTCTACATTTTATTGAAAAATATAAACATCCTTGTATTTCAAAAATATGTGCAGTTTTTTTCAGTATTCAATTTGTCTCTTAAATGATAATTCCAAATTTTTAAAATTCTGGAGTTAGTACTTCAGGAGAAGGAAAATGTAAAAAAAAACACATTATTGCCAAAAAGTGACTTTCTAATCATGCAATATTTCCTCCAAACAATAGTGCGCATGTACATTACAAGACTCATTTTGTATTAAAATATGTATTTCATCCATGAAACTTATAAATAAATTATAAGCTACAAGGTGTCCACATCTTTTAATGGTATACCCACGCACCCAAACACACACAGATGGCATCGAAAAAACGTCAAAAAATGACTTTGAACAACTCAAAGAATTTAAATCCGTCAAAATCTCGAGTTTGAATTTTTCCATGGTCACTATACTTTACTTATAGTAAAGTAATAAAAAGTATTCTTTCTAATAAACATATTACATAAAAAACCAATGTTCAAACTACAGTAAGAAATGAGAAAAAAGACTAAGATCTTTCAACCGTAGTCGCGTTCTTTGTCGGAGTCAAATTTCAACATTCAGTTGAGATTTTACACTGACGAAGACCGCTTGTTACGGTTGAATGATCTTAGTTTTTTTTCTCTATCTTTTATTGTGGATAGAACACTGATTGTTTATTGTGGAATCCTGTTATGTTGCATAAAATATTAATTGTTAGTATGAATGTATTTGCTTGATACATAGCCTTATAAATCATTTATTTTAAAGGAAAGAATATATTCGTAAAAAAGTACAGAAAATCAACTAACTTGGTATGAATTTAAAAAAATTGTATTTCCTTGTAAATTGAAATACTTGTTAACTATTTTGCCATATAGGCACTCTGTTATTTTCATAAGCTGTTACCGAGACTATATTATTTCAGCTAATCAGAGCAACTGCCGGTCTCATATTCAGATATTCACAATAATTATGCAGGGGAGAAGTCAAAACCATATGCATCTAACAGATAAGCTGCGTCCGTTAAAGCAATTCCTAATAAGAATTTTAATGATTGTAGATTACCTGGAGAAGTGGATTTGGTTTCTATTTTGTCATATAAATAAACTAAGGAATATCTGTAAACCTGCTGTGGTGTGATTGGCACCGAAATAAAATTTTCCATATTACTATGCTTTATTTTGTAACATAATAAATTGAGTATTAATTGAAGTATTGTTATGTTGAACATTTTGTAAAAGATTTAGAATTGAAAAAACGGACATTTTTATAGTTATTTATGAATTGATTGTCGTTGAGGAAGGAAAATATATGGCAATAATATATCAGCAATATTAAAGGAAGTTTTTTTCGAAATAGTTACAAAGATTGCATTCATGAATTATTACAGCTGATTGTTTACGAAAAGCAATTTCCATTTGAAATTGACCAATAATATAACGATAAATTTAAATATAGTGTTGTTTACAAAGCGTTATTATAGAAAAAGAATCAGTTCAAACAGCGCTATGCTGATTGAATGTTGCCTAGAAATAGTTACTCTTGATAAAAATGGAGCAATCAAATAATGTTATTTGAATTCAGAAATGTTTAGTAAGAGTTTTCATCAAAATAGAGTTTATATCCTGTTATTGGGAATTCCTGTAAAGTGTGGAATGAGTCACTACTGTAACGAGTATCTACAGATGAATCATTACAATTGTCTTTTTATTTGTTTTATTTTGTATTTCCCATATTGTATATTCATGACGTCCTGACATGCTAACTCCAAATTTACACAATATGCAATACAAATATTATGTTCTCCACAATTATCAGTTGATCGGATTAAAACACCAAGAACTATATATTTGTCACATACTGTTATGGTGGTCAAAAAGATAAACATAAAAATTAATTATAGATACTCACCCACAACATTCAACCTGCAATAAGACACAACCTACCCTTAATCACTTTTCTGCAATAAGTAAAAATAACTTACTCAGAAATTGAAGAATCATAGATTTAAACTTGTGTTCCTTGATAGCTAACTTTCCAGGTGATCATCCTATAAGTGGGGAAAATATGGGAGGGTCGTTTGTTTGACTACTTTTTTTTATATCGACGGGTTTAATTTTGAGCTGAGAAAGTGAAGTAAATTTTTTGCATACTTTCTGTCATAGACAGTCTTTTGCGATGACTAACAAATGACATAGCTGTCCGGTGAACAGTGTGAGAGACATGCGAAAAAGCTTAGTGTAATCCTAGAATCAATGGTGTTTTTTGGTTGACTATTAAATTAAAAAACCACCAACAAATCTGCTTTAGTGAGGGTTTGTTGTCGCTGCTCTTATTAAAACCCAGTAAAAACAGCAACGCATGCCTAATAATTTAATCCTGCCAGTATCCGGCAGTAAGCAGAGAGACGTGCTCATGGTGCAGCTACCAGTGTATATTTTTCTGTCCCCTTCGTTTATTTCCAGCAGATGAAGAACCAAAACATTTGTTGTATAATTTACGAGGCGTGGTAGTTCTAAAATGAAGGTGTATTACCCCGAGCACTCCTTGTTACTTTGGCCTGAGGAACTGATTTAGCTCCGTCGTTTTCTTTTGAAATGACTCCTCATATGTTTCACGGTATTTACTAGACTTATACCGGTATGTTTCCAGGTATACCTCTTCACTGAGTCATATAAAGGATACATTACAATAGGCTACTGTTAATCCCTGCAGAGGTTCAGAATGGCATTAATTGTCATTTGTTCAGTATGAGACTTGAAGGATTGGTCAGCACCAAGCACACATAGTAGCTGCCAGTGAAGTTTCAATCTTTAACATACTATCTAATATAGTTGCAAAACCTACACTTTCATAAATTTTCAGCCAATATAGTTTGTCTATAATGTGACAAACACACATTACTGTAGTGCATGAAGATTGAAATAATTGTGAAATCCTCTCTGGGGTCAATCCTAGCCATATAGCGCAGCTTGCATAGATGTTACGGTAGTTTATGGACAAAGTTAGAGTAAAGTTAGTGAGCATTTATTTTATGATTATATTTTTGGAATCTGAAAATTATGATATTTCATTCAGTTTTCAATGTACCTTATTCATTATTTTCCGAAAAATCTGAATAAATCTTGTCACATAATCATTTACATATATAGTACAGTCATTACACAATTATATTTTTACTAGCAGATGAGATACCTGCTTTCAAAATATTTGCATCAGTCTGGACGAACTTAATTTCAGATCAACTTTTCCAGAACTAAATCCGCTTGACGCATTCTATCAATTGCTCGGAGAACTGTCATTTTTAAACTGATAGGTTGTGAATCTATATATAAAATTAGCATTGTGAAAAGGAAATAGGATATGTTTAATAGAATAAGAAGTGGATAATTAATAACAATGTTGCAGAAATTAATCAATAAATTAACATAAATTAATTAACTTATTAAAAATTTTTTTCAATGATATTGGAAATGATACAAACCATGAATATATAAAAAAAAACAATATACAATAAAAATAATTAATATACTTACACTTATTAAATTCGTTTGGGCAGATATACAAACCGAAGTTAGCAGACTTGATAAAGGCTTTAGCGGTACAAAACTGTTATTATACACATGTATAATATGAAATCTGTTATTATATAGATTAATATAAAGTACCAGAAAAACTTCTTGGTTAAACAGTATTAAAATATGGTGTTCAAAGCGATGGTACGCTACCTGAGCCCAATCGTAACCTATTGTCTCCATGCAACGTAGTAAGTATTACCCTTACAACATGATGGAAGATCATATCAACCTGCTCTACCTGGCTTGGTGACAATCAAACATCTTTTATACACTGACAAAGTGCGTCGTTTGAGAAATATTAATGACTCATGAGGCATAGTGCTTTATAGTGTGTTAAGGAATCCAGTCCTCTTGTGAATTGTAGGGTAAAAAGTTAATGAAATGGTTTCCACATATGAAAACATAATGATATAAACAATGCGTTTCGAACACGTAGTGTTTCTCTTCAGACATTAACTAAAAAATACAATGACACCAGAGAGTTATCTATAGCATACAGTAAATATAGTACAACATAAAAATAAAATAAAATAAGGAAAAACATACGAACCTAAGGATGAGTGTCGGTGGTATAACTAACTGGGAATAGGATGGACACGTGGGTGAGTGTATAGGGTACATCTGTTTCATATTAGAAGGCAGGTACATTTCATTGTTATTTTTTCCCTAAAGGTTAGGCTGAGCCTTTACATTTGCTCTAGGGCTAAGTGTAGGAAATATATTGAAAATATATCGAAGAGAACTATAACGAAATATAAACAACTATTGCAAGATTGCATGACGTTAGAATTATTAGCTCATGTTTAAAGAGCTTAACACCCGTATAAGTCAAAAGTTTAATATACACTTCTTGCGATTTCAGTAGCGCTAATTCTAGATTATGTATTGACAAGGTATCATAAACTATATAAATCAAACCAGTTAATGTATATAAGTCATAAACTTTGAAATAAACTTGAAAAAATAGTTTAGAGAAAAAGGCCAATAAATAATAATTCCCATCTGTAGCCACCTGTCAAATTGGCTACCATTAGAATACTTATATATTCATTGTAATTTAAATAATGGTGATAAATAAATAAATAAAGGAATCAGTTTGTTTCATTTCTTGATTTAATTGATAATATTTACTTCTAGTAAACTTGTGTGTACAGAAGCCGATATTTCGAATTATAAATTAGTATTTAGTTTGATTATTTCTTGTCATACTTATAATTCATCTGACACATTTATAGATGAACTATTATAAGTGTATTATATTCAGTTGAAATTAAAAAAAAAGTTTCTACTATGATGGAAAATTTGATGTAAGTTTTAATTTGCCGTAATATTTAATTTAACAATTTAGTAGTCGTTTAAGAAGCACTGAATTATAATTAGTTTCCTACTGTTGAACATGTTACTACAGTTTATACCATTTTCATGTTTACAAACAGTTTTCTTCAAAGGGATGACTATTTGTGTAGGAACTCCATTTCACTGAAAGTCTGATCTAACCTCAAAATTCCTGCTAACTTCCCTAAGCGGAACCTGGAAAATAACTTTGGTTTCATTAGAAATCAAACCTACGTCATGTTCAACAAACATTTTACCGGAACGCTGCCTCGTATATGCGGCATATAAATGTGCATTTAAGTAATTTAAACAACAAGATATAATCTTTTTATTAATTTATGTATGCACTTTCGTACATGCTATAATATAAACAGTGCTTGTCTATATTAAGTCTCAATGAAGGGTACGCTACATTGTTCAAAAACATCACATGCTGTTTTTTATGTTATATAGTTTTTGATAACAGTTTTGTGTTGAGATATTATACTTTTCATGTCATGTATTGATTTCTTTACCTTATATATTTCTTATAAGAAATCATTAATTTAATTTTGAATGATACTTTAATTAAATTTCGTTTGGTAATATTTCTTATGCAATGGTTTCAGCTAAATGTTTTAGTTAATATTATATATTATTATATGTTACGTAAAATACTAATTTAAATTATAAAATTGTAAAAAATAGCAAAATCTAAACAAAGTGAGACAAAGAAGGTTTAATAAAAAAAACTATTAAACTACATATTTAAAAAAAAAGTATATTTCTGACCAATGAAATTTGCCCTTAACAGAAAATCAGTTAAAAAAATTTACATACTACGTTGACATATATATATATATATATATATACTACCTTTTAGAAATAAGTAATATTCAAGTTGTTGATTATTTTATTAATGTTAATGCAATAGTAACTTAACTGCAATTCATTAATTGTGAAGTCAATTATAATGTGGTATTTATTTCTAATTGCGAATTTCAAAAATGTTGTCATGTTTTATTAAGGTTCAGGATTAATATGTATATATATATATATGTTCTTGATATATATAAAGATTTCACGTATATATATATATTATATATATATATATATATATATATATATATATACACGTGAAATAACAATGAATGATCAAACCACAGAAAGAAATGGGAAAACAAGACTAAGATCTTTCAACCGTAACAAGCGGTCTTCTTAGAGTCAAAAACCCCACTAAAGGGTTTTTGTCAGTTGAGTTTTTGACTCTGACAAAGACCGCTTGTTACGGTTGAAAGATCTTAGTTTTGTTTTCCCATTTCTTATCGTGGTTTGATCACACACACACCACACACACACACACACACACACACACATATATATATATATATATATATATATATATATACACGGAACAGTCACTTCAAAAGTGCGCTTGGTGTCCCTATCTCAACTCTCCTGATGACGGTTCATCCGAAAATTAGAGACAGAAGTCTGTTTGTTCCTTAGTTCTGTGTTTGTGATTCATCGTGAAACGTTTATATATATACTCGTATATATATATATATAATATATATATATATATATAGGGTTACTTGCCGTTGCGCCTACAACGTGCTTGGTCTCCTATTCTCTTTTCTCCTGAAGACGGATTACCCGAAAATTTGAGTCTGTAAGTGTGTTTCCCTACTTTGTGTGTTGCTCTTTGTTAATCTCGAACTCGTATTGTGTCCAGTTTGGATCGTATTTCGTTTTATCAGTGAAATATATATATATATATATATATATATATATATATATATATAGACTGGTATATATATCTAATTTTATGATGTTTTTTCCAATCTGGTACTGAGTTTGAAGTTGTAATTATTGCATTAGATTCTCAGGTGAATTTTTATCCTCAATTGTTGATCCATTTCTATTAGAAACTTACCGCATTTGTCTTTGACCTGCTGCAATGTTTGACTTGGTGACTTGTTCTGTATATTTTAACAATGAGTAGCAGACGTTCGCGTCTTTGATGGGTCTTTTACATTAATTCATAGATGATATGTGGTATGTCAAACTATTATTAAAAATAATAGAATGGGAGAAAATATCATTATTAGTACTGTCCACTAGTGTCATTAGATCTCGAGTTTCTTTTACGTTTTTCACCTTTAGATACCGACAGCAAACTGCATCAGGCACCTAAAAGTACCTTTTATGCAGATATTGCCCGTACATTGCTTGGAACTGACTCATTTCAAGTTATCTTTACGTTTTATATATTAGCGAAACCAAATCTATCCTTTGAAAAATTTATTGTTAATATTTTTATTTCTAAAATAAACAGGTATTTGTAGGTACTTGATACTGTACCTGGTATAGTGTACCTAGTAGGTAATGTTAGTTGTTATACCTGTGTAGCTAGACAAACAGAGCTGAAAAGTCCATAACTTTGATTCTAAGTTGTATTTCCAACCCATTTAAAACGTAACTTTTAACTTAGTCGTATACAAATCTACTATCAATGTTTTGGCTTTATATGACTTATGGTCGCTGAGTTACTAGCGACGAAATGTTTGGACAAACAAAAAGACAGCATATTTTCTAAAGATAGCTTCGGTTTCTGTAATGTATAAAACGTAAAGATAACTTTTAATGAGTTAGTTCTAAACAACAAAATCACTTTAAGACAAATACTTTGATAAAATACTCTTTGAGATAAAATCTTGCTTTTATTTATACAGATAATTCTGTCAACAACTGCTCCTTAAATATATTTTGAGGGTTAAATCATTTACGAGACCAAATAACATAATGCCTCTATTGGATTAGAGTGATGGAGTATTCAAATTATTTGCCAAATATTCCGAACTGGTCCAATACAATAGTTCAAAGTAATATTGGTCTTATTATCATGTCAATCAATGAACATTGAACATTTTTGTATTACATAAGTATAATATTCCAAGTGAGAAATATATTCACTATATCCTATGATTTTAAAATGTATTTTAATTTTTGTAATTTTATGTATATTAATTTTTGTTTAATATTAGAATGTTTAAATCAAATGATACGCACTTTCTTTTGAAAGCGCTGTCTTATATAATGAATGTCTACAGTGCTTCCATCAACCATAATTCAAAAATAAAACAATAATTGAATACCTTTTATTTTTTTCAAGAAACGTTATAGAATTAATTCATTCAAAAAAGATTAATCTATGGCTAGGCAAAGAATATTAAGTGCAGTTTGTCTTCTTAAATGTATTATTAAGGGAAGCTCTACTAAGAATCTCTTGAGATTTTATAAACTGAAACTCCCTTAAGCCAGTTTATTTTATTTTCCCTTGGGGATAATAAATAACATTTCTGAAAAGGCAATGAGTTTTTTTTTTGCTATACTTCTTCGTAGCAGCTATAACAATTACTTTGCCACCAATCCTAGCGTAGATGGCCAACTTGTCACTTCAATGCTTTCTTGACGCAATGTAATTATCATTCAGCTATATTATTCAAATCCTACAGTGAGAACCTTTTTTATTTATCATTCCTTGTTCTTTGAGTTACTGATGCATCCATTATGGACAGATGATTGCAATAATGTAATCGCCATATTCTTTTAGAAATATCATTGGTGTGTTGACAAAATCAGAAATAACATCTCAAGAATTATATTTAATTTTTTTTTATATTCATATAAAAAAATAATTTTAAATTTTATATAAACATTTAAAATGTCATATTTTTTCAGTTATAAAAAAAATAAAATATTTTTTGTTAACAATTTCCTTTCTTTTTTAATTATTATATATTTTAAGTATTATTATTAGTTAAATTTAAAATATCTTAAATAAAGGTAAACATTTACCTTACCTCATTTCCCCAATAATACACTATTTGTAGGTATAATTTCAGTTTGATTTATCAAACAGTATGCCTTGCATCACTCTTACAAGCTTCCATATTGAATCATAAGTCAAAATATTTACATTTTACTGAAAAAAAAAAAAATACTTCCACATTTTTAAACATCTTAGGATTTTTAGTAATTTATTTTGTAGCCTCAATCATAATGCCAAAATTTCAAGACTCTAGAACTCTAAATTTGGAAGAAAGTTTCAAGACTCTAGAATTATTAGTTTGGAAGAAAAAAAGTTGTCTAAAAAAATATTTTTGCCAAAAAAAAAGCTTCCCCATCATGTTTAATTACTTCCAAACAATATGGTTATCGACACTAAGGTGCCTCTTTTTTGTGAAATATCGATTTGATCCATCAAAGATTTTAAACCGTACCGTCTGTACTAGATTTTGGATACACAAACACAGACAGACATCAACAAAGAAACATCATAAAACGACTTTTGACGACCGCAAAACATGTAATTCCGGAATAATCTCGAGATCAAATTTTTTCACAATCACTATACTTTACTTACAGTAAAGTAAAAAAAAAATATAACTAAATAAGGAAAATATTTGAAATGTGTTTTATTAAAAGTTTTCAAGCTCCAATCAACTACAGAAGTGATACAGTAAATTGAAGTAATTTATTCCAGTGTGCTTAGTTCCTAAGTTTTAAATGAAAATTGTTTCCTGGTTCCCTGTGACTGTTTACCTTTATAAATCTACCTGTAGGAATATATCCTTACATTCAGATTTATTCAAAAGTCCTTGTTATGTTTTATGACGATTGCTGTATTTTATTCTTTCTCATTAATTGTTACTTTTTTAGTTATTCTAACTCTTTTCTACGATATTACCTGTATTATATCATACACATGACATACTACGTTTATGTTTGCATATATTTTTTATGCATAATTGTTTTTATGTTACTCATTATAGTTTGTTTATTCAGTCACCCAAATATCCTACTTTATTAATGCTTTATTAAGCATTTCTTTATTGGAGAATTAAACAAGTTTATAGGCTTAGAGTTACTATCTGGATCTAGATTTGTTCCTAATTTGGAAATAAGGAATAGTGTAGCCTGTTTTCAGGCTGATGTGAAGTAACAAATTTTAATTCATTAAATATGGTGGTTAGCACTTGAGTATAGGGACAATCAGCTATTTAAAAAAATTTTTATTTGCGTCATCCATATCCCGAACTTTGGTAGCCTCAAGATTTATCATTTTGGATTTAATGACCAGAATACTGAGAGGGATAATTAGGGAGAGGGATACTCCCTGATACTGAGAGGGATAATCTACACCCCTCTGGTGTAGATACACAAGAAGAGTACATGCACCATGTACCATTCTCCTTCTACACATCACTAAGAGACTCGGTGAATGCTTCTGTAATCTGAATAGTAACCCAGAGGCACTACAGAGTCTGTCAACTGCATGAAAACTGGAAAGCGATGGATAAGTGCTTCTAGATCTTTTCTAGACTAACAGTCAAGGCTTTGGGATTAAAATAACCGAGTCAACAGCGTTTGCAGTCATTGCTTTTGTGTACGTCAAAACTGATAGATAATAATGTTTCACATAAGCCTGTTTTAGCTATTTAAAAGGGTTTTTCCATTTTCTTAGCTCTCGTGAAACTTAACATTCTTTGTTGGCTATTCAGTTCCTCTCCAGTGATCTTGGGTGAGACCTCTTCATAAACTACATCAGATAATTACTGGGAATAATAATGTTTTCTTTATCATACATCGGTGCAAACCTTATTGGTTCTCCTTTATTTTCGACCTGTATTTAGTATTATGCAGCTTAACCTTTAGTTTAGTCAGCAGTGATATATAAGATATGTTCATCCTAACGGTTATAAAAGTTTCTCTACGATTCTTCTTTCCAAAGAATTATTTAACACTTCATTCTTCTCTAAAGCTGAGACTTATGCATCAATTTTCCTTTTGTTGAAAGCAATAATAAGATATATATATATATATTCGTAAATTTTGGTAGCAGTCCTTCTTTGACACACACATTATTGAAAATGACACCAAATTTAGCTGATACCTGTTTCTTAAAAAGTTTCTCAATTTTTCTAAATAACACTCTCGTTATTTCGTCTACACAATAAAGTACATTTCCTATGGTCGACATGTTTCGATGATTAACATTCATCATCAGGACGTGAATAAGATCTAAGGTGAAATATCTGATTTATTATATACATGGAGAAGGTAGAAGGGGTTGTTTTCCATAACATGATGGTTGTTCTCCATGTATATAATAAACCAGATATTTCACCTTAGATCTTATTCACGTCCTGATGATGAATGTTGATCATTCGAAACATGTCGACCATAGGAGATGTACTTTATTGTGTAGACGAAATAACGAGAGTGTTATTTAGAAAAATTGAGAAACTTGTTAAGAAACAGGTATCAGTTAAATTTGGTGTCATTTTCAATTATATATATATATATATATATATATATATATATATATATATATATAAAAGATAAGTTTTAAGATCCTTTAATAACTTAAATGATCTTATTTCTTTGAGACTTAAGAAATTGTTAACATGAGAATACCAATTGCCTAACATTATGATATCCATGTATATATGAGCACCTGAATATAGCATTTCAGCACATCATTCATGTAAATGATGAAGGAAGTCAAGTTTGTAAAAGAATTAGACATTATTTTCAAAATTTAATGCAATTTAAAATTGTCGATGCCTCTCGTTAGTCAGCTGATGAGTAGATGTAAGGAACTGATGATATTATTTTCGTTTGTTTCGATGGGATTGCTATATTATACTTGTTATTTCATGACTTATTAACCACACATTCATTTTAAATACCTGCTGATAATAAAAAAAAAAAGAAGAGGCCTTTGTTACATACCAGTAAAATAGATGGCATGAAAATATATATAAATATTTCTAGAGCTTCAGGCTTATGTTAATAGTCAGATACGGATTAAGGCGCGGAATATGTGTGCTTGAATGTGTTTCCATAGAAACTATGGTGCTGTCAGAGCGTAGACAGGGCTTCAATAAGCTGGAGAAGGGTTTAGAATGGCGCTAAATAAACAAACATTTTAAACGTAATACAGGCATCCCTGCTATTGCAAAGCATTTTATTCCACGCTTTTACTCTAAAATTATAGAGAAAACCGCAATAATCCCTGGTATATCACAGCAGGCAAGTAAGAGGGATTTACTTTGACTGTCAAAAAGACTTCGTAAACCTTTATATAACACATAACTTCTACAGTTAATAACTAAGACACTTTAAATTGAGAATAAATAAACAGACATCAAGCAGACTGAAAAAGTGTATTAAACAGCAGCTTTAAAAGTTAGATGCAACGTGGATCCCTATGAATTCAGTACTGAAAGTTGTAGGAAAAGCAGGTGAAAGGGAGAAAAAAAGAAATTCGTTTGTGGGTTGGAAGTATGATTACAATAACGACACTATACTGTAAACTGGTCAGTTGAAGTCTAACAGTTTGATTTCCTTTTCCTATATTTATCCATTATTTTTGTTTCTAGATATAGCCAAACATAGTGACGAAATATTTGAAAATCGTAGTTTTATTATAAAATAAAATTGTATGGAAATTAGTGTGTTATGAATATTGAGTTTCATTTATCAGGATTTCACTTGAAAATTATATGAACCTATCTACTGTTTGATAGGTGGGTAACTTATACTTAAATTGACTTTCAACACATCGATAAATTAATTGTGAATTCGATCAATTAATAGAGGTGTCACAATAATAAGGTATATGAAAGAACATGTGGCTTATGGTTATTTTTCCTGTTTACAGTTGGAATAACAAGCAGATGTATTAATATTTGTTCAAAAATTTTCTGTACTTGTCATTTATGAATAAATGTGTGAAGCTTATATTACTGTTGTACGCCACAATGTTGACACATTTGTCTTATACATGAGGTAGCACATTATAAGAAACTTCCCAGAGCATAAGAGAATGCGGAAGAAATTTAATGAAGCGTTTATATTGAAGGTTGAGAAGAGTTAGCAGGTCTTCATTAAAGGATCTTATTCCTTTGAGGCTTAAGAAATTGTTAACATGTGAATACCAATTGCCTAACATTATGATATCCATATATATATGAACACCTGAATAAAGCATTTCAACCTATCAAAACATTAAATATATGCACTATTTTTGCAATGGTTATATACATTATCCTTAATAAAAAGGAATACATGTTTTAGACAATTATTATATGCATAACTGAACAAATTGTTTTAATAAATTTATTTGTTTGATTCCACTGTAGTTAAAAATTAAAAAAAAACTACTATTTCGGCAGAAATTTGAAGTGTTAACTACTAATTCAGACACGTTTTTACGAACTAATTTACAAATAAAAGACAGTAGTTTAATGTTTAATGAAAATTAAAACCCCTTTCTTAATTGTTACACGAATATGATTTTCTTTTTTTATTAGTTAAAGCTCATTAAAATCACAGACTTCATTAATGAAGCGGTTCATTTTTACTTGCTTGAAATAAAAAAAAAAAAATCGTAATTACAATTTTGTTTATTGAAGATCACTAACATTCAAAAAATTAATTTACTCTGCAATGATTTTGAATTTATTAATAAAACATCTAACTAATAATACAAGTATAGATAATATAATTGCTTGGAGTTCCTATTATATTTAAAAAAAAAATATTACCAATAATAATTTTATATTTTCATTTTATATATAGGCGTGTCTAGAATAAAAGCCAAGCTGTCTCGAGTCAGACGTTTTCAGTACGGTGGAGTAGGGCGAAGAGAATTTATTACAAGAGGCTTTTGTGTGAGCAAACAGGAAGAAATAAGTTTGGATCATTTTATATTTGAATTGAAGTGAGAAAAAGGTCTACACTGACAAGGCAAATTTGATTACAACATATTATTTGTTCTTATATCTAGATGTATTTTTCTGACAAACAGGAATATACAATACAGGTATAGGAGAAGGACTTTCAAAGTCTTAGGGTATCAGATATTGTTATATATTTATGCTTCATATTTACATGGTTTCTTTGTTTCCAAAATGTAGATATTAACAAAATCACTTAAACCCGAAAATACTTCGTGGCGAATTTTTATCACTACGATATGAATTAGAGTAATAGTAACTCAAATATAGAGTAGTATTAAATTATATCTCAATCTTGTATAACTCATATATGGATATGTAAATCGTAATTTAGTTTCTTCAAAGCGATGAAGTTATCTATTTAGTAGGGACGTTAATAATATATATGAATTACATACTCAACATTGGAAGGGTGAAATTAATTTATATGGTTTAATTAATTAATGAAACATCAAAAAATTTACACTGACTTATCTGCAATAAAGTACGTATAGGTATGATGTAGTATTACATTGGCATTATAGTTACTGGTAACCCCTTCATAGAATTATTAGCAACCAAAAAATAGTAAGAAATTTATAATCAATACGAAGAACTTCCAAAAAATTCTACAAACTTTGTCGGATTGACAAAGAAATTCATATATTAAGAAATGTTTTGCTGAGTTAATTTATTATTTGTTACTAGGATCAGTTATGTACTATGAAAGAATTTGGTTTTATTTCTGAATTTCACATAGAAACTAAATTGTTGACATGAATTCAAATTTTTAATGTAATATCTTTGTATGACTATATAACATATGTGGATGCAAAAATATATGAGAATTTAACACATTAGATAAATATAAAAATCTAAATGGTAGCAACAATTTCAAAAATGGACTACGATCATTGAACAAAATAGCTGTCTTCCTGATAGGTAGATATGGACTAACAAGAAAAAGTAACTGGTAGTATAGGGTTCAATAGTGTGAAACAAGAGCAATGTTTTGTAAGGTGGAAAAAGCATGTGTAGGGAACAATGCTGAACAAGCAGGGATGCATCCATAAAGGAGTTTAAGAAGAACTAACAAAATATTTCCTTCTTGTTGCTGCTAACCTTTGTAGGATATCTACTAATGTCGTCAATACTGAATATAATTTGAATACATTATTACCAATGTTTCTAATATTTGATCTCTTAAAAGTCTTTGGAAGAGGACATCTATGAAAGGGGAATGTATAATTTACTGCTTCTTCTATTGTGGATTGGATTGTTGTATTTCATTAATTTGTGTTGCAAAAGTGGTGTTGTTCATATATTTGAGACAATGGTATATATGTCAATATATGAAAGCCATAAAGCTTTCAACTCTGATGAAAAACGAGTTAAGTCAATGATAGGGTCATTGTGTCATGAAATTGATTATTTTTTACTCTTATTCGATCATTGACGTTCACTTGTTAATTGCAAAAAAATGGTTATCTATAAAAAACCATGCGATTCACTTTTGATATTCCTGTTATCCCTTCCCATTTATTGATTCTGTAGGTAAAAATGAGTCAGTTTTAAAATATGAAATCTTATATAAATAAAACTTAAGTTATAATGTCTAAATAATTGTTTCAAAGAAAAAATTATTGATAAATCGTTAATCCCTAAATATTTGATATAATTTATAAAAGCCCATTCAACAACGCATTAGGTTAAGTAATATTGAATAACCGTAGTTCCTACTGAAGAATTGTTAACCTATCAGAAGAAAGTAAATTAGCGTTCACTTATTCTGCGCGTCACTAAATCTGCCTATTATCAACCTGGTCCTTGAAAAAAAGCAGTATTTCTTGGTATTTATTATCATCTAAGAAAAATAAATTGTCCTCAATGCATAATAGTAATGTTAAATCATTAATGACAACTTTCTTGGTACCAAAATATAGTACAAAGTTTTTTAATAGTATATTAGTTAGTTTTAGTATCAGATTATGGCAACAGCATTAGTTAATGGGTAAAGTCTAATTCCAATAACAAAAAACTGAATCACGTTTAACTAGTTAATACTCATTGTAACACGTAGAATAATTACAAACCTCAGACGTTAAAAATTTATATATTTTGAAAGGACACGGTATAGTATAATATAATAAAATTAATGGTGTCACTAAACAATTAATTGATTTTTACTACAAACATAAAAGAAGCTATGACTACAGGAATTACTAAAGCTGATAAAACGTGAGTAATTCTTGCTGTCAATAAAACGGAAAGAAATACCGAGAATCAACGGAAAGAAATACTTGCTATCAATACCGAGAAAGAATTGCTGGGATTTTTTAAACATAAAAATGTTTCTGCATTAATGACCATTTTTTTGGATTAAGTAAACTGTTTTTACAGTTAAAAAAATAAAGAATCAAATTAATTATATTTACGAATTATGGACTATTATTCTTTCTAAATTGTGTAGTTTGATATTTATGTATTTGTTGATCAATAATCATAAAATTGATTTCTCCATCCCAAAATTTGGTTCAGTATGGTTCACTTGGTACAGCATTATTATAGTTAATAATAATTTTATGGATAACAGCCATACAAATATGGATAAGTAGTAGTTTGAGTACATTAAACACTTGATTTAAGACATATGCATTAAAAAGATTATGGATTTGTACAGCACAGAAAATTATTATTAATGAAAAAAATATCACAATTTTGACAAATTTTCCATTTTGGACTTATTTTTGATATATACTCATTTTCAATATATTTTTATCTGCTACTTTTAGTTCCTTTCAGATGGAACTAGTTATTTAATAATTCCTCCTTTCTATGAGTATTGTAATCTATTAATTAAATTATGTGTGGGATCGTAAAAACAATTAAAAAATAAATAAATACATTTATCAATGTCGTGGATTACGGAAAAATTTGTCCGGATTACGGCTGAACATCGCTAAACACTCATTTGAAGTGGTTACACGATTGCGCTTATGGTCAAGTGTGAGCAATCGTGACAACCATCTCGCGGAGAGTTTTTTCATGTCCAAATATTCGTGTAAAATATACTAAAAATATAAAAATAAAAAAATATAAAATATAAAAATAAAAAAAATATAAAAATATTCGTATCACCCGTTCAGTTGATGAGCCGACTCTCGCACTTTCATTCTCCGATCATCCAATATCATTTAATGGATTTTATCGACGATTGCTGGTGTGATCACTTCTTTTGGTCCACCTGATCGTTCGACGTCACTCGTGCTGGTACGACCACAACAGAACTCCCTATACCATTTCTTAACCATTGAAATTGATATGTGTGGGATCGTAAAAACAATTAAAAAATGAATAAATATATTTATCAATGTTTATATATATTTGTAACAGTGTTTGTTACCCAACCCAAGAAGTACTCATTTGTCTTTTTAAAGGTATATATGCGTCTATGTGTTTTAACTCCATAATTTAACAGACAATGTGTTCTTTATCACTAACACAGACTTTTCCCAGCAATCTCTTTAACATGTATACCACTGATTATACTATGTCAAAGGTCAAAAATTATTATTATTTTCAGGGTTGTTTATGAAACTAACATTCTTTATACCTCTTTTCTTGCATTCAAGAAATGGTATGTTTCTATTTCTAAGGCTAATTATTTGGGTAATATATGATATGAAAATAGTAATTATTGTAACTTGTTTCGAAAATATTAATGTGCGGATATTTCAAGGTGTGTAGTAAAATCTGCTTGAATACAAGTAGATGCCTGTTTGTTCATGAACATCTATCTATCTATGTTTGTCTGTGTGTATATGAACTTATGTAATACTATGAGCCATACAATATCCGTCACACTATATTTTTATCTTATTCTTACATTATGTCCCTTTAACATTGTTTCATACAAAACGGTTTTAATAATTATCACTACTCACGGATGACTGACCCAACTACATACATGTCTGTAGCATGTTTATCATTGACTATCCCATGTAAAAAGGTGGTGACTATTATAATTTTCAGCAAAACCTTCATCACAACAATATTCTTTATATCAGTTTTCATACATTCTAAACAAGCTTTTATTTTTCTTTCTGTATATTTTAGTAAGCACTGTTTGCTGTTCTCAAAAAGGCTTACATTGTTGAGAAACACTGATTATTTCTTCTAAGAAAAAAAAAAAAAATGGAACTTGACATGATATAGAAGTAATTTTGCTGATTACATCTGTCTTATAACATTTTCTTAATACATTGTCCTTGTTTGATCAAAAAAAAAAAAATTACTGTTATCCATTTAATTTCGAGGATAAAAACTCTAGCTTTAGAAGTGCCAGCAATAGTAAACAAGGTATCAAAGCACCTACTACACCAAAACTAAAGCCTCTTGAGCTCCTCTGCTCTGAGGGTTCTTTCACTGAGTATTGTCTCCCAGCAAACTGCTTTGAATGATTGAATGAGTGAATGAATGATGAATAAAAAAAAATCTTTTATTGAGGGCTGCAGCCCATAGTTTTTCATTTCGAAGGTAGCCATACAGAAGAGACTAAGTCTCTTCTACCAGGCTTTTTCCCCCTTGCACAATATGTGAAACCGTACAGCTACTAACAACTATAGGTAATTTTCTAACAATAACAATAGTAATATATAATAATAGTAATAGCTAATATCCTATGATTTATAATATAATACTATGGACTAATAAGATTAATAATAAAAATCTGGAGTGGCCTACACTCTACTTTACTATAAGTAACTCAATGACAAATTTCTTGAGTATATAAAACATAACGTATTATTTAAGCATAACATAAATATCTAAATGGGATATAATTATTAGCATTGCATTCGTGTGGTAGTACAGATAGTGATTGAAGGACATATCAATTTATAAGCTTATTTTTGTACATCACAAATAATTTATTATTTGCAAATAATTTCATTAGTATAACTACAGCAGTAATAACATTTTTGAAAAACCAATGTGAACATTTCTTGAAACGAAATATTATCCTACAAGAGAACATGGCTATTGTTCAAATAGCCAGTAGATTTCTTACATCGTTTACTTGACATCCTTCTACATTGAATATTAATGTAAAATTTTCAAATTTGAAACAGTAAAATACCCTTTTTTTCTCTGAAAAACATCTTAAACAGCGAAGAAAATGTTGTTTTAAGGTGATTTGTTAATTACAGATGTACGATAATTACAGTTATTAATCTTTAAACGAAAGATTTATATTTTGAATTATCTTTTACATTTTTGGTTTTTAACAGAATTATTATACTGGGAATTTTATGGCTTCTTAGTATTTAATAAGATCATTTTCCATCCCCTTTGTCAAATAACATATATACGAATTTTTTTTTAATGAGTGTTATCATTTACCTGCACAATATTATTCCTCTTACATCTCTTATAAGTCAATAATATATTTTAATTTTTCCATTAGAAACATCAATTTTATCTCAGTGGATTCGCTCAAAAAATTTCTAAGTCAATGTAAACAATGTAAAAAAATACAACAAATTCGACAAGTATAGCAGGTGATCTCTTAGTCTAGGATAAACAAAGAGTTTTTATATCGTTATTGCTCTTTCCCGTAATTGAAACTTCATGATTTTTTTTTTATTAATTGCTAACTGTTTGTTCCATTTTTGGTCAAATTTTCATTATTTTTTAATGAGCCGTTTAGCGTCAAAAAAACATTTTCTGAAAACAGAAATCGTACTGTAACGCCCTATTAGCGAATGTAATTTTAAAAAAAAATATCTCAACTCATTCTCCACATAATGTTTTATTTTTAGGCATAGTTTCATTTTGATCCATCAAACAGTATGGCTTGTATCGCTCTCACAAGGTTTGAGATTGAATTATAAGTCAAAATGTTTACATTTTATTGAAAAAAAAATATTTCCTGTTGTTTTAAAATTCTGAATATATTTTTCGTTTGTTCGATTTGTAACTTCAAAGATAATGTCAAAATTTCAAAACTCTAGGGTTATCAGTTTTAGGAGAAATAAATGTTTTAAAAAAAACGGTTTTTGGCAAAAAAAGTGACTTTTCCATCATGCATAATTCTTCGCAAACAATAGGGATCTTTGTCTTTATGAGGCCCATTTTTGTGTAAAATATCAACTTGATCCATCAAAGATTCTGGACCGTAGCGTGGTAACAAGCAATGCTAACACACTCACCCACCCACCCACCCACCCACACACACACAGACATCATCGTAAAAACGTCATAAAACGACTTCATTTATTTCTTTAACCAGTGGGTTAGAGAAATCTGCATTACTTCGATCTTCCTTCCTTCCCAACCTCTGAACAAAACCTGGAGAGGAGCTCCAATTTGACCTCTCTATCAAGAAACTCGTTTGGTTTGTAACGGGGTACGTCTAGGATAATCCCATGGGTTTTGTGTTGAAACGTATAAATACGCTTGATCAACTTACCAGCCGGTATAGCCCAGGCAGTCACAACATTGTCGGCCTCAAGTTTACCCTGGTCCGAAGTGCCAGACCAGAAGTGAGTTTTAGCAGGTGATATATACTACTCCTGGCACCGTTTAGTAGTGCAGCATTGAGCTGCAGTGTTGCCCAATGACATTCAACTCATGATAGTTGATATATAGATAGTTGATATAAATAACTTCCAACAAATAATTTAATAGAAAGCCTAATATGATGATGATATATTCAATTTATTTTAACAACTTAAAAATGGTGTTTATAAATCAACTTATAAATGATTTATATCCTGTCCAAGAATTTCAGCCCATCACAGAATCCTTACTCCATACCATTAACTCTGTCCTTCCGAGCTATTTGAAGGGGCTAATATCAGTATGACATGTGCAAAAAGTACTCCAAAATCAATATAAATAACTCTCTTTTCAAGTCTAAGACCAGGAATGTGTGACGAGCCCAGCTATATACGAGTACGTCTATTATTAACAATATACAGTAGGGCTAAAAAGGGTATAACTCATAAATCGTAAGAGATATCGGAAAATCGATTGAAGGGCAGATTAGCAATGGTTAAGGTCTAACAATGACCTGGCCTCTGGGTAGTACCATGTCTGTGAGAGGGGGGGGGGGGGGGGGGTGGCAGATGAGTAACCTTGAATTGTGCACATTTGTGGTGGCCTAGTTCTCCCTTATTATACCTACTACAGATGAAACTAGTAAGATATCCTTATGCCTTTTGTTTATTACAAAAGTTCAACTGCAGTAAGCCTACCAGTTGATATCAACGAAAGAAAAATACAGGATTACTAAAACGACCAAGATGAATGAATAAAAATGTCCAATTGTAGATTGTACTCTAAAATATTAGATATGTAATTTCAACGTTCAACGGCAATGATCTTGTCCGGACGAATAATAATGCAACATGCTCAAGTGATTCTAAAAACCATACCAAAAATGTTGTAATATCAAGATAAACAAAGTCTATTACAAAGACTATAAACAAAGACTATTTTCTAAAATACCAACGTTTTGGATATCATTCACTACTAAAAGAGACTACGTCTATTAAAAGGACTTAAACATCAAAGGAAGCTACCAACTTTGTGTAACTAAAGAAACAATTATACGAGCATGCTAAACAATACTCTGAGTGTACATAACCCAAAGGAAAACATTCAGAAGAATTTGAAACTGGAAACTGACAGTCATGTTAAACCTACCAACCTTCAAAACTTCCTATTATCAATTGGTAATTTAAATTTCAAGTAAAATGTAGTTATATCATTTATTCAGTACTTATGGTTTCTAATTCAATGCTATAGTTTAGATGATGGTGTAGTATAGTCTGATGGTGGTATAAGAATTTGAAAAATTTAGCTGAATCAATATTAATATTGTACACTACTTAAATAAACAAGTTATATTTAAATGGACTAGAGAACTGAATCATGTTATATTGTAGCTATGATCAATATATCATTATATATACATATAATATATATATTGGTATAAATAGGCAGCACATCCTCTTTTAAACAAGTATCATTAAAATTAACCGCAGTCTCGGCATTCACGATCTTAAGACTGAGAGATTCCATCCTACGAGCTAACCCTTGCAACCAGGGTTCAACTGGAAAAGGAGTTGCCCAGTGGACATGTTAAATTAAAATCGATGATCATGCTTGTCTTTGCTATAAAAAATTAAAAGGATAGTACAGGTTAAAATATATATGTTAATATATATATATATATATATTTATATATAAGTAATGCCGGCCCGCGAGAGACGCCGGCCCGCGAGAGACTAGAGGGTTGAAGTCCGTATCAACATTGCCTCTCCTTTAAACAGAAGGAGCTGACTAATAAAACTCGATTCTTGTCTTCAATCACGTTGCGAGCTAGTTTATTTAAATTCCTTTTTTTTTTAAAAACCTATTCATTACCCGGAGAACGCGTAAAACTGGTGCCGAAAACCCGGGTTCATTCGCCAACTGTTTAATAGTGTAGTGTTGTGTCCAGTGGTTAAAAACCAACAAATGACGAGTAAAAAGAACAACCAGGAGGCCGATGTTAGGGGTTCGCAGGTGAAAAAAGGAACCAAGCGAAAGAGGTAAAGGGCAAAAAGGGGCAAAGGGTAAACCTGATGAACCTATTAGATTCGATAAAGAGGTTCGAGGGTTGCTCGAGAGTTGGACTTGTTCATAGAGAGAATGGACTCCATCAACGAGCAGTTAGTCACAACTCAACTAGACCCAGCTACAGACAAGAACATCAAGACCTACTTCCTCGCCAGGGTCAGCCTTACGGTGATGCTGGAGTTAGGACTTACGTTTTGTGCGGGTGGAGTGCGGTGCGAGCAGCCCTTAAGGACAGATATGCTGGAGCCGCAAAGCCTGTAGCTAGAAGTGCGCTAAAAAATTTTTGAAATGCGGAAGGAGAATGGTGGAGACCTGCGCTGAGTTCGGGCGCAGATTGGGGGATGCGACAAGGAAATTAACTATGAAGATAAATGAAAAGTGCACAGACAGTCAAGAAGCGAAATGGAGAACGACGATATATGAAGAGTAGCCAGTGAAATTCTCCTCAAGGCAGCTCCAGAACGAGTGAGAATGGCCCTCCGTATCATGAAGCCCACAGTCTCGAGGAGACAATTAATGCCATCCGGGAGGAAGAAATGGACCGAGAAGATAACGGTGTTATATACAGAGGGAAGTCAGAAGGAGGGATGGGCAGTTGTGACCAGGAGGAGAGTACCTCAGGATAGGCAATTCAGAGCAAGAGCCTATGAGGATCGAGGACAAGGGAGGTATTCACAGGAGAGGAAGCCACGGGGACGTTTTGAAGAGAGAAGATCTCAAGCCAGGAGGAACAGCTATGAGGCAGTGGGAGGCTACACGCGAAGAGAGAAGCCAGTAAGAAGAGGATGTTGGGAGTGTGGTGAACTCGGTCACTTCGCGCGAGAGTGTCCGTATTTATATCGCAAAGGAGAGACCACGAACGACACAGTATAGACCAACACCAAGAGATGAGCCCATGGAAGTTAACACAACCCGGCGGGAGAAGATGTGGGGCAGGAGAAGACAAAAAGGGGGAAGGCTCTTCAGAGGACGGGAGCTCATCAGAGTCAACAGGGTCGGAGCAAGAGACATCGATAGAACGACACGAGCGCTGGTACGAGCGAGGGAAGTGGCCTTCACTGGAAGAGACTCGTGGTGGGAGGATCGCTAGTCGAGAGAAGAGGAAGAAGGATTGAAGGTTAGGCGAGAGGTATATAGGCGAGCAACAGAGGAATAGCATAAGAGGTAAGCTCCCTATATTTTTTTTTCCCAAATGGAAGACTAAGTGTTTGGTAGATACAGG
This sequence comes from Hermatobates lingyangjiaoensis, assembly GCA_026182355.1. Classification (NCBI taxonomy): domain Eukaryota; kingdom Metazoa; phylum Arthropoda; class Insecta; order Hemiptera; family Hermatobatidae; genus Hermatobates; species Hermatobates lingyangjiaoensis. Next base: position 1,327,041 of record JAPFBL010000117.1, on the reverse strand, counting down.
GTCAGATAGCACAATTATGGACAATGAAGTGGCAAAAAGGATGGACAATTATTCAGGGCTGACACCGTGCAACTGCACCTTGGTCACCATGGCAGGAAGGAAGAGCCGGTAGGCGAATTACAGGTAGAGATGGGAGAATTAATAGGAGAGACCTTGGAGATGAAAGTGCATGTGACCCACTTAGAGACCCAGAAATATGGAGTTATTCTAGGGTGCGACTTTTTGGAGAGAATCAATGCAAAACCTGAGTGTAAAAGAGGGAAGTGGGACATTAAACTAGGAAAAAGGAAATACTTCGTGGAAGGGAGGTTAAACCAGGGAAGAGAATAACGGTAAACTGTGGAAAAGTGATACCAGGAGAACATCAGGTGAGTGAATTAATGAAAGAATTTGAAAAAGTATTCTATAGTGAAGGACAGAGGTTATCAGCTACAGGTAGGGTCAAACACCAAATAGAACTCCCTGAAGGTACAGTTGTTTACGTGAAACCTAGAAGGTACCCACCACCAATTGAAAAAGATAATGCAGGAGCAAATAAAGGAAATGCTGGACCAGGGCATAATACAGAGGTCTAAGTCGCAATTTTCGAGCCCTATTTGGCTGGTCCCGAAAAAAGGTCGAGGAGGGTAAACCCCCTAAATACCGGTTGGTAGTAGATTTTAGAGAGTTAAATAAGTACACTAAGCTTGAAAGATACCCTCTGCCAAGGATAGAAGACATACTCGACCATATGGCAGGAGCAACTGTATTCAGTACCTTCGACCTCAAGGCCGGGTATCACCAAATTAGGATGCACCCGAGAGATGTCGAGAAGACGGCCTTTACGTTCGATAGAGGCCACTTCGAATTTTTGAGGATGCCCTTTGGCCTAAAGAATGCGCCTTCCACGTTCCAACGCCTCATGGATGAACTGCTTGAAGGACTGGGAGAAGACTTTACGCAAATCTACATGGATGACATCATAGTGTTCAGTAAGTCAATAGAAGAGCATAAGGAACATGTTACAAGGGTGCTGAAAAGAATAAGGGACTTTGGCTTAAAGGTAGCGATGGATAAAACCCGCTTATATCAAAAAGAGGTTAGATTTATGGGGCACCTTATCTCAGGTGAAGGAGTAAGACCCGACCCTAAGAAGGTTGAAGCAATAGATCGATTACCCTATCCAAAGGGACCCAAAGACATCAGGGCTTTTCTAGGTATGATAGGTTTCTATAGAAGGTACGTAAAGGACTTTGCAGCAATCACGAACCCCTTGACGGACAGTTTAAAGAAAGGGAAAGAAGTTTTATACAAACAGAAGATCTAAGAGAAGCAGTGGAGCAGTGTAAGAAGGCGTTGCGGGGCCCGCTGTTGCTCCAATTTCCTGACCTAAACAAACCATTCATTGTAATGACAGATGCCAGTCAAGAAGCTATCGGGGGAGTCTTGATGCAGGAAACTATCCAGGGAGAGCGACCAATAGCCTACGCCAGCAGAAAATTATCACCAGCAGAAAAAAGGTATAGCACAATAGAAAGGGAAATGTTAGGCATAGTGTGGGACTGTAGAACATTTCCGACCCTACCTTTTTGCGGCTGAGTTCACTATTAGAACAGATCATAGGCCCCTAATGTGGATCGGGAATTTAAAGGAGACGTCAGCCCGGATAGCAAAGTGGAAAGAAAGGATAGCTGCATACAACTTCAGGGTCCAGCACGTAAAGGGCGTTGATAATCAAGTAGCCGACTGTTTGTCCAGAAACGTCAACGTCATTACGGAGAAGTAGTACGAGAGAGCCAAGTACCTCCAGGGACGTGCGAGAGTTCTTCGCCAACTGGACACCAGACGCAGATGAAGACCAAGAACAACGAAATGGACCGGAAGCTGAGATTAGTCAGGATATAATAAACAACAAGAGAAATCAAATAATTATAAAAAGACGACACAGAAGAAATAATAAACACCCAATTGCACAAATATGGCCACTTAAAAATAAATATTATTACAGGAGGAACGAAAGCGAACAACGAACAATTAAGTACAGTCAAAACCAACTAACAGTGCCAGGAAAGGTATACCATTTCTTTATAGAATCACAAGAACTTGAAAATAGACTACTCCGACTAATTCAGGAAAGAGAGCTGAGACAAGGAGCTCATTTCATAATCTGTAAGAACCAGGTAGAAACGGGTAGAAGACGAAGAGCAGCAGAAAGAGGTCATCCTAAATTATCACAGGGGAAAAACCAACCATCGTGGTGTCACAGAGACCCTTAAACATCTACAGAGGTCGCATTACTGGCTCCAAATGGGCAAGAGGATAGCCCAAGTGATAAAGGACTGTGAAATATGCAAAAGGAGGAAGTATGAAAGAGTACCACTTGTACCTCCATTATTACAAAGTCAGACGCCCGAGGGACCCTTTGAGGAGCTAGAAATTGATATATTTACATACGACGGAAACAAATATTTAACAACAATAGATAGACTAACGAAGTTAGCCTCAGCATGGCCACTAACAAGTAAATCAAGTGAAAGTACAGAAGAGGCATTGCTGTCGTATTTGGCCACGTTTGACTGCCCGAGAACGATCTATATGGACAGAGGGCGAGAGTTCAACAACGTTAAAATAAAAACCCTGTTAAAAGAATTCAATATAAACCCCCATTGGTGTACACCGGGTCATCCAAGGTCCCACGGGCAATAGAGGAGACTACATAACACTCTAACGGAACACTTGCATTATTGGCTGATGCAAAAAACATAAAGGGTCATGTGGCAATGGCCAGAGCGGTCCTAGCATACAACAGTAGTATTCACTCGACCACAGAGGCAACACCATTTGAATTGCGGAAAAAGGAAGCGGATCCACAAAGGTTACATAATAGAGTCAAAGCAGCAAAAGAAAGATGGACCAAGCAATATAATCAAAGGAAAGCAGAAGAAAACAGTAGGGTTGATACAAGAAGGGGACTTCGTATATAAACTGAATAGGGAGAAGCGAAGGAAATCGGACCCGAGATACGTAGGGCCATACGAAGTACTCGCAACGTTACCACGGTACAGAGCACAGATATGGAGGATAGGAACGGACACCCTGAAACAAGAAATAGTTCATTTTCAGGAACTGCGACGGGTGAGAAGGAAAATCCCACCAATGGTGCGAACGATATAGTGTAGTTATGTGTGTTTACCTTTGTTAATTTTGTTATTTTTGTTTTGTTCAAATAATCATAGAAGTTCATCTTTTGTTATTTCTGTAATTTCTATAACAATGTTAATTCAGTTACTTGTGTGGACGTCATTTTATTTTTGAATGTTTAAAACATTATATTCATTTCTTATGTTTAGAGTCAAGTTTTTGTTTTGTTATTTTATGATATAACTCAGACACTTGTACGGAGAGCATTGTTGATAAGGACTGGGAGGGGGCAGTAATGCCGGCCCGCGAGAGACGCCGGCCCGGAGAGAATAGGGGTTGAAGTCCGTATCAACATTGCCTCTCCTATAAACAGAAGGAGCTGACTAATAAAACTCGATTCTTGTCTTCAATCACGTGCGAGCTAGTTTATTTTAAATTCCTTTTTTTTTAAAAACCTATTCATTACCCGGAACGCGTAACTTTTATATATATATATATTTATATTGGTAAATTTTGGTAGCAGTCCTTCCTGTAAAACACACATGTTAAAAATATGACCATATTTTTGCCTAAAACTTGTTCTTAATAAGTTTCTCAAGTTTTTCTGAATGAGTTTCTTGTTACTAAATCATTGTGACTATCGGAAGCATATTATATATGTTGATTCAGTAACAAGATCTTATTCAGAAAACTTGAGAAATTATTAAGAAGCAAGTTTCAGCAATATGGTCATATTTTAAGAATATATATATTTATATTTATATATTTATAATAATATCTTATCCAACCAGAATATGAAATGGGAAAAAAATCAGTTGAGTTTTTGACTCTAACGAAGACCCCATGTTACGGTTGAAAGACGTTAGTCTTTTTATTCCTATTTTATATTCTGTTTGGATCATTGATTGTTATTTCACGTGTTTCTGTGAAATCTTGTATATACATATATTGGTATTGTTATTTCACGTGTTTATGTGAAATCTTGTGGATACAAATATTGGTATAAATAGACAGCAGATCTTCATATTAAAATGAACTGCAGTCTCGGCATTCACGTCCTTCAGACTGAGAGATTTGATTCAACGAACTGACTTCCTTTCAGTTATCCTGTTTACAGGATTTAACTGGATAAGGAGCTGGCCAAGTGACATGTAATACAAAATCAATGAGATCCATCAAAAAGATGGAGTTTTTTTATAAAAGTAAATTAATAATGAACAAGAAAATGTAAATTAATTTGGAAAGAAAATAAAAAAAAATATACAAAGTAATTAAAGTAAAATAAAAATGTTGAAAGATATTATGACGTAGTAGAGAAGGTATTGTTAGATATAAGGGTGGTAACTTTTAATTATATATATATATATATATATATATACATAATTAAATAACGCATTTACATAAATTTAAATTACATTATTATTACTAACTAAAACTATATATCGCCGCGAATATAACTATAAGAAGAGGTGTGGAGTAGGCCAGAGGAATGCGCATTTTGATTGCATGGGATGCCACGAGATGGAATGTCAGCATTTTTGTGAGGCTATGGTAAGAATTTTGCAGTGCTACTTCTCTTGCATGCTAAGTCTTGTCTCAGCTGGTGAATTTCTAGCTTCACATACCTCCTCACCACAGAGGAAAAACAACAGCATAGCATTTTTACCTACATAACCCGGACTTACATTTTATATTAATAATGTTAATTAATATTCCATTTTTTTTTAATTCTAGAATCTGGTGTTTAAATTTCATTCGACATTATAATAAATATAAATTCATATATAATCATCGGTAATAATTGTACTTAAAGATAAAAGGTAAAAAAATCAGCCATACTTAACCAACATATTATAATTTTAAAATAAATATAATAAAAAGTATCATAGTATTTAGATATTATGTTATTTATTTGTTTTGTGATATATTAATATTATTATTTCATTATAATATCATTATTAAAAAAATATTTTTCCATAAAAGTTAGATGTTAATTATAGTAAATATAATTGATTCATGGAAACCATTTGATTTTTAATTGAATTAACAAAGAGATATATTAAATCAATTTATGTAATTATTAATAATTATTTGTCGTTTAAGAAATAACAGTAGTAGGCTGCTTCTAATTAGCAAAAACTGTAAATGTAAGTAAATGGAATAAATTGGCTCTTTGAAGCAGCATTGCAGTTTGATACTATTGGTGAAGCTATTTAATTATAAAAAAGTGAAAATGGAGCGAGAAAAGAATCACTAAACTTATATATTACAGTTGAAGCTCCTTTCTGTGTTTGTCTGCCTGTTTGTTATCAAACTCTTATGGTAATGTGACGCTGTCATTTTCGTGTACATGCTAAAAATACATACTCGTATATTAAGCTTCTGGGAAACTTATGTTTCATTTTCCTATTATACGCTCATGTTGCGTGAAGACTTCAGATACAAAATTTATAAATATGTTTAGTATTTTATTAGACTTGAAGAAGGCGTACTAACCGTCTGCAATTACTAGTAAGCGATGCAGTTATATTTAACTGATAACAACTATCTCTGTAAATAGAACTTTTCAGATTGTACCTAAGTCTATACATTTCATTCTGTGTATGCATAAGTGTATAGACCTAAGTCTATACATTTCATATAGTGTATGCCCGTACTATGTGTTGAAAATATAACAAATTCATAAAATAATATTTAGATTAACATTTTTAGTAGAAAAAAAAACATTTTGAGTTAACATCAGATACTATTTTGACTAATTAAAAATGTTATTCCCTACAGTTTTACCTATAAATGAAATGATATTGGATAGGCTCATTATTAAACACGAGGTAAAAGTGAAAACTGGCGTCTTTTTTGATAAATTTTGCTAAGAACACGTCCGATAATCAGATATATTTACCAAGAAATTGTAGTCAGTTTAGCTTTTGATTTATGATTTGATAATATGTAATTACAATTAATCATTATTATTAAATTTAATATTTAATATATTTAATATTAATATACTAACTGTTCTACATTTTTCTTTAATATATTAATAGAGAATCTATATATTTATAGGAAAACTTTTATCTCTTACTATGAATTATATGCATTTATATATTTAATTGTTCAAAAGATTTCACAATAAACCGACACAATAAACTCAAAATACAAATCAGTTGAAATTTGAATCTGATGGTAGACCACTTGTTATGATTATAGTTGTTATAGTTACTTTTTATGGTTGAACAATCTCAGTCATTTTTAACATTTTCTTATATTACTTCGGATATGGCAATCCTTTCCTCAAATAAAAGTGTCCTCACACAGCCACCTCTACATTCAAGAACCTACTTGAAGGTATTATTGCTACTTCATGAACTGTTGGAATCCTGAGGTCTCAATAGATCTCATAGTTTTATTCAGATTGTATTTGTAAAGTAATTTTGAAGGAATTAGTAACAACAATATTACCGGTAAAGACAGTAGAAAATTACTACTGTAAAACCAAATTACCATTTTCCAACTGATAAAAGAATGGTTGAATCGTATATCAGCAATAAAATAATTTTATGCAACTATTTATAAGAAATGTATTTTTATTCCATAGGTTATTGCTGTTAAAAGTTAACTTTTATCATGAAGTTATTCTAGGCGGAAAACATCAAGATTAGAGGAAAACAGAGTTCAGCTGTTACAAGTATGTTGCTACAGTCAGCATTCCATGGTGTCACACAGGAGATTGAAAAATGATAATAACAAAAAATAAGTTTACTGGTTTGTTCAAAATAGTTCTGTACGTTCCTTTTCATTACTGTATTGTTTAGTATTAAACCTAAATTACATGTTAACTGGAATTAGCCATCGTTAAACAACCAAATCTATCATCGTCCAAAGGTTTTATTTTAATTTATTTTACATAGTCTCAACAACGTAAATGTAACATTACCAGTGATAATAATGAAACAAATACATGCACTTGCACATGGAGGCAAGAGGGAAGAAATAATCCAGTGATTATTCCTCCTAGCGTGAAATATATGTCATAAAAATATAATAAATTTATGTCACAAGAATAATTCACACCAATAAGCCTCTTGGTCACTTTCTCTTCAGACTTCTTTGGGGATATGCTGGAATATTTGTTAAGGAGATGTTTAGGACTAAGGGCTTATTATTTTCACGTCATAGAGAAAAAAGAATCCTAACCACTTTTTGATAAACTACTGTTTGAAATAGTCATCCTAGTATGAAATCGTGGCGAAAATAATTACCTTTCAAATTATTGAAAGGTATCTAAACCACTATTTTATGTATTTATACAAAATAATATGCAACAATTTTCTAAATTTTAATATGATAAAGTTTAGAAGCATTTTTTTTTATTCAATGCATTATATAAACTAAAGTTGCGAGATATAAATCAAAAAATGAAAAAAACAATTCTGGTTTGTATGAATAAGCATTAAACAAATGAAAAAAAATTGGTCGTATATTAGGGGTGTAGATGGAACAGCAGGATTGAACATAAATGAAGGTTGGGTAAAAAAACGTGGGATGTCACTAAACGTTGATGCCACCTGGAGCCCTGGTTTACGACAAGCGCCGTCTAGTTTTATAGACCTCCACCCAATCTCATTTCATTCAGACTCCTTTCCTTCAGCTATATTGTTAACAACTCTCTTTTCTAATGAGTTGTCTATATATTTTATTATAAATCAGGTTGTAGCAAAATTGAATATCAATCATTCTTATATTGATTTTATTCAAACAGGTTCAATTCTGTATTGATTAATATTTAAATTATTTTACAAATGCTTCATCTCAAACACATATATAAAATTTTAAATACTAATTTAAAAATGTAACATTTAAAATTATACAAGTTATGTTTAGTGGTTATGAAACAATTAGTTGTGGTTTTTAATAGATTTTTAAAAATTACTATGCAATTATTTCATTTCTGAACTAAGTTTTACATTAAAATGAATTCTCTTTAAGAGCTGTTTTCACCTCATAGAGGTTAAGGAATCCTAAATGCAAAATTCATTTGAGAAACCTTCCCCCGGTCTGTAGGAAAACTATTTACATTTCTACAACATTCAGTAAGTGACTCTCAGCTACTAATATTTTTCTGAACGTTAATTATTTTAGCAACATGCTAATTTCAGGTCAATAGTAGAATTTAATGTGACATTATTGCTGAAGGGACACTATTCTTGGATATGTTTTTGTTTGATTGTGTGTCTATTTGTGTGTGTTGTGATGTTACGAACACATATCTGTAAAACGCGTACGCTGTTTTTACTTATGATTTACAAAAGTAATAATTATTGTTTCCCCTCAAGTTTATGAGAAGCAAAATCCAATGTTACAATCTAGCAGAGCTCTAGTATTAATATTATTTAAGTTACTAACACAAACATTTTTATGAATTCACTGAACTTTTATCTCTTTATGTATTTTGTGATTCTAATTGTAACCAATATAAGTTTTAGCATAACAATAACAGCTTTTAACAAGTATAATTAACCTATACGCAATAAAACAAATAATCATATGCTTGAAAATAGTGAGGTTAACTTGAATAGTGAAATTTTTATGGATATAAAGTATGAATTTTCGATGTTTCTCCAGTTTGATTATAATAAAAAGCCTACATTGTATATATTATTTTTCTTAATATTATCCCATATGTATTATTTTTTAATAATAGGTGTAATTGAAAAACGCGCTTATTAATAATGTCATTATTTCAGCTATTTTTTTTCACTTTTTCGACCACACCTGATTTTTGCTCAGAATTAATATTAAGTATTTTGATTACAGCTATATGAAAGTTGTTATGAGATATTATAAGATTCCATCATGGTGCTTGAAGAATTACGAAGTCATTAATAAGTTCAGAATAAGTGTAAATTTTGTAACAGAATACATGAGGATTTAGATGAAATAAATATTTTTTTCTTTAGACTATGATACATGGGATGAATGAAAAGGATGATAAGGCATTTGATTTAGTCTGTTTTGCTTGGGTCAACTGTATGATATTTGCGCTTACAAGGCTTGGAGTTATTCAGCTCTCTCTCTCTCTCTGCGGGTAGCTGGTTGTAGTGGAATGGCGTTTGTGGAGAGGGGAGCTTTAACTCGCCATTTCCGAACTGAATTTATAGACTAAAGAATTATCACTTTCAGATGGGAGACCCAATATTGTGCTTTAATTTATATCTGTTTACCAAGTCTATTTACCTTTATACAAGCCTGCCTTTCCTCTGAGTTACACCTCTAATATTCGCATTTATAGCCCCAGGGCAACGATATGTTCAAACCTCCTTCCCTATACCCCACCTCTCCAAGGAACTAACCTCAGCTCATTTATTATGTGTTTTTGTTTTCTCTTGAGCTAAAATTGTTGATTCCGTACAGAATATGCTTTCAACACATTTTTCTTTGAAACATACAGCACTAATTAATCAAACCAAATGTAAGTCCTGGTAATTAGAATATGTTTTTTATACTAATGTAATGAAATGATATTTTAGTAATAATAACTTTTAATGTCCATTTAATTTAATTTCACATCTTAATCCAAAAAGAGAAGAAAAACTAGCAAATTGGTCAATTTTTTTACACAAACACTGAAACATCAACTTATTTCAAATCCTTTTCTGTCTTTTGTATAAAAAAAAAAAAAATATAATTAACGTGTTATCATAATTTCTGAAATACGAAAATTATTTTTCATTCATAGTTATAAAACAGTTCTTCTTGCGTATTAAATTTAATATTTTATTAAATGATTTCATATTAAATTAAATGAGTTGCAGGGATCTAAAAAATACTTATTTTTTAATCTTAATAGTAACATTTTGCTGCCCATTTGTAGCGTTTCAGAAGAAAAATCAAATGTAGACATATATTCACTACGCAAATTACATGCATCACAATGCTGTACTCTTTTAAAATGAATAATTAGCATAACAAAGGAACTAAATTATTTACATTATTATATTAATAATGAAGTACTAAATGGACCTTAATATATTAATTTTGTTAAACTAAATGCAGTTCTTTTAATCTACATCAAGCAAAAAAAAAAAGATTTGGTTTTTACTACCCGTATAAATCACAATCAATTGAATTTTAGTCATTAGCAAGCATGACTGAGAGAGTAATAAACTTATTTTTATGAAGTTAAACTGTATGGGATAACTATTTCAAGAACTACTTTTTAGAATTTCCTCTTCATGTGTTGATTTTTGATACTAGCTGCCAAAAATCTTAACGTTTTAAAGGTGATTGCTTCACAATGACATTTAATTAGTTCGGTTGTTCTTCCTCATCCAGACAGAGTCTATAACTAACACTAATTTCAGCTTGTATATGTGATATTTAAGTAGGAAATATCCAGTAGAATATTACTTGTACATTTAATGTCTTTTGTATGTATGTTCATTATCTCTTTTTCAAATTTAAGTCCAGTTGAAATAAAACATTTAGACTGAATTATAACCCTGGTTTTAAGTTCACCTTTTATCTGATTCGTTTCTTTAATAAAAACGAAATAAATAACATTATTATTACAATGATATATTTATTTCATTAAATATGAAATGCTAATATTTATATATTAGCCTGCTCATACCCTGATTTGGTGTTAATAAAGCATTTTTTTTTTTAATCATTGGAGTACTGAATACGAGTATTCAATCATTTTTAGCTGTTTAATACCATTCAATACATTTTGTGATGCCACAGTAAGCCAAATTTACATTAAAATTTGTTTACGCACTTCATAAAAAAAGTATATTACTCTCCCAGTCATGCTTGCTAGTGACTAAAATTCAATTGATTGTGATCTATACGGGTAGTAAAAACCAAATCTTTTTTTTTTTTTTGCTCGATGTAGATTAATAGAACTGCATTTAGTTTAACGATATTAATATATTAAGGTGCATTTAGTACTTCATTATTAGTATAATAATGTAAACAATTTAGTTCCCTTGTTATGCTAATTATTCATCTTAAAAGAGTATAGCATTGTGATGCATGTAATTTGCGTAGTGAATATATGTCTACATTTGATTTTTCATCTGAAACGCTACAAATGGGCAGCAAAATGTTACTATTAAGATTAAAAAAAAATCTGGAGTGGCCTACACTCTACTTTACTATAAGTAACTCAATGTCAAATTTCTTGAATATATAAAACATAACGTCTCATTTATGCATAACATAAATATCTAAATGGGATATAATTATTAGCATTGAATTCGTGAGGTAGTACAGATAGTGATTGAAGGACATATCAATTTATAAGCTTATTTTTGTACATCACAAATAATTTATTATTGCAAATAATTTCATTAGTATAATAACTACAGCAGTAATAACATTTTGAAAAACCAACGTGAACATTTCTTGAAACGAAATATTATCCTACAAGAGAACATGGCTATTCTTCAAATAGCAGTAGTTTCTTACAATCGTTTACTTTACATCCTTCTACATTGAATATTAATGTAAAATTTTCAAATTTGAAACAGTAAAATACCTTTTTTCTCTGAAAACTCTTCAAACAGCGAAGAAAATGTTGTTTAAGGTGATTTGTTATTAAAGATGTACGATAATTACAGTTATTAATCTCTAAACGAAAGATTTATATTTTGAATTATCTTTTCATTTTTGGTTTTTAACAGAATTATTATACTGGAATTTTATGGCTTCTTAGTATTTAATAGACCATTTTCCTTCCCCTTTTCAAATAACATATATAACGAATTTTTTTTTAATGAGTGTTATCATTTACCTGCACAATATTATTCCTCTTACTTCTCTTATAAGTCAATAATATTTTTTCATTTTCCATTAGAAACATCAATTTTATCTCAGTGGATTTGCTCAAAAAATTTCTAAGTCAATGTAAACAATGTAAAAAAATACAAAAAATTCGACAAGTATAGCAGGTGATCTCTTAGTCTAGGATAAACAAAGAGTTTTATATCGTTATTGCTCTTTCCCGTAATTGAAACTTCATGATTTTTTTTTATGAATTGCTAATTTTTTGTTCATGTTTGGTCAAATTTTCATTATTTTTAATTAGCCGTTTAGGTCAAAAAAACATTTTCTGAAAACACAAATCGTACTGTAACGCCCTTTTACGAATGTAATTTTGGAAAAACAATATCTCAACTCATTCTCCATATAATGTTCTATTTATAGGCATAGTTTCATTCTTGTCGTGAAACAGTATGGCTGTATCGCTCTCACAAGTTTGAGATTGAATTAGAAGTCAAAAATTTTAACATTTTATTGAAAAAAAATATTTCCTGTTGTTTTAAATTCTAAATGTATTTTTCGTTTGTTCCATTTGTAACCTTAAAGATAATGTCAAAATTTCAAAACTCTAGGGTTATCAGTTTATGAGAATAAATGCCTTTAAAAGAAAACGGTTTTTGGCAAAAAAAAGTGACTTTCCCATCATGCATAATTCTTCCAAACAATAGGGATCTTCGTCTTTATGAGGCCCGTTTTTTGTGTAAAATATCAACTTGATCCATCAAAGATTATTGGACCGTAGCGTGGTAACAAGCAATGCTAACACACTTCACCCCACCCACCCACCCACCCACCCACCCACACACACACAGATCAACGTAAAAACTTCATAAAACGACTTCTGGGACCTCAAAACATGTAATTCCGTCAAAATCTCGAGATCGAATTTTTTCACGATCACTATACTTTACTTATAGTAAAGTAATAAGTATTTTGTAGATCCCTGCAAACTCATATAGTTTAATATGAAATCATTTAATAAAATATTAAATTTAATACGCAAGAAGACTGTTTTATAACTATGAATGAAAAGTTATTTTCGTATTTCAGAAATTATGATACACTTTAATTTATTTTTTTTTTTTTTTATGAAGACTGAAAGAATTTGAAATAGGTTGATGTTTCAGTGTTTGTGTACAAAATTGATCAATTTTGCTAGTTTGTCTTCTTTTTTTGGATTAAGATGTGAAATTAAATTAAATGGACATTAAAAGTTATTATTATTACTATCTCACAATAAATATATTGTGTGCACAACATCACAATTTCTAATTACTTTGAAATTATGATTATAATTCATCCTCATGCCTATTTTTATTAATGCCTGAAGATGAAAGAAAGCTCTTGCCAATGATTTTCCTGGATCTAAAAATAGTATTTTTTTAACATTAATATTTTACATTATATTGTTACTGAATTCCGTATTGTTATTACTATAATAATAGTAATTTGTCGGTACTTTAGTTTCAACTACAGTATTGGAAGTGGGTATTTTAGTTCCAACTACATTGTATAAAATAGTCGTTATTATTTTGTACAGGATAATCATATAACTAATTGACAGTTATATCCTTAGAATAAAACTGATAGATGTTTCATTAAGTCAAGGAGTACTGACATATTTGGTTAAAATATACATAGTAACATAAATCAATGATCAAACCACAATAAGAAATGGGAAAACAAGACTAAGATCTTACAACCGTAACAAGCGGTCTTCGTCAGAGTCAAAAACCCAACTGAACACTATATGCAGAAAACATCTGGTGAGGAGATGAGAAGAGTAGGAGGGAAGAGTGGTATTTTAAAAGGGTGAAAGCGCAGGAAAGAATAATGTCCAGAAAGGGATGTTTATGTGAAATCTTTTTATAGTAACATAAGTACACTAAAATCAGTGTAGTTTCAATGACCTCTCCAACAACACCCATTTTCTTAGGATATATCTCTGATTTTCTCTAGATATATCTAATTTAAACAACTAATATTAGTTTTTAAAATTCCTTATAAACTAAAAAATTGTTCAAGATTATTCAATCGTGGTGGGTGATACTCTAACGCTTTCTTGTTGCTAAGCAAACCATCTTCCCCCTTTCAACCAAACACGCTTCTCACTGGCTCTGAAATTGCTTACCTTGCACGGATGAGTAAGTACTGCCAATACAAACTTATTCTCAGCTGATTGAGATCTAATTGAAGATCAAATAATTCAGTGTTTTAGTATTACTGATACCGTATTTATACGGAATTTTCAGTAACACTTTAGACAAAAGTCCATCCTAAAATTAATATGAAACTGCTAGACAGACTGTAATAGGAAGATTTGACATAAACAGTTACAAGTTTTGATTGCTGTTTAATCAAAACTTATAAACACTGCACGGTACCCCTTCACAAGTGCATAAGTAGAAGAAACATCTTTGGGCTTAATGAAAGAAAACACGCTTGTTTACTTTTGATTCCCTGTTAAAATCGTAATTGATGGCAGGATTGGTGACAGTTGGATAGATCCTCTGAGTCTCCTGCAACTTTTTTTGTAGAAATTACAATGATTTTACAAATCTACGATGAAAAGAGAGTTGAAAAAACCGCAACTATTGATTTCTTTTTAAATCTTTCTAAATTTTGGTTAACTATATGTTTCTGGACAGGAGTTATTTTACAGATTTTACAGGCTGATTTTACTGACTAAGAAACACGTTTCTATAGCATAACTTGGACTATATCCGTTTATCATATTTTTGCTTTCTACACAGACATGATAGTGCCACTATGTCTTTTGAAAAGTGGTTCGATCATGACATTGCAGGCCGGCACCTGGGTATTGGATGGTCTTCCTCTTATACTTATCACATGGCTGCCGGTAGCAAGGGCATTAGAAATCCCTATTACGTGATGGCCTCAGAAAATGTTTATGGTTTGATTAAAAATGTGTCTCAAAAAAAAGTAAGAATTCTAAGGCATATAATCAAAATATTCTTTTTTAATTGCTAATATATTTTATTTTAAAATGAAGCATATTTTGATAATTGTAACAGAAATTGTAGTTTTAACTGTAAAATGCAACCTAATTGAGTAAAAATCCGGACTTTTAAGTGCTATTACAAATTAAATGCTATTACATCTACAAATTATCGCATATCACTAAAATATAGAATTCAACAGCATTAGTAAAATAGTTACATGTTCAACTAACTATTCTTCAGTGGGGGCCAGGTTAGCTCAGTTGATAGCCTACTCGCCTCTGGGCTGGTAGTCCAGGGTTCGATCCCCACCCGGACCTCGATTTATTCAGGCAAGAGGTGAATACATCTGAGTACGTCGTACCCCGGAGAGGACGTTCTGACATCTGTCCCTTGCCTGTACAATGTTAGATACTCGTTAAAGAACCCTTCTTGAAATGGACTTGAGTTAGACAAAATGTAGAACTCCCAATGTAGAATCACCGATCAAACAAAAAGCCGGTAAAAGGCTGATGTTATCACCCGCTAGGGGATCGGTTTAAAAAATGAAAAAAAAATTATTCTTCAAGTATTTGTACAATAGATATTTGTTACAAATTCATTTTACTAATTTCTACTTAAATACGTTTACTTTTGATCTGATTGTTGCTAACCAATAGCTCCAGAAGACAAAATTTATTCATTCCCAGAGAAACAATTATACTACTTAACTGGTAAAAATATGCAAAATTATTCTTATATTTTTTTATATATTTTGACTGTCTTGATTTTAAAGTTACAAACTATGATTCACAGTAAAACAACCATAATATTCAAACAAGTGTTTTACATATATACTTTATTTCATCTAATTGAATAATGTGATATATCGTTTGATCTGTCAATTATTCTTTCATTGGCTTTGGTATTGTTTATTGTTGTGCTCTTTTGATTGTAATTGATGTTGATTTTGCTGCAGGAGTGGAATGAGTCATGGTGAGCCTGGTCATTTTCTCTTGTCTCCTGGCGGTCAGCCTGGCTTCGACTACCCCTGCTCCTACCACAGGTAACAGAGTCTACCCAGTAACCATTTCACACCTTCTATTTCATCAAACAGTATCAATCAATACACAAAAAAACTGATTTATTCGGATTCCGAAATAAATTATTCTGTTTTCATCTTGCAATTGTATTCAATTTATCCATATTTGGGAAAAATGTATAATTCTTTGAACACACCTCCAGTACACTATTGGTTTGATTTTCAGTCTCCAATGCTTAAATGTACTCTACTGATTATATAAAATATTAAATAATAAATATACGTTCGAGTGCCTTGAATCACAATATTTACTATTTCTCTCTTCGTTTCTCACAACGTAGAGTCTGGAGAAATTATAAGTAGTATTTGTCTAAATAGTCTATTATCATATAAAGATCTAAGACATTGAGGTATGCAATTAAACACATTAGTAGTCATATTAGAAAAAAAGAATTAATATCTTGTTAAATTCATGCATTTCGTCATTACCACAGATGTTAGTATTATTAATATAACAGCAGCAGTGTACAGGTAAGACGTATCTTATATGTTTAATATTATTATATCTTGTTGATTTAATATTTTTAATATTTATTTACAGTAAAATTAACTAAAGACCACTCTAAAAAGCATTTTTTATGTAACCTTTATATGAAGTGATATTCGCGTAAACATATTTATGTAACGTATTTGACTGAAATACTTACTTTGCGATCTTCTGAGCCAGAAAACATTGGTTTCACTAATTTTTCACTCCTTATATGGACGTCTGTGTGTGTGCGTGTGTGTATATGTGTGTTTATGTGTGTATTTGCGTGTTTGTATGTATTGCATATACATGTTAACAGACCAGAAAAGTAATAATCACCAAATTTCACATTTATATACAGTGAGGTTTGAATGAAAATAAAATGTTCGAGACTAATACAACACTTTTTATAGGACAATATTGATATAAAAAAGTTATTTTTTTCTTTATTTGACAGAGTGCTCTCTTAATTCTTATTTCGCCCAATAAAATTTGGCTTTTAAATTAACGTTTAATTAATAAGGTAAAATCAACATTAATGTTTTCCGTTAGGTTTAATCGTTTAAAAAACTGTTCTCAAAAAGTGTTAATCAATCTAAAGGGGCTCATTGCGCTGATACGATTATTTCACAAAAGTTACTAAAATATAAATACAGATATTTGTTTAGATGTGAATTTATTAAAGTTGTGCAGTGAAATAAGTTAAAAGTGGTTTATATATATTATATATATATATATATATAAAGATTTCACATAAACACGTGAACTAACAATCAATGATCAAACCACAATAAGAAAATGGGAAAACAAGACTAAGATCTTTCAACCGTAACAGGCGGTCTTGGTCAGAGTCAAAAACCCAACTGGAGTTGACTCTGACGAAGACCGCCTGTTACGATTGAAAGTTCTTAGTCTTGTTTTTCCATATTCTTATTGTGTTTGGATTCAATTATTATATATTATATATATATTATATATATATTATAATTCATAAACACGTGAAATAACAATCAGTGATCAAACCACAATATGAAATGGGAAAAGAAGACAAGGGTTTTGTTGGGTTTTTGACTCTGACGAAGACCGCTTACCTCGGTGATGAATTTTAAGTGATTTCAACAACTTAATATTATCCATTTAAAGTACAAGGTTTGAAATGTGAATATGTAGCGGACGTATAATCAGCCTTCTTTTATTGTCTGCATGAATCCTTGGGACTCGTACATTACATAATTTGTTGCCGTTTTTATATTGATTTATTAAATGATTATATGATTATTATAAGTACTTGTAAACCGTATAATTACTTGATTCTATATAAGAATGGTTTGATTCGTAATATTAGTCGGTGTCATATTTGTTAAATCAATATATATTACGGCAATTTTTTGCTCGTTAGCATACGGTAGGAGTGTTGCAGTTTTAAGTTTTTTTCTATAAAATGTATTAATTAGGGAAACAGATTTTGTCTCAGATTTCTTTCTAATCTCTCTATACTGATTCATGGGTCAAAAAAAGTAAGCATTACTTCAACTTTGCATCATACTTGAAGCTCATACACTTGTGTTGTTAGCAAACTGACATTGAATGATGCAGTGAATATATTGGAACTGATTGATTGCAGAGTGAATTGTGAGAATTTATCATAAAAAGAGAGACTGAATACAGGTGGGTTAAGTAATTTGATAACTGGGCGAGCAAGAAAGGAATAAAGGTGATGCTGAGGAGGGCAAGAAAAGAGGCCAGGTTATTCAAGTGGAGTGGCTTCTATTGCTCAGCCTAAGTGTTCCACCCCTTCATTTGCTTTGCACCCACTTCCCTTCTTTCTTTAACACTTAGGCTCAATCACTTATAAAGTAGTTGCACTTCGATGTAAATATATACATAATGAGATAACGTCTGACACAGATACTATTACAGTACACTATTGAAATATTCATTAGAATAAAATAAGAAATTTTAATCATTTTTTTAGATTGGTGCCATTGGACAAAAAAATAATTTCTTTCAGGCTGACAAAAAGTTTGGTTTGGAATAATAAAAAAAAAATGTATTTTTTGCGAATATATTGCACTTTAATTGATTTTATGACAGGCAAATGTTTTCACAAGTAGTTACTATAATATTTTCAGCTACACACCGTCAATGATGAAGTAAATACTTGTGTCAGTTCTCAATGAAATCTAATATATCATTTTGATTTTCTTTTTCGTTACACGGTTTAAATTGTTACCAAAGGATAAAAAAAGTAAATGTTATGTTTTGAGTACACACTAAATCAAAGTAGAAACTACGATGACACGCAAAGTAGGAGACTGTTTCATTTTAACTCCAAGTGCAATATGTTTTAAAAAAAATTAGCTTAGTTAATATAATGATTCTATATTTAATTGCATATGTAAAGCTTATTTTAATATAAATTCAAAACTATTATTGTTATTTCGTAAAAAAAACATGCAAAAGAATAGAAGTGAAAATCACTTTATCATTTGGACATCATAACGTGCTAAAAAGTAATTTTTCATCAAATATAGCACACTAGTAATATGTTGCTTCACTCTTGTAAGTAAGCTTTTGCCTGTTTGTCCAAGGAATCCTATAAACACAACTTTCCCTTTCTTTCCCCTCACAATTATAGGCAAATTGTGAAACTGAAGTAGGTGCGCATCATCCCAACATATGGAGGTTTATAAAATGTCTACAAAAGGAACAAGCTTACAATTAGGTCCAGATTGATCCGAGGAATTGCCCACAACTTATCCTAAATTAACTTGGTTGACCTTTTATATAACTAGAGACTCGAATCATATCGGCAGTAAGCCTAACATAAATCCCCATATATTAGTAATTTACCACAACTACTGGAAACAACTGAAATATCCAATTTTCTTAAAAATACAAAACGTCTTTTAGTAGTTTACTAAAAGGCACAATCAATAGATGTCTATTCGTAAAGGATTCCTTCTCAATTCCTAATTCTCTATGATTCTTTAGTTTTTTTGAATACATTATCAATAAGTGTTTTTGGATATCTTAGTAATGATGTTATTTGATATATATGTTCAATTTCGTCATTAAGAAGCTCTTCTCTACACAATTTGAGTGATTGCTTCATATTATGCCTCCATTGGTTGGTACCATTTCCCAAATTCATATAAAGAATAGTTTGGAGCTAGTTTTAAAATTGAACTCTTTCTCTTTTTATGACTGTACTTTTATGAGTTTTGATGTGAAATACCATTTTACAAACGTTCCTGCAGAGGATTTGCTGAACTATTTTAGATCAAAATTACATAAAAAAAATGTTAGTACTAGAAAGAAATAGTTAGTACTATTTCTGTGTTAGTTATTATAGAATTAATTCGTCTTTGTGTTGCTGATTCTAGTTTTACTTTTAGAGATAAGTTTTATAGAAAAAAGTTTTGGTTTAGCGGCAGGAAATTGTCTTTCACCAGTCGTTAGTAACATATTTATGGACTGTTTTAAGATGAAATTTCTCCCTAAGATTCTTCCAAGCAATGCTAGATGGCTCCGATACGTAGATGATGTTTTGTGTTGTATCAGACAATGAAGTGTGGCAGATTTTTTGAACACCCTTAACAAGTCTCTGTTCCATACAGTGATTTTACTTTAGAATTTGAAAACAATAATTAGCTACCTTTTCTAGAATTATATTTACATCGTTATGAGCACAATCTTAAAGACATTATCTGTGATCTATGATCCATGTACAAACATCTGCCTATGTGTATCTGTTTGATTCATAAGGATGCACCCTGACCTTTCGGCAAATAACATGAGTATCTATGTGTATCTAAGTATGTTAATTTTTTTTCTTTTTATCCTTCTGATGTTAAAAAAGCGGTGTTCAGAAATATGTTCTTAAGATCATTCAAATTGTGTAGTGATTTGTTTCTTAATGAAGAAATAGAACATATATAATAAACTAAAGAATCCTTTAGAACTAGAATTGAGAAGGAATCCTTCACGAATAGAAATCTTTTGATTGTGCCTTTTAGTAAACCACTAAAAGACGTCATGTATTTTTAAGAAAATGGGATATTTTAGTTATTTTCAGTAGTTGTGGTAAATTACTAATCAGATTGTCTGTAATTGTGAGAAAAGAAAGGGAAGGTTGTGTTTATAGGATTCCTTGTGAATGTTGTGATTCATCATGTGCTGGACAAACAGCCAAACGTTTACTTACTAGAGTGGAACAACATAAATATTCTATTAGTAGACAAGAAGAGTCAAGGGCTTTGCTTCATTGTCTTAAGTTAAACAATCACTCCAGAAATTGGGAAGATTCTAAGAAATTGATATTTCGCTCGACTGATGTTGAATTAAACTCGGTAGAAAGTGCCCTAATTCATTATCATTTTGAAAAGCTCATCAATATAAGTCAGAGACTATTCAGATTAGATGGTCTTTAAATTCAAGGCTTAGCTGACCAAATGGGACTTTTAGGTGATCTTGATACGTGTCTTTGGACATGAGCTCTGACCGGATTGTTGATTCTAATCATACAGCTTAATGTTTTGTTTAATTTCTCTTTTGTCTCCTTGTTTTTTATTATTAGTTATTTTTTTCTTACTTTTTAATTTGCATTGTTTAATTTTATTGTGTATTTTTTCCAAACTATATTCTCACTTGAATTTTCCAGCTGTTTCGTTACCTTCCTTCTGGTTAACTTTTATGTTACCTTCTTATTTCTTACTTTGCTCACTGATGACATAATGTGAAAATAAATCAGAGCATTTATTTCTATTGTTTTCCTTATTCCTTGAGGTTCATACTTCATGGCTTGCATCACATCGTTTTTCTTGTTATTTTTCGAAATATATATATATTAGTAAAAGTTGGGAGCAGTCCTTCTTGAATACATGCATTTAAAAACTTTATGTTTGATTCCCCTTGATTTAAGAAGAAAGGAAAGAGTTCGAATTTTGAAAAATATTTGACGAAGTTAAATCAAGTGGAATCAGACATAAAGTTTTTAAATGCATATAAATATATATATATATATATTATATATATATATAACAATTAAAATAAGCAGTGACACATAAACAGAAACACAAATGAAAATCTTCGGACTTGACAAATACAGGATTATAATAGACGAGTAAAAGTCTGGAGTGGTCTACACTCAAACTTATTATATGCAATCGTGTTATCAAATTCATTGAGAAACAAGTTAAACTTCAAAAATTCATTTAGGAATTATATACTTATTTATAAGTCTAAATAACTCACTATAAATTGGATTAATTGCTTGATTTGTTTTGGTATTTTGTGGTATGTTAATTTTGTCAACAATAAAGAAAAATTATTTTTGTTCGAGCACTATCTGACTACAGATGGATATATTTCTTCTTCCAATATTATAAGTCGATGACGGTTTTATGATATTTATGACAAAATACTCATAATGACAGGACAATATAGTATATTTTACGAAAAACTAACTTCGGATTAGAGAGATGAATGAGGATATAGGGGATCTCGTTTTTGGCAATAAGCCTTGGCTGCCATCTTCGTGGAATTATTTCCAGTCGGGTAATTATCATCTCACTCTTTCTTAGTCTTTTTCTATGTATCTGTCTATAGATTAATCATTCATCTCAGCCCTAATTCGAGTTTGCAATTTGTGCTCCACCCGTTTGATCCTGAGCACACACTGGATAAGCATTACATCTGCATTTGGATATTGTTCAATACTTGTTATTTTATAATTCATTGTATCTTTATCCTGATATATTATTACTGGACTTGTGATATTATAATCCTGTATTTGTCATGTCTGAAGATTTTCGTTTGTTTTCAGGACATTCCGGGATTTATTACTTAATATTTAGTTGCTTATTATATTAGTTATGATACATAATAATAATTATATGTGAATATGTGAATTATAATTCGGAAGGACTTGTAGAATTTACCCATTGATAAAACACTTAATAGGAAAGGTAACAAGCAGGTGTTTCAAACTGCACATCTTCCTTAATTCCTCCTTGAGAGAAATGATTCGAATCTATTATTCTTATAATATTAGTAGTATTTCATTTGGTACATGTGAATAGTAAATACAGTTATTTCATAATTTTGGTAAGATATTCATTTTTGATAATTAATTAAAAAAGAATTTCTGTGTAGTCATAAACTTATATTAACTAGGGCAAAAATATGTATGATTATTGTTTGAGGCTACAGAGTCTGTACCAACTCCCGTCCTATAATCAAGTTGTCACTGCTAACGTTGGAGGAAATATATCTGACTGCTCAATTTTTGCAGAGCACCTGGTATAAAACATGTGTTATTTATTGATCCTGGTATAAAACATCTTCTTTAATTATTTATTATTAATTATTATCTTCAATACTTACAAAAATAATAATATAAATTACATAATATTTTTCCTTGCATTTTTTTTATATATTGTTGTGTTATTTATTTACTATGTTTTATTTTTTTAAACAAGAATAGAAAACTGTGAATGATTTAAAAAAAATTCAATCGTTATAGAAAGTGATCACGAAATAAATTTTAACTTCATCAGCAAAACATTAAAGAAAGTGATCAAGAAAAATTTATAACTTAAAAAGCAAGACATGAAAGAAAATAATCACGAAATATATTTTAAATTCAACAGCAAAACATTAAAGAAAGTGATCAAGAAAAATTTATAACTTAAAAAGCAAGACATGAAAGAAAATAATCACGAAATATATTTTAAATTCAACAGCAAAACATTAAAGAAAGTGATCAAGAAAAATTTATAACTTAAAAAGCAAGACATGAAAGAAAATAATCACGAGATATATTTTAAATTCATCAGCAAAACATTCAGGAAATTGATCACGAAATAAATTCTCTAAATAAAGATATAATCAATCCCATGATATCATAAAACTATGGCATGCAAAAACAAATTACACTGTCACTGCATTAGCAAACGTTTCCTTTGTTAATACAACATGTGGGTATTTCAATAAGTAAGCATAGTAGTATCTTTGTAATTTTCTTCATTAAGGAATACAGGAGAGTTTTACACTCTCATCGTTTTAATGAATATGCTTCTAAAAATAGATAGTCTACATTTTTTGTAATGAGCAGAATTAAAAATGGACATAAGATAAACTCCATTGATGCTTTTCTTATACATATTAAAATGTAAACTTTTAGTCAATCTTTTTGAAAAAGATATTTAAAATGGGCAATTTACAATTTACAACTTCTTTGATTGTGAATTAGATTGTGATCAAATTTTTGTTCAAAAAGCTCCTTAATTCAATAATTTAAGACAGCATTATAATCTATTGGAACAATTTAGCACGATTAAATAGAACTGATTAAACATAAAAATAATTTAATAAATTAAATTATTATTTAAGATCCAAAAATTTCATATATAAATAACTATGACATATTGATAATCAATTCCAGGACTGAATTTTGTCTGTAAAGATTATTTTCAGATTGAATTTTATAATAAAGGACATATAATTTAATTGAGCGGGCATAATTAACTGGATTATACCAGCGGTATACAGAGAATGGAATAATTTATAGCTTTCCTTACAGATAGCTTACAGGGACAAGCATTGCTGCATTAATAAATAGAGATTTAACACCGTACCAAATCAATCTATACTCTTTCTTAATATTTATATTAATTAATTTACTAATTAAATCTCTGTCTTTTACAGTTTGGTTGATTGAAATTTGATTTAGTAGTAATGTAAAATTTCTACATAACAATTTGAATGAGTCATATGAAGTCAAAACAGCCGGAAAGATATTTTGTTGAAAAATATTTCAACCTACTATTACGTCAAATTTTCAAATAAAATTGGCATGCAAAATTTGAAAACTGAGTTCGGTTTTTGACCCTGATGAAAACCGTTTGTAATGGTTGAAAGATCTTAGTCTTTCTCTCCCATTTCATTTTGTGGTTTGATCATTGATTGTTATTTCACGTGTTAATGTGAAATCCTGTATATATATAAAGATTTCACATAAACACGTGAAATAACAATCAATGATCACCACAATAAGAAAATGGGAAAACAAGACTAAGATCTTTCAACCGTAACAAGCAGTCTTCGTCAGAGTCAAAAACCCAACTGAGTCAGTTGTGGTTTGATCATTGATATATAATATATATATATAATATATTATTTATAATATGATCAAAACCACAATAAGAAATGGAAAACAAGACTAAGATCTTTCAACCGTAACAAGCGGTCTTCGTCAGAGGCAAAAACCCAAATCAGTTGGGTTTTTGCCTCTGACGAAGACCGCTTGTTACGGTTGAAAGATCTTAGTCTTGTTTTCCCATTTCTTATTGTGGTTTGATCATTGATTGTTGTTTCACGTGTTTATGTGAAATCTTGTTATATATATATATATATATATATATATATATATATATATATACTTTCTCGGAAATACGATCCGACACGGACAAATATAGTTCAATCTTTTGTCTTTTTCTGCATTGAACTATATATATATATATATGCACTCCTTAAATCAAGCTATATTGGTTCTACGACTACAATACTTTCACGTAAACTTGCAATGCACCTCCCAGCCGGAGCAACAAAATACAATGATTATCTATAAAATAAAGCAAAATAGGAAAAAACTAGAACACAATATTGAACTTTATATCAAGAAAATTATCATTGGAATGTACATATTATTGAATCGTTAACAATCAGGCCACTTGTCTTTCTAGGACTTCAAAGTTACATACATGATAAGAACTAGATAGTATAAAAAATGTTGTCTAAGTTTGTTGTAGTATATTAGAAGTGGTTTAAGGTAAACTTGGTGAAAACAAATCTGGTTTTACAAAGTTATGTTTAGTTTTGATGTAAGCTTTAGAATGTTTTAATTTATTTTAATAATTGTAGGACAATTAGAGAAAGTATGTAGAATGTATACAACGTTAGAAATAAGCAAGGCATTTGACGAAATGTGTTTAAAAGAAGTTCTACTCAAAATATACTAATATATATACATATATATTTTCTATTATTATTATATATTATATTATTAGCTCCTAGCTAATTTTCTTTCTTCAAGGTTGAGTTCATGAATAATTTGAGCAAAGCTACTTTTAGACATCACTTTTATTAGAAGTTAAAATTATTCTAAATGTAACAGATAGATTAAATTAACCTAAATTACTGGCATGTTTCGGTTGTCTTCAACCATCTTCAGAATGTTTTGTATTCTTATCTACCAAACAGGTATGAAAACCTAATAAAAAGGAAAAATTACACAAAAATTATCAAGTCAATTGATTTTAATACAATGTGTATAAAAGAAGGTCTGCTTCACACCTTTACTAAAATATATATATATCGAAGTTTGAAATCATGTTGGGTTCATTATTATTAATGATTGGTATATTTGACAATTATACGATATTTACTGATTTATATAATACATAATAACGTTTATTTATATAACGTTCATTATTCACAATTTACTAAATATTATAAAAAGTTGTTCATTTTAAACCTCCTTAAAAGGAATCTCATAAACATAGATAACTTTGAATCTTCTGGTCCATCTTAATTAGAAAAGTTTTAACTTAGCAAGTTTGATTAAAGTCATGCAGGATGGTAAAGAATATTATCATAGTCAGTGCTTCTTATGAATAGTGATTCTCTTTAACATAGAACAGCAAACGCTCTTCAGGAACAATAGTGTGACAAGTAGAGTAAACGAAGAATATTGATATTTTTTCAATTGCAAATATTGAAAGATTCATCTCAGTCAAGCGTTCTGACTTTAATATGCTGCATTCAAAATACGTTGTTTACTAGTTTTACTTCTGTATTAGTAAAATAAAATGTCTCATTCGGTATAATATAAACAAAAATATTGATTTTGATAACGCAAAATAAAATTTTGAGGAGTTTTAATCATTTAAAATACAAAAAAACGTAACTTTGATTTTGAAGAATTAATGTAATTTAAGGTAACGTAATTTAATTTTGAAGGTTAACGTAATTTTGAAGAAAAAAAAACTTCTACCTTTCCCGAATATAATGTTCTATTTTTAAGTACAATTTCATTGTACATTTTGATCCATCAAATATTATATCCTGTATCCTCCTTACAAATTTTAATATTAAATCATAAATGAAATTTCAACATTTTATTGAAAAAAAATATATTAATAGTTATTTTAAAAAATTTTTTTTGTTGCTTTTATGACAATGACAAAATTTTAAAACTCTTGAATTAGAATTTTAGGAGAAAAAAATGTCTAAATTCATTTTCGCCAAAAAAGTGACTTTTTCATCATGCATAATTGCATGGATTTCCAATTGCATAATATCCACAAATTGAGCACAACTACGCTAGAAAGCCTACTTTTGTGTAAAATATTGAATTGAAAGTATCTAAACTGCAGCATCTCCACAACCTTTTAGATACACACAAGCTCACACACACACACACACACACACACACACCACAGAGATATCATAAAAAAAACATCGATAAGGACTTTAGGGACCTCAAAATATGTAAATCTGTTACAATCCTCAGATCAATATTTACAGATTGATACTGTACAGGTACAGTAAAAATACAAAATTGGAGTGGAATAAACACTTATAACTTATAAATTGCAGCACATGTCATACAATTTCAGTTGAAGTATGATGAAGTAAATAGCGTGTTCTAATACAAATTTTTAAACTCTTTTAACTCTTTATCATATTTGTTAATATAAATTGGAAAAGTGTTTTCGATGAAAATTGAATAGTGAATATTAGTTACGGAAGATTTGATGATTTAGCAGCGAAAAGGCTAAGTAGAAGCTATTGAAATTGAATAGGGTTGCTTGGAGAGGCGCTTCTGGTGCAGACACGTCCACCTGGCCTCAGACACATGATCTGTCCCAAAGGAAATTGATCTATTACCCAGACCAAGAATTTATGCACACACCACTCCCTCAACTCTCCTAATCAACCTCCTCCATTCAATGCGCTCAGCATGAACAAACCCTTATAAAACTAGTGACCTGTAAAAGAATATTATCTTATGTGATAGTTAAAACAATATAGATTTGTAGAAAATAAATATATAAATGAATCACGCTAAAACATTTTTTTTTATTTATGACTAAAGAAATAATATAATGCTTATTCTGGAGGAGGCCTTAAATTGACTTCCTCTAAACATTCATCCATTGAATTAGTGCAGTAACTTCTTAATGTAATCAAAATGAAACAGTATTCTTATGAGTCGGATAAATCAAAGAGAACAGTATCCTTATGAGTCGGATAAATCAAAGAAAACAGTATCCTTATGAGTCGGATAAATCAAAGAAAACAGTATCCATATGAGTCGGATAAATCAGAGACAACAGTATCCTTATGAGTCGGACAAATCAAAGAAAACAGTATCCTTATGAGTCGGACAAATCAAAGAAAACAGTATCCTTATGAGTCGGACAAATCAAGGAAAACAGTATCCTTATGAGTCGGATAAATCAATGAGAACAGTATCCTTATGAGTCGGACAAATCAAAGAAAACAGTATCCTTATGAGTCGGATAAATCAAAGAAAACAGTATCCTTATGAGTCGGACAAATCAAAGAAAGCAGTATCCTTATGAGTCGGACAAATCAAGGAAAACAGTATCCTTATGAGTCGGATAAATCAAAGAAAACAGTATCCTTATGAGTCGGATAAATCAAAGAAAACAGTATCCTTATGAGTCGGATAAATCAGAGACAACAGTATCCTTATGAGTCGGACGAATCAAGGAAAACAGTATCCTTATGAGTCGGATAAATCAAAGAAAACAGTATCCTTATGAGTCGGATAAATCAAAGAAAACAGTATCCTTATGAGTCGGATAAATCAGAGACAACAGTATCCTTATGAGTCGGATAAATCAAAGAAAACAGTATCCTTATGAGTCGGATAAATCAAAGAAAACAGTGTCCTTATGAGTCGGATAAATCAAAGAAAACAGTGTCCTTATGAGTCGGATAAATCAAAGAAAACAGTATCCTTATGAGTCGGATAAATCAAAGAAAACAGTGTCCTTATGAGTCGGATAAATCAAAGAAAACAGTGTCCTTATGAGTCGGATAAATCAAAGAAAACAGTGTCCTTATGAGTCGGATAAATCAATGAAAACTGCTTTAAAAAAATGTCTCCAAATAGCTATGCTAATTTTACCATTCATAAATTAGCACATGTAAGTTATTAGACGAAAGATAGTGCTAGGAATGTATTGGTTCAATAAATATCTCATACACTACGAACATATATCATACCATATTTACAACATACCTAAATTAGAAACTTAAATTCATATGCGCTAAATACATATATAATTTCTCAACAATCATTTTTTCCAAATTGGAATAATACAATAGGAGACAACGATGAACTTGATCAACAAAACTTATAAACAGGTGCAGTTATGTATTGTTTTATAAATTTATAATTTATAAGGATGTGACCATGTTTATAACATTTTAGATTCCATTATAAGTTAAAATGCTTTTAGTTTACTGCAAAATGAAGGAAAAAGATTTTATTTCCTATTAATAGTCAATTTTTTTCTAATAGTAAAATTTTAGATCTGTAAGTCGTCGGTTTAGGAAGAAAAAAATAATATCTCAATTCAGATAATGTTCAATAAAATATCCATTCTGTTATATATTCGCAGTCAGGAATTATAGAAAATGAGTTTTATAAAAGGTTTTTTTTTTGGGCATACAATTAGGTTGATCAATCAGACGAAGTGGCCTATTGCATGTTCAGATCTTTTCAGATATATGTTCATCACACAGAGCAATAGAAAACTTATAAATGAACATGAAGGGTCACAGAAGTGTAAATATATTAAAAGTATAAAACTTAAAATTGGATGATCAGTTTTTTTCTTAAAAAATGAAAGCGAAAGTGTTAAAAAAGAATGTAGTGAAAAATATAAAAAACTAATTTTTTGGTAGAGCATATAAAGAAACATAGAAAACAGAAAAATTTAATTTTGAGTTTATAGTAAAGTACTACAATAAAAAGTTCTGTTGCAAATATGAAAACTGTCTGTAAGAGATAGTGTATAATGTAATTTTAAAGAACTTTTTTTTTCTTTCTGAATGGACTAACTCTACAGTGGTAGAAGTTTGTAATTGTTACTAAACAAACAGCTATCTTATGTGCAAAAAAAAATTAATACATCACTATAACCTAGAAAGTGAGGTATGATATAACATGTAAAATATTTTTAGTTGTTAATTTGATAATTATAATTATTTAATTCATAAAACTATAGCAAGGAAGGGAAATCAATCATATATGTTGACGTTTTTCAGCCTGTGATAGATGGTTGTCTAACAAACTTGTAATCAATCAATGTATTGCGCACATTAACAAATCTAATTGCCAACTATATTTATCTTTCTTGCCAACCAAAAATCACCATTGTTCTTTGTAACATCAAAGTAAAATTGAAATATCAGAAAGATTTATTTTTGCTCATTAGAACAAAATACGTCTAATCTTAATTCATTTGTCTGGCCATTCAATAAACTAAAAATTTTTATTCTTTATTATCTGTCTAAG
Source organism: Hermatobates lingyangjiaoensis (assembly GCA_026182355.1). NCBI lineage: Eukaryota > Metazoa > Arthropoda > Insecta > Hemiptera > Hermatobatidae > Hermatobates > Hermatobates lingyangjiaoensis. Next base: position 1,296,970 of record JAPFBL010000117.1, on the reverse strand, counting down.
GAATTTTCACAACTTTAAACATTTAGAGAGTTAACTATTGATTTATAAAAAAAATTAAATTTCTTTATTATGTAATTAAATGGATAAAATAAATACTTTTTAATTAGGAAAGCAGTCATCAAAAGATTCAACAATGATTTCCAATCAATAATAGCTTGGTGTTCAAATAATGCGACACCATTAACAGTTGAAGAGGGGTTTCTTCTAATTGCTATAAGCCTTTCATTGCAATTGAAAAGACTCTAAGAACTGACAATCTTTAGCCTATTGTTAATATAAAATCATGAACTCAAATAAAATTTTTATGATTTTTATTTTTTTTAGTCAAAAAAGAAAGTTGTTTTCTTGTGGAAAAAAATCATCAAAAATTTATTGAAAAAAGTAAACAAAAATTTCACAAAGTTTCAATCAAAATAGTTATATAGAGCGAATTCTCAATTTACATTTTTCTAAATAACAAATAACTGTAAATAATTTAGTAAATTCACCCAAAAAAAGTTTTAAAACTACTTCATAGAACAAGAAATAGTTTTTTATACCAATATCGTATAATTTATTTGATAGTTAATAAGTTCATTGAGAAATGTAAAATGAAATCGAAAATGATTTATCTTGAGAGAATTGGAAAAACTTCAGTCATATCATGAAAATAATCTTCAGTAAAGTCATATGTCAGTAGACTTCAGAGTGCAATTAGAACAGTGAGTTAGCATCTCAAGTAAAATTCTTAGGAGATCAAGCTGTTTACTTTTCTATAAGTAAATTATAGGCAACATGGAAAGAAAATTGATTTCTATACGTTGACGAATAAATGTATGTGTTATATGTGAAGATTTTGTAGGCACAGTACAGTCGACTCCGTAATTCATTAAATTTATATTTTGGAAAAGAAGTTATCCCTATAGAGTATATATTCTGTATTGCTAGTGGTCAATATTTCATCATGATTTTTTTCTGCGTGAAGAAGTGACTGCAGAGAATGTTTCTGCATCTAATAACTCCTGAGTTGTTAAGTTTTGGAATTCTTATGGAACTGACCATGCTATTAACTGAAAAAAATCTCTATATCCTCCCTATAATATGAAACATCATTCTTTAAATAACATGTGATGGTTTTGTCTTATGATCAATTATGAAGGCTACTCGATAAGATAGCTGTTAACAAGTTGATATACCATAATGAAATTATACTGAATAATATCTCTCTTGAAATTATAAGCTAAATAAGGCCGAAACAATTCACGATACTTTTCAGTTTATGATAGATGGTTGACTAACAAATATATTGTAATGAATCTACATGCTGGACACATTAAAAATCAACGTGTTTACCATATTTTTCTTTCTTGTCAGCCAAAGAACTCTATTGTTTTTGGGGAATATCGAAGTTTCAGAATGACATATTTTTGTTTTTAATAACAAAACGTGCCTAATTTTAGTCAATAAAATTATATTAAAATTCAGTAAATATAAATTTTTTATTATTTATTTCTGGTTAAGTGTAAATAATTAATGAGTTATATTGTTATTTCAACCAAAACTATGATGTCCTGTCTGTAGTAAATTAGTAAAAACTTTGGTTTGCAGAACAAAAGAGTCTTTAAGTCTTAATGGAATCATTTTGTTCTTCTTACCTATAATGAAGAACCCGACTTAGAACCCGCTGAACCAAATTAAGGCATATATTCAATAACTGTGAATTAAAGTGTATTCAGCACATGCTCTCCAAGGTGGTATTCCACCCTGTCATCATTTACCTGACAGAATCGATACAATAATACAATAAAGTCAATAGTAGAAACTATTGTTGAATTACATCCATGGATCTAAGAGCACATAGTGAAAGTATAAGGTCTATTGAAACTGGAATTGTAATCGGGGAAGACTGTTATCTGGGATGTGTGCTATCATTTGTGGAGGTTATTTCTGATTGGTTTTTTATGTTGCAAGCTATGAATATTGTGATAATCAGATTACATTGTAAATATTACAAAAGGTTTGTCATTATGCATAAGGAGCATGCTATTAAAATTGATGAAAGATGGATAAATTAGAAAGACCAGGATATAAATCCGGCTAAAGCAGTCCGCATATTTTCCTAAACAAGAAAGAAAGTAATTATCACAAACCTTTCCATCAAAAATATTCAACTAAAACTGTCAACGTCTAAACACACTAAAGTTTGACTGGAAAAACAGAAACATTAGCTAAGTCTATAAATGTAATATCCTGTTTTAGGACAATCGTTAGTAGAACATGAATTCTTAAAAAAACAAATCTACTGTGTTTTTCTGGGTATAGCACTAATTGTATCATATGATATGTTTGGAAAATGAAAATAATCACCAAATCAAACTACTAAGTTATAGGAACATGAATGTCTAGATCAAACAGAGGTTCTTTCTCGACACCTATCTTACTTGCAGCAAGGGAAGTTAAAAACATCCCCCTCCATCCTTAGCCTTTTTTTCAGGAAAAATCAGTTTAGAATACACTATTTAAATTCATTAATTAGTACATAATTAAATAATAAATTAAATTATTATGAATAATAAATAATAAGATATTTAATTCATAGAAACATTGAAGTTTGGCACACATGAATGCCCTTTTTTTGAATATTTGACCATGATGAAAAAGTAATCACAAATGATTGCCTGGATTAGAACTTTCTAATTCGAAAGAAGAAGCTCATATCTGGTATACTTTACGGTAGAATAATAATAATAAAATTAGTTCAAATAAGTTAACACTAATTTTCTCTTTTTGACACAACACAGTAATGATTTGAGTGAGTAAAACGGTTTTCCAATTGATACCAAAGAAAGCTTTTGGAGCCATTATGCTTTTTTCACATCATACCTCAGCTCCTTAAGAGATGTGATTAACGGATTGATGAAGAAAGAAGCATGTAATGGTGACTAAAACAGACATGCAATGTAATCTACATTGGGTACTGTATTACATATATAAGCCAAACTACTAATATTTCATTCTATTATTTATTTTTATTTTTTGGGTATTGTGTCACCTGTAGATTCTTATCAATTTTTCAAAATAAACAGTAAATTATTAATTTTAAATGTAACTGTATAGGTTAGAGGTTCGTATTAAATTTTAATCTTGGCAATGCTACAGACAGTGGTTGTTCCAGCTTCCCTATACCCACTTGTTTTTGTATATCACACAACCGATGCATATGGTATCCTTAATTTTACCACACCACTTTTGTAAAGTTAAAAAGAAGATTTCGTTGTAAGAGTCCATTTTTTACGAAATTATTTCTTATAGCTGAATATTACTTACACCTCCTTAAACAGTGTTGCATAGCTTTCTAAATTCAACCTTTGATTTAAGGAACCTTGAAGAGAACGTCCGTAAGTATTATAATTTTAAGTTAATCTCTTATCTATTTCAGAAAAGTGGAAAATTCATTTTTAAGTGGATTTAAACTTGGAGATTTACTCTTTATCTATATTTTCATAATTAATGGACAACATGCTGCATCATCTAAAAGACTGTACTGTCATGTAACACTCTTCTTCTATTTAAAGGTCTAAGCGTATATTTGCATATCACAACCATCACTATATAGAGTATTCAGTAGGTCATCAAAACTAATCAGTCGAACAGGAGTGACAGCACACCTACCGGTGAGTGCGTGATCATTTTTAGTGTTCACAATTGTGGTAGATCTAATACTTACACTATTTACTCTTTCACAATGTTACTGAAAATGAACTGATCTCCTTCTATAGTCATGTAAGAAATATAACTGCTTAAAGATTCAAAATATTATCATATTATCAGAAAAATATAAGAAAAAAATCTTCAGTCCATCGAATCACCAAAAAATTAGCTTAAAATTAGTACATGTTCTATAATAAAGAACGATCGAGTACATTTCCTATATTTCGATGTAACCCTAGACAATGGGGTTCATAAGCGTACTAAATTGTATCTGACATTAAGTTCTGTTCAAGTAGGTAATTTGTAGTTTGATTGGAACACTTTATTAGGCCAATCCGTCAAACCGTGGAAATCATCAGAAATTATATGACTGATTGGATTTGATATTTTACATATAACATATTTTTCTCTTAAATATTATATTAAGTCAATAATATATTTAAATTTTTTATCAAAACCTCTGAATCACAATGTTATTTTTTACTGAATTCACTTGAAAATAGTCTGAGTCTTTGTGAACAAGCTAATAAATTTTAATAACTTTTCTTGTTCTTTAATAATCTTTTATCTTTTATTTATTTTAATATAAAATTATATTAAATATTTGTTTCTCGATGTTTATTAATCTATTATCTTTTACTTATGTTAATACTAATTAATGTCTTTAATCTATTAATCCATGTATACTATTGAAATTGTAACTCTTTTATTTTAACTGCTTTGTTTCATGTTTTTATTTTTTTTTTCTTCTATTTTTTTTATCTTTATTAATCCATATAATCAATTAATCTATTTATACCATTGGCTATCTCATTGATTTTGTATAATATATCACTTGGTCAGCTCCTTTTCCAGTTGAATCCTGTTAACAGGAAGTTAGTTCGTAGAATCGAATCTCTCAGTGTGAAGATCGTGAATTGCCGAGACTGCGGTTCACCTTAATGATAATGTAACTGATATATACTCTGGAAGAATTACTTCTCAAGCAGAATTATAATAAGCCTAAATACCCTTAATATATCTAGAGATGCTGAAAAAAAAACTGTTGTCAAGATTCCTGGACTTCCAAAAAATTGTAATCCCACAATCCTAACAATATCCTCCACAAGCATTCCAGGAAATCCCAGAAGACGTCTGAAGAGGATGTGGCCAAGAGACTTATTACTATGAACCGTTCTAAGTGATTTTTTTTTTCCTACTTAGACCCACGCCAGGAAGTGTAGTCACTGGATTGCTTCTTCCCTCCTGTGTTTCCTCATACATCTGTGTTATCAGTGTCACTGGTAATGTAACACTTACATTGTTGTGACATTAAACAAATAAAATTAAAAAAGAAAAAAAAAAAGAAAGATTCGTGGCGTGACCCAGGATTCTGGATCATCATTGTGACTCAATTATCAGAGAGAAATTTCTTCTAAAACCATTAGTTTTTTGATGATGACCTAAAATTTGCAGATCCAATGAAAAGCTATTACGAAATGAATGTTGATTTTTTAACTTAACTCTTTTGTGAGGATGTAATTATGGTTAGCATGAATAAGTTTGTGAAATGAATTATGTATTGTATTGAATTGAAAAAAGTTAAATCTACTTGATGATTCAAATCATTTTGAATCAAAAATTTGATGAATCAAGCAACTGGATTCAAAATCTTTTCGAATATCTATGTATTATGAATAAGGAAGGAGTATGCATTTCTAATGAGCATTCAGCCAATATCGATTACGGTATATAAGTGAGGCTGCAAGAATTATTTATGAGGAGATTTCATTCTTTTAATAACATATTTAATTGGTATAAAATTTATGGAAGAAGCGGCAACATGAATAAATTTAGCAAACATAAAGACCCTTTTTATTAGGGATGGTCAAGGAATTCAGGGTGATTACTTAATGAAGAACTAGAAAGGATAGCAAATGATTCATCTATAAAAATTGAACGTAAGAAGTTTTACTACAAACCCATAATAATTCCTGGCTTAGATCCTGAAGAGTTTTTAAACATCGGAGATGGTGTTGATTTAAGTTTGTTGACTTATTCTTTAATTGAAGAACAGCTCTGATACTAATAGAAGAATATTCACTATATTTTGAACTTTCAATATCAATTTAGGCTGATAGCAGCAAAATGAACGATATAGTAAGGTATGCTTTGTCACCTCTTAACGTCGCACAATGTATAATGTTCGAAAGAAAAAACTGCCAACAAAAATAATCAATTAATCAAGAGTATCATCTAGCTATTTGCAGTACTTTGGTATTGCTGAAAAGGCATACTTAGTGTTGGCAAGAATTAATTCATACCAAACAGAAGCAGTAAATATCACAACTAAGTAACTTAACCGAGAAGCACTGGGTTAAGCTGTAATTTTTGACAGTGAAGAACGTTTTGTTATGATGAACATCAACTTCTTATTCATATCCAACATCAACATTATAAAGTTACTTTCTAGAAAGTTAAAGCTCACTCGGGAGCACCAATGAACCATGTAACACACTATGTAGCAAAAGTTTGATATGTTGTTTAACTCAAAATTAATTACACAATTTCTATGTTATTTTATCCATAGAAAGTTGTTATTAGTTTCATCTGAACATTAAATAAATCGTAATCTTTACATGAAGTTCTTCAGGATGTCAGAAATATCGTAGAGTTTATTTGAATAATGAGGTGTGAATGATGCTAGTAATATCATAAGCATTACTATTTATAAATAATAATTCTTCTGATATTACTTTGAAAAGTAGGTTTATGATAGTATAAAACACTGAAATCAGCCATTCATTGACCATGGCTTTTTTTGAATTTTTACATAATCGTACATATCTCATAAATTAAGTCTCAGTAGTCTTTCTTAGCAGGTTTTTTTAAAAAATAATTTTAAATTAGATTTACTTTTAATATTTTGGAAGTAAGTTGAAAATACTCTTCTTTAGTTTATTCTAACATGAATAGAGAGAATCATTATTCTCTTAAATCTCTTTCATTTGAAAATAATCATCTTTTAAAATAATGTAATAAATGACAACCGGTAGGTTTTTGTCCAATAACTCATACAAACAATGTTATATTTGCTATGTAAGATACATTTTTAATTTTTTTTAAAATTAATATATTTTTCAGAATAAATAGCTGACAGTGATAAATCTGTAAGGTAGATTGATTAATGGTTTGAGAAAACCGATATATTTTCATTACATAGGTTGGCTCAGATGTGAGCCAGTTCCGCAGACCAGGTGCCGTCCTTTCGTCGTCGAATTCTCTCCTGCCACTTCTCCCTTATATTCTCTGTGACCAATATATTTTTTAATCATCTTGTCATAACCTACGATCAACAAGTGATTTTTCATCCTAACATCACATTATTCAGTCGTGCGTGCTAATGCTACTGCCTACTATATATATCACAACAGTAATAATATCTCTTACGAGTAAAGTCACCGAAATAAAAAAAAATGAATGTCAAAACGCTTATGACATTAGATTATATTTAAATTTTAACATTATGATATTAACTGTTTGTGTAATTGAAAAAAAAGGAATAACAAAATTGACAGCTAATACACTAAATTAACTATAATATTTCATAAACACCATTATTAATTTTCTACCAATTGGATGAGAAAATCTTAAATCATTAAATTAAATAAAAAATTAGTTTTACTGTCAAGGTTTATTGTTGTTTGTATTATTTAGATTTAATCTGTTAAGTTGTTTGCATAAATTGATTCATCAGCTGTTGATGTAAAGTGTAGACGAACATTTTCGAAAGTTGTACAAACATCCTGGTCATTTGCATCTTTTAGTTAGTAAATCCCATATAGAATGAACATAATTTTTATAACAGAAAGCATCAGTACATTAATTTTTGGCGTATTCTCTTTCGAATTTAGTTTAAAATTTGCTAATCCTAAGTGTTTAATATCAACTATGTTCATTTTTCCATGAATTCAACGTATCCTATTTAATTCAATATGCTATTTCGTTTGATGGTTTGTTATTAATTTTTTAAAATGAATATGAATATAATAAATAATTAAAAAAATATAAATAATAATGAATTTATATATATATATATATATATATATATAATACTGAATAATATAATGAATATAAAGAATATAATAAAGAATTTCTTATGAAAAATGAATTCATAAGGAAATCAAAAAATCTTATGAACTCTTAAGGGATCATTGTATAAATATTTTTCCTCTGAATTGGTGCCTTAGTAGTAAAAGTGTTATGTATTCAATTATACTATTTTTTTCACAAAGCTAATTAAAAATTTTGTTAAAAACTTTCTATCAACATCAGCGTATACTTATCTGGCTTTATTTCATACATTTGAAATAGTCATGAAACGCTTTGGTGACACTCTTATTAGAGCTTATCTCAATCGGAATAACTCAACCTATTTGTTAAAAATATCGGTAATAAATACAAATTTTTTTTTTATTATAATTGGTAATATATCCTATATTGCATTTCTCATACATGATGCATGCTTCAAGAGACAGGTAATGATAGATTAACATAATTGCGAAGATCATCAACAAAACTTTATTTATTGCAATGTGTTTTTTAGTATATTAAATAATTTGATCTCAACTCTAGGAGTATACACTCAATTTTTCTGAACATCTAGTGTTTCTTGCTGTATTTTCTACGGTGAATGAGATATATGGTAGAAAATTTCAATAAAGTTTTGATAGCTTATTTACTTCGTCGTAGTATATACCAAGAAGTCCTCTTACATTTAATGTCAGTCTATATTTTTTCTCGGCGTTCCATGAATGCATAGTATTTTAATGAAAATTATTTCTTGATTATTGGAAGATATTATTGCCATAATTTGCATTACTTTAGTTCTGCAGATTATTGTCATTTGTGTGTATAAATAAGTGTATAAGTAAGCTAGCGCAGGTTTTTATACTATTGCAAGATATTGTTTGTCATTGGGAGGATTCATGAAAAAAAATATAATTCAACAAAACAGGTGTTGATGGGGGCCAGCCGGTGTTTGTTTGGCAAAAAATTTCTCTGTGTTGTCTCTCCCAATGCATATTTACATCAATAAAACAGAAATCACCAGTGAGAACATTCAAAAATCATAAGTTGTGGCAATACCATCATTACCCTTTTTAGTACTATTAATCAGTAGTAAAAGAAGAAAGCAATTATTGTAAGGCATAATGCTAACCTTTTAGTGTACTGAAGGCCTTTTAAATTGTTTGAGCATCGTAAACATGACTCATTTGTCAGTCTTCTTCTCCCTCTTCTGTTTCCTATTCATGTCTACTATTAATAAATTATGGCAATCTTAAGGCAGACAATGCATTTTAAGTATTAAAATTGGTGGCTTGATATCATCATGTTCAATTTTTTGTTCAAATTATACAACAGACTCGCTGCTCAATACCTTCACCAAAACTTAATAGTTCCCATAATGATTGTGTTAGTTATTCTCAGATATTTGTCTACAAAACGGTTTTCCTGCCTCCATATATGATATTTTACCATAATATATTTGTCTGTTTCAATAATGTCTCTCCGCCGACGAATATCTTATCATTTCATATCGGGATATATGTTACAAAATTTTATAATTTTTTTTTTCATATACTAACAATTCTCTCAGATAGAACGATACAAACAGTGTATATACATGTCATGTCATGTCGTAACACTTTTGCCCCAAATGGATCCATTATACTAATGATTGTATTTGTATATTTTAGATTTTTCAACTCTGGCATCGGATTTTTTAGAATACCGTATTCAACTTGTTTATATATCTAATGCTACTGTTATTGATGGGGTATTTTATGCTACTGTCAATTATATTGTTGTTGTTCAAGTTTTTCATGCATGTAAGATACGACGACAGTGATACAACTCCACTTTAGTGATTACATGTATTCAAAAAATGTGTACATGCTTCCTCATCACAACCAAAACTACCGCAGATTGGAGAATTTCAAAAATTACGTCTCCACAGGAAGAAATATAAATTGGGGAAAAAATAAAATACCCAGATTGCAAAAGTAACTACCACATACTGTTTCGTCTTATGTTATCTCGATCTCTACCTCCACTCAAAGAATAACCTTCTGCATTCTTAGGAACCATAAAATTGTTTTCAAAATTCTTAACTCAGTTGGCAGAAGTTGTAATGTTCACATCACTCTTGTAGGATCACTGTAAGTATGCAAGAGATGTAAGTAATATGCCGTTGAGTAGGATCTACCATATTCAAAATGTTCAGTCAACAAATGGTTAGCAGAAAAAGAAAAATAGAGCAGCAAAAAAAAAATCCATATATCAGGCCATTTACTGACTTTCACATTTTGTGCTAGAAACAAAACAATTTTTACGATGAAACAGTGAAAATACTGTCAATGTAGCGTGGTAAACTAAAACAAATATAACGGTAATGGTACATATTGCTTGGTATATGAAGAAAATAACAATCTGGTTGATTATTACGACAGTTTTGGTAATATTCTTCAATTCGCTTAGTTTTTAAAATACATGAATGTCTGCAGTCATTAGAGACACTAGTTTAAACCACATTATTGAGATGCAATAGCGTCTTATTATTAAGAATTGTGTTAAACAATAAGAAGAACAGTACTAATCTCAAAAATATTCATTATTCTTAGAAATAGTAGTAAATTTTGTTATGATTATTTCCTGCTAATTGAATAGGAAGAAAATCACTGCAATTCTTATTACCTTTGCAACTCTATAAAATTAAATACCAATGATTACATAGCTAGATAATAAGTTGCCTTCTTAAACGAATAAAACGTGATTAATGGCTTTATGTTGACTTCATAACTGGCAAATACAACATTTTCTACGATTTCAATAGCGAATTTATGATATCGTATAATGACGGGGTTCACTACAATCATTTATTCTTTATATATAAAAAAAATGACATTCTTCTGTCTATAATTGTCAGGGACTCATGAAAAGAAAATGAAATAAAATTATACTAGTGGACATTATTATTAAAAACAAAAGTTATGAAAATATTGTGTCAAACACTATTGCCTGTCGTCTTTTACTCCATGACAAATATTGTACTCTACTACTTACTGACAGGAAGAGTGAAAAATGGTTAGGATTAGTGTAAAATATCGACAGTTGGAAATAGTCGTTCAAGAGAGCAATAAACATGTATCTAATGTCAGACTTTCCAGTCTTAGAGTTGAAACAAAGAGATCGAGTTTATTGCCAAGGCGTCGGCTGGCATTGATTGAGACTAATGAACATTATTTTGTACACGTTTGAAACACCCAGTGTAGTAATCTTTCACTGCAATGAGTGAAAAAAATACTATCCTGGCTAGAATCTTGATGCTGGACTTGTGGAATGCGATTAATGAGAAATATCACTGCAATGAATATTCAGCAATATTTGTAACACGAGTATGATATGAATCGGAGCTGTTTTTTTTTTCAAAAAAAATATCACAAAATTATACTGAACCAACAAAACTTTTAGTGTGAATTTGCAAAAAAAGAACTTCAATATATTTAAACAGATTGTTTATCTCCTAAACTATTTGCTACAAAATTGGTTTGAAGTTGAACCAATTACCTCAAGTTGTGTGAACAGTGTACTGAGAATTACTCCACTGCTGTTTTGATAAAGTCTGTTCAAGGAAGAATAAAAAGTTTGAAGCCTCATTTAAAATGCAAGCTAAGCATAAAAGAGTTGGAGAAATCTGAATTGTTAGCTTCTTCTATACCAATAATTGGTTAACTATATCCATTCTGATGTAATTTCATCATTGGGATGAAGAGCAGGGTGTCCCTAATGAACACAAAAAATTGGCTTTTGAATTTTGCTCATTTATCTGGAATACTTGTTTTTGTTTTGTAAATATGATTTTTTAAATCATCTGTCTTGTATTTATTTTGTCAGTTGTATACTTAGTGTGTTTTCGGTTTAAGAAAGGAGAAAGCCACATCTGAACACTTTGCTGTCATATGCCTCTACAATTGCCACATTCCTCCTAATGTCCACTTTTTCAAAGAACTGATGAGCCGTGGTCCTTGCGACTAGCCTGTCACTTGATTGTGACACCCTGCAATGTAGTGTGCTTGATATTCCAATAAAAAAATGTCAAATTAAGACCGTACGAACAACCAAAAATACTTAACTTTGGTATGGGAATTCCTTACTAACTTTGTCTCCAGGCCTTCAAAATTCGTGCACTAAACCAGTGGTCCCCAACCGGTGGGCAGCGGACCAGTGCCGGTCCGTAGACCAATTGGTACCGGGTGGCGTTAGGAATACAGTTTAGAAATATAGTTTGCATACCAAAACAAAATATCGTAATAAACTAGGCATAAGCAACACACTCCGGGTGTAATTGTCTCTGATTACTCCCAGATGGGACTGTCTGATTGCAAAGAAACAAGCTCAAAGTTCTCATTGGCTTGGTGTTCTAGTTAGTTAAAATGTTCATGCACTTTATATTCGTTTTTCTGGTGTATCTGTATTTTATTTTGAAAGGAATGTTTAAAGTAAATTTGTAATGTAAACTTCTTAATGATATATTTATAATTATTTTGAGGCTTTTATACTGGGATTCTTTTCAAGGATACAGACAATCAAAGATACTTCTCAATAAGTTTGAAAATAGGTAAACCTTGTAATGTACGGATAGAATCAGGAATACTCTAAGGATTTTAACCAGGTTTCTAACGGGTCACTGTAAAATTAATGACCATCTGAGAAAGAATGGGCATTGTCAATGATGTTTTTTGCAAATATTGAAAGAAAGAGGGAGAGACACCGTTGTACCTGCGGGCTCACTGTCAAGCCACTTTGCTACACAGAGGCAGGTACTTCGGGACACTCAACAAAACTAGACAAGAACTTTTACCGTTGGACCCAGAAAAAGTGCTGAGTTTCTTGGAGGTGCTGAAGCTAACTGGGGTACTGTAGTACAGATGGAGGGAAATACAATATTTCGTTGGACGCAGTGCTGTAATCACTCTCAATGGAAAAAAAAAGAAATAAGCTTTAATAGGCTAACAATTTTTCAAAAAACATTAGAATAAGTAGGTTGTAGCCAAAGAAATATCACCTTTGGCCAACTCAACATGTTTTTTATTCGTGTGTAATAGTAAATCATTGAATATCCCTTCAATAGATGGACTCTTCATTCAATTTCGTAAGCAAAAACAGACCTTTCATTCCTTTTATGTAGTTTAGGCTTTATGAAGAAACTTCTCTTCGCGTTAACCTTTGGTTTCTATTAGAACTGGTAGGAATTATAAAATTACTATTCTGAGATAAAATGGATAAACCAACAAAAGTCTCCACACAAATGAGACTTTTGTTGGTTTATCCATTTTACCTCAGAATGAGTAAATACCACACAATTACGGATTGCACAACTAATGATTTAAAAATTACTATTATATAAATAAAAGCAAGTTATAAAAGATTGGGAAACAGAATCTAATGATTAATAAATTGACAAATGTTTATATAGTAATATTAGGATTATGGGTACAGTAATTATAATGCTAGACGGAAGATATCGAAACTAATATTTATTAGATACCAGTGATGACTACCGAATGATTACTAAGAGTATTTACAATGAGATAAGGAAAAGAACTCGTCTAGATTATGCCATTATTCATTGAAAAATGTTTTGTTTTGAACTGTCTATTGACTCTTTAGACGGGAATGACCTCCGCCATTAGTGAAAGAAGAGTTTGCAAAAAAACATAATAAAGTATCCATATTCTCCATCACAGATCCATTGGGCAGTTTTTATTGCTTCACTCATACGCACACTGCTTCACACAAACAAATAAACTCACACACACCCAAGCAATAAAGCTGAAAAATAGTCGCATTTCCGCTAAAATAACGGAGAGCGGTATTTGTCGCTAGCCGAGTTGGAAATAAAAAGGAAGAGGACATATGAATTAGAACGGAAATGGGGCGGGTTCACTTGGCAGTTGTTTAGTTCTTTGGCCCGTAATAAATATGGCTTTAGTGCTGGCTTGTTAGTAGGGCAACCCTAGTCCACAAAAATATCCAATAACCAACACCTATAAATTACTACAGCTCGAGCAGGCATCTTTCAGAAAATTAATCAACTTGCAGATTGTATGTTTTACAACTTTAGTGGAAAACAGAGTTTTAAAATAAGTTAATGACATATTGCTAGCCATAACAGCATCACATTAATTTAAAAAAAAATGTAACTGCTTTTATATAATTCTTACCAGTTCTAACTAAATGAAACTACTAATAGTCGCTATGCTACTACGTATCAATCAAAAATAACGCAAAATATAAATCACTCCGAAGAAAAAATATCATTCAAAACCCAAGAAAATGATACAGTTTCTGATATGTTTAAAAAATTAGTGTAGTATAAGCATTTGCACAAACTGCAAAGAAACCATGGCTGAGCAGGGCTTTTTTTCACTTGGGCTAGATTATGTTTTACAGATTTGTGAAACTGATTTTAACAATAAAATACTTATTAGATAACATACAATTTAAAAAATGTAGTTTTATATAATTTACCGTTCCGGTAACTAAATGAATAAAATAGTAGCTAAGTCTTATATAATCAAATACCAAAATATAAAAAAGAAAAAATACATCATTACAAACCAAAAAATAACAGTTTCTTATTTGTAAAAAATTAGTGTAAAAGATAAGTTTGACAATGTAAAAAACCATGGCTGGAGCTTTTTTCAGTTAGTACTGATTTTTTCCATTTTTTCAGTTTTACATAAAAGGTTTTATATTTACAGTATGTGTAATGTACTGAATTATAATAAATAATATATATTAAAATAAGATAAACATTTACAATGCGTTAAATACTTGTAGAGATTTATCATCATAATTACCGAATAGGTAATATACTTTACAACTAAGTATGTTAACTACCTGAGGCAGTAAACGCCAGTCAGTCGTATAGACCATAAGAGATTCATTCTTATTAAGAAGGTAAATATATTGTTCATATATACTTTATAGATTTTATTCTATATTATATATTTCTATATATCTATATATATTTCAATAAACTGTATAATATTTAGGTAAGTCACCACAAATAATTGAAGATAATCGTTTTAAGGCCTTTCGTTTTCACGTCGTCAGAGAGCAAGTGAATAGAAGTTGTTGAGAGGTTATGGACTTTGATTTAAAGTAGAAGGAAGATTGGCATCATTGACAGTATTTTTCCCTATTATATTAGAAGTAGTCTTATTTGCCTTAATTTCCTTCAATTAGAAATTCATCCAATTTGAAAAGTCCTGGACTAGTGTTGACTAAGCTCTAAGAAAAGCCGTTCATGAGGGCGCTTTCAACAATTAACGTTATAGATTTACAGAAAATCTACAAATGTATCTTCTTATGTTCATTTCTTCTCTGCACATCCCTTCAGTGTCAAAAAATCTGTTTTCAATATTATGTTCTTGAGAGCTTTTAAGATTTGGAGTGAACCATTTTTAGAAGAAGAAATTTAATATATTTACAAAATTTCAACGTCTCTAATGTATCCAAAAAAGTTAATTCGTAACGTTATGAAAAAAGCCAAACAATCTTTGATGTCATCTGAAAGTGAGGAACGTTTTTCAAGTAGGAATTTGCTAATAATTCCCTATAGCCCATGTTTAAAAGACAAACCATACTTTTTGAAGAAGTTAGATATCTTACTTATAGTTAATAGTGGTGATAATTGGTCAAATAGACTTGTCCATAACTCTAAGAGAAGCCGAAAAAACTGTTGTATATACAGAATTTCTTGCAAGGAGGATTGCGAGTTGGCTTATATTAGACAGGCAAGAAAAGGAATTAATACAAGGATTAAGCAACATCAGTGTTCTGTTAGAAGACAGGACGATAAAAGTGCCTTGTTCCTACACATTAGAGAAACAAATCACTTAATAAACTGGGAAGAATTATGTCATATGAAAGAAGAAGAAACATTGTTGAAAGCACCCTCATAAAAGGCTTTTTTAAGAGCTTAGTCAACACTAGTCTAGGCCTTTTCAAATTGCATACATTTCTAATTGAAGGAATCGTTAAACAAATCAACTATTTGTAATGTAATAGGGAAAAATTCGGTCAATGATGCCAATCTTCATCCTACTTTAAATCAAAATCCATAACCTGTCAACAACTTGTATTCACTTGCTCTCTGACGACGTGAAAACGAAAGGCCTCTGAGCTATTATCTTCAATTATTTTTGGTGAGTTACCTGAATATATATATATATATTTGGTTGATTTATATTTGTTATATATCATAAGTTTTATTAGAAAATGGTACTGCTAAACGTTCATTACAAATATCTTTATCCGGAAATAATGTTAACTGGACATCATCTATGCGACTGTTAGGCTAGTTGGTATCAAACTTACCTTTTATTGAACACTCCCACAAGTACCATACAACACTAAGAGGACCAGTACATTTGGTTGTGAATAACAACGTTATTTGTATCGTAACACAATTTAAGGTGACTATAAATGAATTTTAATGACGGTTTAATTAATAGTAGTGACCAAATCATTGTTATGGTCTACAGAGTGTGGTTTGTTGAATTTTTTTTAAAAATTGCTCAACAATATTTCTCAATAGCATTAATATTTCATAAATATCTTATTAGTATACTAAATAATAGACTGCTTGTTCACCTCTAACTAGGGAATATTGGTGTGGTTTAACATTCAAATTTAATGATCTACTAATCCAATCGGAATATTTTATGGCAAAATTAACCTGTAATTTCATTCATACTTCTGAAATCTAACTCTTAGCAGTGTTTATAATGAATTCATTAGAAAATTGTTGTTAATTAACTCATTAGAATCATTAAACTCGTTTTCCAATTTTTGAATTCACCTATGTTTTCACCCCTTTAAAATAGCTTTCTTATTTCTGCCTGTATCAAATACCAAACCCAAATTTTAAATTCACTTGTTTCTCTTGAAAGGTTGTAGTTTGTCTCTGATATCTCTTAAATCATTTATATTCAATTTTTCTTTTTTTTTTTTAGGAAAATAAAAGTTCAGAAATAAAATTAAAAAAAATGGTTTAAAGACTCTCACATGTTTTTTGTAGTTTCGTTCAACAAACATTAGGTAAGGAAGAAAGTGGTAGGCCAATAACACTTTATGAGTTTCCATCCATAGCACAGAATATCCTTGGCCTCCTCTTTCTCTTTCCATGATGACTGTCGACAGATAATTCAAGATTGTATGTGTGGATTATTCAAATTGTCGATTGTAATGTTTAATCATGAAGTTATATATATATATATATATATATATGAATAATAATCAAAATAACACTTGATGTAATAGATGGATTAATTTACCACATTGAAACAGATCATCAGAGAGCAAGTGAACTAAAAATTAATAAATAATAACTTTTATGAGAAATTAATGAACAATAGCCTAGTACTCTATAAATTAGATGAAGTTTTGATTAGCGGAATAATTAAACAGATGAAGACTTCTTCATCATTAAACACGTTCAGGGTTACCAACAATTCTAGAATCTTCAATCAACCAGGTTAACAAGTACTTATTATTTTTTAGTTCACTTGCTCTTTGACGATGTGTTGACGAAAGGCCTTAGATCATTGTTTCCAAATTTGTTTCATTGTGGTAAATTAGTCCATATATATATATATATATTTCTACCTTTTTTTGACCACAAAAAATAACAGCAAACAGCAGAGGTTATTGAGGGTTGGTCTACACAAACAAACACTTCACTTACGCCAACGTTTCGCTATATTTTTATAGCATTAGCAGGGTTGTACAAATAACAAGATATACGTCCGACAGATAGACACAACGAAAACAGTAGCAAATATTACAAAACTGACAAGACAGGTTATAGTTAGTTATTAAGACAAAACCTGTCTTATCAGTTTTGTAATATTTACTACTGTTTTCGTTGTGTCTATCTGTCGGACGTATATCTTGTTATTTGTACAACCCTGATGATGCTACAAAAATATAGCGAAACGTTGGCGTAAGTGAAGTGTTTGTTTGTGTAGACCAACCCTCAATAACCTCTGCTGTTTGCTATATATATATATATATATATATATAGTTCAATAGTTCAATGTAGAGAAAGAAACATAGAGAAATCAAAGGCACACACTTACAGGTAATATGTACTGAAACTGGGTTAATTAGAAGAGCATTGATCAATTTAGAGAAAGATACTAATTAATATTGCTAAGAACTGCTAACTATTGCTATCACAAACCATCATCAGGTTCATGTTACTACATCGGTTTATGCTACAAAAATGTTTATGGGTATCTGAAACTATATTTACATAAATATATATTTATGTATACATACAAGATTTCGCATAAATACGTGAAAAAACAATCAATATTTGGTCAAACCACAATATGAAACGAGAAAAAAGACTAAAATCTTTCAACTGCAACAGGTGGTTTTGTCAAAAGAGTTGGGTTTTGACTCTGACGAAGACCGCTTGTTACGGTTGAAAGATCTCAGTCTTTTTTCCCCGTTTCATATTGTGGTTTGATCATTTATGTACACACATACATATATATATATATGTATACATAGTTTATTTTCTTTTTTATGTACTCTTTTAATCAATTTTCCCAGTTTCATCGAAACCTTTTTGCTGGATTCAGTGAGTCATCATATAGTGTTTGGAATGACTGTGATATGTAGCAAAGAAACTTCTGTTGTCTTTAATAATTTTACCAAGCAATTGTTGTTCAGCCAGTAATTTAGTTTGTATATAATAATAATCACTAAAATATTCTACAATAATTACTGTTTGTTTTCATAACTGAAAGCTTAAATTAGACAAACTACGGAATAAAAAATGCATACTATGATACAATGTAACAGAAAAGCTCGTTCACGGTATAGTAGAATATGAAGACGTAACTATAGAATAATTCATTGCTCAAAACTAGTGATACTGTGTAATGTAGATTAGTGAAGAAATCAGCAAATTATGAGGACATGCTTGTAATTGCATTTGGTTGTAATGAAATAGCAACGATGAAACTTAAAGAGGTGGTCATTAAGGACAAATTCCGTCACGGAAGTCACTACGTGGTGAAAGTAGTCTTAGGAGTTATTCTGCAACAACTGATCAACACTGAACACCCAGAGGGTTTGGATGACAGATATACTCTTAGCAGCCAGTCATGATCAATAGTTTCCTTATTGAATGCTATAATGCTTACATTTAAAATTTTTTTGATATTGTGATTGTTAATAATTTATTTAAGTTCTAAGTATTGTATTTATTATAATTTTTTTTTACTTGATATATTCATCTTCATTTAATTTAGTTTTAGTTCATTTTCTCCTCTGATGTTAATTCTTATTGATAACTAGCAAACGTACCCGTCTTTGACGGAATCAAAAATTCTATTATACTTGGTATTCCAAAATATCAATTATAGTATTATACTAATACTACAATTAGAAGTTATAGAATAGTAGAAAATACCATTATTAGTACAGTGCTAAAAAAAAGCCTCTGTATACAAAGATTAGATTTTAAGTTAGACATACACAAATCTACAATCAATGTTTCAGCTTTATATGTCTTATGGTAGCAATATTTTGTGGACAAACCGACAGACAGAAATTATTCTAAGGGTACATGTGGCTACTCTGAAGTATGAAACGTAAAGAAAACTTGAAATGAGTTAGTTCTAATTAACGTGCTCCCAGTCAAAAGCTAGCACGCAAGCCACTGGGCTACTCTGGTTCCATACCTTACTTTATTACCAGTGTTTATATTACGCAAATATTAAATTAAAGAAAAATATTTTTGTTGTGTTTATTTATAATACATTTGCACTACTGTCATCGGCGAGCAAGCAAGCCACTGGGCTACTCTGGTCCCATACCTTACAATATTACCAGTGTATTTATTAAGCAAATATTAAATTAAAAAAAAGTTGACAGTTATATATAATACATAGCAAACGTACCCGTCTTTGACGGAATCAGAAGTTCCTGTTTTGGTTTATTGCCGTGTGCCTATTGCCTTTCGGCTATACCACGGAGGAATCAGAAGTTCCGTCATTTTTGGTATTTCAAAATGTCATTAGAAATTATAGAATAGTAGAAAATACCATTATTACTACAGTGTTAAACAAATGCCTCCAGCTTATACACTACATTAGCTGTCTGTCCTTCAGGTTCATGGTAGAAGAAAGAGTTGAAACCTCTGACCGTTGAGCATGTAAACTACATTTGACCATGTGAGAAAAACTTGGTTTTGCTACCTTGTATTCCTGCGTTAGATGAAGTCTCCCTTTGCGACTTAGTTAACGTCATTGCGAAATAGACTCTGACCCGACTTTGCAATCATTTCAACGTAAACAGACAGTGGCTCGGAATCAATGGTATGTGAAGTATACACACAGACTCCCCAATACCACATCCAGTCATTATGTCCGCCTCTATGGCATATCTGTGTAGAGCACGAACTCAGAGTCGTGTCCCGTTGCACAGTTTTGGGGCAATCATGTTTCGTAACATGAAATTTGTTACTGCTACTAAATTGTAGCATGATTGATGCTCTACTTTAAGTTTTTACTCATGAGCAGGCAGTCCAGGAGAAATAAATTCAGAGTCAAGAAATTCAATTAGATAATGAACTGCTTCTTCGTCACTAATCCAATCTCTTTACTGACTTGTAAGTTCTTTCCTCGGTTTCATATAGCGTAAGAACTTGTTTGTTGATTTTTCCTCCCTGTTCATATTAAGAGTTGAGAATTGCTCGTTTACAAAACATTTATTCTCAATAGATAGTACATCCTTAACTCTGTGAAACACCATTTCAATGATGTCAAATACGCAATATATTCATATGCTCAATTGAAATTAAAATCAACTAACAATACCTACTTGCCACACCTGTGTATTTTCAAAACAAACTTGTCTGTGAAGTTAGGAAAATACAGCTAAAAGCCCCATAACTTCGCTTCTGTACTGAATTAATAATCTATTTAGAGCCCATATTTTAAGTTAGGCACACACAAATCCAGTGTCAATGTTTCAGCTCGCTATATCTTATGGTGGCTGAGTTTACTTGTGACAAACATTTTTGCGTTAAACGTCCATAACTTCACTTCTACGTTGAATTTCCAATAAATTCATAGCCTATATTTTAAGTTAGACCTACACAAATCTACTGTAAAAGTTTCAGCTTTATATGTCTTATGGTAGCTGAGTTTACCTGTGACAAAGTTTTGCGGACAAACCGACAAACCGACAAACCGACAAACCGACAAACCGACAAACTGACAAACCGACAGAAATTTTTCTAAGGGTGGATTCGGTTTCTCCAATGTATGAAACGTAAAGAAAACTTGAAATGAGTCAGTTCTAAGCAATGTACAGACAAAATCATTATTTTATTTATAAAGATAACACTGGCGGTGCTAGTGAACGTATTGCATCCCAATCTTTATTTTATTCCGAAGCAAAACTATAAATCATGCTTTTAAACATTGCATTAATTTCACCCACAACACTCAAAACCTTTGTAAGGAAACTTAAAATTTAGATTTTTCTTAACAAACTACATTAGTAATATTAAGAGATTAAATTCTCAAACCACTGTCCATAAATGAAAAACATTCAAAACTAAATATTCAGTATAGTCAGTTAGCTTATAATACTTAGTTACAAGAATTTTGTAATCTATATAAATAAAATAATGATTTTGTCTGTACATTGCTTAGAACTGACTCATTTCAAGTTTTCTTTACGTTTCATACATTGGAGAAACCGAATCCACCCTTAGAAAAATTTCTGTCGGTTTGTCTGTTTGTCCGCAAAACTTTGTCACAAGTAAACTCAGCTACCATAAGACATATAAAGCTGAAACTTTTACAGTAGATTTGAGTAGGTCTAACTTAAAATATAGGCTCTGAATTATTTGGAAATTCAACGTAGAAGTGAAGTTATGGACGTTTAAAACAAAAACGGTTGTCACAAATAAACTCAGCCACCATAAGACATGGTGAGCTGAAACTTTGACACTGGATTTGTGTATGCCTAACTTAAAATATGGGCTCTAAATAGATTCATAACTCAGTACAGAAACGAAGTTATAGGGCTTTAAGCGTATTTTCCTAACTTCACAGACAAGTTTGTTTTGAAAATACACAGGTGTGGCAAGTAGGTATTGCTAGTTGATTTTAATTTCATTGGAGCATATGAATATATTGCGTATTTGACATCTCTGAAAAGGTGTTTCACAGAGTTGAGGATGTACTATCTATTACGAATAAATAGTTTTGTAAACGAGCAATTCTCAACTCTTAATATGAACAGGCAGGAAAAATCAACAAACAAGTTCTTACGCTGTATCATACCGAGGAAAGAATTTACAAGTCAGTAAACAGATTGGATTAGTGATGAAGAAGCAGTTCATTATCTAATTGAATTTCTTGACTCTGAATTTATTTCTCCTGGACTGCCTGCTCATGAGTAAAAACTTCAAGTAGGAGCACCAATGATGCTGCAATTTATAGCAGTAACAAATTTTATGTTACGAAACATGAGTGCCCCAAAACTGTGCAACGGGACACGACTCTGAGATCGTGCTCTACACAGATATGCCATAGAGGCGGACATAATGACTGGATGTGGTATTGGGGAGTCTGTGTGTATACCACGCATACCATTGATTCCGAGCCACTGTCTGTTTCTGTTGAAATGATTGCAAAGTCCCGTCAGAGTCTATTTCGCAATGACGTTAACTAAGTCGCAAAGGGAGACTTTATCTAACGCAGGAATTCAAGTTAGCGAGACCAAGTTTTTCTCACATGGTCAACTGTAGTTTACTTGCTCAAGAGTCAGTGGTTTCAACTGTTTGTTCTTCCATGAACCTGAAGGACAGACAGCTAATGTTGTGTATACAGAGGCATTTGTTTAACACTACTAATAATGGTATTTTCTACTATTCTATAATTTCTAATTATAGTATTAGTACAATACTATAATTGATATTTTAGAATACCAAGTATAATAGAATTTTTGATTCCGTCAAAGACGGGTACGTTTGCTATTTAATAATAAAATAGTTGGATAGTAAGAACTAACACTTAAGGCCAGCTGATAGATCACTGCTCAGCTAAGTTCCTATCCAGCCTTATTGCCTACCCAATCATTCCAACAATTAATTACTCCTACTTTCCTACATCCAATAAGTAAGTTAACCATACATTTTGTTTTAATCCCTAAAAACACACTTTTGTACATTTTTATTTTGTATAAAACATGACAAATTTACATGTTTTGAAGTTCCTAAAGTCTTTGTTTCTTTCAATGAAAAAAAGTGTAGAAACCTTTCTAGCATCCAATAAATCATGTTAGATAATACTTAAAAATATTAACAATTTATAGTACTGAAATAAAAAAAATATATTGAAAAATATACCACTCATCTTCCCAATTAATTTTTCAGTTACATGATTAAACTTCTATATGCCGAGACTATTTCATTAGTTTCTTTTGACCGTCAAATAAGCATTAAGTGTTTACAAGCAAATTTTATTAGATTAAAAAAGCTAGAATTAAAATGCATAAATCAATATGAAGCAAACAATATAAGGTTTTGTTCATACATCAACCATAATTCAAACACACAAAGTTGCAAGCGTATCTAAAATGTGCAGAAATTTTCAGAAAGGATCAGGTATATTTGATTGTGAATCGTTCAATGTTTGACTAGCATAGTATAAATATTTTGCATTCAATCTTTAGTCAATGATTTTACACATTTTAATTTTATAAAATAATTTAAAACATAATTTGTTAGTATTGACATAATTTCTGTTCAAGTAAACGTTCCCAATTTTCTAGGAAGTGGCCCAAGAAAACACTTTTTCTAAAATCAACTAATTGAGGACTAAGAGTAAATTATAAGTCAATATTACCTTAATAGTATGTAGTGCCCAGTAAAGTGCACATTTATTTTAATATCCATGCTCGCTCCCACCCGCACAAGCACACTTGTGCACACACACACACACACACACACACAAACAAATAAAACAAACAATCGCACAGGAAATCTTCAAAACAACTTAAAAAGTTGATTCAAGGGACATATATCATGAAAATCTACTTAATATCTGGGTTCTTTTTTTTTTGTTACTGGTTATGTGTCTACCATTATTCTGATATAAACAAGATTTAACAGGTCATTAACGCAAAGATATAAAACATATTTTGTAATTCTTCCATTACTTTGAAACTTTTTTCCACAGAATCCCCAACACTGATTTTAAAACAGTACATACATGAATATATTATAACAATAACTGGAATTTAATTCTAATTGAAGGTTCAAATGTAATTAATTTTAAATATTTCTTCGATGATAAATATCATTCATAACAATAGCGGATCGATAACATATCCACAATTATTATGAAGTTAATTTACTTCAATATATATATAACGCATTTTCGACATGTATGTAAATATTTTCAATTTATTACTTGTACGAAAATTTGCTATAAATTCATTGCAGCCAATAAAAATATTTAAATACAAAAACCAGCTCATATTCTTAATCATATACCTGCAGTTTATTCTTCAATTTTTTTTGTATATAATTTCAAATAGAATACTATACTAATCTTACCAGTACTCATAGTGCTATATTGTACTAATAGTATTGCATTTCTACTAAATTGTCATCACAATTTCATTGTATAAATTTTCTTCTAACCAGTCTACTTGACGCAATTTATTAGCATATTAAATACTAAGTACCGAATTTAATTTTCATTAATTTCTAAAAGAGTTTTATTTCTTTTATATCTTGTAAAAACAACAATACCTGTAACACTATTACTATTGACAAATGAATTTTCAAGGCGAGATAACAAAGTAATACAAAATAAATATAATGCAAATTTAGTAATATTTAATAATATTTCTATCTAGTAAATGGTTTCTATGCTTAATATCAAAGAGCAAAACAATTTGTTTGAAATTACGGTTCTCAGTTCCGCTCGGAGCCACTTCGACCAATTCTGCACTCAGATTGGTTTGCATTAACAAAGGCTCCAGCATTCCTGAGCCCCACACCATAGGTAACCACAATGCACGATGTAAACACATCCACCATCACTTCCCTCACAGTAAAGAAAACGCTAGATTTCATTATTTTATCTCCTTCAAATAAACAATGTATTTAACCAAATGTTAATAATTATCAAATAGATTATTAAAAAGAATATAAAAAAGGAAAATTTGATGGATTTTTTTTTTTATGAAGATATAATTTTTAGATATTTATCATATTTTATTCTGCACATTGACATGTATATAATATATATAATAATGTATAAATAAAAGCCTTGAGTTGATTTGGAATTTATAAATTTAGAATATAGCGTAGGAGGTACAGATTGTGTAAATCTAGGTCATCTTTAAAAAGTGAAGATCATCCAGCTTGCGGAGAAATTGAATTGTGATAAGAAAACCTCCCAGGTTACATGATAGAAAAGTAAAAGAAGCCAACTTCCTCTGATAAAGCTCATTTTAAATATCAAGTGGCAACCCGTTTTAAATTTACTGAACATGAGAAAGAAACTTACTAACCAAGATAATGAATACTAAAAATGCTATATTAATTACAATGAGAAAAGTATTAAAAGCGCATAAATATTTTAAATTTATCTAATTTTTACTTTACCTTACTATAAATAACCCTCATCATAAATCAATATGTAATCATCGTCATACAAAAAAATCACTAATTTCATCTTGCCTTAATTGAGATATCGGACTAAGTTTAAAAATACGTTTATCTACTTTGCTTATCCATTTCCCTATCATTATCTTGCGTTTGGATTTAACTACTTCCTCAACTGTATCAGTTTACTTTATGAGATCATGTTAGTTTGAGACACTCATAGATTTCATGAATTTTTAATATGAAGAGATAAATATGAATATAAAGCTGGCTGCTTTAGTAAATGTCACCCTGAACAGATGTGTCTAATCAATTATAAATATTTTAAAATTCAGGAGAAATGTCATTTTTTCCTTCTAGTTCGGGTGATTGTTTATATATATATATAATTAAAGTTACAGCTAGAGAACACAAGAAAAAAGACGAACACTTACAAATCTCGATAATTTCGGCGTCTTGCCGTCTTCAGGAGAGTAGAAAGAAAGAAAATAAAAAGAGAAAGAATGAAGGAATGGAGACGTAAATGCGTCTACTGGCCGATGTAAACTATATATATATATATATATATATATATATATATTTATTTATTTATATATAAAAAGATTTCACATAAACACGTGAAATAACAAGCAATGTATATATATATATATATATATAACAGATTCAATAAGATATCGACCTTTTGATAGAATAGGTGTTTTATCAAATCGGGATTTGACAAATTATCTTCGAAGTTTATTCGAACTATTCAAATCTATTCGAAGGTTTTGTCCGGTTAAGATTGTTGTTCCTTGAAATAATGTAAATTTCAGTTTCTTAGCTAAAATATTCTTACTTCCTCCTATGAAAAAGGTATTAAACCGAAACGTCGGCAATGAGAGTTTGATTTTTGAACCGAGAAAATTTGACCGAATCCCGATTAGATAAAACACGTATATAAATATATTGTAAACAGGAAAATGATGCAAAAAAAAAACAAACGTTTCACGGTGAATCACAAACACAGAACTAAGGAGCAAACACACTTACTGCCTCTAATTTTCGGTTGAACCGTCATCAGGAGAGTTGAGATAGGGACACCAAGCGCACTTATGAAGCGACGGTTGGAGACCAGCAGTGTTTTCCTTTAATATATTTATATATATAAATAATTATATATTTTCGGTCTCCAACCCTTGCTTCACACGTGCGCTTGGCGTCCCTATCTCAACTCTCCTGATGCCTGTTCAACCAAAAATTAGAGACATTAAGTGTGTTTGGTCCTTAGTTTTGTGTTTGTGATTCACTGTGAAACGTATATATATATACTTTTTCGTTAGAAATATGATCCAAAACGGACAAATATAGTTCAATATAGACAAAGAAACATAGAGAAAACAAAAGAACACACTTACAGTCTCTAATTTTCGGTTTGAACCGTCTTTAGGAGAGATAAGAGAGGGAAACCAAGCGCACTGGTTTCAGTTGGGAAACCAAGGCGCAATAAGTCAGTTGGAGACTGTTGGTCTCCAACCGTCTCTGAACCAGTGCGCTTGATTTCCTTCTCTTATCTCTCCTGAAGACGGTTCAAACCGAAAATTAGAGACTGTAAGTGTGTTCTTTTGATTTCTCTAAGTTTCTTTGTCTATATTGAACTATATATTAGTATATTTAGGAAGCAGTCATTCATTTATACAGGTTTGATTAAATAATACGCCATATTTACGGTTGATTAGTTTCCTTGTGTATTTCTCAAGGGATCTGAATAATCTTCTTGTACAAACATCTTTTTTATATTAGTATATTTAGGAAGCAGTCCTTCATTTATATAGGTTTGATTAAATAATACGCCATATTTACGGTTGATTAGTTTCCTTGTGTATTTCTCAAGGGTCCCTTGAGAAATACACAAGGAAACTAATCAACCGTAAATATGGCGTATTATTTAATCAAACCCATATATATATATATATATATATATATATATATATGTGTGTGTGTGTGTGTGTTTAATTCGTCTTTCCTTTGGATAATGTTTATCATCCAAAAAATCTTTCTAATTTAACAAAATTTAATTAAAATTAGAATATTAATTTTTCCAACACATATTTTCATTCTTTTTCAAAATAGCACTCAATTTCTCCCTGTCTACATGCTTTCACAGTTTAATTATATATATGGTTCATAAAATATTTTCGTTTATATCTTATCTTAACTTATGCAATTGGTTTAAAATTTTATTTGCCTATAGACTATGTTAATGGTTTTTTTTTTAATGGAAGATAGTATAAATCCCATGAATAAATCAGTGATATACCTCAGCGAGTGAAAATATAGTATATTCATTTAATTCATATACTTACTATGGTATACTTGCAATGGAAGAACTGATTTCTTCTTAAATGATAATAGAAGGGTTTAAAATATATTAATTATAAAACAAAAAAAAATAATATAACAAGCAATAATGATATATTGAAAGAAAAATTTTGAGTGTTGAAGAATGAAAATCAACACATTGACGGTGTTTTAACTAGAATTAAATTAAATTTACTTTAATTTAATTTATTGAAAAAAAATAAATCTTGGAAGAATTGTAAATAAAAGTAATGTTTCAGATTATTTAATAACAAACAGATAGCATATTTTTAGAGATTTTATTATATATAAAAATCATTTCAGTGAATGAATAGGAAAAACAATCTAAATATATGGTTGGAACTGAATTTAACTCAGGAAAGAGCAAAACAATTCCATTGAATCTAATAGAGAATACTGATGTATTTGCTCAGCTTGTAATCGAAATGACTCTATAAACGACATTGTGAAAAGCACAAGAGAAGTTTCAAAAACATTGATTTTGTTCTAAACTGAAAATATAATTAATGATGGAGATTTCAACATAATCGATTTGCATCAAAGCAATGTGCTTTGCTTAGAAATAACTTTTCTACTTCCCTTTTTATCTTTACTTATCTATAAGAGATAATACATTTATACGCAGTTATATCTAAACCTTATTTCGTTTTCAAAATAACAAAAAAATAGTTGTAGAACTTATCATCGACATTGACTAAATTTAAATATTTTTTTACAAATCTATAACCGCATAAAATGTAATGTTGATCATATAATGAAATATTTTCTTAACTGTATACGTTTACTAGTAGTGGTTTTTGTAGTTTGGTAAATAAATAAACTTGACTCTTTAAGGGGTATGATAGTGACATCATTTTAATATTATGGTAATGAGATAAAAGCTGAAAGCAGCCTTTAAATGCGCAATCTTAATTTAATACTGAACTGAAAGGAAAAATCATTTTCATTGACATTTATATTGTCATGTACCTTTGTGTTTTTTCATTAATGATTCTTCTCCCAATTTCTTACACATTCAATTCTCATGAAGAAATATATATTTTAATAATGCTGTGAGAAAAAATTTAAAATATTTTAAACATAATGAACTTAACAAGTAGTTTTACAAAGTAAATGTATCAGATGGGATTAGCTTAGGAAAGTGTTTTCTCATGTTCTCTAAATATATAGCATGAGTTTAGTTGAAGTTGTTTTCAATATATTTTAAAACTTTTAAACTTAAGAGCTCAAAGTTGAGCCGAAACCATAAGTCAACTCTGCGTCATTTTTTTTTTTTTTTTTTTTTTGATTCCTTGAAGTAGCAGCTCAGGACACATGAGTTAATAATGCTAATTTGGAAATAGCATTTGCAAAACCATTTCTCGAATGATTACTCTACTTTCTAGATTTCCATAACCATTAATATTTATTGCAGTCAAAATGATAATGGCGACTGCGTGACTTAATACAATAATTGTTAAACTGATTTTCATTATGTGCAGAGCAACAGAGATAAGACAGCTGAATTTACATCTCTATCAGAGTATCTAATTGCTTATATCAGTTCACTCCATGTGTCAAATGTCTGTAAATTTTTTTCAAACGGTTATTGTTTTCTGCAAATATTCTCTACATTAGAATTCTCTACTTCGAAAATATTTAATTATTTGATAAATTTTACATAGCTTACTATAATGGTTTAGTAATAAATATCATTATCAAAACGTAAGTAAATACAGAACACAATACATAGAGACATTTTTTTGTATAGTTTCTAATTTTATTACTAATAGAAAATGCATTACTATGGTTTAGTATAACCACAAACTAGAATTGTAAATTTAATTTTAGTGACTAAAAATTTAATGTTACTTGTCATAAATATGTTTCTCTTCATTTGAGAGTTGTTATTATAAATTATTTAATTATCGATAGTATTATTATAATTTCTAAATTTAATAAATTTTTGCCTGTTTAATGGTGCCATATAACGTAGGAAGATAAATATGTTGTGAAGTGGTTATTGTGACTGATGAATTTAAGAAGTTATTGGAACTGTTATTGCAACAATCATGGTCATGAACCATGAACAAAACAGGTCATGAACAAAACAAAAGAGGTCATGAACAAAAACTTCAGCTTTATGGTAAATTTGAAATATGCTTTTTAGGGTGTATGATTGCACTGAGGCAATATTACTGACAAATGGAGATCAAACAGTAAATTGTTTATCAAAAGTATTTCTATGGAAGCTACATATAATAAATATATTATTATTACATAAAACGTACTATTTTGTCTAACGTACTTAGTAATCAGAAAATTTATTACGCAATTTATTATCTGTGAAAATGGAATATATTGGCTGTGATTTATCACTCTGGAATTTGATTTAATGTTACAACTTCTTTTACGAAAAAATTTCCAATTAAATTTAATCATGAGAACTGCATGGCAAAATGGATTATTGGGTTAAGCGAACAAGCATATCATCACTACAGTATGTATATACACTAACTAGTGTTACCTTACTACAGATTGTATAGAAACACTGTCAAATGGATCACTACAGTATGTATGTACACTAACTAGTGTTACCTTACTACAGATTGTATAGAAACACTGTCAAATGGATCACTACAGTATGTATATATACTAACTAGTGTTGCCTTACTACAGATTGTATAGAAACACTGTCAAATGGATCACTACAGTATGTATATATACTAACTAGTGTTACCTTACTACAGATTGTAGTAAATTGAAACAGATTGAAACACTGTCAAATGGATCACTACAGTATGTATGTACACTAAATAGTGTTACCTTACCACAGATTGTATAGAAACACTGTCAAATGGATCACTACAGTATGTATATATACTAACTAGTGTTACCTTACTACAGATTGTATAGAAACACTGTCAAATGGATCACTACAGTATTTATATACACTAACTAGTGTATCCTACTACAGATTGTATAGAAACACTGTCAAATGGATCACTACAGTATGTATATACACTAACTAGTGTTACCTTACTACAGATTGTATAGAAACACTGTCAAATGGATCACTACAGTATTTATATATACTAGCTAGTGTGTCCTACTGCAGATTGTATAGAAACACTGTCAAATGGATTAAAAGTACCAAGCATATTACAAACACAATGTAGGATAAACATGAGTTATTTTCAAAGAATGATGAATCAGGAATCAATATAGATGCTTATATTTACAAAAATGATAACAGTATCAGAAGTATATGAAGTGGGGTATATATTCGTTCATCTTCAAGATTTGTAAAAAAGATAGTGATGTGTTCATGTTGGCCGAAGACTCAGAAAGAGAATTGGAGAAAATCTCTCCTACCAATGATACAGTTCATTGGAGAATTATTAAGATTATCAACAAATATTTATTGTTGTGTATAAAAAAAACCCGAAAGATCCATTATTTTTTATATAGAGAAATTCTCGTTTTGAAAATATCACAAGAAGTTTTAAAACTTTAAAAAAGAATATTAAACACCTTTAATGATTAATAAAGATTATTAGTCTTTAATAACCTAATCTTTCTAAAATAAACATATATTTTTGCATCTCGAGTTTATTTTAACATAATTGATCTATATTATGATGTGCACTATTTGGTATTACTCAACCTACTTAGTTATAATTTTTGGTAATGTATTATTATATAAGCTGGTAAACAAAAATAAAGAAAAAAAGGATAACTGAAATTAGTTTTCTTTTTAACTACTTCAACAATCCAATTAAAACAAAAGTTTCCGTTGTTACAAATTACTAGTGGTTTTTCCTCTGTGGAAGTCACAAGGTTGACACTAGATAATTAAGTTAAAAAACTAATTTAGCCTTCTATTTAGGTCCAATCACTGCTAACGGGTTTGCCTTCTTCTCTAAATCTCCTTGCTTTTTGAAATCTCTGTAATTTTTCTTTGTAGTCATTAATAAAATGAGTATTCAGTAAACATCCTGGCAAAGATATGTAACGTTACGTTACATACTATTACTTCGATGTGAAATAATTAAACTATTTTCTTTCATAAGTAAAATGCTTAAATTTGCTTTATATAATAATTAAAATTGAAAATTAGATAAATTATAGAGTGGATTCTTATTTCTGATGGGTAGAAAGCAGTCAAACATTAAACCGCTTCCATAACAAAACTAAATGTGTCGCTCTGATGAAGCCAAACAGTCTGACCTTTGAAAATTACTTCATTGCTCCTAGGAGACTGTCGTTCTCGTTATCAACCAGATGATTCAGTAGTTTTTCAGTAGATACCATACTTTAAAGGCTCTTCTAATAACGCCTTCACCTATTACTGTCAACTCAGTCAAAATAATTCACGCACAGTCTTGATACTCACTTGTTTTAATAATTTCTCTTGAGAACACAAATATAAATCATTTTACTTATACATTAAATATGTCTTTGGAAGAATACTAGTGATGTCAAAGTACAAAACGTATTTCATAATGAATATGATTTACCCGCCAACTATTATATCCCTTAAAGAGTAAGGTGAACATAACATTATTGCCTCCTGAACTGGCTAGTTCCTTCCATTGTAGCTTTGAAATGGGTTCGTAACACCATTTATAGCTTCTACCATAAATTTATAGCAGCTTTTATTTCATTTGAATAATGGATTTTAAAATATCTAGAACAAAAAATGATGAGAAAGAATTCATCATTCATTTTATATGAAAGAATTAAACACATTTTATTGATAACCTTCAATTGCACACTGCTCTATTTATATTGTAAGCATTACTTTTTTATACTTTAAGAACAAAATCTTAATATATATTATATGAACGCATTAAACAATTAAAAATTCCTTTGATTAGATGTTTTAAAAGTAATTCTAGCCGACTTGCTAGTGTTGAAAATATCTGAACTGTCCTACACTCAATTTTACCAAAAGTAAACATAATAACAAACTCGTAAACAAACAATTGATCTTTGGTTTACTTATTGTGGCTATCAATGAATTTTAATCACTGTTTTTTAAGTTAATTAATTACATTGAAAAATTTATTTGCGTACGACTCCTTACTCCTATATTTTTAGGTAAGATGTTGCAAACAACTTATTTTTCCCTTTCTAAGATGTTCTAATTGCATTTAGATATAATATGACTAAAGGTTTCAACCACTGCAATGCTTTTGCTGATAGTAGATAACTAGAAAAAATTCTAATTGATGTCCTACAATTAATGCAGTTTTTAAATAATATTTATTAATATTTGATTTAAAACGCATCATAGAGCTAAGTATTCGTTTTATTGTTTTGCCGAAAAGTAGATTATTTAAAATTCTTAATTATTATTTAAAACAAATCTTTCCCAGAGTGTCAGTCAGTCATTGGTGGTAAAGATGGCATTTTTTATGTTATAAAATCTACCATAATGTTCTTTTTGTCTTTCTAATTTTGATAGCACTGTACTCAGCCAGAAGCTTTCAGAATAATATAAGTTAATGAATATGTATTTATTTTATTGTATATGTGAAATTTATGCAATAGTCGTACCATTATAATGCAAAACTTTTCAATAACAACAGTGTATATCTGCAATATAAGAGTTATTTTTGTGTGAAATAGGGTGTTGACCCATCAAATAGTGTGCCCTGTAGAGCACTCTCGAACTTTTGGATATACCAAAACACACACACACGCAGTGTCATCTATTATAATGTTAAAAACTGAAATGTAATTTGTTTTTTGATCTCTATATATCACATTTGGTAAACTAAATGTAACAAAAAATGCAAGAAAGTGTATGAAAAGCATTAATTCATTTATTACTTTTTTTCTAATGTTAAATTGTGTGTTTTAGTAATCAGCATTTGAAAAATATTTAAAGTAAATCACGTGCATAAAGAAAAAAATTTAGTCAAAATTTAACGTTTAATTTGAGTTTGAGAGTCAAAAAAATTCTCCCAAGAATGCAAAAGAGCATGAAGTTATACACACTATAATATGAAAGTGCCTCCTCAATTATACATTTTCATAAGAAAATATTGTATATTTCGAGAGCTCAATATCTGACAGACTTGATTTCAATCCGTGACTTATAAATTGTTTGCAAGATTGCAAGTACCCACCCTAACTCTTCCAGACATCATCGAGAACATATTAAAAAAGTTTTCAAAAGATATCAAAGCATGAAAGCTGTCAAAATCTGAAGATAAATTTTGTTTTTATGAACACTAAAATTTATGGAAGTTTTAGTAAAAAATTGAGGAGATCTAAAGAGTAAGCCAGTAATATATATTAAATATCCATACTCTTTTATCATAGAATGTTTTATTATTTTAAAGTTAAAACATTAAGAATGAAAATGAATATTACTTTGTGAGATGTATATTTACCCAAAGTGTGAAAGATCCTGCAAATCCGTCACAATACATTGTCTTATGATGCATTTTAAATGAAATTGTAATAAATATTACTTGGAAAATGCACTAATGCTTCAAAGTTTTTATTAGTAAAAAAAGTATAAAAATCTTCTAATGGTTTTTCAATTCCAATCACAATAAATTACTGTACTTTTTACATATCAAAAGTTTACGAAATCTCAATTTTTTGAGCATTCACTACTTAAAATTGATTGAATTAGTGATGGAAATTTTAAAATTAACTGCTTCAGCTTTCCTCTCTATAGGTACCAATTCATGGGGTTGTTATGGGTATTTCCTGAGGTAGGTACATGATATTATGGTAGGTACATCCTCACTGATCATTCACACTTCAAACTGTGGTGGTGCATTCACAGTATGCACCACCTTCAAACAAAGAAATCAGATAGTCCAAAATATTGTCGAAAAATAATTTTAGAAATAATTATGGGTAGTTTGGGATATTTACTTTGTTCAATCAATGTAAGAAGTTACTTTTAAAAATATCAATTGTATGCATAGTTATATAAAATTTTCTTCTACCACCATTGATGTAAAATTTGGTATTGAGTTTTTACAGGCTTCTAGTAAAATGCATCCGAGACTGTGCTAAATGTACTCTATATGCCGTGCTATCTATGTAATTACATGCCGATGTTAATAAACGATCCGTAGTGGTTCACTGGCTTATCTTCTCATATTAAAAAAATATGAAGTTCTTATTACTTTATCATAATATTTCTTTTACATATTACGAAATATCACACTACTATACGCAGTACATTGAAGAAAAAAAAATATATTTAAAATAGTATAAAACAATTATATTCAATAGTTTTGTTGCAAAACTATAGATCTTTTTGTTGAATATGTTGAATTTCATTTTTCTGTTTTTAATTGATAGAATTTACAGCGACAACACAAAGTTTAGGAATACCGACTCACCCACCAAACAAACCCCCTTTCATTTATCATGAAACAATATCACGCATGAGTATTCAAACCTTAAATAAAAAAAAATGTCTCAAAATTATAGTATTTTTATTTTGTTTCATGTGTTTACTTACATAATTTTATTTTATATATTTTTTGTTAATGAGAATACATTTTTATCCCTAGATAAGAATTTTTATCAAATATTTAATACTTTTATCAGATTCAATATTTAAATTGAAACAAAGTTGTTTTAAAACTTATGTTTTAAAATGTAACTTAATATAATTCATTATGAAATGGGACTATGTCTGTGATGAGTGGGTACTGTGACTGATTAACGAAATGGAGATAATAATATGGCAGTTTTAAAGGAGCAATGGAATGGAAGCAGTAGCAGTGTTTTGCGCTATAAAGTAATTGAGAGGTTTGTGGAAGCGCCTGGTCATAGCTGGGTGTGTCGTCCTGCTGCAACACTGCAATGGTGGCTCGTCCTGCCACAGCACCATTCCCGGCTCACCATCCCTCCATCTAAATCATCCCAAATTACGCCAGTCCAGACCCCATTAGAGGTGACACTGCTATTTCAACAAACTCTTATTCACTTTCACCTCATTTAGTCTATTTTGCCAAATTTATCCACAAACAAAGTTTCTTGTTTTAACGCTTTAAGTTGAATTTTACTTTTCATTCAACAGCATGACTAAAATAATCTGAAATATAAAAAAAAACATTTTTTTTTAGCTTTAAATCAAATAATGTTGTAATATCATATAAATATTAGCTAGCATAGCAGACTGGCATGTGCCTGCCTTAGGTCTGCTAGATCCATTGTTCAATACCCACATTGGCTTTCAATTTATTAATGCAAGTGGTTAAAAAATATGGGAAGTAATTCTTCGTAGAAGATGCTAAGCCATCGGTCCCGAGTTTGTACGATGTCTGGTGTTTGTTGAAAATCACTTCAAATACACTTCAAAATAGATAAAATTTAGGACTCGCAATTTAGAATGTTTATTCTGCGTTATCACAAAGGGCCAATGTTTGGCACATGTATGTTCTCTCGAGTGACATGCACTGCAACCTAACTTATATAAACATCAAAAAATAAAATGTTCTGCCCGGATTACAAATGAATGTAAGTATACAGACAGTTACAAAACAAGACTCGTTACGACATTCATAATCAGTTGTCCTTATGTATAAGTGTTCTGTTCGAATTGCAACAGGCAACTGACACAAACATATATGAAGCCATGAACCCATGAAGCCATGAACGCGATCTGTAAACTCACCATCTTAAGAAAGAGAAGAACAAAGCAACTAAATAGATATAACTAAAAAAAAAAACAACAAAACATAAAACGATATAAACAAGTCAACGAAATATGCTAAAGAAAATGAAGGAATATTAACTGAATGGAATATAAATTTACAAAAAATAGGGAAAAAAATCGAAACAAAATTTTCTTGCCTCCAATTAACTGTGCCAGGTAACGAAGTAACCAGCAATTTTCAGAATGATTGGGAGTTAACTTTGTGATACAGCTTCTTTCATATATAAAGTTATTACAGATGAATATCTGCAATAATAACTAAAACACAGATAATTTAATAAATGAACAAATAAATGATGAAAAAATATACTATTCAAACTAATAAAAACATTGAAAAGATGACTGAGTGGACCTAATATTGCATATTTAACTTATAAAAGAATAGAAAAAGATAGTAGGCAAAATAAAATTCATATTAATAATAAAAAATTCAGGCATACATTGCCACTACTCCTTTTAGAAGTTTTTTTCCGGAGTTGCCTTCGATTATTATCAGTTATACTTGAAGGTGTACTACTTGTGAAACCGGTCGAACGTCTAAAAGATTCATGAAGTATGGCGGATTATTATAATAATCATAAAATATGTACTTGCTTCTGTAGTACAAACAATATGAATGTATTCATTTATTAATAAATATGGACCTCTAATATGGTATGTAGGAGAGTTTAACCACACAAGTTCTAAATTACAAAATCAACACAACTTAAAGAGAGACTAGAAACCTCTACTTTGCAAAAACAAATAATATTGAAACGAATAAATATAATTTAACTATTTGAAAATAAAATTGGAGTATACATATTGAAATTTAAGGGTTGTAAACGTTTATATATGCACGTTTCCTCTATGAATTTTGAATAACGATTTAAAAACACTAAAGAATATTTGAAAAACTTAAACATATCAAACTATGAGGCTACATAGAAATGGATTTGAATCAGTCAGTAAATAAATTCATTGGATTTATAAGAAGAACTAGCAGACATACCCGTCATTGTCGGGTATTTACAAAATTCAGGGTTGATACATCGTATTCCAAAATATTGTTAGAAATTATAGAAGAGTATAAATATCATTATTAATATATTGTTATGTATGTGCCTCTGCATGCATCACATTAGCTGTGTGGAGTACGGAAGAACAAAGAGTTGACTCATGAATAAGTAACATACAGTTGAACCTGTGAGAAATACTTGGTTTCACTCACTTCAATCCTGTCGTAGATAGAGTTTCCCCTTGCGACTTATTTACCGTAATTCTGAAACAGATGCTGACAGCAAATTGCAACCATTTGAATGGAAAGGGATAGTTGCTCGGAATCAATGGTATACGTTGTATAGACATAGACAGACTCCCAGTACCACACCCAGTCATGATGTCCATCTCTATGGCGTATTTGTGCAGAGCACGAATCCAGAGTCACGTTCCGTTGCACTTTGTTGAGGCAAGTTTCGTAAAAGCATGAGTGATGCTCTTACTTTAAGTTTTAACTCATCAGCAATTACGGAAACAAAAAATACAGTGGGATAATGACTGCTTTCTCATCACTAATCACTCTGTTTACTGATTTCTGTTTCTTTCTCCAGCTTGATATGGCGTTAGAATCTGTTTGTTGATTTTTACTACCTGTTAATGAGTAAGAGTGAGAATTGCATGTCTACAAAGCCAGTTATTCTGAATAGATGACAGATCTTGAACTCCTTGAAACACCTTGTCAATAAGCTCTTGGTGAGAGCTTAAACACAACAAAATTAAAATCAACTAAGTGAAAAAGAGGAGAGAAAAATCGACACAAGAGAAACGATAACAGATAGAAATATCAATATAAAGCGTTAAAACAAAAAACAAAAACAGAAAGTTAAAAAAGGCAAGAGTAACAGCATAGAAGGCTACAAGGTCGTACGAACCCCACTAAATTTCACTCAAAGTTTAAAAAAAAAATGATCCAAAGTGGACGAAGATGTTTGCCGGGACGGTTTCCTGCCGTTGTGTTTTTGGCGTGCTTGGTCGCCCATTCTCGGCACAGTCGGTTGCCGGGACGGTTTGCTGCTGATGTGTTTCCGGCGTTCTTGGTCGCACATTCTCTTTTCTCCTGGGACGGATCATCCAAAAATTAGAGTTTGTAAGTGTGTCTCTTCCTCTGTGTGTTGCTTTTCTTCGTTTTTGAAGAAAACGTATATATATACGTTTCACGGTGAATCATAAACACAGAACTAAGGAACAAACACACTTCAGTTCAGTCAAATAGCGCGATACTATAACCTCATGTGTCGTTGTTCCATAGTTCTGTGTTTGTGATTCACCGTGAGACGTTTGTTGTCGTTTTGGATCGTTTTCCTGTTTACAATATATATATATATATTTCTGAACCCTGAAACAGATCCCCGAATCCAACAATAAAGTTACCCTAAGAGCTTCAGAGGAGGCATACATATGCTTACTTGATGCTCGCTCTTCCCCCGGACTCAACCTCAACCGATAATTTATTTATGATTTATTTATTTATTTATTATTTTTTATTTATTTATTATTTTTTATTTATTTATTATTTTTTATTTTACTTTTTATTTATTATTTTTATTAATTTTAATTTGATTTATCTACTTTTTTATAATTTTTTATAGTTATAATTTTTACTCGTTCCTTTTACGTCTTAATTTGGCTCTTCATTTCCTTCCCTCCCTTCCCCCGCTTGGTGGTAAGTGGTGGGGTACTGGCTGCGGTTTCCGAGTTCAGTACCGCCCTGTCTTCCTGCGGGACTCTTCGCTCTTCGCTCTTCGCACCTCCTGATGACGACGATTGTCGAAATATCGATGTCAATTATGTCTGTGTCTTTCTGTGTGTTTCCTTCGTTTTTTATTTTATTGTATTATATATATATATATATATATATATATATATATATATATATATATATTTGAAGTAGTTATAAATAAACAAGATTTCACCTAAACACGTGAAATAACAATCAATGAGAAGTATAACTTTTGAAACACAAGAACTAACTGAATCCACAGACTATTTTTCTGTGTAAACTAATTTGTAATGCAATACCTTTTCATATTGTATACTTAGAAAAACAGGCTAGAAAAAACTGTTATATAGAGAAAAAAATCTTCTACATGATGATATTATAGTTTCAAAATCTAACTTTCATCATTGCATAAAGCAGTGTGTGATATTGTTTAAGGAAACAGCCTTTATGAGTGCTCAAGTACATTACATGGTCTTTCAGTTAGCAGAGGTAGGGTTTTAGACGAAGAGGTAGATATCGCGGGATTCGGTTGGTAAAACTGTGTTTATTAAATAACTGGTTTTCTTCCATACTGCCGCGCTATATTTGAATACTCTCAGTTGCCTTCTGCATCTCTATAATAATATCCAATCAATTGCCTATTTCGATTTGTACAGTCTTGTTCTGAATTCTTCAGAGGTAAAACCTAGTCCCTGACTAATTGACAAATCTATGGTCTCGGAAAAGCATGCATGCTAATATTATAATAATAATACTTCAATTCAAGTTCGATTACTGAAATTAAAAAATTATTATCTCATTCATTTATATTTTTTCTTTACAAACAATTTGTTTACCAATTGATTTTAAATTAACAATAATTATTTTCCCACAATATCTTTTCTGTATGTAATCAATGATAAAAAACAAAAAGAATTAGATTAAATAAACTATTATGTGCATTTTTGATTTTTGAAATGGCTTTCTATTTCTTATTAATAATAACAAATAACACTATAATAATAATCATAGTAAGATAAGTACTATGTTTTAGCTTTAAAGTAGACACATAAAGCATGAAATAAACAATGAAATATAGTTCTTGAAACAAACTATAAAAATAGAAGTATAATATCTTTTTAGCTAGTAATACAAAAGGAATGTTCCAGAGAAGCCTCATAAACCTAACAACTTACAAATGACTGTAAACATGTTGCTTTTAGAGCTAATAAATGTACAATATATACTACATTGAAGAAAACTGGGTTCAATTCATATTTTTATTCTGAAAAATAATTGTCCTTTTCGCTACTAAAATCACAACTGCAAACATTTACACTCCTTTTAAGGTTTTAAAACCTTGCTAATGTTGACGTAGATACTTCTAGTGACAAGTTATGAGTGTTATTTCACGAGTTAAAGCAACTCACACTTTCCCAATCAACGGCAGTCAAACTAGAGAAATAATTTATTATATTATATAATGAGGTCATGTGTGCTAAAAAATGTTTGCATACAGTAGTAATTTGTGCTAAATTTTGTTATGCAGTAATGTCGTATTTGATTTATTACAATTTATCAATATGTAAGCAATTATACTGATGAAAGAATGGATGAATGAATCTAATA
Organism: Hermatobates lingyangjiaoensis; assembly: GCA_026182355.1. NCBI lineage: Eukaryota > Metazoa > Arthropoda > Insecta > Hemiptera > Hermatobatidae > Hermatobates > Hermatobates lingyangjiaoensis. Next base: position 1,256,116 of record JAPFBL010000117.1, on the reverse strand, counting down.
TGTATAAAGTGATGATATACATATTTACTATCATGAAGGAAAGTGTTTTCAATCGTTCTAATTTACATTGTAATAACTGTCAGTTTATTAGTTTTACAATGATGGGATTTCACTGATAGAGGATTTAAGTTAGAAGGAGCAACAGTGCCATACGTCAATGTTAACCTGAGACGTTTCAACTGGCTTAAAAGAAATTCGCCTCTCTAGGCCCTCGCTCAACTCAGCTGAAGGAAATATTTTTCCCTCTAGGCTTAGTAAAGGAGATTGATGACGTCACTCTGATTTACAGCTCTTTCTAAGCTGAACATCCCTGTTTTGGTCTAGGCACTAACCAGGTAATCCATTCAATCCCAACCTTCCCCTAACACCTATTACTAAAAGTAATTAATTTCTTGTTTACGCAGCAATGCAATTCATTCTCAGAACTCTTATATAGGATTCTTAAAACTAGGTCACCCTTAGAACACTAATTAAAATATTTTCTAAATGTTTTAAGTAAGGAGATTAACTTAATCTGTTATAATGAAAATAGCAAGATTGATATGTATTTGAAAAAAAAAACCTTTACTTGGAAGTTTGCCTTCATAAAGAGTTTCATTATCACTCTAATATAGTTTACTCACAGTTTTTATATGTTACTGAGTACAATCAGTGGAAGAAACTCTTCATTTCAGATATTATAGCAGAATTTATTTATGAAACATACACATAGCATTCTATTTTCCAAAATTTATTATCTAGAAATTATGAAAATTTTAATAGTTTCGAGTTTTTTTTGCGTTAATTTTGATCATACGTCATTGGCCGTGCTCTGAATGCTCTCCGTTCATGGAAGCTCAATAGAGGTGAGTGGGGGAATAGCCTGGACGTCCAGGGCGTAATCACCAAACATACAAAATAAATTAATATATATTTCTTACAATTTTAAATTACAGAGTTTAATATTTTGTGCATACAGTATACAGAGATGGTTGAGACTTCAATGGTCTTTCTTGAAAGATTTGTTGAAAAAGGTTGTTTTATTTTTATTAACTTCCATTTATGTTCATCTTTTTGATGTACACAATGAACAAGAATAACTGGTATCTGGAGTTCTAAGTTTTTTATCCAAACAGAAGGAGCGTTGATTTCAAATTTCTTAACGCTCACTACAAAATATATGACAATGTTACTCGAATGTTTTTCTAGCAGTAAAGAAAATGTGTACATCAGTTCATGCAATAATCGAAGACAACATTTACAACTATTACTTCTTAATGGATAACGATCCACAAAAGACAACAAACGTTTCAAACTAAACTATAGACACAGAGTAAAGATATAAACACACTTACAGCCTCTAATTTTTGTTTGAACCGTCATCAGGAGATTAGAGATAGGGACACCAAGCGCACTTGCGAAGCTATGGTTAGAGACCAACATTGTTGTCACACGCGTGCCCGGTTCAAGTGAAGTAAGAAAAATAAACTAGGGATGAGCGAAGAGCTGAGAAATAATATGAATCTGAAGAAAAAGAGGAAATATAAATAACAGAAACTTAATAAAAATAATGATGAAGAATACTAGGAAGATATAATTGACAGTAAAGAAAATCCGGTAATATAAATAATAAACACCCAAATAAGAATAATAATAATAAAGTTGATTAGAATAAATTATAAATTAAAACTATTTTATATAAATAATACATTAAAACAAATGAAAATAAACACCAAAATAAATCAGATGTACAAATAATAATACAAAATAATAAAAAATAAAAATATTGAAAAATATTTACATTAAAATAATAGTAATATTGGAAACTAAGATAAACAAATAAAAAATGTAAAAAAAAGAAAAATTAAAAATAAATAAAATCTCTAGCCATTTGAAACATCCCCACCTTTTTAAGTTTATACCTGGTTTACAACGCGCATTCAAAAACCACATAAGTGCCTCCTCGGATGTTCGTAAAGTGACAGTTTTACTATGTGGGGGAACTTGTTGTAGAATCTGCAACCTGTAACAGTAACATGGACTTTCATTAAAGAAAAGTCCATTGTTATTAGCATAGATGGCGACAGTTGATCGGAGCGTTTGTTGATGGAAGCTCTATGACCGTTTATACGGAGACTACGCTTGGTAAATTCCAGACCTACGTAGAACGCATCACACTTGGTACACTCCAAACGGCAAATACAGTTTTTGAAGGTACAAGAACATTCGTCAGGAACAGGCTAGGGTAATTTGTATTGTGGGGATTATAGGAGAAGAGAGACTTGGTTTAAGGATGGGACAAGTGTGAAAATCTAGGCGTCCACATAATTGAGCTACCTTAGTCAAGTGACTATCACTCGCAGTGGTCAAATTTCTATACGAGAAAAGATTACCGAGGTTGAAAGGACGTCTATAAGACAGGCAAGAAGGTTTAGGCAAGATGCTAGAGGTAGAGGGGGAAGATGACAAAATGGGAAAGAGTTCTTTTATGGTAGAACCCAGTTTGTGGATACTAAGGAAGTAGGTAGTCATAAGGTTCATTCCACTCCCCGCTGCCCCATCTTTTACGCCCTGCCCAATGTTCACAAACCCTTCCTTACCACTTCTTCTTGTCACTATGGATGTAGGCTCTCTATATACTAATATAAACCACCGTGAAGGCTTTGATGTCGTGCGTAATTTCCTTACCTCCAGGTTACTTCCACATCTTCCCTTGGCAGACTTTGTCATCACCTTGGCCAGCTTTGTCCTGAAGCATAATGTCTACAAATCCAATGAAAGCTTCTACCTTCAACTAAAAGAAACTGCTATGATGACCAGAATGGCTCCATCACTTGCTAATCTCTTTATGCCCAATCTTGAAAACAACTTCTCTATCTGCGAATTTCTTCCTTTATTTTACAATCTGTTCATTGATTGTTCTGTTAATTTTACGTTATTTTCATTATCTGGTCTCATAATAGTTCTAAACTATCTGCTTCATTGACCACTTACAAAAATTCTGCTCTTCAATTTCTTTTATTGACACTACCTCCAGTGAAACTGTTACCTTTCTTGATATAATTGTCACACTCCAGAATAATACTTTTATCGCTTTGCTCCATATCGAACCCTCTAATCCACATTTATACCTAAATTTTAATAGTTCTCAGCTTCCTCAATTTAGGAAATCTAACCCCAGGTCCCTCGCTCTTAGAATTCATCGAATTTCTAATAGAAAGTGATATAAATCATTACTTCCGGAAGCTTATAAATAGATTCCTAGGGCGAGGCTATTGTGCTACTCCGTTAAGAATAAAACTGGTTTCAGAAGTCTGGAAGAAATCAGCTATAAGTTCGTCAATTCAGAAGCTGCTGTCTATTTCAATCAAGCATGTATACCAGAAGATCTGCAGCCTATCAGTACTATTTTCTCCTTTTCAAAACGGGATTTGATGATTTCAGTTTCCTGGGACACTTAAACATCATGACAATTATGAATATGACCATTTCGAATGTTCAATAGTACATTTCAAAAAATTTTAATGTTTGATTGTCAAATATCAAGATCTTGGGTTGCTTACCAAAGAGTGGTATAACTTCATAGAACGTAATGTTCGTTTACACATGTTTCCATGAGTCTATGATGAAGTACCACATAAGGAATGTACAGATTTAGTACTGAATACGTTACATTTTTTTGGATCAGTTTAGATAGGAACATATATAACCAGAACAGCGATTTAAAGCAAGATGTTTTTGATATAACAGTTAATATTAAATCTAGTTATTTATGTTAATTTATTAATCTCAATAAATGTATTAATATTTATTTCAATACCTCTAAGTAATCTATTTAAGATGAAAATAAAACAAAATATTGAATTACTGAAAGCTTATAAAAGTAATGATTCTGCAAAGCAACTTATGTTATTTGAACTGATTTTAAAAAGAAACATGAGAAATTATTTTCTATTTTCTTCAGTACTCGAAGAATGAAAAAAAATTATTTTCTCCTCTGTTGAATAATTTATTCAGTTCATTATTAAAAAAACAAAATATTTACTAAAAGTTTTTTGATGTAATGGAATATTCCTTTGATAAAATATTTGTAATTGAAAAGTTGATACTCATATCTAGGAGCAGGTTTGTATTGTTGAAAAACCCTGTGCAGATTTCTCATAGAGAACGCTCTTTATATATAATATTCATTACTTTTATATCGCTCTAACGAACTACTAAATGCATTTCAATTCATCTTGTATGTAACACTGACTGATTAATAAAAATCAAACTGAAAATGTACTGATTTCTTTAAGTAAATGAGCACAGATATTTTAATACACTTTTCAAGATATATTTACTTAGATTTTGAATTTCATTTTAAAATAGTAAAAAAAAATACGTATCTATCCGTCATATCAAATGAATTAAAAAAAGTAATATATTCAAAAAGAGGGTGGAAGTCGCTTTGTTGGGAGATAAGAAAATATAAAATTGGATATTTTGAAACTCAAAAACCTCTTACACATTGAAATAAGTCATTATTTTCACCAAACATTTTCACGATTTACTTTCTCTTAAATAGACACAAACATCATGACTGTTTTGATAGAAATTTTAGTGAAATGTATAATAACAACTGATTTGTCTGAAATGAAAAAAAAATTCGGTAACTAAGTGGAACTATTAATTACTGTATTATTGAAGTTACCGTATAAAAATAATGTAGCTCTGAAAAGGAATTTTAGGTCTGCAAATATATATTGGTTACTTGGCAGTTTGAAAAACATTTGCAAGCCAGAAGCATTTAATTCCAGAGTGCTACCTGCATATCGAAGTAATTTAATTCATATATATTCTTAGTAATTATTTATGCACAGTAATTAAAGTTTACCTTTAATTGTTAATTAGTTAGTTTTTTACTCATATCAAGCCCATGAGACAAAGATGAACAGCGTAAGAGATTATCGTTTATTGATAACAAATAACATTTCTTGATAGCATTACTATTTTTGTTCCTGTTTTGATCATTCGTTTCATTGTTCAGTTAAATCGGCTTATTATGGTATTTCTGATTAAATAAACTGACTCTTTACTGTGTATTGAATGTGCTCTGAATTAATACTTTTTGAAAACAATTACAATAGATAGTTGAAGTAAAAGTAAACTCTGGAGTGGGCTGCACTCAATAATACTTGAAGAAAACATAATATCAACATATCGTACAATATTATATACTGTCATAGACTACAGTAAGGATTTCAGTGCTTTATATTATCAGTAAATAACTCAATATTTTTAATACTCACTCTATTAAATTCATACTCAATACTAAATTCATTCTGAATAACATGTTTTTCTTTATCTTTTTTGGTCATTTCTACTCTTATAGATTAGGAATTTATCTCTTTTCTTACTCACTTTCTTACTCGATCTAAAATACATTTAAAAATGGTATTTACTCGAACAATCACAACTACAAAATATTTATTCATCTTCTATCATCACATTATTGAAATTCTATTCATTATAATTTGTAAATTTCTTTAGATTGTTTTAATTTTTTTTATTATTATTTAATATATTCTATTTTATTTATTATTTATTATTATTTATTATTTATTTAATTATTTATTATTTATTTATTATTTATTTACTATTATTTAATCTATTTAAATTTAAATTATTAATATTTAAACAGATCACATTTTCCTCTGCTACCTTTTTTTCAGGTATCAATGTTTCAGATACCATTATAAAAGTATTTCTCTAAACTTTATAACTGTATTTAAATTTGGCTTCATATTTTAAAAGGTTTTCACATTTTCTCATATAAGGATAGTTGTAATTGAATCTTTCGTGGACTCAACTAATAAAAATAATCTAAATTATGCAACTGTTTTAAACTAAGTTTGTGTGCCGGTTTCACCTTTTCCCTCAGCAGCTGGAATGACGACAGATGTCAACTGATTTGGTTTTATCACATGACGTTACTGTGGAAAGGTAGATGTATCACCAAATCATTCTACCATAACCTGACATATACAGTTAGCACTTGTATAAATCGCCAATGTGCCTTATAGTGCAGTAAGTTCGTGTTCCAAATCATATGTCACACTGTCCATGATATGACCATCGGTGAATGTTAACAGTCCGCCACTTGGTAGACGTTTTCAGTGAAAAATATCTCAATACGTTTGTAGCTTACAAGATTTTCATGCCAGACTGTTCAAAGTTCGGTCTGTTAGTTTTAACTTTAACACTTATACAACTTCGATATTTTTTTCACAAGCAAGTAATCAGTTGATATGGGGGCCAGGCTAGCTCAGTGGTTACATGCTCACCTCTGGACTGATAGGACCGGGTGATCAATCCTCACCTGGCCCTCGATTTATTCACGCGGGAGGTGAATAAATCTGAGCACGTCGTCCCTCGGAGAAGGACGTTAAACCGTCGGTCCCGATCCTGTACGATGTCAGGTACTCATTAAAGATCCCCACTGTAAATACATTTGAGTTATGCAAAATTTAGGACTTCCACTGTAGAATCAATCTTCATTGTGTGGTATCACAAAGGGCCAATGCTTGGCCTACGTGTGTTCCCTTGTGGGACTGCCACTGCAACCTAACCTAACCTAATCAATTAATATGAAACTATAATCTATTAACTTAACAACATTATATTATAAAAGATCTAATAATTCTGAGATATGTAAAATATGCAATCCGAAAGAAATCTAATGAGTTAAGAATTAAATATAATACCTACAGTTTTTAATTGGATAATTCAGGTATGTTACCCCCCCCCCCCCACCCCTCAAGTTTTTACTTCTATATCCTCATATAGGAGAGCAGGTATTGAGGAGAATTTCATGAGGCAGCTGAAAAGTCTATGTGTTCATGTGGATGCGATCAGGGCGACGGAATCGCCTGTCCGTCAGCTGTGCAGGTCATTTGTTCCTCAGAAGAATCAATATTAATGTCATTATAACTATAGTAATACTAATCATATTATTCTATTCTGTTTTTTATTCGTTTTTATTTTATTCTTTTATATATTTTAGTACTACTATTATTACTGCATAGCATTCAAATATTAGATATTATTGTATCATTAAAGTTAGTTAGCTTCAGTTAAAATTCTAAGTGGGTTTGACTAAAATATTCAGATGTAGGGTTTCAAATATTTGCGAATCAAATGGGCGAATAAGCCCAGTTGGGGAGACCGAGTCTTCTTTGTACTCCTACGCCCGCAATGTATATTCCGAGCAAAGCCCTAAATAAATGATTGTCTCACTCATTAATTCATTTCATTTCATTCATTCGTCATTTTATTTAATTAATTAATTCATTCATTTACCACAATAACATGGTTATGAATTTGAGGGAACAGACAGAACATAGGAAATATATTGTAATCAATCAAAAAACTTTACAGAAAAATATTTTAATGAAAGATTTGTTGAAAACATTTTATAACAAATAGAAAGTTGCACTATTGTTTTATAATATGAAGGAATGTTCTATAATTTAAAGTATCATAGAGAATTAGTCTATCATGCATTGGATGAAGGATACACATTTGATTTTGATGAGACAAATATTACAAATAAAGTAGAAGATGAACAAAATAAAATTCATTTGATATATTTCTTATTAATAAAGATACACTTTCATTAATAATCGAAATATAATAGTAAATATAAATAGTGTTTATACGTGCGTGTTAAGTCCTTATGGTTTGAGTGTTATTTGTTATTTATTGGCCGTGTGTATTCTTGCTTTTAATGAATTTACTTTTAAGATTGCATAAAAAAACATTATTTCTTTTTGCTTTGACTGCTAGTTTTTAAGTATAGTGAGTTATTATTTTTTTTGAAAATGATTTGGGGAAACAAATGGAAAGAGGTGACCAGCATTTCGTTTCATTAATTCTATTTATATATCAAATGGTTCAATGTTTTTGAACTGTTGGCATATACTTAAACTCACAGAAGAACTATGTTCTACTTAACACACGAACTCTTTTATATATTTTAATTACGTCGTCATCAGGTAGCCACTCTGAAGGCTATCGAAGACTGAAGTCTATCTCCTTTAAGAGATACTGAATCAGTGTAGCCAATTTACATAGAGAAAGGCGAGAAGAAACTAAATAAATAACAAAAATAAATAAAGAAAAAACTTAAAAGCAATGTAAATATTAAAACAATAAAATATGAACTGACTAAATGAAAAATAAATAAGTAATGATTTTTTTTTTATCAAAAAGAAGTTTTACCTATACTTCGTTTTATATTATTGTTAATTAAAAATGAAATTACACTAAATTTAACATATAATACCAAAACAATATAAAGAATTATTTCAAATGGTGCTTTCAGTATTACAAGATATGTCCAAATATTATTTTTTGCACATAATAATATTCAGAGTAGTGTATATCACTGTATTTGACAAATTTCAATCCAATTTGAAATATTGATAAATTTTCTTGAGAAACTATGATTTACCTTTAGTTTTGGTACTCTAAGCCAATATGAAAATATTTTTCTGCTTTTCTTCCATTAGTAAATAGTTATACTTAGTATACTTTATGAATCGAAATTCATAGAACATATTTCAATAAACTCGAATGCATATTACAACCAAAAATTAACACCATGTTTGATAGTTATATATAGGTGTGTTCTCTAATCGGGGTTCGGTCAATTTTCCAGGATAAAAAATCAAACTCTCGTTGCCAACGTTTCGGTTTTATTAAAAACCTTTTTCACAGGCAGAAGTAAGAATTTTTTAACTAAGAAAATGAAATTTACATTATTTAAAGGAACAACAATGTTTGTCTGGTTAACATTGTTGTTCCTTTAAATAATGTAAATTTCATTTTCTTAGTTAAAAAATTCTTACTTCTGCCTATGAAAAAGGTTTGAAATAAAACCGAAACGTTGGCAACGAGAGTTTAATTTTTTATTCTGGAAAATTGACCGAACCCCTATTAGAGAACACACCTATTCTATCAAACGGTCGATATATTATTGAATCTGTTATATATATATATTGGTATTTATATTTACCTAAATAAAATGGCTATTAAACAAACCCTTCTATCTCTACCTTAGTTAAAAAAAAACAGAATTATGGAGTTTATAATATAATTTTTTTTCATTTTTGAAAGAATATTATAATATAATTGTAAATTTAGAGATAATGTAACGTGATTTAGCTTATTTATATTGAACAAAATATTTTCATGAGCTTATACTAAAAGTGTAATAAAACGAAGAAAAATTTTTGTGCTCACATTTGTTAGAGCTTACATCATATACAAGTAATAGTTATCAACATTACCGTTATTTGAATAGTGTTTACGGCAAAATGGTCTGAGGTAGCTAAATATATTCCTTCAAATGTATAATTTATTCTTTTTTTTGCTGATTGAAAATAAGAAACATTTATGTAATAAAATTTGTATTTAATTTTACTTTTAATAACATCTCAGGAGAGTATATCAATCAAGGAATCATAATAAAGTTTTACGTACTGGTAAAAACCCAATGTTATCGATTTATATTTAATGAAAAATGGAGTGCAAGGTTATAAATAGCGCTGACCACTCGTGTATCAAATAATTTGATTGATGTACTTGCAAATCAGATCTAATCAATGATCAAATTGCTTAAGCTACGGTTTTAATGGCGTGACCAGATGCTTCGTGATTCATCGTTAGGGTAGAATGTGACAAGAGTCCCTCCAGTCTATTGTGATTAAATGATTCTCAGACCAACTGGAAAATGGGATAACGCCCGGCATTGTTCGTAATTGACCCATTGATGCTAGGGTAGACTCGTGTCTAATTTGATTTGGTAGGTGTTGCGTGTTCTTCCCGACTCAATTGTGGAGGGTGCAGGGAACCCCGTTGTCGCACTCCCCGTGATCACCTAACAAGCACCCTCCGTTACCTACAATGCCTTGCGAATATAACAGTATTGACTTTGCGGCAAATACTTGGCAATAATAAATTGACCAATAATACTTCATTTCAACTGCCACCGTATTAATTTTTAACTTTTTATAACCAATATAGCGATTATCACCTTAATAATTTTCCCTCAAAAATCCCGCATGTTTTATACTATTCAGTAACTAACAACAGTTAGTTGCGATTCTACGTGATGGTTTTCCGGAGTAATGTTCTCTAATACAATGTTATGATTAAAATCAGCACAAGAAAAGAACATTTCTTAGGAATATGTTTAGTTATTTCAGCAGTTATAAAAAAATGAATAAAACCACTAAAAATATTATTTTTGTTATTCCTACTAATAATGTAATAGTATGAATAAAAGGATTATTACAGATTTATTTTGTTTTACTTAACTACAAGTAAAATATTTCATTTCTTCATGAAGAAATTAGAAATATACTCAAAAATAGAACCGTTTGTTTGGATGAGATGAATACATTCTTTTTGAAGCCACAAATGGAGCGTTATGAGATACATTTTTTATGGAAAATGTTTTCTTTTACGCTAAACATCTTACTGTAAAAATAAAAATATATTATAAAAATCTACATAAAATTATATTATGAAAAGGTTTAAAGAAATGTTGAGTACCCCAAATTTGACAAAATTTTAATAACAACAAAAGGTAATATAGCTCTAGTACTGAACACTTAACTTAGGACAACAGAAAAAAATATTCTATATGTGCGATTTGTTTACATCGATTATGAATTTCTTAATAGAATTGAGTTAAAATGAATTCCTATTTAAATATTGATAAACGGACATTCAAGATTTTTCATGAGTTAATATAATTTCTAAAAAGATTTCATTTTAAGCTATAAAAATAAAGGAAATGAACCGTATACTTTATTATGTTTCTCAGTCATAAAAAATGTTATGTAACGAATTGATTGCTTTAAGAAATCCTAATGACAAGTATATGGTTTCTGGTGAGTTTAAAAACGCCATTGTTCAGAAAGTTTTTTTTTTATTCCTTATCAAAAAGTGGCCATTTATTATAAACCGCCTCACCTGTGATGTAATAAACTTAAAATTTTGCAATAGGTATTGTCTCACTGCAAATTTGTGATGATTTCAATTATTGAAAGAGTAATATTACGCTAAAAATAACAGCTATACTGTTTTATCTGAAACAGTATGAAATTGTTTGTCCATAGCCAACATACTAAGAGGTAAATAAACCTGTCTGAACGAAAATTAAACAGAGTTAGTTCCAAAAACATTCGCTAAGAAAATAGAAAATAACTTACATTGTAAAGGAATCATTTCTTTTTCCTTTTTGGTTAAGGAGCAATTGGTGCCACGCCTTCAAATTCACTAAATCGTGACTAACTTTCAGATGTTTTAATTCAAGTCCTATTGAATAGATTACAATAATCTAAAGCAGTAATATTTAATGTTATTGTATGATCTTGCATAACTGAATTTGTGATCACTGGAAAATGCCTGTAGAAAGGTGTACGGTAGCCTCTATTGTGACGACTAGTTGTGGATAGGCTCCGGGATGCTCTAAATAAATCAATGTTTCGATAGGGAGAGGTATGCAGATGACCTTGTTATTGTAAGCAGAGGAATGCTTGATACCATTCAATTTTATGCAGCATACTCTCAAATTGGGGAATGATGGGTGAAGAAGAAAGACTTGGATATAAATACAACATAAACAGTCCTTATTAAACATTAAAAATTATAAACATAGATGTAAGAGGCCATTAAAACAAGAACTATGACTATAAATTAGAACTCGCAGATTTACTTAGATACCTTACAATCTCTCTACATTTGTTGTCTTTATTTATCATAAAAGTGCACTGCTTTGCTTTTGCTGTGTCCTAAAAGCATTAGTATTGATAGTTTTGATATTTACTCTAAGGAAAGAACTACTTCTTCCACAAACCTATATTTGCCAACAACGAACAAGGCGTGTATCCAGATTGTTCAAAATAAGTGTGCCCGCCTTATAGCCAGAGCTCCTTGGTACGCCCGTAATGTTGATATTCACCATGATTTGAAAATGGAATCCATAGATAGCTACATCACCCGACTTACTACCAATGAAGACAAGAAACTACCTACTCATCCAAATTTCCTTGTACAAACTCTAAATCCTGTCGCCAACCTTCCTCAACCTCACTGAATAATTACTTCATCCAGTGACTATCTGACTACCTTTCCAGCTCTTACGTAAGCATTAAAAACTATGACTAACAAGACCACATGACCGCGAATACAACATCATTACTGTACAGACTAACTTAATATCGGACATGAATTACTGGCAGTCCATGTTATAGTAGCACAGTAATCAAGCAGTAGAAGGCCTCTGGTCTGGAACTGCTAGTTACGACGTGCACTATAGTGCGCGGTTATATTCGTTGGTCGTTGGTCGTTGGTCGTTGGTCGATATTAGCCAAAGAAACGGCATTTATCCTGATCCCATAGTTACCCTTCTCTAATTTTAATATATCTCTTATGATAAAGATTTTAATTACACTAGAAACAAATCATTCCCATTGTGTGTACCTGTTTTTTTTTGCAGTGCTTGCCCAATAATTATTTTTTTAAAATCAGGATGATTTTTTATTAAACACAACTATTGACTGACTTTTTAAGTGCCGATGTCGACGGAATTAATAATCGTTTTGTCAATGTTTGTCTATACAGGATAAGCTTTTTTAATATTCTCTCATCTTTACCATAAAGTAATACATGCAGTGAAGGTAGTCGATCGTAGAGTATCTTCATCCAAAACCATTCAATTCTTGTTCTGATGGTCTAAACTCGTTCTTATATATAATGGATTTTTTTTTTGCTTGGAGTTGTATTATTAATACAACTGATTTTTTATAGAAATTCTGTGATTTTATATGGAAGTGAACAAAATATTGATTCCTTATGAAATGAGGTTAACAGTAAAGAATCTTTATTGAAATATTTTTAATTATTGAATGAAATACCTCATTTTTATCAAACAATGGGACGTAGGTGAAGAGAAAATAGATTTCATAAGCGTAGGATGTTACGAGTATAATAAAAATTAATACTGTGATCTTAAATTCTGAAGGTTGTGTTGGTGTTGTTATGTTAATACATCTGCAAAGATCAATGTAATCTTTCTACAGTTCAGTAGGGCTGTGGTAGCTCGTCTCTGCACCTTCTGAACTACTTTAGTTTTAAAGCAGTGGTTCTTATTATTATTATTTGAGGGTGACTATAACACTGCGTCTTAAAAAAAAAAACTTTTGTACTTCCCCCCTTCTGTACTAAAATGCCCCAGCAGTTAGTTTCAACGCCTCCAAGAGCACTTTTGCTGGTTCCAGTGGTAAAAGTTTTTCTATAGTTTTGTTGAGTGTCCCAAAGCACTTACATCTGTGAAGCAAAGTTGCCTTACAGTTAGTCAGCAGGTGAAATGGTGTTTATTTCTCTTCATTGCAGAATTTGCACAAACCATCACTGATAATACCCATTCAGGCTTTCTATGTTTCAGGAGAAAGTAACTTCCTTTTTCCTTCTCCGGGTCTTCAGGTGCATTTGTGGGAGGTTGGCTTCCACATGTTAGCGCTTTTGGACCGTATGCGCTTCCGGAAGATAGTCTCCAGATTTCTTTCTCCTTACAGGGGAAAATCCCTGAAGCTCTATCAGTGGTATTTTGTCCGCTCCGGCAGAGCACCGCATCCCGAAGTAAGGCTATTTACTCAAAAAGGTCACCTGGTACCCTTGAGGATCCATTCATAATACAGTAATGCCTGTATCATCCATCTTTCAGCACGGATCGCATAACATCTTAGATTAGGGCTGGGGTAAAAGGAGGGAATTTGGGGATTAGGAAGGATGTGAAACAAAGGTGGTCAGGCCCAGCTCCTGATCACCTTCTCCTCCTCTATCGTTTGTCCCTGCATATAGCAGGTTAACAGGGTAGCCTCGTGAAGGCTGAAAGTTGGAGTTGAGTGTTAGAGGCTATTAGTGGCGCTTAATCACTTCATTACTACCCCAGTGGTTCGTAACTTGTGGTTTGACAGGTCGGTCTCAGGGACTGGGCAAAGCCTCCGCCACGGAGGACATCAGCAGCCAGACTGATTTATAGGTATGTAATTTGTTATGAGTTCATGCACTGTGTTGGTTTTGTTCTTTGAACAAGGTGATAAACATCCACGGTTCATTTATGTTGCCATAAAAAAAACAAACTCCTACGACTTGAATTTGAAAAAAACATCGTATTTTATTTTTCACTGAAAAAGGATTCGGTGAATGCGCAATTGAAACTGGTGCTATTTGATAACTATATACGGTTAGGAATCACTGTTTTAAAGTATTACATTTAAGTAAATATTTTACTTTGAAGACATCCAGATTGTTTGTGCATATTCGCAGATTATCAAGAATGCCAAGTTATAACTGAAACTTAAGCATGACATTGAACAAGTATCAGAAAGTCAGGTTATGTCTAACAACTTTACAGATTGTTTGTGAGACATTTTACTGATATAGAAAAACTGTGCATAAGATTATCGCAATGCTTATAAACAAAATAATAACTCTATTTCTGATTGAATCTGTAGATGTTTGGAATAAACGTTATTTAATTATGATACTAGGATAATTGTGGAGTCTCTGATGAAGAAAATTATTTGTTCTGATATCTTTGAATGTTTTCTTCAGTTGGTTGACTTAAAAAAAATATATTGTAAAGCAGAACAATTATTTTAAGACTTATAATTAAATATTTTTTCTACTATCTCTGACATTTGTACAGAAGAAGAATAAGTTGATTTTATTTTATTATTTTCTGAAACAATGTATACATTTTTTCAGTGAGTTTTAAGATCGTAAAAACTTCAACATGATAACATTAGACAACAAGCAGAAAATGGGATCCTGAATAAAATATTAAATTTAGCTTCTTTCAGTTTGAAATTCTACACTTCAATGAACTTCAATTACAGTTGGAGATTCCATGTCGATTTACTCGAGGGAATACTATTTTAAAAACTTGTTTTTTTTTCAAGAATTATAGCACATATAGGAAGTATCAAGCCATTATTGTAAAGCAGGCGATTCATATTTAGTATCAGTACATGCTAAATATATTTGAAATAATGTTTAATTTCATGAGATATATTAAAAGTAAACGTATAAATAAATTTTTTTCCATACCAACTTATGAAAAGAAATAATAGATTCTTAAATTATTAATTTAAATAAATGAAAGAAGTTTTTAGTAATACAATACAATTGTAACAAATAAACTTTATTACAAGAGTTCTTGTAAACTATTTCAAATAGTTTAGTAAAAGTAAGCCCTTAAATGAAAATAATTTTTTTTTCAGAAAAAATAGTTGCATTCTTGATGTAGATAGATATGCAGTAATAAATAAAGGAAGGTTAAATTTTTAATTTGGTTGGATATAGTTCTGATTGTATAATTAAATTAATTACAAACGAATTGAATATTATCACATGTATTATTTAGCAAAGAAAAGAACTCAATTTTATCATGGAATTTAATGTAATCTTAACATAATCTTAAATCCATGAATTTAATTTAAAATTAAAAGAACGCATTATATGACTGTTTAATATTACAAGATATTATTTTACCTTAACTTTTAATTTGCTTAGAAATTTGTTAATATTACAATTACAAGTATGTACATAATGAAATATGTAACCTGAATAAAAATTTGTTTTTGATAGGTATCTGAATTCCTTCAAATAACAGATGCTAGGAGCTCATATTGTTTTTCCTTGTAATTTACGTAGTTCGAAATATGATTTCTGATTGGATAATAAATAAGTCTCTTCAACAAGGGAAGGTACAAAAATAATAATTATTTGCAAAGCGGTTATGAATCAATCCTTAATATAATTAATAGAACATACAATTGATAACAATTTTTACCAAATTCATGTATTTTATTATTGTGGTAATCGTCATATGAGATATAGTACTACAATTACTGGCAAAGGAGAAGAAATCCAGAAGAGGATAGGGATTTTCAAAATAGAAGTAATATTCCCAGGAGATGATAGGATAAATTGGAATACAAAAAACCTCCCAGACAAAGCCATCAATCACTCTACCTACTATTCAACAGATGTCTTCATTGAACAGCGTCCCAAACCTTTACCACCTCGATTACGATTAATGTTTCACAAGCATAATATCAGTTTATTTAGAAATATAAATAAATAATCTGGATATTTCTTCATTTTACTTCACGATAAGTATAGTTATTGTGAAAAAATTTGATCGCGAGATTCTGACGGAATTATATTTTTTGAGGTCCCAAAAGTCGTTTTATGAAGTTTTTTCGATGATATCTATGTCTATGTGGGTGGGTGCGTGGGTGGGTGGGTGAGTACGTTAGCAGTTGATATTTTAAACAAAATTGGGCTCCATTGTGTAGATGATCCCTATTGTTTGGGAAAAATTATGGATGATAGAAAAGTTACTTTTTTTGCCAAAAACCAGTTTTAAAAAAATATTTTTTTCTCCTAAACTGCTAACTCTAGAGTTTTAAAACTTTGGCATTGGCTTAATTATTGTCACAAATGCAATAAACGAAAAATATATTCCGAATATTAAAACAACGGGAAATATTTTTTTTCAATAAAATGTAAAATTTACTTATAATTTTTACTTATAATTCAATCTCAAAACTTTTGAGAGCCATACCATTTGACGAATCAAAATGAAACTATGCCAAAAAATAGAAAATTGTCTGATGGATGAGTTGAGATAATTTTTTTAGGAATATTTATATTAGCTAATATTTATATTAGCAATTTGTAAAAAAAATCATGAAATTTCAATCATGGCAAAGAGCAATAAAGCTATAAAAATTGTTTTGTTTATCCTAGACTAAGGGTTGACCTGCTATACTTGTAGAATTTTTGATATTTTTCTACATTCTTTACATTGACTTAGAAATTTTTTGAGTGAAGCTACTGAAATAAAATTGATGTTTATAGAGAAAAATTTAATTAACTCTTTGATTTATATAGCATTTAAGCCGAACAATATATTTACATGAAAAAATTCACTCTTAATAAATATAAATGTGTGATGCTTTCATTGGTATGATGGATTCGTCTCACAAAATGCTATAATCAATATACATATTGTATTCTTGAACAAAACTTAATATCAGTTGTAAATTATTTTGGATTGTAAATTATAGTATCATTGAGTAAAATTGAAGTGTGAGGAATGGTTTCTTTCCTAAAGAAAGAGGAATTATGTTTGTTGAAAGTATTCAGAATTTTCATTATTCTAGTTTAGTAGTGCATTTCTAACATTTTTAAAAATTTCAAACTTCCAGATATAATAGTTTTAAATTATAATGAATAATTGGCATCAACATTGATTTTAGTACGTAAAATTGACTAATTGCTAAGGTATTTTTTCTCAATAAGCATTCACAACAACCATATAACAGAGTACAATCGTTATAACAATCGTTATAGAGGAAAAAAATAACACTCACTCAGAGTGGATTGGTATATATGGTTTTTGAAAAATGGAAAGAAAAGTGGTTTTTGTTAAATACTAGGAACTCATGAAACTCCTAGTATAGTAACTGTATAAAAGACCAATAATGTAAAACACTATTCAAAATTGAAAACATCTTTGAAGAAAAATAAATGAAATTATCCGACATCTGAAATTAAAAATTATCTTAAAACGACAATTTATTTTAGATGTTTCTGACATTTGTCGGCCAAAATAAGAATATTTTCAAGTTTTAAATGGGAAAATTTTTCTACTTAAATGGGAATATTTAATGTAGAAGAAGGTCAGATTATACTAATGATAGTGATAATCACTTACTCGTATCACTTATATAATCACTATCTGTACTACCTCCAAGAATGAGTCTACTAAACATCTCCCATTTAGGCTTTTATATTATACCTAAATGGAACATTATTTATTATATACCCAAGAAGTATGATAATATGTTTACTTTTAGTAAGGTTGAGTGTAGGCTACTCTCGATTTTTTCCATTGTTTTAATGTTATTTTCTTTACCTTTTTAGCTTTTCAACCAACAATGAGCTTACCTGATTTCCTTATTTATTTTGCGAACTGTACAGTTGTGGTCTAAGTAGAATTCACTGATCTTTTATTCTCGCAAGTCAGTCATGATGTTAATCCGAACCTGTTTACACAATAAATTATAGTTGGCTTATCAGAGCAATTTTTTTTTATTAAATTTATTGTATTCGTGATAATTTTCCCATTCCAGGAAATTTTGTAGTAAAGTTTACTGAGTTTATTAATATAGTTGCTTCTAATTTATTATGTTTTTTTACAGATCAATATTACATTTATTTGTTTGAGTACCTTCTCAAAGTAGGTTTTAATTTTGTTTTCTTCTTTTATTTCGGTGTCATTTGAGTCTGTTTTATATTGGCAAGGTTTAAATCTCTTTCTAATTTCCGTACTTGATTTTTGGAATATAATTAATCTATGATCCGAGTGCCAGTCAAATATATCTGTGATAACCCAGTTTGTTTTTACCTTTAAGTTCTTGGTTAATATAAATAAATTTGAGTTTCCCGTATACCGTTTGGTGCCAGCAAGTCCATTTTCTCCTGTTCATTTCTTTGAGAAGGTATTTACTATTTTAAATAAAAGAAGTTGATAAGTCTCTCCTCTCTCACGTTTCTTGATCCACAACCATACGTCCGTAACACTTCTTATACGTCCGTAAACCAATGGAAAAAAAACCGAAACGTCGGCATTGAGAGTTTGATTTTGATCCTGGAAAATTGACCGAATCCCGATTACATTATACACCTATTCTATCCAACGGTTGGTATATTATTGAATTTATTATATATATATATATAAAGATTTCACATAAACACGTGAAATAACAATGAATGATCAAACCACAATAAGAAATGGGAAAACAAGACTAAGATCTTTCAACCGTAACAAGCGGTCTTCGTCAGAGTCAAAAACCCAACATATATATATATATATATATATTGGAATTGTCAAAAAAACACACAGAAATGAAATCACTGAAACTCACTACTATATTCTTGATGACGAGACTATCGAAATATAGTAGTGAGTTTCAGTGATTTCATTTCCATGTGTTCTTTTGAAAATTCTAGTTTATTCAGTCCGAAGATAGTTTATTAAGTTCGTTATATATATAACGTCTGATCCATCGTACAGATGTGTTGTCTTGGTTCTACTAATAGGCGGACATTAGAATCCGTCAACCTGATGGCGGAGAGTTCATTGTCTTACTTGAATGCATCATAAAAACCATTGGTACGGCGGGGACAAGCATGACTAGAGATACTTTGGCGCCTCGCTGCAGTCCAGGAACTCTAGATCTTGTCTGTCGCATGATCTAAACGTAGCAGTAGTTGTGAGTTCTTACTAAGGTTCAGTAGACATTTCAGTGACTCTCCGACTTGGTATAGTTTTCCAGTCACTGTGTAAGAGGCTCTATGGCCTCGAGTTATTATAGTAGAATATTAAATTGGGAACTCTAAATTCAAAGCATCTGTATTAAGAAAAATTATTCTTTATCTGAAATTATTAGTGTGAATCAGTGTAGCATAATGGTCTTATGTGAAGGTCAATGCTATTTATAGGCATTCCAAATTGGTTTCTTTCCATTGATTACGCTCTTAGACTTTCACTTTTATTGTTATTCTAGCTAGGAATGTGTGGTTTGTTTGTTATTTGGTACCAATTTTTGTTTTAAACCAGCTAAATTAATTATCTTGCTCCTCATCGGGGGTACTAAATTTTACCTCGTTTTACTCAGAGTAAAACAAGCATCTGACGTGGTACATGGCTCGGTCAGAGTTATATATAATAGCTCGGAGAATGTGTCAATAGCTACCACATTCTCCGATAGTTACCGTGCTCAAGCTTTTAAATATAATCTAAGTGTGAAGGAATTACAATTATACTATGGCGATTTGAACATTTTTATTAGTAGTAAATAGAATTTTTACTTCTAAAAAATCTGTCAAAGTTAGCAATTTTATTGTTGTTCACTTTGTCTTTACATGCCTGTGGATAAAACATAAAAGTCTATTTCCACTAACGACAAATTTTTTGAAATAATACGACTTCATCAGCTTAAATTAGACTGCTAGTTAGAAGGCGAAATCTAATTTTCTGGAATTTTTTGCACAAGAAAAAAAATTTCGCACTAGACGCGCATTGTTTCCGTGAAACATCGTCATAGAGAAACTTTTTAATTGATTATTTCCAGTGTGAGGTACTAAATTTATTTTAATTATAATGTAGAAATTTCAAAAAGTAGTTAATTTAGAATACAATTGAAGCCGAGTTTTTGTTATACTTTCAGATAAGGCAGATGGTTACAGAATATTTATTGGACAATTTTAGTATAATTAACTATATTAAACAGCACAGTCAGGATTTGCATTGCTGTCATTATTATACTAACACTCTGATGAAAATTGTTCTTTGACTGCCTGTTTTCAAGAAAGCACTGTGTCGAAGACCAAGATAGTGAAAAAATACGTTAAAATAAACTTTTTGAAAGAGACTTAACTTTGTAGTTATAGTTTTTTTGGAAACAGCGTTGTTAACTCAGATGGAATGAAGTCTAGGCTTGCTTACACTTGTATTATCGACTTAAATATAAGTATTTGTGAGTTAATAAATACAACAATAAGAATATGTAGTATTTAATTAATTATTAAATCAAAAAAAAATTTTTTATTATTTTAGATACTTTATTTTAAGGGTATCTCTAATTGAATACAGAGATTTCATGTTAGATAAATAAATAAATCTATTTATTTATTTATGTTTCAAGTACTATGTAAAGGCGGTCCCGAAGGGTCTCGACTGACTAAGAACTACGCAAACTGTTTCAACCTGCTTTACATATGTTCGAAAATTCAAGGAAGAAGAAGGAAAAAAGTAAATTTTATTTTATCAAAAAAATTTTACAAGACAAAATAGTTGGTTTTTATCCTTGGAATCCTCCACCGTGGGAATTGGTATTTGGATAGGTATTGGAGGCAGGTTGACCAAAGGAGCCACCAAAAGCTGAATATGGTTTACCATAGGTATTTTGTCCAAAGGGAATATTAGGGTTGATATTGGCGCTAGGGTTTGAGTTAGGGCTGCCGAAGCCAGAGTTGATGCCTGTATTATAGCTGGGATAAGATGGATATTCAGAGGGATGAGCTATGCCTTGTCCTACAGAGGGTGTCTGAGGAAAGTACTGCGATGGAGCCTTGGGCGGGACTTGAGAATGCTGAGGATAGTGAATTGAAGGGGCGTACCTCATGTAATCTGAAACAAATAAACAACTTTAATAAATGCAAAAGTAACAATAAATACAAAAATTTTAATTGCCCTACTTTAACCGTATTCTCAACGATCTCTTAATTTGTTATTAGAATATAAATTACCCAATTCTGTTATCATGTTGAATACACCTAACAACATTGTTGCAACAAAGTCAGCCTAAATAGAAATTGATTCACTTAGTGCTGCCAAAAACAAAACCATGTTTATACATATGAAATACATGTTTATTTCGAAATGCTTATCATTTTCTGAAATATACTGTTTACAGTAATGAACAAAAAAAAATGGTGAAAACCGGCAGAAATTTTAAGTTTTCTAAAATTCGTCTCGGCTGTTGAACAAAATTAAATTAAAATTATTTATTATTCAAATCACTTAAGTGAAGTTTATTAAGCATAAGAAATTTCAAGTGAAGTCAGAAAGTTACTTAGTGTGGGAAATATCAATGAATATTGGGGCACGACTAAGTCCTTTTCAGAAATTATTCGTTGAGCAACATCCTGCTGAAGACCCTCGAAATGACCTATTGTCAGAGAGAGTAGCTGTTTGGCGTTCAACTTTCTAGAATCTCTTAAGAACCTTTCAGCACAGTTTACAGTCATCTATGTAAATGGTTTTGAAATAATTCTTCAATAACATATCTTGTGTGTATTTTACTAAATAAACAAGAATCGAGAAATGAAAACAAAATAATCTTCATAACATTAATATAACGCACTTTATATCAAAAATTAATCTAATAAATGAAAAAGATGATTTCATAATTTAATTTATACGAAAGTGATTATTATATATAGTTCTCATAATTTTATATGTGGTTATTTATTTTTTTTGTATAAAATGATTTACCATAAACACGTGAAGTAACAATTAATGATCAAACCGCAATACGAAATTGGAAAACAAGACTAAGATCTTTCAGCCGTAACAAGCGGTTTTCGTCAGTTGGGTTTTTTGACTCTGATGAAGACTGCTTGTTACGATTGAAAGATCGTAGTCTTGTTTTCCCATTTAATATTGTGGTTTAATCATTTTTTTTTTGTATGCATACAAAAATATTTCTTTTTTATTTCATTTGCATATCGTCACAATGATGTAAGTATGACATTACCAGTGACACTGATAATGCAGATTTAGGAGGGAAGCAGTAATTCAGTGACTACACTTACTGGCGTGGGATCTAAGTTATAATGCTATATTAAATAAATCCTAGTATAAGTAAGAGAAGAAAAAAACCTAAGAACTGTTCATAGTAAGAAGTCTCTTGTGAACATGATGAAGTCACATCCTCTTCAGAGGTCTTCACGGATTTTTTTGAATGTTTGTGAATAATTTTATTTTGATTAAGAGATTACTATTGTTAGGAAGTTTTTTGTAGAACACTTTATTACGAGATAATGTTGGGAATTTCAAGACGGAATAAATTGTTTGAAGAATTTTACGAAGGATTTGCATCCTCTGAGGATTGGTTTTCCTTTTTGTTCCACATATCACAATGCCGTAGGTTGAAATAGTCATAATCAATGTACAGAAATAATATCAGAAGTATTTTCATATTTCAAACTTTGCAACTTTTTTTTATTTTTTTAATATTTAAAATAAATCGACCGATACGAGAGATGAATATACTCTTCACTAATGCCAGATTTAAACTACTAATCTATACTCCAAATTAATAAAACTAAACTCCGAAATTCTTTCAAAGATGTGATATTAAACTCATAAAACAAAAGAAAGTGTATTGTTAATTTTATAAAGAAATAGTTGAATAGTATTTCATTAAATGTATAAATATTAAATAAAAAACTGACCTTCATGTGGGTTTATCGTAATTGTATAGCCAACTGCCAGAAGTGACAAAAAAACTATGAAGTCTTTCATATTGTCCGATGAGTTCGAAATGGTAAAGTGAACAGCTCTGACGATACCTTTGCTATAAATACCCGAAAGGCTACTAATTAGTGTGAAATGAGCAGTTAATCACCATCTGTTATCATCCCCACCAGACCAATCAGAATCACTCTTTAATTACATTCATTCATTCCAAAAGATTTCCAAATAACATCCATCTATTTTCTTGTTATGAACTTGAGAATTATCAATTTTTTTTGCGGTATAACAAAAATTGAGTATTTATGATGTAAAAGAAAAACGCAATATATTCAATGTTTAGATATATTTCTTCTCTTAAGCAAGCTATATTGATCCTCTCTCTTTCAATAGTTCCAATAGAAACTTCGTTCACCATCTGGTATGCAGTGGTTTTTACTTTTGTGCATTCATCACCTAAGTTCCACACGGGTAGCCAAAGATCTTCCGTCGAACAGCCCAGTAATCTGCCAGTACTATTGATGCCTACAACTACAGTCACTCAATGACTGCATTAAGGTACAGATCCTCCAATAAGTAGCCGCAGTGATCCTTAATAAACTTTCTGAAATAGCTTGTATTTGATTACTTAAAGACCATTTCATACAAGGTTTAAACCAAATAGTATTCATCATATTATGAAGGTCTAAAAAATCGAAAAAAAAAATTCTAAAAAAATACTGAGCATTATTTTAGGTCCGTTTTAATCGAAAATACGTTAAAGCTGTCCAACTTACCTAAAGTTGATTAAAAAGAATAATATGAAGGTAAATAAAAAAAACACCTTTTCACTATAACTCCACGTAAGAAACATATATGCGTAACATTCCTTGCAAACCTCATTTTCTTCACATATGAATCAAGCTTTTTATGCTAAGAAGTCAAAATCTCTCGGAGGACGATTTACTATACCTGTCCCGTTACCTCGTTTTATCCTGAAAGATTTCCATGTTTTGAAACCTCTAGAAATCTTTTCTAATGCTTTTCATTATGTCTGTGAATGAGGTGGGTGGAAGAGTATACACTTCTATTTAAACTAGCTGGAGGTATAGTTAATAATATAAATACATATAATAAACATAATTTATTGTTATAAATATGTTTATATGTGTATAGACATAACATTTTTATATATTTAAACGTAATTTACGTGTACAGTTATCATATAATATGATAGCTATTAATAATACAAAATGGGAATTTCATCATTGAGAGTCTATAATTTTAGTAGGTGAGGTATATTGATGTCGAGGTTTAGTGTATGCTCTTAGTTCTGAAGATTGGAGGTTCTCATCTCTGTCAGGATGATAGTTTTCATTTGCAAATGGGAAATTTTTTGCAGCAGCTTTGAGGTCGTAAAGCAGTCAGTCCCAAGCATCTCTGGCATACACTACTCATTAAAAGATCCTTGAATTAATAAATTTGATGCCTCATTTTGGACAGCCTTTGTAGAATAAACGACGTTATCATGCCCAAACATGGCTAAAATATATTAAAAAATATAGATAGATCCCTATAGGGTAAAAAGCTAATGAAATAGTCTCCACATATAGAAATTTAATACTACGAGTATAAACAACGCTTAACGCTTAATAATTTATCTATTATAAATAATAAATAATTATAAATAATAGATCATACTTGTTCATCTTCTACCAATAACTAAAAAAATACACTGTCATCAGACAGTTATCTATAGTATAAAGTTTCACATAAACAGGTGAAATAACACTCAATGATCAAACCACAATAAGAAAATAAAATATTTATAGTTTTGTATTGTAAACTAGGAAGCCAGATCATGAAGGAAGGTGTTATTTTAAAAAACCGGTTCCTTCACCAAAACGCGGCTTTAGTTTCAAAAATTTAAGTAAATTATGAAATCTTTAACAAAACTTACTTTTTCACAGTTTATGTGGAAATTTTTAAAGATTTCCACAGAAAAATTAAACTAGCATGTCTTTATGTATTGCAAAATTAAATTATTACATATGTCAAAAACTATATTCTCCCACTTTTTTTGTCATCATAATTTGGAGTTTCAGGAATACAATATTGACTATGGAATCAATTACTAATCAAAGCAGCAAATCTGTAAACAGAAAGCTTTGTATAATTCTCTTTTTTTTTTTTTACTTTACTATAAGTAATGTATAGTGATAGTGAAAAAATTCGATCTCGAAATTTTGATGAAATTATATGTTTTGAGGTTCCAAAAGACGTTTTATGAAGTTTTTCCGATGATGTCTGTGTGTTGTGGGTGGGTGGGTGGGTGCGTGTGTTAGCATTGCTTGTCACCACGCTACGGTCCAGAATCTTTGATGGATCAAGTAGATATTTTACACAATAACGGTCCCCGTAATGAAGATGATTTCTATTGTTTTAGAGAAATTATGAACGATGAAAAAGTCACTTTTTTCCCAAAACCGGTTTTCAGAATACATTTTTTCCTCCTAAACTTCTAATTCTAGAGTTTTTAAACTTTGGCATTATCTTTAATGTTATACATCCAATAAACTAAAAATATATTCAAAATATTAAAACAGCAGAAAATATTATTTTTTTTCAAAAAAATATACAAACTTTTACGTATAATTCAATCTCAAAGCTTCTGAGAGCGATACAAGCTATACGGTTTGACGGATGAAAATGAAACTATGCCTAAAAATAGAACATTATGTGGAGGATGAGATGACATAATTTTTTTTCCAAAATTACATTCTTCATAGGGGCGTTAAAGTAGAATTTCTGTTTTCAGAAAATGTTTTTTGACGCTAAACGGCTCATTAAAAAATCATGAAAATTTATGTATATTGTTGTATTCTCTCGTAGGGTAGTTATTGGTTCATCTATCACTTTATAATTCCAGTTAGGTTTGTACTTATAAGTAAATAGTGGACATTATTTTCTAACTTATTATGAAAAAAGTCAATACCTCCCAAATCCAATAAATACATTTTAAAAATAAATAAAAATAACCGCATGCAGGAGAACATGCTGACAAATATACAGTTCATTATATAGACACAGTATTATCTTTTAGATTAATTTAAACGTATATATGCAAATGAGCTTTTGTAAATAGATTGAAAAAAAATATGTTTTACTGGTTTATGGACTGGCAAAGTTTCCTTGAAAATATTTTGGATTTTCATCCGTTGAATAATCTCCAAGTCTTCAAGCAGATAATGAAATGATTTATTTTTAACTGGGCTATGTTCTTGAGCTTTTATAATCATTTTAGGACTGATTAAATTGTTATTTCTTTATTTTGTTGGTTTGCACCATTTTATAATGCGTGTTATTCTATCTAACCCAAATTTTATTTAAGTAAAAAAAATAATACCATACATTCGTTAAAAGAATTTTGAAATGGAAATTTACCTATTCCGTTTGTACTCTATGCAGGCACTATCAGCACGCATACTCATGCACTTACTAGACCCTATTTTGCCTTTTTATCCATTAATATAAGTATCATCATTTATTTATTTTGAACAAAGAAAGTTCCGATTCTTGTTTTTTCAGACATAAAAATCTGTAATGAATAAGATCTGTACATTTCAGTCCGAAATTGATTGATTTATGCTTAACTAATACCTATAGATTATAAATCAATAAAATATCTATATGCATGGGATCATAACAACGCGAGCACACAACCATCTCAAATGATTTTTATTAAATTATTATATATTCTTCAAATTTAATATAATTTATTAATTTATTATCCTTCAGGTCTCCTTATAAATTTGAATTATCCGTGTTTTGTCATTTATAACATTCTGTAGAGTGATAATGTTATTACTGAATTAAATTTGAGCTCAATTTCAAAGGTTCGGAAGATAGAAACTAGATCCTGAAATTGGAGCGTTCCTAACTTATGTGACATGCGAACTGACTGAATAGAAATTGCATTTGTAACTGAATCTGTCTTTGATGGTTTTTACATAGGTTTAAAGCGAGAGAATGTTTTTTTTTTCTTAGTTAATTTGAAGTAACTGAAATATTTTATGGGTTGCATGCATTTTTCTATCGGCTATTACATCTTGTTAATGGTTGACACATTTAACCGATGTCAAATGATTTCGTTGAATTGTCAGGTTGAAGAACTGATAATATTCTTGGTAATGACATGAATCCAGAGGTAACAAAGCAGACGTAAAATGAAGTTTTACTATTTCTTTTTACGTATCAACTCATTTCACTGCACTTCTCATATTTTTAGAAATTTTACATTATATGTTATCAATGAAAAAACCACAGTATGAAAATGAGAAAACAAAACTAAGATCTTTAAACTGTAACAAGCTGTATTCGTCAAAGTCAAAAACCCAACTGAACCTAATACTCTGACGAAGACCGCTTGTTACGGTTAAAAGATCTTAGTCTTGTTTTCCCATTTTCTTATTGTGGTTTGATCATTGATTATTATTTCACGTGTTTATGTGAAATCTTTTTATTATATTTTATGTATTGCTGTAATATAAATACTTCATAAACATGGAATATTGGAAGATGTATTGTTACACTATAAATAACAGCTGTTGTGATCCACTTCGAGTTACCTGATAAAAAGTACTATAAGAATGATCATAATTGATAAACTGAAGATGATAGTCACAATGAAATACATCATTAATTGTATTGATATTATCAATACAATACAATACAATTGTATTGATATTGTCAATAAGTTCAAGAAAAAATGTATTTATGGTAAATATTAATATAATTCGTTCTAAATATGAGTGAAACAAAAATTGTTTGGAAATGTTACATGATTGTGCTATTTCTTCATTACACTGCAGAGTTATTGTATTATTTCCAATTATGATGGAATTGTAAACAAAAAAATTCTATGTATAGCTGGTATGAGCTGCTAGGTTGCATTTATCTTGTTTAATTATTATGTGACCATCACTTATTTACTTTATTTATGTGGTATACAAATACTTGATTTGCTATTTATTAGAGTATTTAGTTTAACAAGTAACAGAGTCACATATTTGTTCACTTTAGTGTTAACCAATTTTTTTTATGTCATGAGGAAACATTGAGGTTATGATAGGCAAGAATGACTGATTAATATTAGAAATAGGAAAAACCGTCATACCTCGTAAGTTGATATCGGAGACGTTGGAGCGCTTTCGGATCTTGTCCATCTTCGTTCGCAACTAATCTATGGGGCTATTGTCAAGGAGTTTTATAGTTGTGTCCACTGCTGTCTAGATACTGTTATTTCATCTTATGGCGTCATTTTTGAATTTATTTAATTATTATCTAGTCTAATTCTTTTATAGTTCTTTTTTTCGTCATACTGTCCGTCTCGTCTTCTTTTTATTTTTGTTAGTGGTTTGAATAAGATATCGGATTGGTGGTTTATCTGTTCGTTTATTAAATTACCCGATTTTTTATGTTTATAAATATTTATGTTTATGACTGATCTGACTCAGTATATGGGCGATCAGCTGATAGGGATACACGCTGACATGTGTAAATTAAAAAGTTGTCTTTGCATAAAAGAAATTATATAAACATTTTGAAATCTGAAGAAACATAAAATTTGATTGCAGGTTCGCAAAATATATGCCTCCGCTTTGATAGCCAAAAAGGTTTGATAGTGTGCTTATTCATTTGCTAATACTTCTGCATTATGAACAAGATGCTATTCAATAATCGTTTAGAATAACTCTGTGGTGTTTCATAGCACTACAAAATATCCTTTTAATGACCTACTAGTTTCTCTAAATAATCAATGTTACAATTTTAAAGAGTAAGCAGATGATCTTGTAATTATAAGTAGAGTAGTGTTTTATGATATTTAAGCTCATGCAGCTGCTGTCTAAATTGTTGAAATATATGAAATGGTGAAACGTCTGGATATAAATCCAGCTCAAACTGTCCTTGCACCTTTCACCAGAAGAAAGATCAAAGACCCTACTAATTAAGAAATATCGAAGACCCCTTCATTAAAACTACCATGGTTTTCATATACATCAGTTGTAAAATGAAAATAGAGCCTATTAATTAAAAATTGTTACAAATAATTATTAAACAATTCACATGACATATTTTAATAAAAAAGGAGAAATATTTTGTAGTCTATTGAGAATAGTAGGGAGTTCTCATGTCTCAATGGTAGATAAAAGCATCATAAATTTATTAGAATGAAACATTAGTGGTTTCATCTACACATATTGAATGAAGTAAATTACTACAAAATATAATTTTCTTAGTATATCTCTTCAGAGGGTGAAGAAGTTATTACAACTGATCACCTGGATTGAATGTTTCCTGATATCAGGAATGTTGGTTGGCCCGGTATTTTAACAGGTTATAATAATGGAGATTAGTTATGAGATTCTTCTACATCAATGATCTCAAAGTTTACTGTTAGTTTTCGATTCAATTTTAAAATGGAAAAATCCTTGCAATAGGATTTGTTTTATAATAGTGGTATTAACAATTTTTTACATCAAAATAGGATATGTAGTTGAGACTCCCTGTCCTACTAAATTGTATTTTGCAACCAAATACAGCTTTTACATCCTCAAACAACGAATGTCCTACATGATATTTCCCCTTAAGTGATTTGTCTAAAGCTACTACTAGGATTTGGCATGCCTCCGAGACTTTTATTTTAGCCATAAGTACTTTTTAATTGAATTCATATCCATACATCTCTCTTTTATTCATTTCTACCAATTTAAACAGTGTAATATTGAAAACGGTACCATGAAGCCTTTTTCTTATACTCACAATTTTAGTTGTGATAGATCCTATAATTTCATTAATAATCGTTCCGTTAGCTTGTTGCAATATATTTAATAGCTGTAGAAATAAAATATCCATAAATTTAGTCATACTCGCTTGATTTTAAGCCATGCTATCAGATAATCATTTAATATGTACAAAGCAGCCTAGACTAATTCTTATAACAAATTTGCATTTGGAAACCACAATTTATAGAACTGATTCTATAAATTTAACCTTTCGACATTTAGATTGTCTTTTGTGGAAGATGCTGATATTCCTAATATTTTTCATATTAAAGTAATGGTGCAAGATCTTAAAAATATCCGTAGCCTAATAAATACCTAATAAAAATGTTAAGTATTACAAATTACAAAATAAAATATTTTAAGAATTAGCAGCTGTTGTATCATAAAAATCGGAAATGTAACTTTTCCATGTTTCAAGATTACCCAAAAGCAATGAGGTTCTTTATCGTACTATTCTAGATACATTACTACCCACCCACTCACAACATCAGTCATCAATATATCATCAATACAAAAATAGATTTGTTAAATGATCTGCCATGTATATCAATTACAACACATTCATCAGACAAACATCTATCAAAGACTGGGATGCAAAATTACGATTGATTATCATTTTCTTCTGTAGTTTTAGAAATTTCATTCTTCATATATATCAATCATACTAACCACTTATAAGAGTCTTAAAGTTTGTCTTTAGACTTATAAATAACAATTCTGTTTGATTGCATGCGTTTGAAAATGTCTAATCTAATGAAAATGGAACTAGTAAGCCGGCAGGTTGTCCATTTTTCCATGATGAACTTATAGTTTTTGAAGTTTTATTAAATTTTACACTAATTAAAATTGAATACGCCATTTTCGTTACTGATGATAATGGTTGTTTGGAAGAATTGTTCTATAGTCAGTTGGTTAGCGTAAAAGATAACTTTCTACAATCATAAATCGTACCATAACGTCCCTTTCCTTTAATGTAATTTGAAAGAAAAACATTCCCTTTTCTTCAAAAGGTTCTATGTTTGGGTATTTACGATCCGTCAAGCAGTGTAATCTGTGAATGACCGCAAGCTTGTGGAATTAAACATAAGTAAAAATATTCTACACTTTATTGCAATAAACACTTTTCAAATAACTGAGCATTTATTGTTTTCCACTTAGAACATAAGTGAAATTTATAATAATCCTAATGTTATAAAGCTCTGGATGTAGTAGTTAAAAAGAAAAATTACATTATAACATCACTTTTAACAAAAAAACTGACTTTTTGTTGAAGGAATATTGTCAAAAAAAAAATATTGAGAAACGTCTGAACGATAGGACCCAATTTTGATGAAACAAATTAGTTCCATCAAAAGTTGTGTGCTGTAGCCTGTCCAAAAACTTTTGGATGCACACCACTCAACCACAAATCGACCGCCATTTAAATCCTGTCAAATCTTAAGATGAATTTTTTTCATTATTACTATACATTACAAAGAGTAAAGTAAAAAAATCGTGATCACCTATCCCCAACTTTGCAATAAGCTAACGTAATATCAAACTTGTTGACAACCAAATTATATTTGCTTTTTTATTTTAATATAGATATTGTATACATTCATATAATATCAAATCATAAATAAGCAATAATATTAACTTTTATAGACTTGGCAATAACCATTTTATAAGCCATAAAAAACTTTATCTCATTGATCATTTAAGCATGTACATATTATTATTTACTTCAGAACCGGAATTTCACACTCTGGCCATATCTGACGTGTATTGAATCCCCTTAATGTTTCAAAATTCGGCATATACTTTAAGTTATTTATAAAACTTCATGATCGTCATTCCATTTATGACGTCTATTTTTATTAAAGTATGGTATACAAAAAAATGTTGTCCTGTTCAAGATGATTATTTTGCATGGAGATAGGATGTAATCAGAGGTTTCTGCTCCCTTGAGACCGGGAGTCGCAATATACCATATTGATATAAGCAAACACACTTACTGCCTCTAATTTTCGGTTGAACCGTCATCAGGAGCGTTGAGAAAGGGACACCAAGCGCACTTGTGAAGGTTTCCAAGGTCTCCAACCGTCGCTTCACAAGTGCGCTTGGTGTCCCTTTCTCAACTCTCCTGATGACGGTTCAACCGAAAATTAGAAACAGTAAGTGTGTTTGTTCCTTAGTTCTGTTTTTTATTCATCGCGAAATGTATATATATATTATATATATATATATATATATATATATATATATATATATATATATATATATATATTTGAGTGTCTTCTCAAAGCTCGCTCTCCTCCTGGCCTTAACTTGTACCGTTAATTTAATTATTATTATTATTATTTTTTATTTTTATTATTTTATTTTATTTTATTTTCTATTTATTATTTTTTTTAAATTGTTTATTGCTTCATTTACTATTTTTCTCCTTCTGTTTTTTGCTTTTATTTGTTCTGTTTAGTTATTTTTCTCTCTGTAGTTAGTAGCTTACCTAGGGCGGCAGGCAGAGTGCGTGCATGTTCGTTTGCATTCGGCCTACCACTCAGTTAGCTTCAGCTACTCAAAGGGACTACTTCTACCCGATGACGACGACTGTCGAAATATCGTTGTGAGTCTTTTGTGTGTATCTTTATTTGTTTTTTCTCTTTCATGTGTTAACTATATATATATATATTTGTAAAATTTGGAAGCAGTCCTTCTTTTAAGCATATTTCGTTGAACAGCTTCTCCAACGTTTGGATGAAGGAAAGAAGAAGGTATTCAGAAACCTTGAAAAACTAGTGAAGAAAATTACATCAGCGAAATACGGTCAGCTGTTCAACGAAATATATATATATATATATATATATATATATATATATATATATATATATATATATGGTATACTTTGGGAGCAGACCTTCTTTTAAACATACCTCATTAAAGATCTTGCCAACATTAAGTTTAGTATGTTTCCTACATACCTTTTCAAGGTTTCGAATGCTACCTTTCCATCTCTGTGGTACCATATAAATTAACTCACCGATTTTTTTATCTTTCATTGTATTTTTCATATTACATTTCCGACGTTTCGGTCTACGTTGACCATTTTCAAGGATTCTATATACAAGGTTTTTTTAAAACAATTCTAATATCATTGTAAATAAGTATTTATTAGAATTGTTTTAAAAAAACCTTGTATATAGAATCCTTGAAAATGGTCAACGTAGACCGAAACGTCGGAAATGTAATATGAAAAATACAATGAAAGATAAAAAAATCGGTGAGTTAATTTATATGGTACCACAGAGATGGAAAGGTAGCATTCGAAACCTTGAAAAGGTATGTAGGAAACATACTAAACTTAATGTTGGCAAGATCTTTAATGAGGTATATATATATATATATATATATATATATATTCACTGATAAAACGAAATACGATCCAAACTGGACACAATACGAGTTCGAGATTAACAAAGAGCAACACACAAAGTAGGGAAACACACTTACAGACTCAAATTTTCGGGTAATCCGTCTTCAGGAAAAAAGAGAATGGGAGACCAAGCACGTTGTAGGCGCAACGGCAAGTAACCAACCCGGCAACCGCCAGCGCTGTCAACCGTACCCGGTCTTAAAGTATAGAATTAGGAGAAGATATAAACAGAAACTCAGATAAGCAGTACTGGTTAGGTAAAACTATAAATAGGTGAAAAATTATAAACAATATAAGATAAAAACAAACTATAAAAAACAAAAATAATGATAGAGAAAAGAAGAAAAAAATAAATAAATAAATAAAAATAAATACAATACAAAAAACTTGTATTGGTTGTTTTAGTAAATAAAAGATAGAGACTGAATAAAAGGGTAAGTATGGGAAACTAGTTAAGAATAAGAATTTAGAAAAATAGTTTTTGAAAAAATTTAGAAAAAATTAGTTTTTTGTATTGTATTTATTTTTATTTATTTATTTATTTTTTTCTTCTTTTCTCTATCATTATTTTTGTTTTTTATAGTTTGTTTTTATCTTATATTGTTTATAATTTTTCACCTATTTATAGTTTTACCTAACCAGTACTGCTTATCTGAGTTTCTGTTTATATCTTCTCCTAATTTTATACTTTAAGACCGGGTACGGTTGACAGCACTGGCGGTTGCCGGGTTGGTTACTTGCCGTTGCGCCTACAACGTGCTTGGTCTCCCATTCTCTTTTCTCCTGAAGACGGATTACCCGAAAATTTGAGTCTGTAAGTGTGTTTCCCTACTTTGTGTGTTGCTCTTTGTTAATCTCGAACTCGTGTATATATATATATATATATATATATATATATATATATATATATATATGAAACATTTTTTTTTGTAGGTATTGTCTTTTCTAACAAAAACAGGTTACTTGGAATGTAATTTGTAAACTATATTAAAATCAATTGCTCTAGTCGCGTTTTACTTAATGTGTTCTCCACCCATTCATCAACTGCATTACAGTGAAATCTAAGGGTATAGTGCAAAATGCTTAAAGCTGTAGGAGGTTTTTTTGGTTTCAAACTGCCCACTCATCATTTCCCAGTATTCCCTTGCTTCCATTCACCCACTTTAAGCCAACTTAATTACACTGGTTTCATTACTAATTTTTGACCTTTTACTATATTAAGCTGGAGCCACTTTCTTGGTGATTACTTTCGATAACTTCAGTGTTTATCGCATCCACTTCATTTCTCTTTTAGTGAGGTATAACAACCCCTTTAGGCAGATTTGTATTCACACCATTCTCCTTTACCCATCTTTAAACAATTTAGGGGTCATGCTGCATAATATCAAAGCTGGTACCGTCAAACGTAAATCTTCCTTTAAAAGCAGATCTGCATATCTTTACATATCATGGCCTTCAATAAATAAAAAAAAATGTGTTTGCCATCTTTTTATTACATTTTTTATAAACGCAATAAATCGACAACGTTATAAGCAAGTTGTGCCTCATATTAGTAACTCGTCTGTTCTATAAGTAAGAGACTTCAACTACTGAAGAACCACTTCTAAGCATATTTATTTCTTAATATTTTAATTTAAACTGGCTGGTTATTTATTTCCAATATACCATGCTAGGTAATAATATTTTTTTGTGCCTTTATTTTATTTGAATTATCTTTTATTCAATTTTATTATTGATTAATATAGTGTATGAAGTTCACAGAATCTGAACTGCTATGACAATAGAATGAATAATTATCAAAATATATGATACTTTGTCTTCGTTATTAATTTAAATATTTTCAATAGACAATGGTATATTAAACTTTTCAGGCTCTATATTGTCATTAATCTGTTATCAGTATCAGGGATAATTAATTTGCTTCTGTTAATAAATTTAAATTTAATTTTTAATTCTGTTAAAATTTAAATTCTGTTTTAATTTTTAAATTTATTTTAGTTTGATCAGAATTGTAACTATAACCATCTATATTTAATTTTGCTTCTGTAGTCAGTATTTATTCAATAGAATTATTTCTGGTTAACTTTGTAAAAGGCGCATACATTTATTATAGCGGTCGTAAAGATTTGAAGGTCTGTTAAATTTTTTTAGGTTTTTATAAATATAACGTTTTTTGAAATAATTTTTTTTTTGTTAAATACATAACACTTTAACCATTACCTGAACATTCAGGCAGTGGAAGAGGTATAAATAAAACGAAAGCCTACCAGGAAATCGTTTTTTTTTTTTTATCAGTAGCTCTTTTTGCTGACTAAATGTGTGCTATTATTCCAGACACTTCTTTTTATTTTATCGCTAAACATTGTCTGTCTGTTATTCGGCAGTAAATGCAGGGTGAGAGAGCTTGGCCAAAAAACAAGCCGACAACTCCCCCGATGAAATAAATCTGTCTGCCTAATTCTTATCTGGGCGAGCCCTATCAACTGATACTAAATCACTTTCCTGCCCTCCCTCCACCTAAACCCTTCTCCCCTCTGAAAAGAAACATCCCCACTCTTTCCACTCAATTTTCCCAACGCTAATATCTAATTGATAACCCTTCTAATTAAAAATCCCTCGTTTTCTTTCTAATTTCATCATTAATCACTGACAGGAATCATGTCGGTTGGGAGAGAGCCATTATGATTTGACTCAGTTTCTCTGCTGCCTTGTTATCTGCACGACTGATGACCTACTGAAGTACTGACAGCAGCATAAATCACCCCAAGTCTTCTCCTTTTCCTTTCTCGATCACACCCATTCTTATCTAAGGCCAAAATATTATTCCAAAGTTTTGCCAACTCTTCATTACTCTACTTGATCAATATCCGCATATTTATTTCCCTGCTTTCTTCTTTAAACCACTTTTTATATAATTGCGCAATTTCTTTAAAATTAGTGGTATTTATAGCAGTTCATTAATAATATTAATTAAATAAAGTAGTTATTTTTGACTCATATGCTATCATAACAAAATTTACATTAACTTAACAGAAGTTTCTTAATTAGTAAATTAATTAGGAAGCTAGTCAAAATTAGCTTTATATTATTTTTTACTATAAACACGTATATGATGTATCACAGATGAAAGCTATTTTATTCAAAATGATACTGACACTCTTTCCAAATGAAATGTATTACACGTATTTTCAACTTAAAAAATCAATACCATAAGAGACAAAGAAATAATTTAGTCAATTCTAGAACCATTCAAAGAGACATTAGTTATGATTATTATTACTAAGAAAATTGAAAAATAGTAATATGGAACCCAAAAATTATTGTTATGGCTGAATGATCTTAGTCTTTTTTTTCCCATTTCTTAGAGACGGTTGGAGACCCAAGTGTGTGTTCTTAATTTCTCTATGTTTTTTTATGTATATTGAACTGTATTTGTCGATTTCGGATCGTATTTTCATCGAAAAATTATATATATAGGTGTGTTATCTAATCGGGGTTCGGTCAATTTTCCAGGATAAAAAATCAAACCCTCAGGCAACGAGGGTTTGATTCTTTATCCTGGAAAATTGACCAAACCCCGATTAGAGAACACATCTATTCTATCAAACGGTCGATATGTTATTTAGTCTGTTGTATATATATATATATATATATATATATATAAATGAAAAAGACAACACATAGAAGAAACGAAAAAAGTTACTGGATCGATACACACGTAGTATTAAAATTGAAAACTTTTAATTGATAAATGTAGTAATCCGTAATGTTTTTAGTAAATAAGAGCTGTTATAACAAGCGACACATATATCAGAAGGGCGCATTAGCAGAATCAGCTCTAAACAGTGTTTGTTAAAAAAAAAAAGAAAAAGAAAAAAGGAAGTTATTTACTCTTAAACAAACTGCTGTGGGCTGCTTCTTTGATATTGAAGGAGCCTTTGATAACATTCATTTGAATCAATTGATTTACCTCTAATATCAAGACGCATTAATCCAAAACTGTAGAATGGATTACTACATCTAATGCATGAATAATTACTGTTAGTGTAAAAAAAATCAGAATTGAATTGCGACCAGTAAGGACTGTTCTTAGAGAGGTGTTATTAACTATATTGTAGTGATTATATATGGTAAACCTACTGGACACTCGGAATAATCAAGGTCATTACATGTGGAGATTATTTGTTATTATAAGAAAAGTAATGTTTTATAGTAGTACCTATGGGTCTATGTAATACTATATAGATATTGTTGAATGATAGGTAAAGGAAAAATGTTTTGTTACACGTCCTGCAGAAAGAGCTGACTTCTTCTTATTCGTTAAGAAGAAATAATATAGGTCGCAGCAACATTTTCATTTTATATTAATGCGAGGGCATAGCGTGTAAGAAGTTAATGACTTTTAACTAAAATATACCTAAACCTTTAAAAAATATGGTATTCGAAGATGATTATGAAGTTTATTAATAACATAAAAATTTTCCTCTAACCACTCTCTGGGGTGGATGTACCTTAAACTGGCGTCCCCGTCGCAGAGGTGGTAACAAGCTAACAGTACAGGGCAGGCTGCTCCAAGCGCGGTCAAGTAGCCTAGACTCTGACTTAGTCACCATTTCGGTGGTGGGTCTTCCAAACTGACACTCATCAGTCCCACGCCCGAAGTGGGGCCATGCAGTCTCTTCCATAGGCTGGATGGCTTAAACTCCACGAGGTTCTTGAACCGGGGCAACATTAGTGCCACTCCCGGGGCTGTGCAGTTAGCCCATAGCTGCATTGGCTTTACACGTAAGATCACCAGGGGCAATAAGGGCCACTGACCCTACCTGCAGCTGAGCAGGTTCAGTAGGACCTCGGTCCGGAGTTTGATCCGAAACTCTTAAAATAAGTCGGTACTACGGGTGGCGGGGGCCCCTGGAAGAGTTTTCTCTCCAGCCCGCCCTTGAGGTCGGACTCGTATTGGTTGTGGTTCTCACCCAGGTTGGATGAGTTTAAACCTCATTAATCCAGGAGCACCCACAATGGGGCCCAGAGGGGTCAAAATCATTGCAACCCCTGATCCCGGGGTAACGAGTACTTTCCCTCTTGTAGGGGGTCGACCGAATCCTCACTGGATCCTGTGGTAGACCTATAACTGAAAACCTTTGTAGGAGGTCGGCCTGTCAATAACATAAAATTTAATGTTTATATAGAATGGACAAAAGGAAATATAACTAGGTAGATATGTCCTAGGTACGGACAACTTCTGTGTTGTACAATATCAGTATAATAATAAAATCTAATAGTAATAATACATTGTTGTAGATCAATAATTTTAAGTTTTTTATAAATGCTTAAATGGACAAAATGACAAACAAAATCGGGAGTGGCCTAAACTAAACTTTATTATAAATAAGCTTATTAATGCAATAAGCTCATTTACCAGTAACTTAGATTGTTTTTATTTCTATGAGCTTATTTTGTAGATGTAATATTAACACTATGGTAAATATTATGAGACTTGAAATAACTGATTTCAAGAAAGAAAAACTGAGATATATCGTTTGCTTTTGAATGAAACAGCAGAAGATTGTTTTATACAATTTCTGCTTGAAATTCTACGAAAAAATTTGTGCTGTCATAATAAATTAAGACGCAACTGTTGAGATATAGTGGGGGTAGTTTTCTCAGTAGAATGAATGTAAGTGAACTTTTGGACCCTATAGTTGGATTCATGTCTCAACACGTCAGTCACATTCGCGCTTCGCCAGACCAACGACATCAAAATTACGGCTCTTCTAAAAACAGGTATACATATTTGTTCATAGATCATATCCTGTGATATTATTTTGTTTCATTTTCTGTATGTATACTTTTACATGCATCGTATACAATATTTTATACACAATACCTTTATTAAAAGTTAAATGGATGTTATTTTATTCTTTTTTTAAATGGTAAGATCGAAGAACAAAGTGTTAGTTCATGTAAATTTATAATACTAATCTGAAATAATTTCTTTGCGATACTTAAATAAAATTGATTTCAGTAAAATTAAAAATTCGTAATTTTTACTGGAACTTATACTTTTACTAAACAATTGAAAAGAGCCGGTTTATCTCCTCTACATATTTTATGCTTCTGAATGATTAGATATTTACCTCTATGAATTATGATTTGTAACATTCTGCAAAAGCCGTGTAAAATTTATTTATATTAAATTATGTGATCTTCAACTCGTTGCTGTTAGATGATCAACACTTTTTCAAATGTATTTAAAATAATTGAAGATAATTATCTGATTAATAAAATAAATATTAGATAAATATAAAAAATGACATTTTTTTAAAAAAAAAATCAGATTTAATTTTCCAGTTGAATGTTTGTTCTATGCTTACCTCCTTTGAACGTTGAACCTCTAAGCCTGCCTCCATCTTTGATCCCCAACTCCTCACTTGCTCTCACTCCCTCTTCATCTCTGTCATACACTTCTCCCTTTCTATTCTCATGTCAGCTCTCTTCCCTTTTCTGCTCCCTCTCACACCCTATATCTCGCTGACCTCTCACACTTCACCCCTGAACTTATGAAGCAATGTGTCAATTGTAATAGCCTTTCGTTTTGTTTTCCTGATTTTACTGACCTCTAGAACAGGCTTTGTTATTCACCTTTTACATAATACATATTTAATATATTAATTCATGTTTATACTTAAAATTATTTAAAAAAGATAACATATTTTTACATTTTACATAGCATATATATATATATATATATATATATACTCCAACCGTCTCTGAATCAGTGCGCTTGGTTTCCCTCTCTTATCTCTTCTGAAGACGGTTCAAACCGAAAATCAGAGACTGTAAGTGTGTTCTTTTGATTTCTCTATGTTTCTTTTTCTATATTGAACTATATATATATATATATATATATGTATATATATAGTTCAATATAAACAAAGAAACATAGAGAAATCAGAAGAACACACTTACAGTCTCTAATTTTCGGTTTGAACCGTCTTCAGGAGAGATAAGAGAGGGAAACCAAGCGCACTGGATCAGAGACGGTTGGAGACCATATTTTTCCAATATATGGAATCGTATTTCCAACGAAAAAAAGTGTATATGTATATATATATAATATATATATATATATATATATATATTTGTTCTTATACAATATAAAAATATAAGAATTTAAAAAGTTCTCATAATTATTAAATCATTCTTGTCAAAAGTACTATAAATAAATGCCCAATGCTTCTTCAATAATATCTTTTGAAAATAAAAGGTGAAAAATTAACCGTTTTCTTAGTGATAAGTTTGCCATCAGTCATTAAATTGAAATTGTAAAAATATAACAATGTCACTTGATAAGATTATTACGAAGTATATCTTTCTGCAAGTTCTTTGTTCATAATTCATGTACGAGCATATATTTCTATAAAAAAAATGGTAATTGACTTTTTAAAACTGATTACTTTAAACTATTTTGCTATATTATATTATCTAGACTGGCCTAGAACGAAATTTACTACTTTTAAGTAAATATAATATTCACTTCTTGGGTATACAATATCTCATTTAAACATATTATAAATATCTAAATGGCAGAGGTTTATTAATCTTTCATTCCTGAAGTTAGTACAGATATTGATTGAACAAGGTATCAATATACGGGCTTATTCCTACGAATCAAACAATTGATCCATATAATATTATTGGTATTACTACAACAGTAGTAACATTTTTGTAAAGCCGAAGTGAAGATTTCGTGTCACGAAATAATCTCTTACAGGAGAAAATGGCTTTTGTTGCTATAGAAAGTGGATCTCATAAATGGTCATCTGTAACAATACAAATAGCTAGTGGATCTGCTACATTTGATAAAGTTTATTTGACCACCTTCTACAATGATAATTGAAGCTAAAGTTTTACCTTAAGACTTCAAAATATCCCTATTTTGTCTGATAAATGTTGGAAACATGCAAGATAAAATATCAGTGTCATAAAATCACCAATGAATCGGCTTAAAATTGTTCCTGTTTTGTAGTATAGAATTATGGAGTCTATTCTTCTTAATTAAATATTACCCAAAGATAATAAGATCCATAAACACAAGACGGTCTACATCCAATATTATGTTTTGTTCAAGGAT
This sequence comes from Hermatobates lingyangjiaoensis, assembly GCA_026182355.1. Taxonomy (NCBI): domain Eukaryota; kingdom Metazoa; phylum Arthropoda; class Insecta; order Hemiptera; family Hermatobatidae; genus Hermatobates; species Hermatobates lingyangjiaoensis. The sequence continues at coordinate 1,214,597 of JAPFBL010000117.1, read as the reverse complement.
GCAGTATACAGATTGATTAGATCATTTTGTTAGACAAGTCCATCACACCATGGAAAGTATCAGAAATTATATGTTTCATTGGCGTAGATTTTTGACATGAAAGAATTTTATTCTCTTATATATTCTATTAAGTCATTAAGCCATTTCAAGGTTTTCCATTAAACCTCTGAACATCATTTCTCTTTCAGATTTATTTACGTAAAAAATGTCTATGTCAATATAACCAGTGAAAATAAATATTAACAAATCGACAAGTATAGCTGGTAATCCATTAGTCCAGGATGAATATTCAGTTTTCATTTCTTTATTGCCCTTTACAGGGATTAAAATGTCACTAATTCTTTTTGAAAAATTGTCAATCTATTAATTAATTTTTGGGAAAAATATCATTGTTCTTTAATAAGCCGTTTAGCATCTTAGAAACATTTTCTGAAAATATAATATTGACATTCACGCTCTTTTGGTTAAGAAAAGATTTTGAAAAGATTTATTTTAACTCATCTCTTGCATAATGTTCTATTTTTAGGTATAATTTAATTTTGATCCGTCAAACGGTATGATTTCCATCGTCCTCAGGAACATTCAGTTTGAATGATATGTCAAAATTTCACATTTCATTAAACAAAAAATATCTTATTATTTTAAAAATCTGCGGATTTTTCCACTACTGATTTTGTAGCCTTATAAATAATGCTAAACTCTCAAAACTCTAGAGTTACTAGTATAGGAGGAAAAATGTGTTGTCTAAAAACACTTTTGGCCAAAAAAGTGACTTTTTCATTAGGAATAATTGCTCCTGAACTATAGCACGTAATATATTAATTTGATCTATCAAAGATTGTGAACTACAGCGTCTAAACAAATGTTTGGATGCACACCCACCCACCCAACGGCATACAAATAAATAAACACATACACACGCGCGGACACACACACACACACACACACACACACATCATTGGAAAAACTTCTTAAAACGACGTTGGTGGGGACTTTAAACATGTTATTCCTTCAAAATCTCGAAAACGATCTTTTTCACTATCACTATACTTATAGTAAAGTAAAAATAAAATCACTAATTGTCTGTAATTTTTAATAATTCTTCACCTTGAAACTTAATATCACGTTACAAGATTGCTAAAATTAATCAAAACCAAATTTTATTGATTTAGAAAGAGCTGATATTGTGTTTACTTATAGCAAACTTGAGTATATGCCTTGATTTTTTTTTATTTTATTATTATGACAGTAAACAGATATAGTTAGGTAGATATATTTATTACTTTTTTACATATTAAGAAAATTAGGCTCCTTGTTATAGTCACACTATATAATTTGCTCATTAAATTTACCATTTTGTTTTTTTTTACCATAATCTAAAAAGTAACAAAAACCTGCAGTGGTATACACTCATTTTTACTATAAGTGCATTACTATACTATACTATATTACTATGCTATACTATACATTACTATACTATACTTTACTGTAAGTGCTATAAAGCATTATTTTTTTAAAAAACTAAGCTTTGTTACAATGTGACTTTCAGAGTTTCATCAAGTAATACAAAATTTTAATGCTTTTTATAGACCAGTTTTAGAAAGGGAACAGAAAAATATAATAGTTATTCTGTATCTTGTAAGATTGTGTTAACCGAAATAAACTTAAATCAAACGGTGCGAATACTAACGTATTTATAAGCTTTCAGATTAATTGATAATCATTTATAAACTTAATAATAAAAGACCTTTAATACTCTTAAAAATATCTGATGTTACCTTAATGCTTGTTAATATCGGTGGAATATTTACAGCAACGCTGCATTTCTCTAAATGTGTTATTTTATGATACAGGAATTGGTGGCTGAAAAAAATGATGGGCAATGAAGTAATTTTGCAATAAAGCAATAATACCATCTAACTTAGAACTCACCATACTATGAGTGACATTTGTGATTACAATATTTAGTTGGATCTTCAAGCAGTGTGGTCTGAAGCAACATAACATTTTGAATACTCAAAATGTTTGAATGCTCTCACACCCACTAAATAACCCACACAAATGCAGGAATCATCATAAAAAATAACAATGTAATACAACATCTAATCTGTAAATTCGTCAAATTTACAATCTGTGATTGATTTTTTTTTTATCTTTGCATATCGTAATTAAAAATCTATGTTTCAACTCGAACTGACTTATCGGTCAATGAATCACAGTGTGATGGTAACAATTATTGGCTCCTTTGCAATTACTATAACTGGAGATATAGAGAACATTTGGTACTGAAGGGAAGGAGACGCAGCAAAGTTGAATGGCGAGGGAGGTTTTAGGGAGGGCCATGACAGAAGGGAGGCAACAGCTGGCATTACTGGTGGCCTATCGTAATAGCCAGCTGCTCGTCCAGCCACAAATCTGGGAGTCAACCTCTCCGTGCCACTACCAAAACATGCTACAACATGTTACCCAAGACTTTATCACTCACTGCTTTACGCTCCCTCCAGTTCAGATACGTGTTAAATATTCAACAAGCTTATCATCTTACTATACTTCATAGTATAGTAAATAATCAGAAGTTATCATAATTATGCATAAAAAACAATCATTTTAGTATAGTTAGACTCTAAAAACAATACTATAGTAAAATATTTAAAATGTATTAATCTATGATTATTTATTGCTCATATATTTTTTCTGGAACGAATTGGTTCGTGTCTACCCTTATCTCATGAAAATACAAACAAATGCTAGGGGAAGCTATGACTACTATTTAGATCTTATGTTATTATAAATTAAATTTACTCTACTAAACAGAAGAAAATATAACAGTAAAATTAAAAAGTTTACCATATAATGTATTATTATATTCAAAATGCAGCATTCAGTACATTATCCAAAAGAGGGATATATTATGCAACTGGTACATACTACCTACCGTGGTATTTAAAACTGCATGTACTGAAAAAATGATAAGGCTAAACAAATTTGGAATTGAATAGCTCACAAATACATTCAAATGTGTATAAAGAGTTATAACAACATCTACTTGAAAAATGTTGTTCTTCTATTCTGACATTATCATTTCCTAACTATTGTGTTCACTCGAGTGAATTTCGTTAGATCTACGGATGTTTCACCAAGAATACGACACAATTCTTTTCTGTTAACTACAAAACTACTATAATTTATGAAAAATAGTTGCCGAATAATAGTAATACATACAAATCTTAAGTTTATACACTCATCATTATACAGCTAAACGTATTATCAAATGCATTAAAAATCAAACTACTAATTTTTACTTTAATATGAGTAAAGTACAGTGATCGAGACAAAAATTAACGGTGTAGAGAAAATTTACCAATCTACTATATTGTTCTTGGGAAACATTCAATCATGAAAAATTAATTCTTTTTACCTCAATGAGATTTTGGGCAAATTTTTTTTACTAATTACTAACACATAGTGTTGAAATGTTGATATTACAATGAAAGCGGTATATACATAACCACCTAAGTATTTGGTGGTTGTAACTTGGGGGATTGGGATATAGTTATGATAGACAGGAGTGCATATATCTGTTTATGTATTGTTTCATGGCTGGAGCAGCGTGAAAGTTAACTGAGCATTAATCTGTTTGTTAATGCGTATTCTACAAAAATTCAACTATGGCTCTATGACGTTTAAGTGTTGCTGGACGTAGCAGGATGCTAGGTCAGGACTTTCATTTGTTGAAAGGACTGCCTTGTCATCAGCGAAGGTAGCTACGACGGTATCGGGGGATTCTGGAATGTCGGAGATATACATCAAGTATAGCACTGGTCCAAGTATACTTCCTTGTGGAACTCCTACCTGAATGGGAGTAATTGAAGAAACCAAAGGGCCTTCTATTACTTGGCTAATGCGGTGATCATTTTAAAGTAGTTTGTATGTGGGAGGATTCACTTCAGCTTCCAAACAACCCAGCATGCCAAATTCTAACAAAGTCATCAGTCATCAGTCAAAGTTAGAAGCAATACTTTTTCTTCTCAAGAACAGAAGAAATGATATCAACTATGCAGTGGCATTATTGCATTGTAGGGTGTTGTGATTGAAAGCAATTGGTGAGCGGGATTACATTTGTTGATTCTAAGATGAGATAACATCTTCAAAGAAATAGTTTTTGGAGAATTTTTGCCATGGTTGGTAGTAAACTGATTGGGATGCACGAAGTACATAGTTGACTTGAGAATGCGGTGAATCATTTTAAAGATAAATTGATATGTAGGGAGGATTCACTTCAGACTTCGAACAACCCTATGACTATTGGCAAATTCTGAGCAAGAGTCATCAGATTACTGATGTCTGAACAGTCTAGAATGCTGAATACTGTCTTCTTCTCAACGAACATTTGAAGAAATGTATCAGACTATGCGGTGGCATTACGATGCATGTGCCTAGCGCATGTTGAGATTGAAACCGAATTGGTGAGTCGGGATTACATTTGTTGATTCTCAAGAGAGAAGTAGGTGAACATCTGTCAAAGACCAATAAGTTTTTGGAACGACAATTTTTGCCATGTGTAGTAAACTGATTGGGTATGCCACGAAAGTAGGATGTTTTTAGTCGAGAAATATAAAGTAAACTTAAAAGATAAATATGATATGTAGCGGAAATAACATTTTTAAGAAACCTCAAACAACCATTTATTTGACTATTCTCTCCAAGGTGAAGCATGGATGTCGAGTGATAGTGTTACATATCTACTAGTTGCAAACATTAATCTAAATATCAAATGGAGACAATTAGATTAGATTATAGTCAATTAAAAAATTATTAGTGTCGTATGTATTTCTTTTGTGGCCTTCTAAATATTAATAGAAAACGAACTTATATCCGCTTCAATAATCTACAAAAAGAAGTGTATCTTGGAATAGCAGGAGTTATGAGGATCTATCCTACCTATATCAATGAAAAATTACTATACGTTCCTGCGAGATGACATTTCGATCGCTAGAAAAATTCTGAAATTATATAAGTAAATGCTAAAATGAATCCCACAAAACTGCACAACTTGAACTATCTAGATTAATTAGTTTAGGAGAAAAAAAAAGGTGTTGAAAGCAACATAATATATATCCGAATAAACTTCTGATAATGAAATATTATACAAAAACTATGAAAGAGTGTGTAAATAATCTCACAAAGAAGGTACAATAAATGTGTCCTTCTGACACTGGTCAATTTTTGGAAAGATTTAGGTTTGATTTTTTATTCTAAAATAATAACTAACAAATATTCAATATAACCATACATTATTAAAAGTAATGTTCTTCATTGTGATTTTAAGATACTTACTGAAACTTTTAATGTTGATAATTCTGAACTTGAGCTGGATTGTTAAAATGTCTATAGTATGGTTATAAAATCCATAATAAAATCGTTAAAACAAAACTATATTAATCGATTAAGGAATAAATATATAATTCATCTGAGGTAAAATGGATAAATCAAAAAAGTCTCACAAATGAAGTAATTCAACGCGTTTAACACTTTGTGTTCATCATCGACACCAAGGATGTGGTACTGACGGGTGGTCTAAGTGAAAACAACATGAGTTAAAATATAAACCATACATAAGTTACACATAATGAAGTTTTATTCAACGCGATTTACGAAACTTTTATGTTCATCATCAGGAAGACACCAAGGATGTGGTAAAATGACGGTTGGTCAAGTGAAAACAACTCAATTACGGATTGCACAACTAATGATTTTAAATATATAATTGTATTCGACTAGGACCCATCTAATAAAAAAAACTTAACATCTATCAACAATTATGTGATAAAGTTGAAAATATTTACTAAACTATTCCAAAATTCAGTTTAGTTTATTTGGTGACATCAACTTGCCAGAGTTGCTAGCAAAAATCAAAAACCATCAGTGCAGTTGGTATTTGTCTCACAATTGTCTAATTTAAATTTTTATCACTTTGTTAGTATTTTCGGATTACATAGAATTATGTAACGAATAACTAATTCCGAAGATTATTAGATTTCACATTTACAAATATTTTCAATTCTTTTTTTACTAAATCTGATATTTCTATTGCTGATAAAGACATTCTTCTTTTACTGCATATATACATCCACACTTGATCAACATTGGATTTTATAATATTAAGTATAAAATCTTAAGGAATGATGACGCTTCATTACTCTGATATTTATCAGAAATTAGTTTGCGACACTTCATTTTAACTCTCAAATGTAAATCATCGCACTAATTATTTATATTATAATATTTCAATTACCAAAATTAAACAAATAATACTTTAACCTCCTAAGAGATAATAGTTCAAATTAAACAAAAAAAGATGTACGATTTACTCTCCTATGAGGCTGGTAATTGTAATTATAACAGCAAGTTTTAATTTGTAAGAGTTTAATATAAAATGTTATCTAAGTAATGTTAGAACATATTTTTAGAGTATGTTTAGAGAATACAATCTTAGAGTAATACTGAGAAGTTCTGGTACCGTGTAAACTCAATTACTCAAGCACTGCTGCTGCTTCGATTATGCATTTTAATCAAAAGTTTTCCTCACATGGTCAATAGATTTTTAATTTAGTTGCTAAATATTTCTCTTCTGCTTTTGATCATCATTTTTTGTCTAAATCTTTACCATTTCGTTGAAGTTATCGTATACATAGTTGCAGTTACAATGTCACAAATAAAGATATTGGATTATTATATTAGACGATTTCAATATTAGATAGTAATAAATCCAGTGCTCCTGATAATACCACTTCAATATTTGTTTCAAACTGTTTTCCCTATTCAGTTGTTCTTGTTTGCAGTCTTTATCTCAACACAGGTACTTTCCTACAGACCTCGAAAGACACTTAGGCTATCCCCTTCATAAATCTGGTGATAAATCACAAATCACAAACATAAGCTATTATCAATCAACTCCACTATCTCAAAAATATTTCACCCATAACTTCTTGTAAATTCAACAGTCATATTAAAAAAATATTTTTTACACCAATAGGTATGTGTCTATTAGTTTGCATTCCTCACAAAATTATATATCTGTTCTGTAAAGTCTGGTTTATATTATTCTGTGTTGATGAGGATTATATTTTATTTTCTAAATCATTTCTTAAGGTAGAATATGTTAAACTTTGTCTATATTGCAGTTGGTATTTTACGAGACATGTTTGATTGGTTGCAAACTTACCATACAAACCAAAAACATACCGTCAAAGTTAAAATGTTTAATGAAACCCGTTTCCGGAAATACCTGGGGTTCAACAAATGCACTGTGTTAGCCAACACAGTATTACTATCAACAAAATTTAGTTTGTATTATCCAATTTTGAAGTTGTAGTCTTAGCTGATGATTATAAACTTTCCTTCAAGATAACCTCCTCTAATTATGTGCACATCTTCAGCATACAATAAAAAAACTTCTGAAATAGTGATGTTTAGATAATCTGAAAGTTATGTTCCATAATCACTTAATCGAGTTTAAAAATCCCAGTATTATATCTTTATAAATTTAAATGTGACCTTCTGACACCAGTAAATTTTTGGAAAGATTTAGGTTTGATTTAAACATATAAATAAATATTTAATTATATTTGTGATTTAATAAACTGCAGCATCCAAATGCACGGTTTCATTACAAGGAATTCATATGACTTCAAAGATCTTTTCATCTTCATTAATTTTTAAAAATTTTTCATTCACCTAATATTACAATATATCATACCTGTTTGCATTTTACATTCCACTCATTATGAAAATTTACTTCAATCTGTTCATTCCAAATTCGTTAAAAAGCTCTCCCACAAGTGGCGTTAACCTACAGATTCATCTAACTATCCTCTTCTTTGTGTCCGATTTAACATTCCGTATCTACTTCCCCGTATAACAACATTATGACATCCTATTCCTTTATACATTTATAACAATTCAATTGATTGCCCTTTATTATTTTCCCAATTACTTATCCATTTCCTAACATATTTTTTTCAAAACAGCCACGTTATTCTACGCTCCAAGACATAAAAATAATTATTTTCTGTATTCCTCATTGCCAAAGTGTGATGATGAAGTGCAATGGTCCATATAGCAGTTTACATTATGTACATTATGACAATGCATTCCTGATTTTGTTTGAAAATATTACTGCTTAAAATAAGAATGTTTAATGTTCACATGTGTTACGAAAAAGAAAAAAAAACTGAAAATCATTTTGTAATTCTATTAAATGTAAACATCAAAAAATTATATTGTATTTTAAATTGGGTCTATCAATCGTTTTATAATCAAATGGGCAAATGTCTATCAATAGGCTCAGTATTATCACCGTATTACGAATTGTTATTTTTTGTAAGTGAATGAATATATTTCATTTGTGATATATAATTTGTCTGGTATCATTTTCAATGGTCAATGTAATTGTTAATAAGAAAATGAGTATCATATATTTACTATATCACTTCCAATTAGTCATCATGGTAAAATTCAAAAAGCATAATTGTGCTTTGAATTAGTTAGTGTTTAATCTAAGTTTAGAAGAATTCTTAATGTTTTACTATTGAAGATTAAGGTAATTCGCTGGTACTCTATAAATCTAATTAAATAGTATTTTCAAAATTATTGATTGCTCTTGAGTTGTATATTAAAGGAAATTAAATTGTTTGAAGAATTTAATTGAAGATGTCGAGCGAGGGCTTGATTAAGAAGCATTAGAACTGGCTGGTTTAATTCAGATACATAATGAAAGGAGGCTTCTTCGTTAACTGTTGAAGCTAGGATTAGACCAAGTAGAGAGCTTAATCAGAGACAGATTAGTCGTCCATTAAATGCGCAGTGGATGAGGAAGAGAGGGCAGGGCGTTCATTAGAGGCGCAACGATACCAAGTGATATATAGGGCCGCCAGGGGCAGGCCATCAGTCCTGCCGGTGGGATCATAAAGCCCCAGTAATGACGCACATTGTCAACACCACCACGCCCAACTTAACCTACATACCTGCACCAACTCAACGCCTGCCTTCATTCTTCTACCTAATAACGCACTCATTAATTAAACATCAACCACTAGTAAATTACACACAACTGTCTTACCCACTGGTGTTTTATTCAATCAGCTTTACAGTACAATTAGATCTTTAAAAAAAAAAAAAATAAAACAAAATTTGAAATCATATATTATTTAATTATATAATAAAAGTATCACTAGTTGACCATATCTAATAAATATTAAAATTATAGTAATCCGTCTTACCTCGTACCCTTCAGCAGCAGGGTACGAGGTAAGACGGATTACTATAATTTTAATATTAATGATACTAACCTCTGTGGTAATGAAAAAATGCATGAATATCTAATAAAACCTGATATCGTTTCTTTATATTATCAGCAGAAAAAAAAATTGTTTATTAATATAATGAAATTAAATTTAATATATATATTTGCAGGAAATAAAATTCTTTCATACAATATTTTATAAAAAAAATATCGTATAGGATTATAATAATAAAAAAAAAACTATAAAGAATAATTCATATCACTCAACAAATCTTATTAAAAGTACTAAATAAATGAACATTAATGACTGAGATCAAACCAGTAGCAGATTTACCTCCCAGAAGACAAATGAAAGCTTCTTCCAAAGCTGTCAAAGTGACATTCGTTGCGCTGTTTCATTGCTCTGTCTGAGAACGTGAACACAGAAATAGCCATTGAAACTAAGTACTTGAAAAACCAACGTAAAAAACAACAGAATGGGTGCAATATAATCGATAAACGAATTTATAAACTCGATTGCAGTGGAAAGCAGTAAAGGAAGGCGTGGATAGATGATAGGGATGTATGACAGCCACGACGTCCACACTGAATCATATCATTAGCTGTATTGGGAGGTTTTGAAGACGATGTTTTTGAAGAGTTAGGTTTGAGATAGCAGGTTTGAGTCAGAAAATGGAAGGATCTACTCTGAAGATAGATGAATTACAGGAGAATAAAGAGTGTATAGAGAAAACTGCTTGATAACTGTGTTCCCAGCCAATGAGCACCAGGGAAAATAAGTGCTGTTGAAAAAATTAGTACACTGCGATGTCTCCTAGGTCCAAAATTATGATGTGCATCAGTAGGGACTATATACTAGTAATAAAGTTAGGAGAATAACTATGGAAAAAATGTTTTTTAATTCATCAAGTTGGAATTTCCGATCATTTAGACTCCTAGAAGTTTTCCGAAAACATATGGACAAGGATATGGGGATTGCCTATTCTATATATTATTGAAGACAAATATCGAAATGAAGGTACTGCTGTGGCAATAGTTAGTGGGATGACCAAGGTTTGTGGGAAGGGAAAGAGTATTAAGAATTTTAAGGTAAATACAGGTATTTTTCAAAACAGATGGTTGACTGTAAACTAATGTCGGTAGAAAGTTATCAATAAAAGTAAATAATCTCTCAGTCAAAGAGCCATGAGTAGGAACTATGGGTTCACCTGTGGGAAGCGAGTAAGGCATAGTACATGGTTTTTCAAATTTTTGGAAGTAGATCAAAAATAGGATAGCATGGATGAAAATATATAAGTGTGTTAATGTTCCTCTAAAACAAACCCTGAGCTGAAGTATCAATAATGAGGATAGGCGAGTCGCCACTCTGCCTTCCTGCGGGACTCTTCGCCTCCTGATGACGACGATGGTCGAAATATAGAAGTGAGTTATTCTTGTGTCTATCTATGTGCTATCTTTTTTAATTGGATTTTGTATATATATATACTTTTCCGTTGGAAATACGATCCAAAAAAGACAAATATATTTGTCCGAAACGGACAGTCTCTAATGTTGATTTGAACCGTCTTCAGGAGAGATAAGAGAGGGAAACCAAGCGCACTGGTTCAGAGACGTTTGGATACCCTCCAAACCCTTCAAACGTCTCCAAACGTCTCTGAACCAGTGCGCTTGGTTTCCCTCTCTTATCTCTCCTGAAGACGGTTCAAACCAAAAATTAGAGACTGTAAGTGCGTGCGTTTGATTTCTCTATGTTCCTTTTTTTTACATTGAACTATATATATATATATAGTTTGAACAAATAAATATTTGTTTATATGTTTTGTTCATGACACTTTGATATATGTGACATTCATTTATGATTTTTCTTTTACCTCTGTCTTTTTTTTGTCCTTAACGTTCAGAGTTTTATGGAATAATCAGTTCTAAGTAATGTAATATGAGTTAGTGATAAAATATATATTTTTCGTTTTTTTTTTTGGTTATTTTTAGGGAAGGATTGTACTTTTTAGAGATTGTTTAATGATCCTGAATTGTGAAATTGAATGAGCGGTTATATTGTTTTTACAATTCAGGTTTAATGACTTAGGGTCTGAAGAATATATTTTCACAGATTTCTTATTTGTAGTTTAAATCTGAGTGATGGGGTCAGTGGAAAGGATATATAACTGTTATAGGAAGTTAGCTTTGCATAATATGGGAGGAGAGGGAGGGCCTAAATGTAAATAGATGAAGATTTGAAGGGGTGTGGTAAAGGGACAAAAAGTGGGTTTGTATGTGTGTGTGTGTGGTGTATGAGTGTCTGTGTGCAGTGACTGCTCTCCTTCCTCTTTCTGCAGAAGCCGATAAAATCGAAATGACAAAGAAGGCGACGTGGAGCGCTGTCACAGAACCAGCCTCCGACCAGGCGTGAAACGAGACCCCCTGCCGCCCGTCGACACCGCTTTAACACTTCAACTACTTGCAATACACGTACAATCCCTCCTAACTCAGGCGGCAAATTATTCACTTACTATTATAGATCTTATATATGACGAAATAATTATATTTAACACAACAGTTTTCTAGAATTTTACCTCACTATAAAGCAAAGAACTAAAATCATGAGAAAGATTTCTTTCGAAATATCGACAGTTTTACATGTTTGAGGTCCCCAATTTTATTTTTATCGTTCTTTTTATGATGTCTATATGGGTAAGTGATTGCATAGCTGGGTTAGCATCCTAATGGTTTTGTGCAAGCTGTAGGTTACATCTGTTGATGGATCTTATTATTATTTTACCCAACAATGGACCTTATTTAATACCGGATGCTCATGAAATATTCATAATATCACAATATCTAATATGAATTTACGTGTAACGAATCTACAAAGAAGAGGTTCAAATTAGTAACATTTTAATAAAATAAAAGGGTATTAACTCAAAAACAGTGGGTTTTCCACAAACCATGAACCATATATTTAACATTCAGATTTGTTAATGGATACTAAATGTAGATTTATTACAACACTTTCTTCAAGCAACTATCTATCACTCACTTAAAAGAGTAATAATATAAAGTTGATTTATGTTTGCTGTTATGAATTTAAAAGTTAAACCTCTTTGCCTATGATATTACTGCACTAAAGTAACTTCTACTCTCTCTTATTAACATTTAATACCAATTCATTATTCTCAATTATATAAAAACGGTTATAAGTCAAAGTTTTCAAACAGAGTAAGTACAGAAATCGGTTATTTTTCCATGTTATTTTTCGGGTTTTCAGCTATAAGATTAATTGTAGTTATAAAAATTTCAGGAAATACTTGTTTGACTTTCTAATTTATATATAACTCTTTTGACGATAATATCTTATTTTTATTAATAAGCTGTTTAGCTTAAAAAAGCAGTTTTCTAAAACAGGAAAGGTATTAGAACATTCCTCTCATTGATGTTATTACAAATAAAATCCGGCAATAATGTAACAAAAGGGTTTTGTTTTTATATACTTTCTTATATACGAATCAGATCAAATGATTTTACGAACTCTTCAGGTTATTCTGTTAGAATAGTCATATTGAAATTATAACTAAACATAGTACTTTTTGAGTGGATTAGGTGTGTGCTTTTTTGATGAAATTACATGAACATATATGTCATATCATATGTGTTTTATGTGGTACTTTTTGAGTGGATTAGGTGTGTGCTTTTTTGATGAAATTATATGAACATATATGTCATATCATATGTGTTTTATGTGGTACTTTTTGAGTGGATTAGGTGTGTGCTTTTTTGATGAAATTACATGAACATATATGTCATATCATTATTGTCTTTATGTGGTGTGCTACATGTTATGAATTTACAATTCTGCTTTATGCTAAACTGTTAACTATGCAAAAAAATCAGAATAGTTTCGTACATTATATAAAATTCGAATACCGCAAAATAAATAATGGTACAAGAAGTGAATACACATTTTTGAAATATAAATCACTTGCTGTATGTTGTATTCTTTACATAAACTTCTTGATCTTCAATAGAATATATTTAAAAATGATGTTAATTGTATTTTTATTAAAAAAATATTAATAAATAATTATTATTGTATGTAACAAAATGAAGTTTTTAAAACTAATAAGCACAAATCGACCAAATATGATGTTTTTCATCATCTGATGGATGATTGAATAACTAAAATATCGTTCTACAAGTTCTCCTCTTTAAAAACATTAATGTGAGATACTATATGATTTTGGTTTGCCTGTGAATCGTACTGTTATTTGGGCAAAATGGTAGCTGGGTCATATCTTCTTTTAGGCTAAACAGCTGCTATTTTAAACAATTTTTCTGGTGATAAATAGTGTTATTAAGATTTGCGTTTGAGTTAGTTTTAATACTACTTTTAAAAAGAGTTAATATTGTATCAACACGATATCAACCTGCAGATAAATTCAAATGCATATGATTGTCAACGAGTTTGGTATCATTATTACATATAGTAGCTTTAGGTCATTCAAGATTATTCCTTTACTGCAAATAAAGTGGAGTAATGAAAAATTTAAATTTCTAGATTATTACTAGTTTTACTAGTACATCGTTGATATTTTTCTTTGATGATGTCTATGTCACCTTATAGATTGGAAGATTAATGGATATGTATCCAACAGTTTGTGGTCACCTGGGACTACATCGCTTAATAGATCAAATTGGTATTAGGCTATAAATTGTATCCTATTGTACAGATGCGGCCTATTCTTTTTGGCCCCTGTAACATCATGTCGAGGGTATTTGTTTTGGCTAAAATACCATTTTAAAGGACAATTTATTTTCTCAAACTTCCAACTATTGAGTTTTGAAACTTTAGGATAACTATGAAATTGATAGCAGTATTTTAAAAAAAAAAAATCAGTGAAAGGAAAGGTTTGTTGTGAAATAAAATGTAAAAAATGTTATTTCATGCTCAATTTTAAAAACTTTTGAATTTGATACAGGTCCCATGGTTTGAGTGATAAAACGAAATTGTTAACAAGAAAGTACAATTTTATGAGTGAGTGAGCTGATTATTTTTTATTTTGAATTATATGCATGAGCAAAAAGTTCTAATGAATTTCATGATTTCAGAAAATGTTTCTTTTAAACATTCAATTATAAAAAATGTAATATTGTCATTACATTACAGAAGAGTTATCTGTAATTAAATAGTCAAAAAAAGTTTATTCCTGAAATTTTTACAACCACAGATAATATTATAGCTGATAACTTGAAGTTTTGACGCTTTTTCTTTGAAAATTTTGAAGCTTGGAAAAATAACAAATTTCTGTACTTACAGAATTTGAAAAATTTGACTCTTAATTGTTTCTATATAACTGAAAATAATGAATTGATATTAAAAGTTAATAAGAGAGAGAAGAAATTACGTTAATGCAGTAATATGATACGCGAAAATGTTTAACTTTTAAGTGTACAAAACGAACGTAAATCAACTGTATATTCCATTATGCTTTCCAGTGAGTGATAGATGGTTGCTTAATGAAAGTGTTGTAATAAATTCACATTTTGCATCCATTAACGAATATTAATGTTAAAGATATAGTTTATGGTTAGATGGAAACCTCTATTGTCATTTAGTAACGTTGACACAACAGAAAGTTACATTTCTATTCTTGATGTTAAAATTTTACTAATATCAACCACTTCCTTTGGTTAATCGATACACCAGCACTAACTGCTTAAGGAGTGGGCTTGCATCAAATAAGAAATAATAAACGAATGAATAAAATGAAAGTTAAAAATTAATTCTGATATAAAATCATAATAAAAATCTAATAATAATAAAAATGAAACAAAAATTATTAGTACTTCAAAAACAATCAATTAGTTAATTAATGCAACAACTTATGAACTAATCAATCAAATAGTCAATAATAATGATAATTATAATTTGTAAATATTATAAATTATTGCAAATTTATAGGAAAAGAAAACTAAAACTAACGAGAGAGGTTAAGTGAAGGAGGCAATCTACTGGGATTCCAGCATATATATGTATCCTCAGAAACTCTTAACGAAACTGGAGTTATGAAAAGGGATGTGATTTAAAATTTGAACACGGAGACCAAAAGAAGGTCTATGACACATTATATACATGAAACACGGAGACCAAAAGAAGCCCTATGACACATGATATATATAAAGCTTTAAATTGCATAAAACATACAAAATTACATTTTATATATATATATATATATATATATATATATATTCGTACATTTCGGGAGCAGACCTCCATTTTTATGGAGAATGGAGAATGTGTATTAGAGAAATCGAGAGATTCAGTAGAAAAGTTGTGAAATTAAAAGTAGGCATACAATTTAACAAGACATATATATATATATATATATACAAAAATATAGTTTATCGGGACTCGGTCAGTTCTTTAGTTTGAAATTAAACTCTCATTGCCAAAGTTTCGGTTTTTATTTCAAAACCGAAACGTTGGCAATGAGTGTTTAGTTTGAACCTAAAGAACTGACCGAGTCCCGATAAACTATAGTTTTGTTTCTATTCCACGGTCGATACTTCTATCAACATATATATATATATATATATATATATATATATATATATATATATATATATAACAGATTCAATAATATATCGACCGTTTGATAGAATAGGTGTGATCTCTAATCGGGGTTCGGTCAATTTTCAGGATAAAAAATCAAACTCTCGTTGCCAACGTTTCGGTTTTATTTAAAACCTTTTTCATAGGCCTACAAACAAAGGATAATAAGAAATCACATATCAACATCAAACATATACACAATATGAAAATGGATTGTTACAACTCATGAATATTACAAGCAGAAATATTTCAGAGATACATAAAACAATATTACTTACAGAAGTAAGAATTTTTAACTAAGAAAATGAAATTTACATTATTTAAAGGAACAACAATGTTAGCTGGACAAAACCTTCGACTAGACTAATAAGATAACATTACAAATAACCTCAACACTGTTCACTCAAGGGAACTAAATAAATCAAATTTCACTAAACCTCAGCACACACTCCAGAATAAATATTACTTAAATTAGTAATATCACTTCCATGATTAATCGAACTTAGATCCTTTTTAATATATAACATCTCAAGTGTCTTCCTTCTTTGCTCATCTTTTTCCTTTTCTATTATAGTTGTATCTTCAAAATCGAACGTGTGACCTTCGTTTATTGCATGCCCAGCTAAGGCTGTTGCGTTACTTTTATTTGTTCTTATGGAATAATTATGTTGGTACAAACCTTTCTTTGAGAAAACGACTAGTTTCACCATAGTAACACTTGTCACAGTCTTTACATTTGATGGCATAAATGAGGTTACTTTGTAACTCCTTCGGTATTTTTTCTTTCAAATTTGAAAATAAAGATTTATTTTTTCTTTTATTATAAAATGCCAGTGTAACTTCAGGTACGTTTCGTTTGAACACTTTTCTAATTGATTGTGATAAGCCCTCAACATAAGGAAATTTGAAATACTTCCTATTTATAACTTCCAGTTCAGCATGATCTTCATTTGAATGTGCTGGTTGCTGTCTTAAATATCTTAACCAATATCGTTCAACTAAGTTCTTCGGATAACAATTTTTCTGTAACAATAATTTCACCTTTTCTTATTTTCATTTAGAAAACATGGACTACTTATTTCAATAACTTTTTTAACCAAATTTTGGACGCAATTTAATTTTTGGTTTATAGCATGAGAAGAATGGTAGTTCAGGATTCTTGCAGCACTGGTAGGTTTTTTAAACCAATCCGTTAAGATATTGCCATTTTCACCTCTTATAACTTTCACATCTAAGAATGGCAGATTTCCATCTTTCTCTACTTCACAAGTGAATTGTAGACGATTATGAAAAGAATTAAATATATTTAATACATTCTCTTCTTCTCCCTTTTCAATAATTAAAAACAAATCGTCCACATATAGTTTAATAAATTTCACCTTCGTACCTAATTTATTGATACTGTTTTCCAATAGTTCAATCATAACTATATTTGCGAGAACTGGTGAAATTGGTGATCCCATTGGTAATCCATATTTTTGTTTATAAATAGTACCATCAAAGGTGAAATACCTTGCTTCACATATAAGGTCCAGTATAGAAAGGAAAACCTTTTTCGACATTCCAACCTGTGAACTAATCTTATTCCACTGTTTATTTACTAAATCAAATGCTAGATCTAAAGGTATATTAGTAAACAACGATGAACATCTAGTGAAATCATAATTACGTCATCACTTAGTATTTGATTTGAAAGGGCTTGTTTGAATTCTAATGAATTTTTTACATTCAATTCATTCTTGTTAGTAATGTAACTAAGATATTTCTCTATATATTTAGACAGTTCATAAGTTGGACTTCCAATGAACGACACGATAGGACGGAGAGGAAAACCTGGCTTGTGTAGCTTCACTAAACCATATATTCTTGGTGCTATTCCATTGTAAGATTTTAATTTCGAAGCTTGACGTAGATCTATACATAGTGTCTTCTTCAGTTCATCAACTATCTTGTTTACTTTATTTCGTAATGTTGATGAAGGATCTCTTCTTGTGATTGAATATGTTTCACTATCTTCTAAGAGAGTTTTCATTTTTTCTTTATACTCTTCTTTTTTGATTATCACAGTATTACCAGATTTGTCACTTTTACAAACCACAATTTCTCTATGTTCTCTTAAAAACTTATAAGTTTTCTTATAGCAACTTTCTATACATGCATTTTGCCTTTTTAATCGATTTGAAAAATGATTTAATCGGTTTCCGTGGTTTGTAATTATATTTACACATTGGCTTCTAATTGTATCACTGTTTTCCATATTTAGGGATGAAAAAATCTTTTCTGAATCCCCTATAATATCAAATGTAGGAATATCTTCTTTTTTACCAACTTCAATTGCAAATTTTTCTCCTAATGAGAGTAAATGAAGACTATCCCTAGGAATTTCAACATTAGTTAAATTAGTTACAGCCAAATCTCCAGAATAGTCAAAGAAACCTTTACCTTGTTTTAGATGAAGGTTATGCATCTTCTTTTGTAAATTATATTTACTTTTATTAAATATAAACTCTTTAAGACTATTCATTGAAATAATATAGTTTTCTAAAATCATTTCTGGTAATTTACTTCGAGCAAATTCTAAATATCCACTAATAAGACTATTTACACTGTTAATACGCCAGATGGTAACTTTAATTTCAATGTTCAAAACGCCTTGTTTAAAACGATTTAACACTTTTTCCATTTCTCTATGAAAAGGGCTATCACTCACTACTAAACCATGCACTGAATTAACATAATCACTAATATGTTGTGGAAACAAACAGGAACTTCGACATTTTAATAAGAAAATTCTTCTACTTGATTGTTTAGCTAATTTCACAATGTAACTTCTCCACTTCTTCAAACATTCACTCACATCTTCTCCATATACTCTTCTTATATCCTCATAAAAACCCATATTTCTTCTTATATAAACCCAAATGTATACTACACAAGCCAGGTTTTCCTCTCCGTCCTATCGTGTCGTTCATTGGAAGTCCAACTTATGAACTGTCTAAATATATAGAGAAATATCTTAGTTACATTACTAACAAGAATGAATTGAATGTAAAAAATTCATTAGAATTCAAACAAGCCCTTTCAAATCAAATACTAAGTGATGACGTAATTATGATTTCACTAGATGTTCAGTCGTTGTTTACTAATATACCTTTAGATCTAGCATTTGATTTAGTAAATAAACAGTGGAATAAGATTAGTTCACAGGTTGGAATGTCGAAAAAGGTTTTCCTTTCTATACTGGACCTTATATGTGAAGCAAGGTATTTCACCTTTGATGGTACTATTTATAAACAAAAATATGGATTACCAATGGGATCACCAATTTCACCAGTTCTCGCAAATATAGTTATGATTGAACTATTGGAAAACAGTATCAATAAATTAGGTACGAAGGTGAAATTTATTAAACTATATGTGGACGATTTGTTTTTAATTATTGAAAAGGGAGAAGAAGAGAATGTATTAAATATATTTAATTCTTTTCATAATCGTCTACAATTCACTTGTGAAGTAGAGAAAGATGGAAATCTGCCATTCTTAGATGTGAAAGTTATAAGAGGTGAAAATGGCAATATCTTAACGGATTGGTTTAAAAAAACCTACCAGTGCTGCAAGAATCCTGAACTACCATTCTTCTCATGCTATAAACCAAAAATTAAATTGCGTCCAAAATTTGGTTAAAAAAGTTATTGAAATAAGTAGTCCATGTTTTCTAAATGAAAATAAGAAAAGGGTGAAATTATTGTTACAGAAAAATTGTTATCCGAAGAACTTAGTTGAACGATATTGGTTAAGATATTTAAGACAGCAACCAGCACATTCAAATGAAGATCATGCTGAACTGGAA
Organism: Hermatobates lingyangjiaoensis; assembly: GCA_026182355.1. Classification (NCBI taxonomy): domain Eukaryota; kingdom Metazoa; phylum Arthropoda; class Insecta; order Hemiptera; family Hermatobatidae; genus Hermatobates; species Hermatobates lingyangjiaoensis. The sequence goes on along the minus strand of JAPFBL010000117.1, from coordinate 1,194,836 downwards.
GTTATAAATAGGAAGTATTTCAAATTTCCTTATGTTGAGGGCTTATCACAATCAATTAGAAAAGTGTTCAAACGAAACGTACCTGAAGTTACACTGGCATTTTATAATAAAAGAAAAAATAAATCTTTATTTTCAAATTTGAAAAGAAAAAATACCGAAGGAGTTACAAAGTAACCTCATTTATGCCATCAAATGTAAAGACTGTGACAAGTGTTACTATGGTGAAACTAGTCGTTTTCTCAAAGAAAGGTTGTACCAACATAATTATTCCATAAGAACAAATAAAAGTAACGCAACAGCCTTAGCTGGGCATGCAATAAACGAAGGTCACACGTTCGATTTTGAAGATACAACTATAATAGAAAAGGAAAAAGATGAGCAAAGAAGGAAGACACTTGAGATGTTATATATTAAAAAGGATCTAAGTTCGATTAATCATAGAAGTGATATTACTAATTTAAGTAATATTTATTCTGGAGTGTGTGCTGAGGTTTAGTGAAATTTGATTTATTTAGTTCCCTTGAGTGAACAGTGTTGAGGTTATTTGTAATGTTATCTTATTAGTCTAGTCGAAGGTTTTGTCCAGCTAACATTGTTGTTCCTTTAAATAATGTAAATTTCATTTTCTTATTTAAAAAATTCTTACTTCTGTAAGTAATATTGTTTTATGTATCTCTGAAATATTTCTGCTTGTAATATTCATGAGTTGTAACAATCCATTTTCATATTGTGTATATGTTTGATGTTGATATGTGATTTCTTATTATCCTTTGTTTGTAGGCCTATGAAAAAGGTTTTAAATAAAACCGAAACGTTGGCAACGAGAGTTTGATTTTTTATCCTGGAAAATTGACCGAACCCCGATTAGAGAACACACCTATATATATATATATATATATATATATATACAATTCAACGTACATAAAGGGACATAGAGAAATTAAATGCACAAACTTACAACCTCTAATTTTTGGTTGAACTGTCTTCAGGAGAGATAAGAGAGGGAAACAAAGCGAACAGGTACAGTGACGTTTGGAGACCCAACGACCAACGACCAACGAATATAACCGCGCACTATAGTGCACGTCGTAACTAGCAGTTCCAGACCAGAGGCCTTCTACTACTTGATTACTGTGCTACTATAACATGGAGTGTCAGTAAGTCATGTCGGATATTAAGTTAGTCTGTACAGTAATGATGTTGTATTCGCGGTCATGTGGTCTTGTTAGTCATAGTTTTCAATGCTTTGAGTCATGAACTGGAAAGGTAGTCAGATAGTCACTGGATGAAGTAATTATTTAGTGAGGTTGAGGAAGGTTGGCGACAGGATTTAGAGTTTGTACAAGGAGGTTTGGATGGGTAGATAGTTTGTTGTCTTCATTGGTTGTAAGTCGAGTGATGTAGCTATCTATGGATTCCATTGAAAACTAGAGAGTGTCAACAAGAAACTGGTCAATGCAGAAGCTGCTGCTTATTTTAATAACATATGCTTAAGGGAAACCTGCTGCCATTGTACACAAATATTGAACTTTATATGCATAGTATATAGATCAACATGTTATTGAATGAAATTTTTTATATTTCAAATGCTATAATATGTGAATCCTGGAATTAGCATTCTCACAAAAAAAATTCTATTGCCAAGTATATCTGTGCATATTTCATAGTATTTTGTGTTAATAAAGCATTCATTTATAAATTATTGTGAACCTATAGTAGTTACTGATCGCATAAAACATCCTGTAACAATAACAAACATACCACCTGTATTGTAATCGCGAGAGATACTTTTCCCTAACAAGTCAAAAACAGTAAGTGGTCGTGTCAAGGGTTATATCAAGTAAATTACTTATGGCTAATTGAAAAACTTTTGCAACTTTCGATGAATTTGGAAGTTGCAAAATCATGGCAAGTGAATATTAGGGAGTGATATGTACTTCATTACTGGGACAAGGAAAGTTGGCTATGACATAATACTTTTGATTGACTATTTTCTAAGAATTTTCAAATTGGTTTCAGGAGTTATTTAAATCTATTAGAATAGCATGATTGCTTAAATATTGTAATGACATGGTGATATTTACAAATGCTGATTACATTAAGGAATTTTTACTGTTTTAAATATTATTTTAATTTAAAAATCATTTGTCTAATTAATGTAAATATGATTTTAGGTAACTATGAATATTAGAACTTCAAACTTATATACTGTGATGACAACATAGAGCATACTGACATCTACACCAATACGAATCGGTTACATCTTATAAGGTATGAAACAATTTAGAATAATAATTTGTGTTAATTTGAAATCCCAAATGAAATTATATTTAAGTTAAAGCAGAATATTCAAGAAATCTATTTTATTTACACTTCTTGCAAGCAGAATCTGAAAATAAACGACATGTAAAATAGAAGACGCCATGTGTGCATAATGTAATTGTTATTCCGTGACAGGCAAATAATGCCGCAATTTTCGAAATAATTGTAAAGTTTTAGATTTTCAATGCTAGGTTCCGTTCATTAGTTAGAGAGGAACTCCTTATATCTAAAAAAAGAAAAATCATTCTATTCAATATGACAATACTGTCTCCGTGTGTGAAGATGAAGTACTGAGGATGGTGAAGATTCCTCAGCTACCATCTTTATTTTAGCAAAATTATCATCCTTTTATCGTAAACTCAATATGATCTTAATATCTCCTCACTCAGAAAATTTGAAACAATATACGTACTCCAAGGAATAGCAAATCTTTAATTAGATGTAATTCATATTTGAAATAAAATAACTACGTTACTTAATTTGTTTTTGAATCAATAATGCTGGAATCTTTGATCTCTTTATACAAGTCATAAATTAGTGAAGATATTTTGATTAAATAATAGGGAAAATGAAGACATTTCGACATCCAACAAAAAATAATAAAATAAAAGAATTCAACTGCGTGAATACTTAGGAATTTACATTTAAATTACATTTGAATTTTAAAATATTTAAATGAGATATTGTGACGAAGTTTAATAATATCGTATAAGTAACTACAATTTAAATATATTTATTATCACTGCAAAGAAAGAAACGAATATAATCTAAAATTATATCAAAGTTGGATAAGTATTATAAATAGAGTAAAAATCGTAAATGAGTTATTTTTTTTTTGTTCAATTTGAGGATTTGCAAAAATAAATGCTATATAATAATTAAGAAAATCAACCAGATATTTTATTAACAAATAAATATTTTCTTCTAAAATGTTGAAATATTATTTACTTGATGTGTTGTTATAGTTTCAGTTAGGTGGCAGAGAAAATTATCTATCCACTGTGACTAAATAATACATTGAAGAACCATATTTATTCTAATATAAATATAGTTTTCTACATCAATAGTATGAATATTTTCTGTATGTCTCTTATAGCTCCCTAAACGTTTATCAGATTGTAATGAAATTTTGGAGGATAGTTATACGCATGGCCTTAAATGCTGCTGAGTTAGTAACATTGTGTCGATAAGAAAAGGGAACAATGTGCGCTTTTAATAGATGTGTGGATTTTATATTGCTAAGCAGTAGCCAAGAAGGATGTCCTCGCTATCCAACAGCCTGTCTGGCTTAGTTGCCCCCCCTAGTAAATTGAGCGCATGAATGGGCGTGCCGGATATCAATAACTAAGATAAAAGCGAGTTAGATTATTGGCTGGTAGAAATATCATCGTTGACGTACTTTGAATAATTTTCAGAAATAAAGTGAACGAATGTTCGAGATGCCTAGTCCTCGTTTGTGCTCCAGCTTGACATCAACATAGCTTTTTCTCAGAAATCGACGAAGTCAGTTAGTCTCTCTTTACTTTAGTTACCGCAGCAACTCACAATCGCTTATGCAATGAATATCTATTCATTAACTGGAAAAAAAAATTATAAATGGTTTCTCGTACAATGAGGCACTGGTACTATATGATATTTGAATCTATTGGCAAAAAAAAAAAATTACTTTTTTATGATGCAATATTATCCACAAAAATATACAGTGTATATTTCATAAAGGGTCCATTTTCGTGAAACATTGATTTCATTTGTCAGTGTAAACTGTAAGGTGTTATAACTTATGATTACATACACAACCACAATTGGATATTATACACAAAAACGTAAAATGAGACATGATAAGTTTATTTTTCACAGCAAACTATTCTAAAATTCGTTTTGTGGTGTGTATATAATAGTTCATTGATTCTAGCAAGGCTCTTGATATATGATTAAGTTAATTGCATCGATCTAATAAGATTAAAATATTGGCCAGTGAATAACAAATAATGTTTCATTTTTTAAGGGTATATAGAAAAATGGGGGAAAGTTATCAATAATTGTGAACTAATAAGTTTCACGTATTTACAAATTTATTTGAAGTAATATACAATACTCGACTAGAGGAAAGAAGCTAGTATCATCAGAAACAATATGTGGTATATATGACCAAAAATGTTTTAATTGTTAGTGCTCGAGAAATCTAAATAAACTGAACTAATGTTTTTTTTTTAATTATAAACATATAATATAATTCAAATTACTAATGAATAAGTTATCATGCTAACAGTAAGATAGAAAAAATTTATTGGTTATTTTTATAGATATAAGAAAAAATAATTTTCAATTAAAATAGAGCAACATACTTTCCAAAATAAAAAATCTGGAGTGGCATACACTCAACATTACTATAAGTAGAAATAATATCAAACTTGTCAACAATAATTTTATTTTTAGTTTTCCATCAATGCTGATATCGTAAAGACATATTATTAAAGCCAGAGATAATCAGTAATAATATAATTTGTTTAAATTTAGTAATAATCAAATCCTCATGTGTAAGAGATTTGAAATCATATATCAATGTGACATAGATTTGCTATTGCTATACTGAGTGTTTGATATTCCCATTCTCTCATTCTTCAGCGTTATCTTTGTAATTAGCAATCTGGTTATGGATTTTTTAAATAGGTCCCACGCGGATGTGATTATGTATGTGTGTGTAAGTTGGCAGCATATAATATTTTAAACATGTACTTCTAAACAATGGAGCAGATTGTACATTCATGCTTTTATTTAAAGTCCGTTCTTAACTTCCTATCACCTTTCCTCTGATCTTGGTAACTGGTGCAACAATTCCCTTGGAATATATAATAGCAGAAATGTAAGTTGATAGTATCAAGGCGACTATTTCTTAGTTAATATTATTACTGTTATCATTATAATTGTTATTATTATTATTATTATAGGATTAGCATTAGAATTGCTGTTATTACGATTATTATCCTTTACTTTACTGTAAATATTACCTAGTTTATGGTTAATTTACTACTATTGATGCTAGTAATGAACGAAGGGGAAAAAGCCTGGTGGGGAGCACCCAGTGCTCTCAGTACGGCTACCCTATAACTTGGGCATAATGATCTTAATAAAGATTTATTCATTCATTCATGCATATAGTATCAGTATTTTAGCTTTCGATCTCATAAATCATTCTCAGTTTATAAAACATAAAGAACAATTCATTATTATTAATTGGTAAAAATTATTATTGATTGTTCTTAATAATTACTACTTTTTTTTTAACAAACCTTTTGTTTATTATCATTGTATCATCATGCCCCTCAATAAAGCATTCAAGTATATTTAAATTATATTGAGCTTTAGAATGCAATATACAGATTGAATATTACAATGCCAGAAACAAGCAAAAAAAAAAAGAAAAAAAGAGACGTCAAAAATGAAAAAAATCTCTTTACAAACGAAAAACCTTGTGAGAGTAATATGAAGTGAAGCGTAAACAACTGTAATTGACCTACCATTTCAAGATACATATTTTACATGAAAATTGTTGAATAGCTTTAAAAGAAAGCTAAATTATATTTTGCTTACTCTTTACAGGAATTGGAATCTTATTACCTCCATTTGTGCACGAGACTTTCAACGAAGGTTATCGGGCTGTCAATACTGTCAATTATTATTTTCTATAAATGTATTAGTTGCATTGACATTTCTTTATAAATTACTGATTGACTTTTAGTTTTAAAGTCAATATATATTTCTGTATCTTGTATGCTCTAACAAAACTTCCTTTATCTTAATACAATAGTTAGCATAAAAGATAAATTAGCATAAAGATAAATACAGTGTTACCGCATTTACATAATATCTAATAAAGTATTGTTGGTTATATGATATGATGGGAGCGTGACAGTTGAAATAAACTTCATAATTCTGACTTATAGTCTATTTCTTCAGATTTTTAGGATGTTCAAATATTTTGAATTTTTATTTCATTATTGCCTTCTATGTTGGTTAGATTAAAAAAATCGTTATATATATATATAATAAATTCAAAACGAAGGAAACACATAGAAAGACACACTCACCGCACTGCCTTCCTGCGGGACTCTTCGCTCTTCACACCTCCTGATGACGACGATGGTCGAAATATCGATGTGAGTTTTGTCAGTGTCTTTTTGTGTGTTTTTTCTTTTTGAATTTATTTTATTTAAAAAAGTCCGCTGGACCGTTTCTTTTAATTATATATATATACATATGACTTTTTATGACAGAGTAGTTATTCTTAAATTTTGAGTAAGTAAATATGAACAGAACAGGCAGAATTGTTTCATAAACTGGTTAAAATGCATTTTTCGTGTTATAATATGTATATCAAAACAATTACATATCGTATGTCTTCTATATTTCATAGTAAAAATAAAAACAATTGTAAACAAATTCATGAAATATTAGTGGAACTGCATGCTCTCATGAATTTAATTTAAATTAAATAGTGACATGAAAACTATAGAATATCTAATTTTTCGTATGCAAGATATATATTCTACATTTTGAAAGAAGGTAATGGTTATATTAAAATTCTTATCACGTTTTTTTTTTTTTAGAAAAATAAGATAATTTTATTTATGATGCTATTAAGAACTTTGGCAGTAATTATGGAAAAAGGTGGAAAATTGTTTCGTTTAAAACAGCGAGATATTAGAGGCTTTTGTGAAACGCTATTTGTGGTTAATTTTCGAGAGGGAGTAAGTCAGAAGCGATAGAGGATGTGAAAGCAGGGGTTCCTGTAGTCAAGAATCGGCCAGGTGTAATTTTAGTTCACCCTGACTCTGCATATATCACCACCCTAAACCTTCCAAATAGCCAAAAAAAAAAAAAAAAAAAAAAAAAAAAAAAACCTCCCCCTCTACTAAGGCTGTATAAAGAGAAACAAAACACTTTATCTATTTCATTCTTTTATCTTGAATTATTTAACTGCACCTCTAAGTATATAAATTCGAAATTTTTATGACATATACTGTAAGGTATTTGATAATTCATAATTAAAATTTTTTATGTGTTCACAGTAAACTGGACCTAAACATAGTGCTTCGTTAGAGTATCGTTAAAAAAAAAGTTCAAAGAATCATTAATCTATAATACACTTACTATAATAATATATAGAAAGAATTCTATAGTGACAGATAGTGTCATGCTTTTATTCAAACTGGACAGTTGTTGTTGAAACTTCAAAACTATTTTCTTTTTAAAAAAATATCTCCAATGTAATACATAGGAATTTCTCTTTAAAAAAAATCATTATACTTTTGCCTATGAAGAATGTTTTAAATAAAACCGAACCGCTGGCAATTAGCGTTTAATTTGAACCTGAAGAACTGACCGAGTCCTGATAAACATTTATTTATATTCTACTTCTCAGTTGATACTATTATCAATATATAAAAATATAAAAATGTTATAATTGTTCATGTAAATTAATCACATCCTTTCAGTGTTTCAATTCACGGTTTTTTGTTCAACATAATTTTGAACACGGAATATACAATTATTGTAGGATGCAATTTTTTGAAAAAAATTTAAATACTCAACTCTTAATAGTTTACATCGCAAACATAACAGCATTTTATCTCAGAGCAGTAATTGGGAGAGCAAAATTAGATTTCTTTAAAATCAAATTTGGTGATTTTAAAGAAAAAAATTCAATCTCGTATACAATTTTTAATTGAAGTACTAGTTTAACAGCAAGTGAGTAGAACTATTCGTTCCAGTTTTCTTTGAACAAAATGTATCAGCTATAGATACCGAAATATATACTCTTACCAGTGTTTATCACCTACTTTGTTGATTTTCCTACATATAATGTGAGGGTTGTTCATCTTGCCACATGCTGCACTCTTAGAATAACAAATATTTTCAATAATAAAGGAAATGTTAAGTTACTACTGGTAATTACTAGTTACCGATTAGAAATTATCTCAAGTTTCATTCAATTAAAGAAGTTGCCTTCATTCAAAAAAAAAAAAGCTGCTTTAGATTTCTCCTGCATGATATTGTAAATCTGTGCAAGATTCCTCTAGCATATTGTAATCATACATAAAGCAATTGTAGGTCTCTGCAAGATCCCCCTAGCATATTGTATTCATACATGGGAATCGTAAGTCTCTGAAAGATTCCTCTAGCATATTGTAATCATACATAAAGCAATTGTAAGTCTCTGCAAGATCCCCCTAGCATATTGTATTCATACATGGCAATCGTAAGTCTCTGAAAGATTCCTCTAGCATATTGTAATCATACATAAAGCAATTGTAAGTCTCTGCAAGATTCCTCTAGCATATTGTATTCATACATAAAGCGATCGTAAGTTTCTGCAAGATTCCTCTACCATATTGTATTCATGCATAAAGCAATCATAAGCCTCTGCAAGATTCCTCTAGCATGTTGTATTCGTGCATAAAGCAATCATGAGTTTCTGCAATATTCCTCTAGCATATTCTATTCACACATAAAGCAATAGTAAGTCTCTGCAAGATTCCTCTAGCATATTGTATTTATACATAAAGCGATCGTAAGTTTCTGCAAGATTCCTCTACCATATTGTATTCATGCATAAAGCAATCATAAGCCTCTGCAAGATTCCTCTAGCATGTTGTATTCGTGCATAAAGCAATCATGAGTTTCTGCAATATTCCTCTAGCATATTCTATTCACACATAAAGCAATAGTAAGTCTCTGCAAGATTCCTCTAGCATACGAGTATTATAACCATACATAAAGCAATCGAATTTCTCTGCGTATTATAATTTCTCGGAAGTCTCGTTTGGAAGATCTTGGGATTTCTATTTGTCTCACTATAACCAAAAGAAAAAAAAAAAAGAAATAACTACAATAAAATGAAGGAGTTAAGTTAAAGTAGTATTAATATATCATTTTCTATAAATTGGACAAGTCATTAAAACATTAGACAATACACAATCTTAAACACAATATTACATAACACATAAATTAGTCGTTGAGAGAATAATTTACAAGTATTAAGTTTAATAAATATTATTCCTTGGATTGTGACAAAGAATTTTGACTTTTCTGTAAATAAATTGCAGTAATTATGAAATGAAAACTGTATCATGAAATAGAGAGCTCCTCTTCCCACTGATGCTGATTCAACCTTTTTAGTTGGATGCAACGCAATTATATTACTAATTATATTCTACCCACTCTAATTACAATATCAAGTTGGTGCTATTTATTAAAGTTATACGAGCAAGCTTTCGAGGATACGCCAATTATTCTTAACCTTCACTGGTGGTAATTTATCCATTAAGTTATGATAAAATGACGTATAGTACGTCCTATTCTGATATGTCATAATACACTATTACATCGTATTATTGTTTAACAGCACATTAAACCGAGCATTGTTATAATTATTTAGTGTACAGTCAGAAAGGAGTTGATTATATTATACATAGTCAATAAAATATTAAATATTTATATATCAAACAACTCTATAGAACAGCTGTAAATTTCTAAGGAATGGCATAGAACCTAAGTTTAATATACAAGTTCTTAAGGACATTCTATTGATTTTAATGCATTGTGGCAAAAAACAAAGAAAAAACAAAGAAAAAACAAAGAAGTATTTGATGATATATAATTGCTGCAAGATCGGATCCATTCGACCATGTGTTTAAAAAACATTTTTTCTCCGCACATGCTAAACTTTCAAAATTAGCTAAGATAACAATATTTCTCTCAAATTTACGGGTATTTTAACAATCTGTGGTATTCTACCACAATACGACACGGGTTTCAACCATATGTAGATTGCATCCTGGAGGTTATTCCTATATATGTAAATTCAGGATCATATCTAGATATGATCTTTTCATATCTATGAATGTTGTTCTTTAACTGTGATTAGCAATAGTTCAATAAACGTACTCGTTATTCGCGTACTTGTCTGCCACAATCGTAAATATCCTACTTATATCTGTATCTTGAACGATTTTGCACAACCTTTGATACTTTAAGCAGTGTAATGACGTAAGTATTTATGCTAGGAAAATTAAGCTGTAAAAGGGAGATTTTATGTTTTTTTTTGTAACTGTGGTGCATAAATGTTAGTGAATGTTATTTTGTTCCGTCAAAATAACCGTATACTTCCTATTGAATTTACTTTACATTTAATACACCTTGATAACACAACTCTACTAATATTACATTTTCTTGGCACTATTTTAAGTTGCTACAAACTAAAACTACTCGAGGTGTGCTTAAAATTTAATCTTTACTGAATAATAACCACAAGTAGAGAGATTCAATGTTAGGAGGCTAGGTTAACCCACTGGCGATATGGTCGTCTCTGGACTGGGGAGCTCGAGGTTGAACACCCACTCTCACCCTCGATATAGTCACGTAGGAGGTGAATAAATCTCAATGCGTCGTCCCTTGGAGAGGACATCAAACCATCGGTCCAAGGCATGTAGGATGCCTGGTACCAGTTAAAGATCCCTTTTCTTAATTTACTTGAGTCAGGCAAAATTTTGGAATCCTAATGCTGAAAATCAATGTTCATTTGTGGTTTCACAAGGAACCAATGTTTGGTCCATGTGTGTTCCATTGTGAACAATTCAGATGCAAGAATATTTAGATGTAGGTATATGTTTTACCTACAAGATAACAGAAACTTATTTTCAATGTGAATATTAATAGTAAATTAACTTATTTTAACAGTGAATATTATTCTAAGTAGTCCGTGATCTAAGCTATATATTACCAGAAGAAATCAAAGCTCTACCTCTCAGTTTATATTTCAATAATAAAATAGTAAAAGTTTATAAAAATTAATAGCGATATTTTATTATAAATAAAAACTGTACGAGTTGAAAAGAAACTGTTATCAATGTTTATTCTTTAAGAAGCCTGCAAGGTTTTTCGTCAAATTAAAATGTAAAACTTTTGTTGATAAAATGGTAAAAGTCTTGACTTTTTACCATTTGGTGCTTTCAGTAATTCTTTACTTTAATCATATGAAATGGTCTATTCAAAATATTCTGTATTTCAGAATGACTAAAAAGAAAACCAATATTTTTTCTTACTCTTTGCCTATCTATAGTCAGTGTATCTAAAAAAGTGATATAACCATTATTAATAGTTTAATAAAAATAACCCAATTACAACTAACTATGATAAAGCACTAGAATTAATCAAAAGTAAACTTGATAAATAAGTTATATTTCCCACACAAGTAATAACATCATCAAAGTAGTGCAGTAAGAATATGACGAAAGTTGGTGTAAGACGTATTAATTAGAATGTATGTTTGGCTTCAAAGATTAATGTGCTTTACAGTTTCAACTGGTAAATTAAGTTAAAGCATTTCCTTATCTCAAACATTATATGAAATTTCAAAGATACGGAAAACAAATATTTTACATTTGCTTCACTTCATTTTGCTTTGGAGCTGTAAACCTGTCTGGTATAAGCAGTTGCAAAACTTTTATTTTCACAGTCTTATAAAATGCAGTTCAATTTTCTCTGGTTTGCTTTTAAACCTAGCTGCATTGCACCTCATATAATTTTTCACAGTGTTATTGACAATATAATCTGACTTTGAAGGGAAGTAAAGTTTCTCCACCTTTTCCCTTATTCCCTTACACTCCCTCTCTCTCTCACTCTCTCTCTCTCTCTCTCTCTCTCTCTCTCTCTCTCTCTCTTCAAACTCTTTTGTTAATTTTTCTTTCACTTTTATATGCTGCCTATTATATGATTTGGTCTCAATCATGGTTATGATAGCATTCCTAAGTAAGAATTTCAATTTTCATATCTATATCCATTTGACTATTGTCAAGTTAACACTACTCATGAATTACTGCAAGTTGCACTGGATGTAGTCATCATTTCTGTTAGCGGGATTTGTTCTAGCTATAATATATATATATATCCCGATACACAATTTCTTAGTTTAGCTGTCACACCTCGTTTATTAGGTTAATTTTGATTGTTTACAAAATGCTAACTATTTTATACCTGACTTCGAAACTTCTTCTTCAGCTTAATGGCTTTCCAGCAGTAATCATTCTAGGGTAAATGTAAAAACTGCAGCATTATTGAGAAAAAAATGTAAAAGTTTTGCTAATTCACATAGAATCCCAGTTCAATGCAGCTGGGATAACTTCGTTTTCACTACGTCGTTGAGTGTAATGTATAAAATTTATAGGAATTAGTATGGTAAAATATGAATTTAATGGATTCTAAAGCTGTTATTAGATCAATAAATAACAATTTCTCATTGTCTGCTATTAGAGGATAAAGAATTTAGAAGTGTTGGTAACCAATATATCAGCACACTGTTATAATTTTTTAATGGTCACCAGATACTGTAAGTTCGATAATGAAGTAGGAGATGTTATACTATCCCAAACGGTCAAACGTAATTTACTCAGGACGTGCCCCGGGCACACAATACATACTAACTGTCCTCTTTGTAGTACAACATTTTTGGAAAGAGTCATTGTCATAATATCCAAAGACTGCTGAAGAATTTGGAAGTTTCCAATAAGGTGAGTACTTTAAAAACAAGCATTGCTCTATGGCAACGACTGTGTAATATACATCGAACGTGAGATACATAAAAATATACGTAATATGGTATACAGAGATATACGTAATATACATATTGCATGTCACTAGATGCTTATAAGATTAATAAATCATAAGTTATTTATCATTTATTTATTGTCGTTATGACAATTTTTAAATGATGAATAAAAATTGTAGTAGCCAATGTTGTTGGATATCCATCAAAAATCTCTGCTCTAATAACTATGCAACCAAATAGTTAAACTGAATATATTTCATTATCTTTAGCCGACAATTTACGGAAATGCATGAACGACTGCTCAAGTAAAACTATAAGTTTATTTAAAAGGAAAATTGTAAAATTTCTACTTTCTAAATATATGGAGATATTAGTGTCAGTTGTTTCGAACTACAAGTTTAGGTAAAACAGTGGTCTCTTTTTACATTTTGGTATTTGTATGACAATAACAATAGATGATCAATTACTAATCTATGCAAAAAATAATTTCCTATAACCCATATTTTTATTTAAATGACCAATATAAGTATTTTTTTATAAATAGTTTTGTTGGGAATCTTCATTATTAACATAATTTGATAGAGCATAGCGTAAAGTTATTCTAATGTAATTAGTATTAATAACAAACTTATTTCGCATAATATATTTTACTCAATATGTTGGTTCATTTATAAACGTATTAGTTTTTAGTTCGTTTGATTAGTTAGTTTAACTATAACCATTAGCATCTAATCAATGCTAATGGAGCTAAAAGCCAAGATGATATTCCTATCAACTAGAGGACTCGAATTGGCATTCTGATTCATTTATTTATCATATTTATTAGAAACATAGCATTAATTTATTTGTCTCTTCCAAAGCCGCTAACAATTGTTGAAATTCCAGGAAACTTGAAAAAAATTAATTTGATTACTGTTATTCGGGAAACATAATATCATCGTTTTTTAATTTAAATTTGATCTAATATTCTACTTCTTAAATTAAAAGAAGATAGCCATTAGTTGTGGATTTTATCAGAATAGAATATCAAATATCTAATGAATTATTATTCATAACTCTAATAAAAAATATACCAACAATGTTGGAAAATACAATTGATATGCGTATATGTGAAATTTAATTTTTTATTATTGTTATGGATTTTGTTACTATTCGTGTATAAATTATTTTTCTGAATATTCAAGTAGAACAAGAACTAGGCTCTTCTAGGTAAGAATTAAAAAAGAAACATTATTTACTAATAATTTCCCTCTGTTTTTGTGCTTAATCCCACAAAGTTGACAAGTTTAGTGTTTATATAGATTGTGATATTTTTTTAATGATAAAGTAAGATTCCTTACCACCTTGTGATGTGTTTCATAGAAAAGTAAGTTTTTATTGTGAGATAGTCTTTAAGAAATATTTTTATAGGCACTGTTCGTTCAAATTGCTAAAAAGAAGACAATTTAAGAGATTAAGAACAAAGAAATTTGTAAAAACTGAACAAAAGTAATAAATATGTATATAAGTTTGAATAGAACTATAATTTATACCAACTGGACTTCCTAAAAGTAAGTTAATTAGAATAGAGATTTTTCTCTAGCGATTTTTAAAGATTTGTTTTAATTAGACGATTTATTTAAATAATTGGCCATCAAAATGTAGTATAAACCGGGTAACTGCTTATCCACAAGAAAGAAAAAAGAAATAAACTTTTATTTTCATATGTTACCCGTTCTTGATTACTTTATTCATTTATTTCGGGGAACATTGGGTTCACAAGATTACAATTTATATCAAATCCAGTTATGTAGTTTATTTTTCAGTGAGTTTTTTGTGTATTCATTAACTATTAAATTATACTGACTGTTTTCTTAAATTAAATATACATATATACAGCTGGCATTTGTCTTACACACATTTCAAAGTTTGAATTAAAATGTATTCGAAACTAGTACATGTTAGTTTGTACACTCATGGTTAGCTACTCGACATGAGTAGCTTGTACACTCATGGTCGGAGTCTACAAGGCATACAAAAGGATATTGAATTATAGATAAACAGCACTATAAAAGAAAAAAACAGTATCTTATTAGAACACAAATGCTGATTTATAAAATATAAATATATTGTTTTTTTTTTAATTTAAACATACATATTAATACATAATATTCTATAAATTTTACTATTTTAATTCACAGTATTATAGACTTACAATATAAAACAAAATAATAATTGAATGCTAATAATTGATGTTTTATTTTGATATAATATAAGGTTAGCTTTTAATTAAGTATTTGACTTTACATTTGTTAATTTTGTTACAAACATATTTTCATTCCAGTTTTTTATTAGCTGTAGTAAGAGGCTGAAGATTTTAAAACAGTAAACTTCTTACGATTCTACAATGGGACTAATATAGTTATCAGGGGTGGTCATACACGGATTGGAGATAACTCAAGAAAATTAGCATAGGATGGTTTGTTTTGTAGAATATTGGCATGTATACGATCTATTAGCAGTGTAGACTTACAGTGTTTGTTCATAAATCTAGCAATCATGAGTCCAATTCAACTGGCAAGAGTAGAATAATTATGTTATATTATCTATCTGTAGTTAAAAAAACAAAAGTAGCACGATATTCAATGAATTAATTCCGCCATAATTGATTTTTTTTTTCGTTTGAAGAAAGCTTATGTAGGCACGAAGTGACTAATTTACTACATTATATTTTATTGAACCAATTTATTATGCAACAAATAGAGAAGTGATGCAAAGTACTTCTCAAACTTGGATGAATATTACGTGAAAATTAGTAGGTTGTTATTTTAGAACTCATAAACTTCAAATCATTACTAACGTGAATTTATATTAAATTTATTTACAAGTTGAAATATTATCATTAATTACGCAAGTTTTTGTCGGAGGGCGAGGGGATTTATGACTAGCACGCTGATAACAAACGATTGTTTCGACATGAAGGATCAGTGATTTAAGCAGTGAAAAATGGGAGTGCGAAATGAAATAATTTCTGTCACCCCGTGATAGATGGCCTCATAGTCCAATAGCAATGAAGATAAGACGGAGATGGTTCTTTCTTTGCTATTGACATCAAATACTGTTTTCATGCTGAGCAACGCCTTTGGGCTGATTGATGACGTCATCATCTCATGAATCAACTTGAGCAATATGCTACCAAGGGTTATCTCTTTGATCGTCCTCCAAACAAAAGCGGTATAACAGAAGAAATGATGCGATTCATTATTCTTTTTTTTCAATCTTACGGTGAATAATAATACTTTCAAGCAAAGTGATAAACACATTAATATCACATTGTAAAAACTGTCTAAATAATTCAGAATAACAAAATAAGAAGATTTTCT
Source organism: Hermatobates lingyangjiaoensis (assembly GCA_026182355.1). Classification (NCBI taxonomy): domain Eukaryota; kingdom Metazoa; phylum Arthropoda; class Insecta; order Hemiptera; family Hermatobatidae; genus Hermatobates; species Hermatobates lingyangjiaoensis. The sequence continues at coordinate 1,178,546 of JAPFBL010000117.1, read as the reverse complement.
TTGCTATATGTATATTTAGCAAATAGTTGTTTATTGCATAACTGTAAATTATATTGAGCGCATTCTTTTAGAAATACTAGTATTTATGATTTTAATTGGCTCTTTGATATCATAATATCAATTCATTTTACATGCGTCCTTTAGAAGAATACTGATTATTTTTCATATAGCGATGATGGTTGTAACCCTTCATGTTACCTTAATTAGAATGAGTTACTTACCGCTTCACATCTAATTCGTCTTTTTTTCTCTTCATTCCAATCCGTGATACATTTAAATGTTTCAGTCATTATTTCGGTTAGTTGTTTAATAATATCAAATAATGCAAAATTGCATCTCACAATTTTTCCAAGTTCATGCATTAACAATAAATTTAGGATAATTATTTCTTTCTAATTTAATGGGGTCATACTCATAAGTGATCTCACTATCTGATCAACGTCTCAAAAAAGAAACGATTTATCCCTTCTCAGAGAACATGTTGAGAGTGCATTTAATGATTTATAAATGTCAAAAGTTAATGGAACGTGTGTTACAGCTGGTTGTTACCGGAGTCTGAATGAAAATATTTACCTTTTTTTCGCTTCCATAAATAAACGCGTTATTAAGTATTTATTTACTACTAGCAGACGTGCTAATCTGTGTGTGGTATTTTACAAAAATTCAGAGATGGTACATGGTATTTCAAAATATTATTAGAAAAATTAAAGAAAAAAAGGGAAAAAAAATGTATTTATTAGTACGGTGTTACGTAAGTGGCTCTATATATACCACATTAGCTGTCTGTCCATTAGGTGCATGAAGAGAGTTGGAACCTCTGACTCTTGAGCAAGCAATATACAGTTGACCATGTGAAAAACCTCACTCACTTCAATTCCTGCCGTAGACAGATTTTGGCTTTACGACTCATTTAACATCATTACGAAACAGTTGCTGACTGGAAATTCCAACCTTTTGAAGTGAAAGGGACAATTGCTTAGTTCAATGGTATGCGTGGTATAAACACTGACTCCCTACGACAGCAGTATCGTATCTGTGCAAAGCACGAATTCGGAGTCGTGTCCTGTTGCACATTTTTGAGACACTCAAGTTTCGTAACGGCATGATTGGTGCTCCTAAATCAAGTTTTAGAAGCAGAAGCAGTCACAGAGTCAAGAAATTCAGTTGGAACTGAACTGCTTCCTCATCACTAACCACTCTGTTTACTGGCTTGTAGGTTCTTTCTTTAGCTATATTTGTTGATTTTACCAGCCCGTTGATTTGTAGGGGTGAGAATTAATTGTTCACAAAACCAGTTATTCTAAATAGATATTCTAACATTATTCTGAACATAATTTTTTCTTAGGGTTGATTCGGCTTCTCTAATGTATGAAACGTAAAGATAACTTTAAATGAATCAATTATAAGCAATGTACAGACAAAACTTTTCTTTTATTTATAAAGATAATTACTAAATCTACTCATTCTATTATAATAAAGTATGAGTACAAACAGAAATGGAATCATGATTTTACTACAAACAAAATTTAAACATTCTGATATGAACTCAGGATAATTATGAAATAAATGAATCCTTAATATAATTTCAACAAAACTATGGAAGTAATTAACTTTAATAATTAATAAAATTTGTTCTTTGAAGTTAACATTTTGATATTACTAGTCTATTTAATTTTAAATTTAATAGTCTAATCAAAATTTAAAATAAAATTTAATTAAATATATATCTTAAATAAATCAATCAATATTCTGAGCTTTCATCACAATTGTAATCCTACTAACAAGAATTGGAGTTCATTTCATTTAATTACCTGTTTCCTATAGTGGAATCCTAGCATTTAATTACCACTAGACATAACTATATTTCCCAATAACCACGTGAAATATAAATCAACGTCTGAACAACAGAGTAAGAAAATCCAGAAAATTACTAATTTTTTTTTCGATAACATATTACAATTGTGACTAATGATTAAATATGAAAGATTTTAAGGAGACAAAGATTATTATCTTATTGGCCAGTTTGATATTTTTTTAATTATAGTAAAGATGAGTGTAGGCCACTTCAGATTTTTTATTTAATTCTGATAAATATAACATGTTGTTATGTAGAATTCGAGTTTCTTGTATTTCAGCATAAATGTTTCTTACAATAGTCTAAAATAATGAATTTACTTTATATTTTATTGATTACAGATAATCCAGTTTTAGTTCATTATCAAAGAAACATAATCTCTTTTCATTGTATTTCTAAAATATGCTATAACCGATATCTTTTTCATCATGTCGGTGATTTTTTTTATGATCTATCATATGTTGTGAGGAGAGTCGTATTCAAAAGCATTGAGTTTTCAAGAATAACCAACAATTTCAAAATTTTATGCAGAATTAGCTTTTTTTTAATATAGTAAAAGCCTGGTATATATATGTAGTATATAAATAATGGTTCTATAATAACTTAAAAATTTAAACATACCAGCGTTGATAAGCTAAGGGAAATGTATTATCTGAAAATACATAAAGTAAATTAGTATGTAGACTTCCCATGGGGAAGTACTACCCAAAAACTACAAATAAATATGTAGCTCACCTAAGGTTCGAAGGTAATCACAGCCAAAAACACCAAGAATGTAATCAGAGGGCCTCAAGACGTGTACACCTGTCAGACACTTGAAATAGTTTTGGCTTCTATACTTATAGTAAACTAAAAATTTGAGATTGAATATTAGATTAGAACGTGAAAGGCAAGATCAATGGATCTTGCTATCCACTAATGCGTATATTATTGACAGAATATAGAAGCGAAATAAATAAATATAGAATTCTCTGATAATGAGTTGCTATGGTTCATAGAAAGAGTACAACATGCACGACCATATATGTATAGAATTATTTAGATTTGTTCATTATTAATTTCAATCAATAACTCCCTGATTATAAAAGTTTGTTTTTTATTATTATATTTTATATAAACAGCGGGGAAGGAAGGCTGTAATTTTTTTAATACTATTGCCTCAAAAATTATTACAAAAAAAAAAAGATTTTGTTAAGATGTTTACTTTAGATATTTATTATTATCTTAAATGATATGAAAATATTACTGGTTTATTTTCTTTCTGATTCTTTAATAATTTTTTGCCTTATTTTGATTTAGAGCAAAAGAATTTTTTTATTTTCAAAAACAGTTTCGCTGATGACACCGCTGTAGCTTATAGATGTGCTAATGTGAGCTATTCCACCAGGAAATTGCAATGTTTCCTCGATGGGACTTTGCATTGGTTCACAAAGTGGAAACTAGCGTTGAACCCAACAAAGAGTTCCCATGTTCGATTCTGCATGGGTGTCTCCCCCCGTCCTCCTCCTGTCTTCATTGGTAACCAGATAATTCCCTACCAAACCCATGTAAAATATCTGGGTCTTATTTTAGATTCTAGATTAACTTTCAAGCAACACCTTCATAATAAATCCAAGTTGGAATTTACTTGATGTGTAATATATATTCTCTTTTCAAGTCAAGGAATTCTCCTGATTCGGTCAAGGACCTTGTCTATACGGGGGTTCTTCGTTCAGCGATGACTTATGGATGCTCCGTCTGGTTTAGAGCTGCACCAACGAACAAGGCGTGTATCCAGATTGTTCAAAATAAGTGTGCCCGCCTTATAGCCAGGGCTCCTTGGTACGTCCGTAATGTTGATATTCACCATGACTTGAAAATGGAATCCATAGATAGTTACATCATTCGACTTACTACCAATGAAGACAACAAACTATCTACTCATCCAAACCTCCTGGTACAAACTCTAAATCTTGCCACCAACCTTCCTCAACCTCACTGAACAATTACTTCATCCACTGACTTTCTGACTACTTTTCCAACTGATGACTAAAAACTTTGAAAACCATGACCTCAACAAGACCACATGACCGCGAATACGACATCTTTACTGCACAGACGAACTTATATCTCACATAAATTACTGACATTACAAGTTATAGTAGCACAGTAAGCAAGCAGGAGAAGGCCTCTGGTCTGGAACTGCTAGTTACGACGTGCACTATAGTGCGCCGATATATTCGTTGGTCATTGGTCGTTGGTCATTGGTCGTTGGTTAGTTTATCATAAATTTATCGTAAAATAGATTTTATGATATAACTCGTAAATGGTCTATAAAATAGAAAAGCAGATTAAATGAAAGTAAGCAGGACAGGTTTTTGAATCAATATTTTAATGTGATAATTCAATTTATCAGGTATGATCCCTTGAATGAGCATCTTTTAACAAAATGTATAATAATTTAGAAAGAATTGATGGTGTTGTTGAAAACATGTGCGAATATATTTATTCATTAAAGAATACAATGGTGACATGTTGCTAATCAAGAAAGAAATAGAGAATAGAATTGCTGGTAATGGACTGAGGCTCATTAGTAGAGACGGCAGCTCTGACTACTAATGACTACTGCCGTCCTAATCAGGGCGATGTTCTGACCCTACTGTCAGTAATCAGTTTGCTGAGTGTGATCGGCTTTTTAAGTCTGAGGGAGTCAGCCAGCATTAACGGAACATCACTTATCAGTGGGGGTCTGCAGAGATACAGTAGTCAACACTGATTACGAGACTTCGTCGTGCCCATCTATTCCTGAGATGACTCTAATCATTCAATCAAAGCAATTTAATGACTATGTATCGTAAAAGAAACGAAAATATTTTCTCTACAATGCATTAATTTAATAAGAGTAGTACAAGTTTCTTAAAAAAAAGGAATCAATTTTATTAAAAAGTTATTGGTAATGAAACGTTAACCCAATTTTTAGTTCCATAAAGTAGTTTCCTATGTGTTATATGTATAAATATCCATCCCAGAATAAAATACTAAACTGTTTGATACATAATGTTCCATCATATTTGTTTTAGTTAATTCTATCTTCATGTTTCATTAAAATATCATGACATATATATTTAGAATACATCAACTGAAAGTCATTAATATTATAAAACAGTTATAGATAAATTAATGTGTTTAAAATATATAGATTATTTTAGATAATTATTCTATAATGAATACTTAAGTTATTAAATCATTTCTTCAGTTACTTGTTTAGTCTTTTATAAATAAGATATAAACTCTAAATATCACTGAAGCATAGGCTGATAAATTTTTGATCTCACAAGTTCATCCGAATGCCAAATTACACCAAACTCGAACTTATGAACAAACAAACAATCGTTCACAACAACTGAATCAGGATTCTCAAAATAAACACTTTAGTAATTCAATCTCAATTAAGATGGATATGTGAAACGCTATGAAAAGAATAAATTCAACGGGTTGATAGACAGTGGACGTGCATGAATTTAAGGATAAAACGGGAGCAGAATCACACTGGTCACTTAGTTTAAAATATCTGGTATATGTTGAATCGCCACGCAGTCTGTTCATTGAAAAATATCTACAACATAAAATGACTCAATAAAAATCAGAGCATTGATATCGAGTTAGTTAACAAGTACGAGGTGTCATGAAAAAGTAAGATGAACTTTTCGAATAATGCTTGCACTGTACATTGTTTTTTCCAAATTTTTGTTTGTATCTTAATACCCATCACGATAATATATTTACAGTTTTGACTATATAGCATGTGTGTGTTGAATTAGAGGCCAGTATGCGTTTTTGGCGATTTATTACTGTTTATTTATTAATTTGTGTATAAACTAAACAGACGCTATAGACTTTTAATTCACTTACTTGATAATCGTTCAAAATTAACAACTGTCAATAAACTATTACTGTACAAATCTATGATTATGCCTATTTGGGGATTATTGTAATATAGGGAGCAACAAAATCTAGCAATGCCCAGAGGATACAAGCTCTTCAGTCAAAAATTCTTAGAAAATTTCTTCATTGTTCTTTTTATATACCAAATCAAACAATCTATTCAGACTTCAGGTTTCAACAGTTCATCAAGTGGTAATATCTCGCTACAAAGCCTTCCATAAAAATCTTTTTAGCAATAATTACTCCTTAGTCCTAAACATTTCAACAAATATCTTAGGATATCCCCAAAGGGGCCTGAAGAGAAAGTAGCCAAGAGACTTATTGGTGTGAATTACTCTAGTGACTTATAAATTTAATTTAAGTTTTATAACTTATTTTTCATGCCAGGAAGTATAATTTCTGGATTATTTCTTTCCTCCTGCCTCATCATTATGGCTGTTAATTGTACATTTACGTTGTTGTGACTATGCAAAAATAAAAATAAAAAAAGAATGTTGTGTAAAAATGGTATCAAGTGCTCTAATATTCTTGAAATGTTGACAGTGAATCAACGAGAGCAAACAAATGTTTATCAGGTCGAAACCTATTCTACAGGCAAATATTATTTCAATAGTAAAGAATCATGGAGCACGCAAACACGACTCTAACCTTTATGCCACTCGTATAATGCTACATAGTCAAACGTGCCGGACCGTACCCATATCCGCAGCAGGTCTCCAAGATATTACTATATTTATTAAATACGAATATATATATATGTGTGTGTGTGTGTGTGTGTGTATTTTGGGAGCAGACCTTCATTCAAACATGTTCTGTTAAATATTATGCCAATTTTTATTGAATTTTTCAAACTTTCTGAATATGGCTTTCCAACTTTCCGGTAAGATATAAAGCAATTGGTCAAATGTTTTATTCTTCATATCCATTTTTTTCTATTTTTTACAAACTCACAATAAATAGTAAATATTCTGAAGGATTCCAACGTTTTGGTCAGTTTTGACCATCATCAGGGAAGGGAGTTTTTAGAGAGTTTTTAACCAGATTATAACTTAACTCAAATCCTTTCTAAATTCTTGAACATACTAACTGAATAAGAAATGTTACATAAATTGAGTGGGAGTTTTACACAGGTTATGACAGGTTGGAATCTTTCAGAATATTTATTATTTATTGTGAGTTTGTAAAAAATGAAAAAAAAATGGATATGAATAATAAAACATTTGACGAATTACTTTATATCTTACCGGAAAGGTGGAAAGCCATATTCAGAAATTTTGAAAAATTTACTCCCAAAAAGACAAGAATAAAATTGGCATAATTTTTAACAATATATATATATATATATTAAATCAGAGAACAAGTAAAATAAAAATAATAATATTAATAGGACATTGGTCAATTACCAACTCTACTTCTTTGATATATAGATATATATAAAAAAGATATAATTCTAAAAAAAAGATCAAACATTTGTAAAGAAATGCAAAAATTAGTCATCGATTGTACGATAACATCGATTTTAAAACACATGCAAAATTTATATTCACTCATAAATGAGGATTTGAGTTAAGTTATAATCTACTTAAAAACTCTCTAAAGACTCCCTTCCCTGATGATGGTCAAAGCTGACTGAAACGTTGGAATCCTTCAGAATATTTACTATTTATTGTATGAATGTAAAAAAAGAAAAAAATGGATATGAAGAATAAAACATTTGGCGAATTGCTTTATATCTTACCGGAAAGTTGGAAAGCCATATTCAGAAAGTTTGAAAAATTCACTCACAAAAGGACAAGAATAAAAATTGGCATAAATATAACAGAACCATCATTACTTGTAAACTAAAAAATTACACAATTACAGAGGTAAGCTGATGTAAGTGAGGCACACCATTATGTGCTGTCAGCATCCAGTCTGCAATCTCTTATGACTTTCCATCACTTTTCAAACAAGCCGAGTCAGCAACAGTCAATCCCCATATTGCCAACCTTCAATTTCCTCAAATGTCAACATTCCACCCATCAAAGCTTTTTTTGAGATGCAAGATTTCGAGAGAGAAATGTCTTGAAAATATTATGAAGCTTAATTTTGTTTTTTTTTTAAAATTGCTTACTATCATAAGACAAATGAAATATTTGAAAAATCTTCAATCGATTTAGCAAATGATATTTTTACTATTTGTTTAAATTACGGGAAGTCCAGTCTATAAAAAAAGCTATAAATCTAAAGAGCATGAAATATTTGTAAGAAATGCAAAATTTGTAATCGATTGTACGATGATTTTGATAATTATTTGCTATTATCTTGAAACCCACTCAAATGTAATAATCACTTATAAAGGGAAAAACATCCGTAATATATGTGAACTAAAAATAGCAATAATAATAATATCTATAACAATATTTGCATATTAAATGTAATAATGCATACTTTGGTACAGCTGTTCTACTTATCTAATATACAGCGAAAAGCGAAGAGACGCTTTTTTGCAGAGACTGTCATTCTGTGTGACTTGGCTTGCGTTGAAAATAATTGAAGATTTTTATTCATCAATAAAATGTTAGAACCCCAATATATTCCCTCTCTAGCTTACCTGGAGATGTCACTCAAACATGAACGATGATCAAAACCTTAATAGAAATATCTTTTAAATAGGCAAGATTTGGTATAACCACCTAGGATGGCCTTTTGATTAAACTGCCTAATCTAATGTATGCCAGTGCTTGAGTTAATAGAGTTAATATAGTTCAAGAACTTCTTAATACTATTTTGTATCCTTTTTTTCTGTGTTACATAAAACCTTATTATAACATTCTTTATATAAAACTTTACGTTCAGCTCTAAGAGATTAACGTAAAATTAGAGATGAATGTAATCAGTGACAGTTACTTTTTGCATAAATAGATCTATTTATTCTAAGGAGGTTGAAGTAGTATTTGTTTTTATTTTAGGTATATAATGACCTGTGCCAGTTGAAATATTTTAATAATAATTAAGTAATAATTAGTGAAATGATATATATTCGGGAGTAAAAAAGAAAGGTAACAAATTAATTTCCGATATATATGATAGTGATGAAGCGTAATACTTTTTGAGAAAATATATTCAATATTATAAAATTCAAGAAGTGAATCTTGAACAAGTATTGGATGTTAATAAGCAGTAAGAGAAGGATGTATTTTCCAGCAATAGTAATATCAGATTTGGTAAAGCAACATTGAAAATATTTGTTAATGTGAAATTTGAAAAATCTATGAAGAGTAATTTTGTTTTTCTCAAAAAAAAAAAAATAATAGCTCACTATCATTAGGTAAGTCAAATATTTAGATTTTTCAATCGATTTAGCAAATAGCATCTTCACTATTTGTTTAAATTACGGAAAGACTAGTCTATAAAAAAAAACCTATAGCTCCAAAGAGAATGAATCTGTAAAAAATGCAAAAAAATTACTCATCGATTCTACGATAATATTTATTATAAATGTATCGTAATTTTCATGATGCAAGCTTAAAATATTAACAAAAAGAGAACAAAATTATTACTTTTGTTCTTCAATATTACTCGGTCAGTCTGGCAAACTGAAGGTAGGAATATTGTGGGCAAATATTTATAAATTTATCACATGTTTGTGAGTATTGGGTTTTTGATCATGCGAAATCTAAAGGAATGCACTTATATATCTACTGCTTCTAGGAGGTAAGATCCAAACAGGGTAAATTATTTTCACTAGATACTGCAACACTACAGCTATGAGATTTATAAATAGTTTCATAGTTTCTGTCGTGCCTATAGCATTGCAACTATTACAACCAATCTTAAAGTTATCAATGTTAGAAGTCAAGCAAGTTTCAGTGATTATGGTAAAAACGACGCCACTGAAGGAACAAAAATTTTAGATTTTTTAAGCTCAGTATTAATTCCTTCGTTATTTTGATATAAAAAATAGAATAAAAGCATGTTTTTTCTGAAACTTGTTGTTTTGACGTGAAAATTATTAACTAGTTTAGGTTGCCATTAACATGATTAGTTACCAAATTACTTTCATCTGATACCAACCCTTTTTTTAATGAATAATAAGAGCACTTATCATTACGGAAGAAACAGAAACTGCGTTAGGTTTAATTGCAGATTGAAAGGTTTATAACAAGAAGTTGAATCCTTCGCACTAGTGCCCTGGCTTTAATTGGACGGCATTTATTAGGAATATGACGTTTGTAATTCTTTACAAATCTTATTAGTTTTGTTAAATGAAGATGAAAGCAGTTTGATAAAGTCAGCCTACTTTTTGTATCTTAATCCTACTTTTTTTTGCCATCAATTGACATATATTTATCTATAATAATAGCAATAACGGTTTTTCTTATCTCACGTAATACGCTTTTGAAAATAACGCTTCAAATAACTCCGGCTTACCACTGTTTTTTTTTTAATGATGCTAGTTTCTATTTCAGGTTGTCCACTTACTTATTTAATTTGTTTAATTATTCTTCTAATTTATGTACAGACTCAAGTTTTCGTTACGATTACTAAATAGGCTTTGTTGTTCTTCTATCGTTAGTAAGAGATGTACGTTACCGATGAGTTCGTCTAAAAAAAAAAAAATTATTTTCTTAGAATAAATATTCCCCTGTGTGAATTCGAATGAACATTACTAATTTTGCTAATAAATTCTAATAATTTAATTCAACGTCCAGTGCTTTAGATTGTTTTATATCTAATATATTAAAATACACGATAAATAGACATTTTTAACACGAATAGTTGTACATTAATTTTTCATGCATATCTGAGTGCTTGAGTGGGACCATCACTGATGCATGAGTTAATTACAGTATATTATATCATGGTTAATGCCATTAACAAAATTATGTTTTGAAGCATATTTCATTTTTTTTTAGAAATTATTTAATTTTTATAATTATTTTAAATTACTCTCAGCTTAATTACTGCTCCTGGTTACTTTTTTATTAGACCAGATTTTGAATCACATTTTTTAATTAGTAAAACTTATTTATGTTGAAACATTCTGTATAATTTCCAATAATGAGGAAATAATACATACTAACTAACTCCACTATTTAAATTTTCTGAATGGATTATATCTTAAATATTCCATATGATAAGACACTTATACTTTGAAATGCACCCAATGTGATGCTTTTTACGTTGGTTTAGCATCTACGATGCTGAACCTTCAGATGAATAATCACAGGCTTTCGGTTGGTAAACGCAGCAGTCTCCCTGTCACCACTCACGCTAATTCTCACCACCTCAGCTTCAATGATTGTTTCACAGTCCAAGTTCTTAAACATGTCCCCAGTGATAACAGACAAGTTACTTTAAAAGCTTCTGAGGAAGCCCACATTTGGCTCCTGGGGGCACGCTCGAAACCTGGCTTTAATTTAAACCGTTAGTTTTTTATTTATTTATTTTTTATTATTATTATTTTTTTTAATTGTTGTATATATTTTCTTTTCTTAACCTTTTTTCTACTTTTCAAAAACAATTTTTTTTTTCTCTTTGCTCTTGACTTCTTAGTTCCTTTTTTATTTGTCTCCTTTGCGGCAGCACGGCTTTAGTCCTCACCTAGTGAGTTCTTTAGTTAACTGTCGTCCCTCCGTCAATTCACTTCTTCTCCTGAGGACGACCGCCATTACGGTCGAAATATTGAAGAGTGAGTCTTTGTTGTGTTTCAGTTTATGTGTCACTGCTTTTTTTAATTGTTATCTGTCCTGCCGGACCTTTTTCGTTTATCATGGAATATATATATATATATACCTCCAGATATTATCATGATAAAATTTAAATATAACAAAATAAACATAAAAAAAGCTATTTATTGGTCTGAGAAAAAAATTGTCTTTGCTATTGCTCTCTCGTACTGTTTATGATAAGCATAATTATGTTTGAATAAACAAGAAGTTATCGAACTGACTGCGTTCAATATCAGATTAGTTAATAATTCTGTTAAAGCAGGTGGAGAGTGATGAATTAAACAGTTATTGGACTGACCCAAATCTGGAGAGAGCTTGGGATCTGAGGAGAGGTAAATGTTTAAGTGGATGAGATTAGAGGGCCACGGCAGTGTGTAATGGAATCGAGCTGTTGACTGCATGTTTCTTACCCTACTTCTCAGCAGCACTAGAACATTCTAACAAGTAATTTTATTAGTCACACCTATGGAGACGAAGGAAAAATACACACTTTATTACTACTTCCATCTTAAATATGCAAATTTACTACCAAAAAGGGGCGATGAAATGAAATGGATAGTGGTCAATAGAACAAGGTTATATCTGATCCTGTAGGTCCCATATGAACAGCAGTCATATTGATTTAAAACTTACTACTTATTTTGAAAATTTACCATAATTTAAGGAAATTAAATAGTATAAATCGAATAATATTGTTAAATATTTTTCTGTTTACAACTTAATTAAATTTGGTTTACTTCGCAGCATGTTCACATGTGCAGGTAGATGCTAAATTAATCCCTTTGAACCAACCTTCTTTTGCTGAGACAGAAATGCATATTATTTGTATCTACATTCTCGCTTACGATTAATTACTTGAAACCCTACATCAACATTATGTGTTAATCAATTCGCGCCTGCATCTTTTACATTGTATGAGTCCTTTGGACAATGTCAAACCGCCAATGACAAAATTTAAAAGATTTATCTAATTAATAGCATTAGTTAGAGAGCATTGAGGCATTTTTGAAAGGAATAGCTACATGAATGGCATTTCTCTTGTACTTATATATTTTGTTTTTGTTGTAGTCTATCGGCTGTATAGTTAATTGTTAACTTTTCACTCTAACATGTAAGTATAGTATTATATCCACCCACTCACAGAAATCATAGAAAAAACGTCATAAAACAATTTCTGGGAGCTTAAAACATGTAATTCCGTTAAAATGTCGAGAACAAATTTTTTCACGAGGACCATACATTACTTATAGTAAAGTAATAGTAATCCTACCAGTTGGCAAAAATTAATTGTTAGCGATAACGCTCACTGGAGGAAACAATGGTAATTACAGAAGCCATTAAATAATTTAATGCCCAATCCTAACAAACTTTTACAGATTTTGTTTTGCAGTTGTTGATATTGTCATAAACCAGCGTAAAAAATACGGACGCAACAACCAATAATGTTGGTGTGAGAGTATTTCATCATTATAAAAAATACTAAACACTATCCATATGTTTTGTTATAGGTCATAAACCTAATGCAGGAAACGTTGCATATAACATTAATTTAAATAAAATATTATATAGTAATATTAATTCATATATTCCTAAAATATAACCGCATTTATTGGTATATAAATACATAACATATAATAATACATATATTATGTATAATAATACATATATTATAATAACATATAATACATACATGGTATCATTTACGTACCTCATAGCAATTCTGAGATAAATATTATTGTTCGAAAAAGATTATTTAATTTTATCGCGCTTAGTAATTTCCTTGAATCTGATTCTGTGAAGGTTAAGTGTAAGCCTGATCGAGAGAATAAATTGTTCAAAATTGTGATAACGACTTACAGACTATACTGAGGGAACTGGGCACTACCATTAATTTTCTGTAAAAAAACATGTTTTAACACGAACAGTACTGTTTTGTTATTTAAAAAAAAAATATATTATCTTCAGAGACAGGGTCCAGCAGACATTTTAAGAATTCAAAATCCTTAACACATCTTTGGAAGGTTGTTAGTTACTAAAAAAAAAAAATGGTTTGATTAAAACTAAAAAGTGATTTAGAAATCCCTTAAAGCTGTGCGATTCTTCGTATTTTGTGAAAATATTATAATTTAGACTGTTTTAGATTTGAGGAGCAGATTTGGCACCTTCATGACTGATCGATTGTCTCAGATATTGACCTAGAAATGCCAGTGTCGACATGAGAAATAATTAAGCACATGTCTAATCTTAACTCAAAATATTTCATACTGACAATAATTCTAAAACATTCCCCAAAATTCATATATATTTTTTAATAATAATATATTTTAATGATATTACAAATTTAATAATTTTAAATTGAAAATCAATATATTAAAAAAATGACGTTTTCTTTAACAATTAACAAAATTATTTGAAGACACCATATACAACTCCCCGTGTTCTAGAGAAAACCAAATCAGTGTGTTTATTATGCATGCTTCTTATATATTTTTAAGATAGAAAGCCCTATTGTATCTAATTCATATATTTGTATTGATTGTAACCTATCCAAGTGGTCCTAAGTTAGAAGTCAATAAAATCATCCAGCACTATATTGTTTTACCCTCAGACATACACGTATCCAGTTTTCATAATCGCAACGGCATAAGTGTAAGACAAGTGAAACTCTTTAATAGCGCTCTGCGATAACTTAGTGGTAACGGTTAAACAAGAAAATGTATCTATTTCTGTTATGAAAATATCAAAATATTTTGTTAATAATTTATGACATAAACATGTATTTCTCGAATAAGTATTATGCTATATATAGTCACAGATTTTTATCTAAAGACATTGTATGATCTCAAAGCTTTTTATAAGAAAAGCCTTAATTTGTACAACTTGCTATGAAAATGCCTGCAAGGTATGACGAATGCTTTGTAGTAGGCAAAAACCTGCAGACATTAATATTTGATGTAGTATTCCTATTCCTGGTTACCTCTTTCAACAAGTAAATAGATATTTACTCACCTTTCTGTCTCACTCAACATACTTGTTTCTGTTTATTCTAATTAAATATTTCTTAATAGGATCTGAAATTGTAGAGGACATCATCCTAGAAAGAAAGTGCAACTTTTATAAATTTTTTTAGTGCTATATTCTGATTAAAGATGGCAATAAAGAGTTTCTTTTAACTCTCTTAAGCTGTGGTCTTCATAAAGATGTCTTTAATTTGAATAGATTTACTATATTAACAGTTTATGATAGCAGCTAATTTATACAATGTTACATCATCTAACTTTTTCAAAGTCCTTATTAACATACATTCATATAGGACTCATGTTTTCTAATTTTCAGTTTACTAATAGCAAAATGAAGTACAGTACTGTTAATCCAAATGAGAAATTCATCCAAAACTACTTTTAATGATTTAATTAATGAAATTTAAGTAACAAACAGCAATAATTCCTACTAGTACTGAGTCAGCTAACTTCGTAGAAACATTTTTTTGTGTGAATATAGTTTTTTTGCCTCATTAATATAATAAATTAACTATTCTTCAAAATAGGTCAACCATGCACTAATTTTGTTATGATGTTCTCTATTAATTGCCAATAGATTCTCTTTTATGTCTGTAGAGAGTTTAAAATTGGTTCAGTCAATTAATTACCTCCAGATGATGCTGAATTCACGCTGCTATCTTCATCAACATATATAAATGTATTTTACTCAAATTTAAAAGAAGCCTTCTATACTTATAATTAGTCAGCTATTTTGGTTGAATTTCAAAAATTGAAACTTTCAATGTCCTGCAGATTATTCTATAACTTACACAGTATACTTTTCAACGGATGTTGAAGCATGGTGATTTCAACATTTTTGTGATTCCTAAACTTCATTTTCTGGTTTGACAGGCAACAAAAATGTTTTGTAGTCAACAATCTACTTCATGTTGCTGTAGTTTTGGCTTTTGTCATAAAATGTTAGATTTAAAGATTCAACTGTATGACAAATAATATATATAAATAAAAGAAGGGTTTTGTCTGCACATTGCTTAGAACTGACTCTTTCAATGTATCTTTACATTTAATCAATAGAGAAACCGGATCTACACTTAGAAAAATGTCTTCCTGTTCCGTCTGTTTGACCGTAAAATTCTATCGCAAGTAAACTCAGCCACCACTGCTGAAACTTTGACAGTAGATTTGTGTATGTCTAAGTTAAAATCTATGATTTGAATAGATTAGAAATTCAACGTAGAAGTGAAGTTAAGGACTTTTAATCTGTGTTTGGTGAGTTACAAAACTTGAGTACTCAAAAAATGTGAAACAGGACATGACTCTGCACAGATACGTCATAGAGGCGCACATCACGACTGGGTGTGGTACCAGGGTGTTTGTCATTAAATCAAGCAGACCATTGCTTCCAAGCAGCTACTCACTTTACATTAAAACGGTTGCAATTTCTGGTGAGTATTTGTTTCGCAATTATTGAATATAAGCTGCAAGAGAAAACTATATATACACCAGGAATAAGTGGGACTCTGTGTTTCTCTGAGGGTCAACTGTATATTGCTTACTCAAGAGTCAAAGTTTTCTACTCTGTTCTTCCAGCACCTGAAGAACACTCAGCTAATTTGGTGTATACAAAGGCATTTACATAACACTGTACTAATGATGATATTTTTTAATATTCTATAATTTCTAATAATATTTTGGAATACCACTTATGATCTTTGCAGTTTTGTAAAATGCCCGACAAAGAAGGGCACGTCTCCTAGTGAGTTATAATATTTTTGTTGTTGTTGTTGTTGTTATTGTTAATCTTCTTTTCAGACATTTCCTTTCTGTCATTGGATACATCAAATAATATCCATATAAATCATACAATAATTTATATATTGTTATATATATTTGTTGTTGCTGTTTCTGTTTATTAAAAATCAGACTGGGTTTTAAAAAAAGGGTTGAAATAACTAATAGCATAAAGTTGTCATAAAATTTTGCTGTTTCTGTTTATTAAAAATTAAACTGGGTTCTAAAAAAAGGGCTGAAAAAACTAACAGCATAAAGTTGTCATAAAATTTTGTTAAATGTATGTATTTCACACTGAAAAGTAGAGAATAAAGATCAAGGAAAATGAGAAAAGTGTCTCATCAGAATAATAACTGATTTTACCCTTAATCAAATATTCAATAAGTACTTTGTAGATTTATTTGTTGTAATATGATAAAAGAAAAGCGTTGACTCTGATGAAAAAAAAATACATTTTTATCCTTTGATGATTCCATATTTTTTTAATATCCTCTCGATTTGATTACGGAAAATAGCTCAATTTATAATACCTACAATACAGTTTATAGAAGTAAACCGTTTGGATAACAAATAGTCCAGATTTGCTTTCCAGCTAAAATCGATTTTATCATCCCTCGAGGCTAGCAGTCCAAATATCGTCAGAGCCTGCCTGAACAAGTTGGCTTTTTCCCCTTTCCTCTACCTCAATGACGTCTAAGGTCAAAATAGTTCATTAAACATTCTGAAATAAAGATTTTCAATTTACTTTTAGTCTCCTCATAGTACAAATACTGAAGTTGTTAATAATAATAATAATTATTATAATTAGTGTGAATTATAAAAATAATCAAATGAGATAATTACTTATTTTACATTTATTTCAAAGGCTTTTGTTGTTAAACGAGGAGACATTAATTGACTCTAACGTTGGTACTAAAGCATTACAATTATAATTACGTTACGATTTTAACGTTTTAGGTAATTTTGCTTTACAATTTAATTTTACGAATTTACTATTCTAACAAATAGTATAAACTCATCATTAATTTTTTGTAATTTAATTTCCTAACTTTTAGAGAATTAGTAGAATATGGTTGTTTTCTCTAGAATAGAGGTAATATGTAGGTTTAACGTATCCATAACTGTTCAAACAAAACAATCCAAAGTACAGCTGGAGTATTCACTGTAAATAGTTTGTCGTATTCTAGTGCACAATTCTGATGGGATATCAGCCAGTTTCGTGTTATTTTTAATAATGTAAGTCTTAAAGAAGGTCTGCAACAAAATTTATATATATGGTTTAACTACATACAGAGCTTATGTCTGACCGTATATCTATATATATAGGGGTGCACTCTAATCGGGATTCGGTCAATTTTCTAGGATAAAAAATGAAACTCTCGGTGCCAACGTTTGTTTTATTTAAAACCTTTTTTAAAGGCAGAAGTAAGAATTTTTTAACTACGAAAAAGAAATTTACATTACTTAAAGGAGCAACAATGTTAACCGGCCAAAACCTTTGACTAGACTGACAATCTAGAGAAGAATTGACTCCATTAAATTTGTTCCATTTAATGAACTGCTTTATGAAAATGGGTTGTCATGCTATATAACTTTTATATAGAAGAGATAGGAGGCAGAGCTTACTCTTCTCATACTTATGATTTATCAATATTAGTGGCGTTGTTTGAAAACTTGTTACTGTTGGTAACGGTCTGGCTAATTGACATCAACAGAATAAAAGTAGTTCTTGGGTCTATGGTTCCTAAGTAGTCATCAACTCCAGAACATTAGTTGACCAGTAGATTTTCTCTGTCAAACAATATTGAACTTAACTGACGGAAAAAACTGACAGGAACTTCTCACACTTTCCATCAATATTTGTTATTTCCAATATTTCAAACCATAAAATCCTCTCTTTCTGTTCATATAATGATATTAATAGTTTTCATTTTCAAAAATGTATGAGTTACTAAAGTATGCTATCCTTTGAAAATATAATTATTAGCACTCCATAACCTAATTGAGTCAACAGAATTATTTAAATAGTGTTTTAATTCCATCATATACACACCATCTCTTTCAATTATTTGACATATCTGTTGTTTTATCAATACTTACTAATAGTAACAGTAATTTGTTAAAACTCTTTTAATCCAATTCTACTATTTTCTTTTAGTCCCTTATTTACCTCAATTAAATTGTTGTCAATGATCACGTTAAAGAAAATTATCCATTTTATTATTGCAAGAAGAAAAAAAATCATTATTTCTTGTATATAAGAGCAGTTTAAAAAATTTAAATTTCATTCTTGATAGATGTAGGTATAATTCGTCTCCTTCCAAGTCAACTTGGCGATTTACAGTCAACCACCAATTTATAACAATAATGATTAGAGCTTATTTTATTATTTCTATTTTAGAACTGTAAGAAATAATTATATGTAATATAATGACTTTTACATGATTCGGATTTATTATTAACTATTTGTAGTTGTTATTTCGTTAGTTCTTACTTGTCTGTATAACTAAGATAATCAGTAACTTTAAATATGGCACCTGTCAGGTAGTTCATCTCGTGTTAATCATATTTTCGTACTGTGATCGATCATTATTTATATCTAACACTCATGATATATTAATCTTAGTTCAGTATGTCTTTTGTACCATTTATTTTATAGTTGTTTTAGTTTTCACTGTCAAGAAATTATACATGTTTGTAATTAGTTTTCTTCTGCTAAAAAAATCAACTTTTAAACTTTCTTTTATATATTTTTCAAAATAAATGTTACTTTAATTTTTTTTTCATAAATAGGGTATATACGGTTACTAACACACTGGTCATGTCCATTAACAGTAAGTTGTAAAAACGATCAATCTTTTCTCATTGATTTAAAAACTTACTACATGATATGAAATTGGACTGTAGTTGTCTAGATAAAAGTAACTTACATAAGTGATTTAGATAAGAGGATTAAAATTATTAATAGTGTTCAACAAGAGTACATTCATACCACACAGCCTGAAACATTAGGATATATGAATGTATTAAAACATGAATATAGGAGATAAATTCAATTAGTATGAAATATTACTATGAATATTGTTCAAAATGAAGCAACATTTTACAGTTCAAGCTATAAATGTATAGAAATCAATACATATATAAAGTATCATTCAGGAATATGAAGTATAATATGTTTTAGAGTATGGGCAGCATTCTTACTTTAACGATTCATTGGACTAACACATGTAGCATTGTGCACCACAGCCTTGGGGCTATCGTGCAAGTAACCATCAACCTTATACGTCAATAAAGATCAATAATTATGTTAATAAATATATTTATGATTTATGAGAAGGTATTTAGAAAATAAATGTTTCTAATAAGCACATTCGTATGATACCTTGAAAAGCTTCTAGGGCAAAATATTTCAAGATACAGTGATTGTCTGCTATTTGAAATAATTATCGGATTTTTAAGGCAGTGTTATTGCACGTGAGAATGAAAAGCAAGTGATTCATTACTCAAGGTAAGGAGTGTAATCTTTCTCTAGATAGGCGGCAATGAAGGCAGAGGTTATATCTAAAAAGTCACGTGACCTAAAGAAACAGTCACGCCAACTTCTAATCTCTTTCGAACCAGCTGACAAGTCATTACATTTTAATGGTTTCCTATGTCCACTTCAACTACAACATAACTCTAAATTTGAAAAAAAAACGTCTTATCAAATTTGATAAAGGCAAGTTATATTGACTGTTTTAAATTATCTTCTATTAATGAATATAAATAGATCTAATTCATGTTAATGACACTTGAATTATTTCCCATTAAACGTGGTTATCTTTTTTTTTTGTGTGATTATGGTTTTTCAGATAATACAAGTTTTTATTAACAGTCTGCTTTGCATGTAAGGTCTTTATCTTTTCTGTGAGATAATGTGAAACTGATTGGCTACAGATACAGCAACCGTAGTTTGATATTTTTTTTTTTAATAAAATAATTATGTTAGTACACCCTATTTCAAAACCTGTACTATTGGTTAACCTTTTCAGAAACAAATTACTTTTCAAAATTTGTGAGAATGTAATGAAGGAAATTTTCAAAAGTAAATATACTGCAACATCCTACGTGTTTAGAAAAAAAACAATTGAATTCCTTGATCAAACACAGGATAGTGTGTTGATTTTGTGTCGGGATTGTTACCAAACAGAATCTGTGAAAAATCAGATTATGTGTTATGAAATTAACACTAAATAATGAAGGTAGCAATCCATATCTTACACGGATATTAATATTCTCAAAATTAGATTATACTGACTTAATTTTATTGAAATAGTAGAAAGAAAATTATTTAATTTCCTATTAAATCAACTGTTGTGGAACAAACCATTCGTTATGAAGTTCCAAATGTATAATAATCTAGTATTAAGATTTTAACAAGTAAGGACACATCAATACAAATCATATTCAACAAAAAAGTGTACATCTGGAAAGAAAGAAAAATTGTCCTGATCTTAAGAAATCAAGAGGATGACTACGACAGAGATAGTGATATTCTTGTAATTATATCAAATGTTTCTTAAGTAAATTTAGATAATACACGCACATTTTATTAGTGTATGTCTAAATTTAAAACTAATTTAAGTACGGTAAATTAATTCATTTAATCCACCCTTTTTAGTCATACTGTCATAGTTGTACAGTAAATTAATTCATTTAAGCCACCCTTTTTAGTCATACTGTTATAGTTGTACAGTAATTAATTCATTTAAGCCACCCTTTTTAGTTATACCGTCATAGTTGTACACTAATTAATTCATTTAAGCCACCCTTTTTGGTTATACTGTCATAGCTGTACAGTAATTAATTCATTTAAGTCACCCTTTTTAGTCATACTGTTATAGTTGTACAGTAATTAATTCATTTAAGCCACCCTTTTTAGTTATACCGTCATAGTTGTACACTAATTAATTCATTTAAGCCACCCTTTTTGGTTATACTGTCATAGTTGTACAGTAATTAATTCATTTAAGCCACTCTTTTTGGTTATACTGTCATAGTTGTACAGTAATTAATTCATTTAAGCCACCCTTTTTAGTCATACTGTTATAGTTGTACAGTAATTAATTCCTTTAAGCCACCCTTTTTGGTTATACTGTCATAGTTGTACAGTAATTAATTCATTTAACCACCCTTTTTGGTTATACTGTCATAGTTGTACACTAATTAATTCGTTTAAGCCACCCTTTTTGGTTATACTGTAATAGTTGTACAGTAAATTAATTCATTTAAGCCACCCTTTTTAGTCATACTGTCATTGTTGTACAGTAATTAATTCATTTAAGCCACCCGTTTTAGTCACACTGTCATAGTTGTACAGTAAATTAACTAACTTTAAAAGTTTTATATTAGAGACATACTCTAATTGTACATTCTTTCAATTCCAATATTGGTATAGCAATCGAGATAAAGAGTATAATTCTAGTTAACATAAAATTTATAAATATATTTTAAAATAAAAAGTTGTATACAAAATTGAAATAAATTATATCTCATCTAAGTGTCTGAGCCGTGATTCTAGAACAAAATTAACTTCTTATAATAAACAATTGTTGTTATTTTGAAAATAATAATTGATTCGTTGAGATATATAACGAAGATACTACATTTTATCAATCCGTAAGTGTTTATTTATCAATTCCTACTATTTTGATGATCTCAGTAATGATATTTCAATGTTCTTAGTTGCATACTAGTTTTCCATAGTTATGGTAAAATTTTGATAGCGGTAAAAAGAATATTTCTTAAGGAATTCGACTGATAAAAAGAAATTGAAATCAGTGTTGAAAGTTTTGATTGTTCCAGTGCTTAAAAGAAATAAGAATATTAAAATTTATATTCATTGTAAAGTTTCATTCATTAATAATTTATAAACCCCAGGTATTTTTTAAGATTTTTGACTTATATCATTTATGAGTTATTGAATATTTCAGTAAATTATATTTATATGCAGTGATGATCAACTTTAATTAAGGAGTCTACTCTCAAAACATTCAATCCTATATCCAAAATTTGTTTCCTTGTAATATATTAACGTATAATATCTCTAATGCACCAGCAATTTTCTATAGATTAATACAAATGTATCACTAGATATTATGGAAGAAATTTTCATTCTGAGTAATATATTAAATTTTGAGAATAAGCTGAAAAATTCCGATAGATTAAAATTTTGCTCTTGACACAGAAAAGTTTATCTAACTTTTGTTAAAAATAATTAAATGACTTTACTAATTTCTACCGTTTCCAATTTTTATGAAGTATCTAAGCTAAGCTATTCTATGTGACATAAACGATTTGGCATTACTGAATATGTTGTATAAGATTTGATTGAGGCAGAATTCCAAAGACGTTACTAAATTGGATAATTTTCTTAAAAGATGTAAACTATGCAATATTTATCCAAAAAAATTCTACCTAATCTAATCCACTCTACTAACTATTAATGACGAATAATTTTAAGTCAGCTATAAGTAGTGCTTACGGCTTAGAGGAGTAATCCTTCATACGTGTTCAAATGGTTGGTATTAAATATAAATAGCCCAGTTGTTTTTATAAAAACTCTTTATATGTTCACAAAAAAGTTATTGTCAAATAAGGAATAAACTCTCGTTTCACTATACACCGACAAACCATTTTATTAATTAATTTTTTTTCGAAAATACTTTACCCTGAGAATGATCTGACACCATTGGCTTCAATTTTAAATGTAGAGAGATCAATTTTAAGTTTGAGAGCAAAGCCATTGCAAACAAAGTAAACTGTTTTCATAGTGCCTTCTCTTTCAGGACAAAGTTTCATAATGGCATAATTACCTGCTCTGACCTCTTTAACTCGATAAACTCTATTTGTTAAATCAAATACAAAATACAAAAAAAAAGCTGTGGAAGTCTCACTTGAATCATACAAAAAATAATAAAGACAAGTGTAAAGATTAAATATTTAATGATATATTTTAGAACTAAGTTAAAATAACAAAGACAATTAATTAACATTGAAAAAATCAATCCTTCTTTTTTTGTTTAGTTTAATTGACTACAAAAATAGTTGAAAACTTTTGGTTTGTACATCTCCCGATCGTTACATAATTACCTATGAGAGATTATTTATATATTTATTTAGTTTGTTAACACTAAGTATTTTTAATGTGTTTTTTTTCTATTATTTTAAAATTTTTTGTAAAAAATATTTTCATTCTACTTAGTTATTATTTTTATTGTAGTTGAAGATGGTTTATGGAGCCAAAAGTTTCTGAGTTACATAATATTTGTAAATTCAAGTTAGAGGTCTTCATAGCTCAGCAATATAGAGATGTGTTTAGTTATGTATGCCCTTCTTCACTAAGTGTCTCATGGACTATTGATTTGATTACATTTTAATTATTATTATATATTTTTCATTAATTAAATATAATAGAACAAATAATATAAAACACTGGATGACCGTGACCACTTGTGTCACTTACTCGTAGGCTTAAGAAATTAAGCAATAGTTAATAAAATCCATTCACTGAACTTGATGACAGGAGTAACTGGTGTTGCTATTTCTTGTTATTAAGCCATGAAACAAAGATTCATATATATATTCCAAACATTTATTAAAGTATTCTTAACATGGATCAATATATATACACAATAACTGGATTTAATAAAACAAAATAAAATTTAATGGTAAAAAATTTTATTTATGTTATTATACAAATAAATGAAACGTCTATTCAAGCATATTATACAATCAATTATATTTTTTTCAAAAAAAAAACAGAACTCATAAAGCAAAATATTACATTTATTTTATCCAACATAAAATGAAATGAATGTGTCTTTATAATATTAACATAGAATATTCGTATTTGATCTGACATTTCTGTCAATGTTTGTATTCCTAAAACTATTCATTATAATTTTCTAATGTAATATCTTATTATATAAACTATCGGCGCTTTACACATCTGTTTAATGCTTAAGTACCAAATACAATTGTTAAATCAAAACGTTGGCTTCGAAAGTTTGATGAGAACCTGGAGAACTGACCGATTCCTGATAAATAAAATTTGTGTTATATATAGTTATATACAAAAATTAATAGTAAATACATGAAATAAAAAAGAATCGTCTAAACAACAATATGATTTCTATGAATAGGACTGAGAACATTTGTAGAAAATCTCGTCAGGTTTATTCTATAAAATAAATATATTTTACACCTGAAGTCATTAATTTTACTTGACTTTCGTTGAGAGAATGCATTTATCATTCTTCTTTCTTTTTAATGGCATTATTTGTAAATTAATATATTACTCAATGCTTTGATTAATATTTCTTTGAATAATTTGCCATAAAGTAAAATTAACAGGTATTCCAATTTTAATCTGTGTGCAAATATTAATACAAGAAAACCAGATTTTTATAATTATATAGATTAGTGATAGTTTATCCAAGTTAGACTCAATGTTAATCAGTGAAACCGCTTTGTTTACTTGAGTTGACAGGTATTGGGTAACTCTTACTTATTTCTACCTGAATTTCTTTGTTTCGGGTGATTTGTTTCGCCTTATTCAACTATTTGTTCCCTTTTCTTTTTTCTTCCAGTTCCTACCCTTTAAAATAACTTTTGTCGCTGCCAATTTCATGGGCAGTATATTGATATTTTTAGTTTTGTATCATCTTTACTAAATGCCTCTTGAATAACTGATGCCTAAAAATCTTAGTACCTTTTTCAGCATTCAACATAATATGTATTAGTTATTATTGTCTGCATGACATTAGAAAGCTGTGATATCTGACATAGAAATGCAATAAGGAATTTAGAACACTGCACACATGAGTAAACGAGTTGGATGATGAGGATGTTGGAATGTAAGCAAAGAACAACTTTAACTCATATTGTCACATGAAGTGCTTATCATCTATCAAGCGTCCTAATAATTGAAAAAAAAAAGAATAAAATAAAAATCGATTCCAAAAGTTTTCACTCTCCTTATATAAAAAAATCTATCCCAGAGTCTCTCTCTTCCTATCCGCCTTCATCACGGTCTTCATCCGTCATTATGGCTATTACGGTCGAAATATTAAAATGTTGGTCTTTGTTATGTTTCTTTCTATGTGTCACAATTTATTTTACATATATATATATATATATATATATATATATATATATATAAATTCACACAAGGGGTTCTTGAGGATTTTGGTCATAAAACATACAAATCCTGATTATAAGCCTAATCAGTTTGGTCATAAAACGAATATGTTTTATGACCAAAATCCTCAAGAACCCCTTGTGTGAATTTGAAATATCAGTGGTCGAGAAGCTATATATATATATATTATTAAAGTAGACGGCAGCTTCCGCATTTACGACTTTTTTGCTCGTTTTCTCTAGTTTTCTTACTAGTTTTTTTCTGGTAGGGAGTGATTTCATGGAGGAGTTGTCACAGAGACAACTGGGACAACTCCTCCATGAAATCACTCCCTACCAGAAAAAACTAGTAAGAAAACTAGAGAAAACGAGCAAAAAAGTCGTAAATGCGGAAGCTGCCGTCTACTTTAATAAAATATGTTTACAAGAAAATCTGCTGCCAATATACACTAATATATATATATATATATATATATATATATATATATATATATATATATATATATATATTAGCTTGAAAGAAAACAATGCATCTTGTTTTTAGAAAAAAAAAATAGCCAGCCCATTAAAAAGGTCTGGTTTATAAAACACTTTGCAGGTAAATTATTCAGCTTGCATAGTTATATCCTATCGGTCTATCTCTTATTTGCATTCCACTTTATAACCAAAACAAAGGACAAAGCTATTCTTTGTTTACGAAAATTTGCAAGTCTAAAATTGACCTGCTATGTTTAATTTTTTTTTTTAACCATCCCTTCATTCTTTGTGATTGCAGATTTCTTGATACAATCGATATAAAACAGTGATGACTAATTGATTTTTTTTTAGAATTAATTATATTGTCGTTTATGTTGCTGTTAGAAAATAATATTACTACTCTAATAATATATTAATTTTTTCATGTAAAAATTGAAAAAAACTTTTAGTGAGAATAAGTATTATTCTTTTTACTTCTAGAAAACATTTGCTTTTCATATTGAAAGTAAGATAATAGTTACTCATTTTATATAGTCTGAAGAATAAATATTGAAGGAAGGTCTACTGAGTTCCAATTCAATCTTGAGTTTCACTACTCCAATATTTTTATTGGAGCTGTGAGCTGTCCACAGCTCAGTGAGTGCTAATTCCTCTAATAGGTGACAAGATTTTAAACGGTGAAATTATGAATATTTACATAACAACTACTGCCTTCTAACCATTGCATTCAATATTTTTGCTTGTCATATCAAGAAATTTTTCAATATTTCAGTGTTAACATTTCAGTGATTTAGTAGTTAATAATGTAAAATGGGATTTTGCGAATCTTTCATGTAGTACATTATCATAGGAAGTTTCTGAGTGATATGACAGATGCCAGTTGTCCTTTATTGCGTTTACCGTTTGGACTGCACCCAGTGTGATGCATTCTACGTTGGTATGGCCTCTACGCAGCTCAACTTGCGTATGAATGGTCACAGGGCTTCCGTTGGTCAACGCAAAAACCTCCCTATTGCTATCCACTCTAATTCCCATGGACTGGATTTTAATCACTGCTTCCGGGTCCAAGTCCTTAATCATATCCCTGTTCCGTCTTCTCGGGTTACTTTAAGAGCTTCAGAGGAGGCAATTATCTGTCTCCTCAAAGCTCGCTCTCCTCCTGGCCTTAACTTGTACCGTTAATTTAATTATTTTTTTTTATATTATTTTTTTAATTTTTTTTTTATTTTTATTATTTTATTTTTTATTTATTAATTTTTATTTTTTATTTTATTTTTTTTTAATTGTTTATTGCTTCATTTACTATTCTTCTCCTTCTGTTATTTTTATTTGCTTTTATTTGTTCTTTTTAGTTATTTTTCTCTCTGTAGTTAGTAGCTTACCTAGGACGGCCGACAGAGTGCGTGCGTGTTCGTTTGCATTCGGCCTACCTCTCAGTTAGCTTCAGCTACTCAAAGGGACTGCTTCTACCTGATGACGACGACTGTCGAAATATCGTTGTGAGTCTTTTGTGTGTATCTTTATTTGTTTTTTCTCTTTAATGTGTTAACTATATATATATATATATATATATATATATATATATATATATATATATATATATATATATTTATTAGCTTAAAAGAAAACAATGTAACTCTAGAAGAATACAAATAATTTATTTTTTTATCAGAATAAATTATGTAATAGCATAATTAAAAAATTGGAAATTATGTATAAATTGTTAATGAATAATTTGTAAATAGATAATAAGTAAAACCATTTGACATAGTGCTTTAAGATAGCATTATTACTCCATTAAGATTACATCAGGGAATCATAAGTGATTACTCTTTAAACTTACTAATATAACTACATCAGTTGATAAATAAAAGCTAGTTTATGCAATTTGCATGAGGTTTACAGAATAGTTTCTTTTGCAAATATATGAATATTCATAGGTCACTTTCATAGAACTTAATTCTTCAGTATCATTATTCATTTTAAATTAATTACATTGGCATGACAAATCTTGGTCGTTTTCTTTGAAATTGGTTCGAGTGAAAGAGGAATAAGTAGTTTATGAAAACATTTTAAATTGGTGCATACCATTCTAAAGTTAATAAATATTTATCTGATAATTGATTGAAAAATCACTTGATTGAAAGTGACTAATTATTAACAATTAAATCAACTGATATGAAACATTAACAGTCTAGAATAAATCAATTATTTAGTTTATTTTTAGTAACTGATATTTTCACTGATTATTATTATTTGAGAAATGATTTTGTGAGAACGATTGACACCAGAATATTCTTATTAAAATGAGAAAGTATCCACAAACGGCTGTTCCTGCCTGCTTTACTGGGTTGTTAAAAATCAGAGCGTTTGTTGACGGAAGCTTTATGAGCTTCATACTCATATGAGTTCATACGGAGGATAAGCTTCGTAGATGCCAGACCTACGTAGACCACACACACCCTTGTAGATCACACTGAGTGCACTCCAAACGGTAAACAAAGTTTTTGGAGGTACAAGAGCATCTGTCAGGAACAGGGTTATTTGTATTGTGGGGATTACAGGAGAAGGGAGATTCTGTATTAAAGATGGGGCAAGTGAGACAACCTCGGCGTCCACATAATTGAACTATGTTAGGCAAGTGACCCTATTTTTCTCACATAGAAATCTGACCCTTGCGATTATAGTCAATTGCCTAGTTTATAGCACATTTTACATGAATAGTTTGGATACAATGAGCTTATGTTTAGCTTTTAAATATTTATGAAGTGAAGTTAAATGAAAAACTTGATAAATGAATAAACATTAACTAATTTAGATAAAAAATTATGGTGATTCTAAATCTGGAAAAACTATGACTCGCATTATTTAAACTGACAAGAAATGACTGCAGTTTAAATTTTTGGATAAGCTTATAAGAGCAATAATAGAAATAGATAAAAATTTGTTGTATAATCTACAGTGTACTCGGCCTATTGGATAATGGTTTTTTTGAGTAGACATAGCTAAAGATGTAATATAAAAATAATTGATCAAGAATGAGTGATTCATCACAAAGTTTGTTTGAAATATTAAATA
This sequence comes from Hermatobates lingyangjiaoensis, assembly GCA_026182355.1. NCBI lineage: Eukaryota > Metazoa > Arthropoda > Insecta > Hemiptera > Hermatobatidae > Hermatobates > Hermatobates lingyangjiaoensis. The sequence goes on along the minus strand of JAPFBL010000117.1, from coordinate 1,149,522 downwards.
AATTATTTTCATTAGTCTAGAATAAAGTTAGCAACAATGTGTCATGAAGTGTTGTTATTATTTTCATTTATTGTTGGGTTTTCATGGTGAAATGTAATTTAAGCGGAGAGTTTGGAGCAAGCAGAGGGGATTGTTAGAGTGAGCCGCCCTCGTGTAACAGAGAACCAGACAAGTTGAAACAACTTCAGTCTGCAGTCCCCATCAAATCGACATCTTGGGCTTCGCTCAATCTCCTTTCACCAAGTCCCTTTTCATATTATTTACACTAACAATAACCAATAATGATTACATTTTATTTGTTTATTATTATTATTTCATTTTAATTAACGTAATTATATCATGAATAGACTAAAGTGACAGATTTTTTTTTAAAACTGTATTTTACATAGTCACAAAAATGTAACATTACCAGTGATAATGATAAAACAAATATATATACCTGCATACAAGGAGACACAAGGCAAGAAATAATTCAGCGACTAGACATCCTAGCATGAAAAAGAAGTTCCAAAATTTGTTTAAATTTCTATTAGCACTAGAATAATTTAAACTAATGAGCCTCTAGGCCACTTTATCTTAAGACGTCTATTAGGATTTCTTGGAATATTTTTTTAGCAGATGTTTAGGACTGAGGGATTATTATTGTTAGCAAGTTTTTTGTGGATGGCTTTGTTCAAGATACTGCTATTTGATGAACTGTTAAAATCCTGAACTCTGAATACATTGTCGCTTTGATATGTAGAAAGGACAATGAATTTCACACAGAATTTTTGATTGAAGAGATTTTATCTTCTGAGCAACGCGGCGTTTTATTACTCCCCATATCACAATGCATCCGAGGAGGCACATATCTGCTTTTTAAATGTGCGTAGTAAACCAGGTTTGAATTTAAAATGATAGGTCTGTTCTAAATGGTTAGAAGTTAGTTTACCTTTGACTATTTTATATTATTATTTTTATTTTAAATTATTATTTATACAACTTTTTCTAATCATCCTCATTATTATTATTGCATAAGTATTTATTATTTATAATCCGGGATTTTCTTTTGTTTCAGTTTTTTTCCTCTTGATTTTCTTCATTATTATCTTTTAAGTTTTTATTATTTATATTTCCTAATTTTCTTCAATTTCACTTTCTATTTCATAGCTTTTGGCTTATTGTTGGTTAATTTTACTTGAACCAGGCACGCGTGCGACAACACTGTCTCCAACCGACGCTTCACAAGTGCGCTTGGTGTTCCTATCTGAAATCTCCTGATGACGCTTCAGCCGAAAATTAGAGACAATGTGTTTGTTTCTTTGTCCTGTATTTGTGATTTACCGTGAAACGTTTGTTGTCCTTTTGGATCGTTTTCCTGTTTACAATATATATATATATATATATATATATACACGAGTTCAAAATGCAAGAAGAGTAACACATAGAGTAAGGAAACACACTTGAAGACTCAAATTTTCGGGTGATCCGTCTTCAGGAGAAAAGAAAAAGACAGACCAAGCACGTTGTAGACGCAACGGCAAGTAACCAACCCGGCAACCGCCAGTGCTCATATATATATATATATATATATATATATATATATATATATATATATATATATATATATCAGTTCACAAACGAAGAAAAGCAACACACAGAGAAAGAGACACACTTACAAACTCAAATTTTCGGATGATCCGTCTTCAGAAGAAAAGAGAGAATGGGCGACCAAGCACGCCGGAAACACAACGGCAGGAAACCCACCTCTATATATAATATATATATTTATATATATATATATATATATATATATATATATATATATATAACAATTAAAAGAAACGGTCCAGCGGACTTTTTTACAATAAAATAAAAAACGAAGGAAACACACAAAAAGACACAGACATAACTCACATCGATATTTCGACAATCGTCGTCATCAGGAGGTGCGAAGAGCGAAGAGCGAAGAGCGAAGAGTCCCGCAGGAAGACAGGGTGGTACTGCTGCAGTACCGCCCTGTCTTCCTGCGGGACTCTTCGCTCTTCGCACCTCCTGATGACGACGATTGTCGAAATATCGATGTGAGTTATGTCTGTGTCTTTCTGTGTGTTTCCTTCGTTTTTTATTTTATTTTATATATATATATATATCTTGAATTCTGTAAAGTGTTGAAAACTTGTAAAGTTATAATAATATTTGAATATACAAATAATATTGTTATATGGAACCTATTCAGATATAAATTTTAAAATACCAAAGTTAATTTTTATTATATTTATTGCATAAAGAAATTTTAGCGTGTACGAGAATTACGTCTTTGGCTAAAACTTTAGTTTGTTCAGAAAGTATGAGACCTCGAGTAACTTTAGAGGCATAGAATCCAAAGAATTTTATTTTCTGATGCCATTAATATGTGTAGCCTCAAAAAAAAGTGTCAATCCTCTCTCAGAGCTGGATTAACTGTCAAGCAGAATAAAGGCGTAGTTAGAATCAAAGGAAAAGGAGCACCAACTGATATATCATTCATAGGCTGCAAGAGTAACCGTTTAAATTACAGGTAAAATAACAAATAGAATATGTTAGCGCTATGGTTGGGAGAATGATTACATTCTTACGTAGAAATCTTATTTAACTATAGAATAAAATTAATTTGATAATGAATTCAAATAGCACATGATTCAATGAGAATATCATTTCCTTTCATAGCATGAAGGAAATGTGAAGTTTGAGCATATCTGGCTAGAAGGAATTACACAAAAAAATACAAGTATCCTAAATTATAAAATATCATTGAGTAATTCATATCTACTGAATAATTTGAATACAAAAAATTTGCATACTAAACATTATAAAGTAAAGTAAACTTTACTGTAAAATATATTGTCAAAACAGTTTCCTCTTATTTTATTTTACTTTACTATAAGTAAAATATAGAAACGATAAAATAAATTGATTTTGAGATTTTGAAAGTTTACATGTTTTGAGATCCTCAAAGTGCTCTTTTTCCGATAAAGTCTGTGTGTGGCTGGGGGGTTCATCCAAACGATAGTGGCCACAACTTGTTTGCCTTTGCCAAAACAACTGGAAGCTTCATACTTTCTGAACAAAACAAACGTTTAAACAGTAAACTTGGTTTTTACGGAGCGTATATGTTAATATACACTTAATTCAATAGTATTTTTATTTTATTTACTTATTCCTATTCTTTGTATAAAAAAAGTTTAATACCAGTTAAATTCTTCAAAGTTTTTCTATGATTCTAATTAGTGCTGGTAATTAACAAAATCTTATGATTGTTGTTTATTTAGTTATATACATCATAAATAATTTACTAGCATATAAACTTGTTTCTACTTCTCATTCTTTTCTATAAGACACAGTTACGTGGATCAAATTCACATATGACACAAGAATAAACCCTGTAGTGTAGGTATACCCTATTATTTCTGGACATATTATTTTTATGAAAAAGACACACTATTATACAAAGATTGATTTTAGACCACATTTGTTTATCTAAAACAGTTAAATCTAAGGTGGTATAATTTTGGCGTTATTTTAGAATTAATGTCCTGATTTCAGAACGTTCCAATAACCAGAAAGGCCCATTATGAAATGAAATATACAAATTTTGAATCTCAAACTTTATAGAGACATTAAGTTTAGGCTATTTAACAAATCGGAGGATGCTTCTGATTTTACAAGTGCTATTATACCAAATAATAGCACTTTTCAAGGGTTTAGCAGAATACTTGTTATTAAATACATAGATAGAATGATATCTATCATTCTATCATTCTAGCCTGTACCTGGCTACAAGCTTTTAATCACTACAATGTGATTAAATGCTACATGTGGCTTTAATTTAATTAAAAATAATTTTCGGTTTTCTTTTCTGTTAAAGGGTAGGTACATAACGAGCAAATGTTGTTATGATATTAAACAAAAATTGATATCATAAAATGGATTAATGTAATGTCGATTACAACAAATGGCAATAGAGCTATAAAAACTGAAAAGTTAATTTTGGAATATTAGATAACCTACTGCACTTGTTATATAATTTTATATTTTCTAGGATATTTTTTTGTTGAATTAAGCAAAATTAAATTGTATCTAATGAAAAGTTTAATATGAAAAAAAATAAACGATTTAATGAGTTAATATGAAGGTAAGTAAAATAACATGATTAATTGTAAAAAAAAATCTACGCCAGTGAAACATATATTTGATACTTACCAGGGTGATAAATCATTGTTAATTAAAAGGGTATTATCAACCTAAATTGTGCATGAATTAGGGAGTATTAATGTCAAATATATACTGTTTAATAATCCATTTGCTTTGGAGTAATATTGAAGAATGGAAAATATACTATTTCTTTTGTTCTTTATGAAAAAAGTGGGTACTAAATATAAGCAACTCCTCCAGTAATCCAGTAAACCAAAAACTTTTGTACAGCATATTATTGTAGTGCAAGAACGATAGAATGAGTTACTACAATCTAATGCAATAATAAATAGCATAAGTCTCAGATCTACCAGAACTGAATATGTGCCCACTAATATCTGTATTCAGAAAGGTGTGGCATTGGCCTCACTACGGTGAGTTGTTGTGGAAGATCTACCGAATATTTAAGTAATAAAAGTTATGATGTGCATTGATAAGGAGATGACTTTGTCACTGTAGGAATAAGTGTCATTGTTGGTACCTCCTTTTAGTATATACTAAAGATTATGATTGATGAAAGATGGGTAAATGAGAAATTTCTCATTATAATTCCAGTTAAAACAGTCGTGACTCCTTTCTCTAGAAAACCATCCAATCACGTTAAAAGGTTTGTGATTTTCGGAAAAATATACCTCACACCCTTAGGAGTGAGAGATGTTATCTAAGGATAATAGTGAAGTTCAATAAAGATCTAAAAATTTAAATTGTATTTAGGAACGATAAAAAAAATGACAATAGGACACATTTGGTAATAGTGCATATGAGTCCGAAAAAACTACACTAGTTCAATAGTCATAATATCTTAACAGATTGTTATAGATAAGTGATTTTGAAATTGTTATTACTGATAAAATGGAAAAGCCACAATATAAGAAATCCAATCATTAATTTTATTATCTATATTTACAAAAATCACTGCCATGAAACTTGATGTTACTTTAACGCGATATTAATAGGTGAAATTATGGAATGATGTAACATATAGAAACAGGAGACACATTAAAATAATATTAATAATCAATGGATTATGAACGATATTGATATTATATTGACTTATTGCAAAGTTAAGTGTAAGCCACTACAGATGTTTTGTCTTAAGATAAATACATTACCACATGCTGTCTAGTCATATTAGATAGTTAATGTAGATAGTTAACATTAGTTGTTTAATTTAGATAATTTACTTTGAAAATCGACTAAAAATTTTGATTCAGTTGGAAAAATACTTTTATTGGAAGAACTTTGTTTCAACTGTTGAAAAACATTTCTATCACAACTGCCAGAACTATCTTTACCGCTAACTTACAGAAAGAACTCCTGTAATCATTGCATTTTCTAGGTTGCAGTACATGCCTTTGGAAGGAAATTGTGATAATAACTGCTGGCCATCATTTTTCACTTCCATCGTTATTCCATTAGGTTTGCTTAAAACGACAATACTAGTCCATTTCTTGGTTCATCATTGCATCCTGCAATCAATGCGTTTCAATATCACCGTCATTTTCTTAAAATTTGGCATTGAGATAATAAACATAGAACTTGCAATTTTCTTTCATTTTTTCTAAACCTGAAATAATAGTCGTAATAATAGTAATTGTAAACAGAGACATAGTTTACAATAAATTTAGAATAATACATTTTCTGATTCAATTTCTGTATTTTACGTAAAAATAAATAAGTGAATTTGTTTTTCATTTGCAAACAAATACCAGTTTATCATTTGTTTATTATCATGAGATTTTAACAATTCTATGTAATCGAAATGAAAAAAAATGAGAAAATACGAGAACTGAAAATGATGAATCCACTGTAGAGTTACCCGTATTATTAGTCTAATAAAACTCGGCTAAATTCTTTAGTTATATGACAAGATATAACGAATTAATCCACCAATAGTAACAAATAATTAAGTTTAATATTTGCAACAATATTTCCAGAACTTTCATTAACTAAATTGCTCTCCTGTTTGTTCGAATATTGTTGAATATAATAGAAGGTTTAGAAAAATTAAAGTTTTCAATTTTGAAGGAAAATAATTAATATTTTATCTGTTTTGAATCAAAAATTAATTTAAAAAATTAAAAAACAACAAAAATTAAAAAGTTAATTTTAAGATTAAATTCTACATCAATCAAAGAAAAATTGTGGTAAATTTGAAATACTTCATAGGAAATGCTAGGTTATTTTAATATTACTAGTATAAGTAAAAATCTTTTCACCCAATGTAAAGGGAATTTTTTGGTATTTGTGTTCGACTGAACTGAATGGAATAACTGTACCTGGCTACAAGCTTTTAATCACTACAATGTGATTAAATGGCTCCATGCGGCTATAGTTTAATTAATTATTCAATTTAATGGCTAGAATGCGCAGTAACACGTGAACAATTCAGCTGGTCTTGATACATGTAAATTCTTCTTTTACTTCTACCTAATGATTATTTCCAATTTGTAAGAAAATAAACTGCTAACAACCATCATTTCATCTATTTCCTTTTAAAAGAATAATATAAACTCAAAATCAACTGTAATTACCTTCAGTAGTTTATGGTTTAACGGTCAACAATCTGTACATCAAGAGAAAAATTATTGAAAGAGCATTAGCAATGGGATGACCAGACGAGTGATTCAATCCTGCAGAGATGGAACTAATTTCATAAGCTTTAACACTAAGAGGCAGTAAAGAAAACAATCAAAAAAGAGCCATGGAAGTTCTGAAGTATCAGTAATAAAAATATATAACTGATAATGGTTTTTTTTTTGGCCCCTCCGCTTTTTCAGGAACGAAAATAAACGAATAATCACGGTTATTTAATAGCATTGGTCCATTCGTGATAGGAGCGATATTTTCTTTTTTAATAAGTTAGTAAATCCACAATGATTGATTGGTTAATGAAAGTAACCAAATGTAAACTGGGTGTGACTAGACGACTATTAATAGTGCTATTTATTTAAGATATTTAGTTTGACATATCTATATATTAGAACATATATATATATATATATATATATTGTACGAAAAATGTAGATTGTACGAAAAATAGAGGCTATCAGTAAAAAGGTTGTCAATGCAGAGGCTGCTGCACATTTCAATTCAATCTCTATCCAAGAAGACCTGCTGCCCACTTATACTAATATTAAAACTCACGACCATGCAGCACGGCATTCCAGAGAAACTTTAGATTACCGACGAAAACTTGTTAAACGACAACTTAAATTAAAAAAGGAAGAGATCTCTATACAACGTAAACTTTTAAAAGATATCGAAGATGTTTGGGCATCCCTCGTTATTGAAAGTGATCTGAAAACTAGTATAGATAACCAACTGAAGATCAGCATCCGGCAATATGAAGACTCTACTTATGCTAGAACCAATAGAAAAATAGTAAAACTCGATGGAGGTTCTCTGAAACGACCTTGCCCTACCACAGGTTATATTAACCTTACCGAAAAGAACCTTACCCCAGACGAAGAAGAGCTCCTTAACTTTGGTCTTAACTGCCACTACATCTCTAAACCCCCTAAATATAGTAAACGCTTGGAACTTGAAATTCTCTTGGACAGCATTATTAAGCTAGGAAAGGAAGGTAAAGTAAAGGTCGACGAATCTATTCGTGAGGAGATTGTTAGAGAATCGAAGATAGAAAGGGGCCATTTCAAAAGTAATTTATTAAAGAAGAGACACAGAGATGCCGCTAGGTTACTAAGACAAGACCAGTCTATTGTTATTAGAAAGGCCGATAAAGCATCCTGTTTTGTCCTAATGAAAAGAGATGAATATGAATCGAAGATCAATGATATTCTCAACGATACCTGTAAATTTCGTCCAATTACTAAAAACCCAGTGGATGACTTGAAGAAGAATGTAAATAAGGTAATCAGGAAAATCAATAGTAATAGTAAAAACATTACCCTCCCTTTAATCAAAGGTGAATACGGACCTGGTTATTGTTATGGCAACATCAAGACTCATAAACCTGGTAATAAATTAAGACCCATCATTAGTCAAATCCCCACTCCCACCTACCAGCTAGCAAAGAGGTTAAATAGTCTCCTCACTCCGTTCGCCCCTAATGCCTTTAGTCTTTCCTCGTCAACAGACTTCCTTGACCTGTTGAAGGTCTCAAATGGGACTGGCATTATAGCGTCGCTTGATGTAGAAGCGTTGTTTACTAACGTGCCAGTGGACAGGACTATCCAGTACATATTAGAAGAAATTTACCCTCAGGACAGCCAGCCTAAAATAAATATGCCGAAAAACGCCCTTAAGTCTCTCCTCGAACTCTGCACTAAAGAAGCCCCCTTTGTATCACCACAGGGTAAAATGTATAAACAGGTCGACGGAGTTGCTATGGGCTCTCCACTAGGGGTCTTGTTTGCCAACTTCTTTATGGGATGTGTGGAGAAAGTTGTATTCCAAAGGATAAAGAAACCAACAATCTACGCTAGATACATCGATGACATCTTCGTTTTGGCGGATAGTGAAGCGGACATTGCGCAGCTGCACTTACTATTGGAAGAAGTTTCAGGGCTTAAGTTAACAGCTGAAAACAGTAAACAGGGACAGCTGCCGTTCTTAGATGTCCTCATCAAACAAAACCCCCAGTACTTTAACACCAGTGTTTATAGGAAACCATCAAACCCCGGACTATGCTTGAATGGAAGGAGTGAATGTCCTGAAAAATATAGGAAATCGACGATAAACGCATACATAAAAAGGGCATTCACCCACTGCAGTGATTGGACCCTAGTACACCAAGAAATGGAAAAATCAACACAGGTGCTAATAAATAACGGATACTCCAACGCTGAAATAACGAAAGCTATAAAGTCCTTTCTAGATCAATGGTACAATAGTAAAGTAGAACCTCCTGCCTCTGGTGAGCCCCTTACACTCTACTATCGAGCATATATGCATAGAGAATATATGCAAGATGAAAGAGCCCTCCATAAATTAATAAAAGACAACGTGAAGCCCACAAACGAAACTGATAGACTACAGCTCAGAATTTATTATAAAAATAAGAAGACTAGTGACCTCGTGATTTCGAACAAACCTAAAGTCGACACCCCAGAGCTTCAACGCAGTCACCTAATATACCAGTACTCATGTTCAACAGGGGACTGTGCAACCCTGAATTCCAGGTATATTGGGATGACTGCAACGAAGCTCTCAAGGCGCTTGACAATGCATCTTTCAGCAGGAGCCCCCAAGAAACACACCGAGGAAGCACATGGTATCAAGCTCACAAGAGGCATGTTAGCTGAAGGGACTGTAGTACTGCAATATAACACTGACAATGATCGATTAGCCATTTTGGAAGCCCTACACATCAAAGATAACAATCCGAGCCTGAACATCCAAAATCATGAACTCAATGTTATACCAAGCAGCGCCACTTTTGATAGCAGTTACAAATTTGTTAGAGATCTCGAATCTAGTAGGGTTGGCAACAATTGAGGGTCCGACCTGATTGTTGTTACAACCCTACTATAACCTTCTTCCTTTTTTGATTGTCTTACTTTCATGTACTTTATTCTCTCCCTTTATATTTTTGTTACACCTGTTTTGTTTAGTGTTAGAGATTCATTTATTATTTATTATTGATATTATACATAGTTTTAACATATTTTAAACCTGAAGATGACCAATGCATGGTCGAAAGCTTGTGATTTTTTAGTGTATCGTGTTCTCAATATAGTCATTTAGTTTTATCAGTTGTTTACCTTGTTTGTCTACATGTCGTTGGCCAACTACTTATGGAAATTACCTCTAGAGCAAAGGACGATTGTACGAAAAATAGAGGCTATCAGTAAAAAGGTTGTCAATGCAGAGGCTGCTGCACATTTCAATTCAATCTGTATCCAAGAAGACCTGCCGCCCACTTATACTAATATATATATATATATATATATATATATATTTTTCCCTCGTGTTGGGTTTTAGACTCTGATGAAGACTAGTTGTTACGGTTGAAAGAGCTTAGTCTTTTTTCCCATTTCTTTTCGTGGTTTAAACATTGATTGTTCTTTCAATTCATTGTAAAATCTTGTTACACACACACACACACACACATATATATATATATATATATATATATATATATATATATAATATATATGCCTTGGTGAAGGGAATGTTTGTTGAAGACATCGTACTCAACTTCACTGCAACCTACGATTTTAGTAACATGAAACGTACACTTGTTTCAGTAATAGCAGAACTTTAGCAAAACCTGATAACCAAAAGCTACCTGCCTTGTAGGCCAGGATATACCAGTGTCTTATGTGCTCATCTCTGGCCTGGTAGATCCTGGGTTAAGTACATACTCTGATCTTCTATATATTGATGCGGAAAATGTAAAAAAATCGAATACTTCATCTCTAGAAGAGAATGAGGTTAGTCAGTCGGTCCGAACATGTATTTTGTAAAGTACTTGTTATAGATTGCTACTGTAAGTACACTTGAGTTAGTCCAAATTTAGAGCTCCCAAAGAAGAGTATTTGTTTTATGGTAACAAAAAGGATAATTTTTTGTCTATGTGTGTCTCTCGTAGGACGATCACTGCACCCTAACCCAAACTATGTCCTGTCTAGCAAAAAAGGTCAAACATTTCAGACATTTCACGTTTGAACACTCAACAGGAATCCATGTGTACTATTCATTTAATAAATTCTTTAGTTTGAATACATTTCTAATAAATGAGCATGCATTTGGTTAAGCTTTAAAACTCAACCATATAGAGTTCAGGAAAACCAGATGCAATTTTTTTTTATTATAAATTTATATCTATACAGTCATTATGAATATAACTCTATACATAATTGTATGGATGGAAGAATCAATTTCTATCCGGGTTGTTGTAGAAGAAAGCTAAGTGACAGAACGGTGAATAGCAGAAATAACAGAGCTAGGGTGGAATGCACGATAATATATCAGCTTAGGTAGAGAATTGCTCAATTCCGGCCTCTTTGTCTCAGTCTATCCTCCTCCTTGTCTTATCTCAATAGCATAACTGGCCACGCAGATGTCGATTCAAAATATAGCCAGTAATAAAATGCTCCAACACCCCTCTAAATCTCAAACAAATCCCATTACCAACATAAATTGCCCCATCAATGTACAACTTTCCTTATCAAACACCAACTCTTCAATGTACGTATGCATACATTTACCTGGTCTTTTCCTATCCTTTAGTACTGTAACTAGATATTATCTGTGTTGGTAATAATTTTTAAAATAATAACGGCTTATATAATATTTCGATTTTGTATTACTTTATTATGCATTGATGCAATTACAAATGGAAAAAAATATATTCTACAACAATAAATAGGAAATATATTTGCAGTAGTTCATAGAAAAATCTTTTTGTCCTAAATATCGGAACAAGATCAATATTTTTTTTCATCGTCCTTGCCGATCTAGAAATTGAAATAAATAATATTTTATTAATAAAAATATCATAAATGTTGAAACTGTGAAAGAACAAAAATATCGTTTAAAAAACTGTTGTTAATATCTATTTGTCAATATTTAGATTTGTTCAGTTCATTGTTAATGAATAGTTAAATAAATAGTTAAATATAAAACCATCCATATATTAGTTGTAAGTTTATTTTTAAATTGGCAATTAAAATTGTAATATTATATAGAAATTCTTCATATTTGAGCATAATAGAGCCCAAAAAAAACATTTTATTGTCAAGTCGTTTAGTGTAAAATTAATTATATGAATCATAATATAATAAATATTCATAATATTTACACATAAGTTGTTATATTTTTATAACAAATGTGAAAATATTATATCACTTTTTTTTAAAAACTTCTTTTACGGGCGTTTATTTAAAGAATAATAGGATTAAGTCAAAACTGTTTTTACGTCAAATAAATATAGAGTGATCTACAATCAAGTTTCTAAAAAAATAAACTTGTTAGCAATCATTTCAGTTTTGATTTTTTTTCTTTGTTACTGTGTTTATCCAGTGAACAGAAAGTGAAAGTCTCTAGTATTGTGTTATCAAACTCATAGACCATCGATTCATTAATTTCTTTCGTTTCATTACTTGTAGATTCCTCATTTCAGTTTCTTTTTCTGTCTTCGGTTATGAACTGGTGAGTTTACTTATTTTTACGAGTTGTATTAGTTATCCTGACTCACGTACATACCAGGTAGAAGCTTCTAATTCAAGAGAGCATATTTCAGCACTCAATATCTCCCTGCAAACTACTCAGCTAGGTGTATTGTAATGAACTACTTGATGTAAAAAATTAAAAATTCATTACATTAATTTGTTGAACAGTTTTTCTCTTATGTAGGCATTATCATTTTGTAGCAATCTCAAAAAAAAGCGCAATTTTCTTCTTTTCTAAAAAGAATATCTAATAATGGGGTATATTTAACAACATTTCTAGGCGGATGGTAGAGCAAGTTGTATTCCTCCTGTTATCCGTTTTATTTTATGACCGTTGAGGAGGTTTAAAATTATTAATCTCCTTACCATAAAGAACGATAAGTAGCTTATAAATGCTTCGATATTACCCATAAACAGTGAGATTCTTAAATCCACCAACGTCGTACAATGTACGAAGTTAGTCGAGAAGCTACAACACTTTTTCAGTAAGTATGACGTCTATGGTACCAACAATTTCCTTGCATTTAAGATTATAAGTTCTTTAATGAACATATTAAGGATATATTGGGTAAATACTTCATTTTAAAACCGATACACACAAATTTATCAAAGTAGAGTAGTATTTTGTATAGGCTCAAATCTACATTTGGTGTTAAGGACTTATGATTTGTCAGATAATCTAATACAGAAAAATATCGTTTTTGTGACCATAGCCAACGTATATGGTGTATGGATTTTTTAGTGAAGTGTTCTACCTAAAGAGACTGCATCGTTTTTGTATATTACTAAAATTTGTAATTTAGTATTTTTAATACTAAATTAGATGTCTCTACGACCAAGCTTTTTTTTCTTAAGAAACTTATAGCGATAGTTTTAACTGAACTATATCCAGAAATTTCTTCTTCATCGATCATTTAACAATAAGGGAGCATGCATTTTTGATTAGAACAACAAGGCCATCTGCATATCTTGTGTATTTAGAGTATCCAGTTAGACATCCGCAACTAATCAATACCATATGATTTATAGGACATTTTCTTGAAGACTACCTGTAGCATATGCAGTACAACTTTTACTACTTCTTTTGATTATTTTGTTATTTGCAGTCGTATTAACACTGATTAATATGTTTATCAGTTTTATCATATCTTACATTATTTATACACGATAGTTAGTAGGTTATAGGGAAATAGTTTTTAGTTTTTGTCACATTTTAGTGGAGAAAGTGAATTCTACATGATGTCATAAGACCATGAATAATACGGCTCGTCTATAATACAGAGTCACTTTTTGTGTTAAATATGAATTTGATATATCTAATGGTGCAGCTTGTATCTTACCATCAAACATTTGGATACACACATCAATCCACTCATGCAAAAAAACATAGAGGTCTAAGAAAAAACGTTAAAAATGAAATTTGATATTTTCAAAACATGGAAATTCGTAAACTTATATTACAGTAATGTAAAAAGTGAAATCGATATCACAGAAATTACTTACGGTATGTTTATATAAATGTTTTAGAATAAATATCTTAAGAAACTTATAGAACGTATCAATGATATTCTAACTATCTATGAAGCTTAGAAACATTTTTTAATTTTCACTTGTAGATGGTGTTGTCGAATATTTTAAAAATATGATCAAATTAAATATACTAGAAGTTGACTTCACATTTTATAATAAGTAAAACGTGAATTTATTTTTTTTCTTTTTAACTTGGAAGAAACAGTACTAAAACTCTTGCAAGGTAATATTAATGGCGCTATTAAATGTGAGAATAGAGATAAAAAGCACAACGGATTTTTGAAGGAAAGAATATATCAACACAGTCTTTCAAATAGATGGAATAAGAGTGATGCTACAACATTAGCCAATCAACGTTTCAATGGAGCACATATATGTAATTATGATGAAACAATAGTTATGGCAAAAGACTAACATGGGTGAAACAGAAATTAAAATACTATATGTAAACAATGAGCAAAGTCAGATTAATTACAGAAAAAAATTAATAATTACTACTACTTAAAGCAGATTTAAATCGTGTTTATTCAGGTGTGTTGAGTCCCTTTGTTGTATTATCTTTATATGTTTATTTTTTAATATCTAACAAATTGAAGATGTCGAAAGTGTTAAATGTTATAACTCATAAAGAATGAGGCATTAAAATAAGAAGTTTAATGTAAATACATTTGAAAATGAATACATAAACACAAATAACAGATTCATGAGAGTGATATGAACGAACAAGGAAATGATTAATAAAACAATAAAAAGCTTTACCAACACATGTGACAACTAAAATTTAATTGAAAATTCAATAATTTTTGTGCAAAGGGTCATACCATTTTAAAAAAAATATATTAAATTAACTATTTTTGAAATAGTAACAATGATTTATTTAGATTCCACTCAATTTTTAAGATGTATTATTAGATTTTGGTCTTGAAATTAAGGATAAAAAGTAAAACAAAACTAAACCAAAAATTATCATCGTTAAATTCAATACTTTTATAACATAAAAATTATATTTATCTTATATGAAACTAGATTTTAAATTAGATAGCTGAATTTGAGCAAAGATTTAAAATACGAATGAGAAATCGTCTATTAGCAGTTCTCATCAATGTCGTCATAGTATAATTACTCATTCAACTGCTAATCGTCTATTAGCAGTTCTCATCAATGTCGTCATAGTATAATTACTCATTCAACTGCTAATCGTCTATTAGCAGTTCTCATCAATGTCGTCATAGTGTAATTACTCATTCAACTGCTAATCGTCTATTAGCAGTTCTCATCAATGTCGTCATAGTATAATTACTCATTCAACTACTAATCGTCTATTAGCAGTTCTCATCAATGTCGTCATAGTATAATTACTCATTCAACTACTAATCGTCTATTAGCAGTTCTCATCAATGTCGTCATAGTATAATTACTCATTCAACTGCTAATCGTCTATTAGCAGTTCTCATCAATGTCGTCATAGTATAATTACTCATTCAACTACTAATCGTCTATTAGCAGTTCTCATCAATGCCGTCATAGTATAATTACTCATTCAACTGCTAAACGTCTATTAGCAGTTCTCATCAATGTCGTCATAGTATAATTACTCATTCAACTACTAATCGTCTATTAGCAGTTCTCATCAATATCGTCATAGTATAATTACTCATTCAACTGCTAATCGTCTATTAGCAGTTCTCATCAATGTCGTCATAGTGTAATTACTCATTCAACTGCTAATCGTCTATTAGCAGTTCTCATCAATGTCGTCATAGTATAATTACTCATTCAACTACTAATCGTCTATTAGCAGTTCTCATCAATGTCGTCATAGTATAATTACTCATTCAACTACTAATCGTCTATTAGCAGTTCTCATCAATGTCGTCATAGTATAATTACTCATTCAACTGCTAATCGTCTATTAGCAGTTCTCATCAATGTCGTCATAGTATAATTACTCATTCAACTACTAATCGTCTATTAGCAGTTCTCATCAATGTCGTCATAGTATAATTACTCATTCAACTGCTAATCGTCTATTAGCAGTTCTCATCAATGTTGTCATAGTATAGTTACTCATTCAACTACTAATCGTCTATTAGCAGTTCTCATCAATGTCGTCATAGTATAATTACTCATTCAACTGCTAATCGTCTATTAGCAGTTCTCATCAATGTCGTCATAGTATAATTACTCATTCAACTGCTAATCGTCTATTAGCAGTTCTCATCAATGTCGTCATAGTATAATTACTCATTCAACTGCTAATCGTCTATTAGCAGTTCTCATCAATGTCGTCATAGTATAATTACTCATTCAACTGCTAATCGTCTATTAGCAGTTCTCATCAATGTCGTCATAGTATAATTACTCATTCAACTGCTAATCGTCTATTAGCAGTTCTCATCAATGTCGTCATAGTATAATTACTCATTCAACTGCTAATCGTCTATTAGCAGTTCTCATCAATGTCGTCATAGTATAATTACTCATTCAACTGCTAATCGTCTATTAGCAGTTCTCATCAATGTCGTCATAGTATAATTACTCATTCAACTGCTAATCGTCTATTAGCAGTTCTCATCAATGTCGTCATAGTGTAATTACTCATTCAACTGCTAATCGTCTATTAGCAGTTCTCATCAATGTCGTCATAGTATAATTACTCATTCAACTGCTAATCGTCTATTAGCAGTTCTCATCAATGTCGTCATAGTATAATTACTCATTCAACTGCTAATCGTCTATTAGCAGTTCTCATCAATGTCGTCATAGTATAATTACTCATTCAACTGCTAATCGTCTATTAGCAGTTCTCATCAATGTCGTCATAGTATAATTACTCATTCAACTGCTAATCGTCTATTAGCAGTTCTCATCAATGTCGTCATAGTATAATTACTCATTCAACTGCTAATCGTCTATTAGCAGTTCTCATCAATGTCGTCATAGTATAATTACTCATTCAACTGCTAATCGTCTATTAGCAGTTCTCATCAATGTCGTCATAGTATAATTACTCATTCAACTGCTAATCGTCTATTAGCAGTTCTCATCAATGTCGTCATAGTATAATTACTCATTCAACTGCTAATCGTCTATTAGCAGTTCTCATCAATGTCGTCATAGTATAATTACTCATTCAACTGCTAATCGTCTATTAGCAGTTCTCATCAATGTCGTCATAGTATAATTACTCATTCAACTGCTAATCGTCTATTAGCAGTTCTCATCAATGTCGTCATAGTATAATTACTCATTCAACTGCTAATCGTCTATTAGCAGTTCTCATCAATGTCGTCATAGTGTAATTACTCATTCAACTGCTAATCGTCTATTAGCAGTTCTCATCAATGTCGTCATAGTATAATTACTCATTCAACTGCTAATCGTCTATTAGCAGTTCTCATCAATGTCGTCATAGTATAATTACTCATTCAACTGCTAATCGTCTATTAGCAGTTCTCATCAATGTCGTCATAGTATAATTACTCATTCAACTGCTAATCGTCTATTAGCAGTTCTCATCAATGTCGTCATAGTATAATTACTCATTCAACTGTGTGCCAATTTTGTTTTTAAATTATTAAAAAACAAAAGCACAAAATGTTTTCAAAAACATTAAACCATTATAATGAGTTTTAAATTTATTAGAGAAAATAATATAATTCATTATCCATTAAAGGTTGAAAATAACATTATATTTGTCGTACCTGATTGGCACATGAAACTTATCAATCAGGAAACTCTAAATTACTGCTCTGCTACTGCCATTATGAAATAAAAACATAGTAAGAAGTAATCGAAATGAGGAATCATAAATTTAAAGGAGACAAAATAAGTAATAGCATGAATATTATTACAGAAAAATAACTACGAGTATCTAAGAAAATTGATTGAAAACAATTTCAAAAAGAATTAAAACAACAACAAATTCTATCCAATAGAACAAACAATGACGTGGAACTGCAAGACAAAGCAGGTTTTACATTTCCATTTGTTCAAGGTTGTCTCAAGTGCTAAAATTCTTCAAAAGAGAATTCAAAATGAATGCAATGAAAACTGCACTATAAAGAAAGTGGATATGAATATATATATATATGGATGTAAAAGCTGTTTCATCAACAGTCATACTCGAAGTGAAGAAATAATAATAGCTTCACTCAATAATCAGTGCAGTGTATTAATGAGGGCCGTATTTTTTATTTTCTTAAAATGAGAGTATAGTTAAGAATCAAGATGAGAAATGCAGAAAAAATATCGAGAATTATATAGATTTAACTAAATCTGTCATCTTAACAATAAAATTTATATTTAATGTTCCTAATTTTTATTTAAGTACTTTAAGAAAAATGTGTTTTAGCATTCTCTATTCATTAGTGTAGTTTTATGTCGATTATTATATCACTGTTCAATACAGCCTTCTTGTACATTCTGTACTTTGCTCTGAGGTTTTAATTTCTGATATATTTTTAATTTTTCAGACAATAGAGTGGACATTTATATTCTTTCAGTTATATTCAGCGATATTTATATTTCTAAATATCACACTTCTGTATGTTTTCTTATTTCCTTATTTGTAATATTTACGTCATCTAATATTTATGTGTAGTATATCTGAATATTTTAGTGTATATATAACCTTTGATTATTGCAAAATTTATTATTATTCATTCCTTTTATAGTTCTATGAAAAAGTTTTTAATTAAGGGTTAAATGTTGGGTAGAAAATTTGATTTTAAACTTTGAAAATTGACCGATTCCTAATGAACACTTTGTCCTCTTTTCTGACCTACCGTTGATACCTCATAATGTCTAGAAATACACACAAACACACACACAACCATGTACGCTATGTACTACTTTGTTTTCTACTCTTTACAGTTTTATACGTAATCACTAGAGACTATATCAAATAATTTAATCAGACTAAGTATTATTTATTACAACTATCTTTTCATTTCACAATTGCAGTGAAAGATCTGATGTGTAAACACGTTTACCATAGAATTCTTGCAATCCTGAAGACATTTACTTATAATCATAAGATAGGAAGTCGTACTGGTTGCTCCTTACTTTACTAGAACTAAAGTTGAGTAATCATGAAAAAAGTCAATCTCCATATATTAAAGGATTTACTAGTTTTTATTTCGCCAATGTTCTTCTTTTTGATTTGTGTGTTTTCGTGTGAGTGTAGATGTGTGTGTATCCAAAACTTTTTGTGTGCACGCTACAAGTCATAGCTTTTGATGTATCAAATTTATAATTTACACAAAATGTGCCCGATACAGTGTATGTGACCTATTGGTTTTTAGTAATGTTATATCATATGAAAGTTATATTTTTGGCAAAGTTGTGTAGATTCTACTAACTATAGAGATTGAATTTGGGTAATTAAGTGTAACGGAGAGCAGCATAATGAGAAAAACCCTTGAATATTTTCAGTAACTGCAAAGAATATGTTTGCAAGACAATGACTGAATTTTAACTGATGCCTGACTCAAAGAAATATATGTAGTATGAGATTACATCTGTTGGTTTGATTTGATCGCTTGGATGGAGGTAATGAAAATATGTAATTCATAACTATAGTTAGAAAAAATAAAATAAATTGTTGTCAAGAATTGTGATCTTATGTTTATTTATAGTAAATTGGAGTTTCAACTACACCAGATTTTTAAATGTTAATGAAACAAAATAATAATTTTGAATGTTAACATGATATGTTAGAACTTCTAATATTTAAAAATATAAAATTAAGGGAAAATTAACAATATATTTTATGACCTCTTCTAGCACGAGAAACCATTATATTTGTCTAAGTTATCTAAGAAGAACCTTTTTGTTTGACTATCAATGTGCTGTAATCAATCTATATTTTGAACTCTTTAACAAATCATAATGACAGATATACGTTTCTTACTGTTATGAAAACTCCATTGTATTTAGGTAATATTCAAACATGAGTAATGAGTTTTTTTGTTCTTTATGACAAAACAACTAGCAATTTCAAGCTACTTGTCTAGTTTATCAGGAAAGTTATAATTTTGCATGGGGGGGTTTTCTTACCATGAATAATTCATGAGGCTAGTTTTGCTGGAAGAAATACATTACACTAGCAATGAGAACGATTCGGTGCTCTCTATAGTAAAATTAGAATGTTTTGATGAAGTTGTTCCATCATACGAGACAGAATTGTTATAAAACAAGCAATTCAAAAGAATCTGTTTCAAAAATATTAGCTAAAAAAAATTACAAGAAAATAAAAAAAAAACATTGTTTCAATTCATATTTCCATTTACTAACAGTATTATCCTTAATATTTATGACTAAAAAATAGCTTCAAACTTTAAAATTGCTATAATAATTTTTAAAAAACAAAATAGTTTTTTTATTAAGCAAGGCTTTTTTATTCATTTTTTTTAGAGAGCTGAGGGACTAGCAAAATCAACTTTCAGATGCTGACTGATTCCTCGTAAAAATATTGCATATCCCATTGATTCTACATCGGGAGTCCTAAATTCTACCTAACTCATGTTTATATAGAAAAACTGAAGTGTATTTTAGAGTAAGGATGACCTTTAACGAGTAGCAAACATCGTAGAGGCTCGGGACCGACGGTTTAACGTCCCATCCGAGGAAAGACATGCTGAAATATATTCACTTCTCACATGAATAAATTGAAAACCTATAATGACCTTGAAAAAATTATAACTTTGGAAAAAAGATCAGAGAATATGGTGGTGAAGACATGAAATATGTTAATATTTGAAAAAAATATTATACTGTTGAGTCGAAATAAGGAGAGTTATTTAGCAAGATTGAAGAGGTTATGAGGAATTATTGTCATCGAGGTAACCTTATGTCTTTAATGAAGTATGTATTCAACAAACTCTGCTTACATACTTTACGATTTTCAGATTTCTAGCTTTGGAATCAATGAAGAAACGTTCGCCAAAGATAATAAGAACTTTTTTTAGTATGAAACAATAAATGAAATGAATCTTCTTATCTGTTTTCTGAAAAAATCAATATTTTGAGAGAAATGATTTCTAACATCTTCTCTCTCAACTCTACAAGGGGTTTTCAATTACCTTGATGGTGCCACAAGAAATATGAAAAATAATTTGTTTTATAAGAAACTTTAGAGCTTATATGCAGTCATTATTTGTATAGCAGAACTTAAACGATGTTTAACCAATCATTGTAATTAAGATTTAGCTAAACATTGAATGGAATTATTTTAACGTGATATCATTATGTGTTAAATATACCCGAATATGACCAAATGAAAAAAGACAGAAATTTATGCAATTTAATTCTAAACCCTAAACAAAAAGAAATAATTACTGTGAGCTCGAAATGAAATATCAACTAAAGTCTAAAGGAACAATGTCATGAACAATAAAACGCTGGTTCTTTAAAGACAAAGGCACTTATAGAGGCTGTATAAGATCTAAGTGAAAATTCCAAAATTATGATAGATTGAATTGATAAGTAAAACTTTTTAGTAGTTATGAACAGATCTATTATATGCAGAATTTATAAAGCATATTACCAGGCAGTACCAAATTAAAGCGAATCTTTAGAATCCCATAGTGACGGTGAATTGTGAGCCGAATATAATAATAGCAGCTGCTAAAATATGATTGTTTGAATAGATTTCTCAACTAATAATAAAGGAATTTATTCCATTTTCTCTATGGAATAGTAATTCAATTGAAGGATGGGCCAGGGCAACGAACTATTATTTCACAAATAACTAGCCTTATCTATCAAGTAGCAAAACAAATAAAAGAAATTGTATCGTTCTAGATGAGAGAAAAATTTATTATTACATCATCAAATGAATTTGTTAACATTATAAGAGAAATGAAAACTGATGAAGGATATCATTATATGTGAATCTTTATTCAAAAATATCTCTGTTAAAAAAAAAATTGGCATCATTTGTGAATATTCATTAACAACATTTTACAAGAATAAACTAAAAAAATTGTCATAAGACGTTTTATGAAAAATACGTTCAACAAAATGTTTTTATTTATATATTTACAGATATGTGTTATATGTAAATAACAAAATAAAGAGAAAAATTCCTAACAAAGAAGTTAAGGACTCAAAATATATGAATGACTTCTTTAAATATAAAAAACGAAAGTAAAACACGATAATTATGAAATTATTTTATATATAAAAGTGATATATATATATATATATATATATATATATATAAAACAAATAAATATCTTGAATATTACCATAAACATTAAAAATAGAAAAACAAAACCACCATTGTACAAAAACTCACCAGCATAATTTTCTACATGAATAGCACTTTCGTATAGCGTTAACGATACAAAAATGTCACAATAAATTCAATAATTCATAGAACCTTCAAAACAACTTCAAAATCTTGAAAATAGAATGTATCTTTTATGAACGATTATTGCTTTAATAACTTATAAGTTAGTAACTTATGCTTATTAGTGATTGTTATTTTTTTTATTTTAGAACATCTACATTTTAGCACTAGATAGGCTGTAAGTTTTCATCTTTTGATTCTGAGTGTTTTTAATTACTATGATTTTTATCACAATTCGCTGTTTAAAGGAATCATATGAGAATGGTTTTAAATATAACAGAAAGCTCCAGTATTAAAATTTTATTTTATTTTTTTTATTATATTTTTTATTTTATTTTATTATTTTTATTTTATGAAAAACTTTGGAAAATAACCAATTATTCATTATATATAATTACTAATTTTCTTTTATTTTGTATACATATATAACTAAAATATCTGAGTATTTTAGTCAGTCATACACTATCAAATAAAAATAAAAAGTAAAAGTTTTAATTTTATAAAAAAAAATATTTTACTGCCTACAAAACAGAGTAAAATAATGAAATACCTAACAGTCACCACTAGTTGTATGAATTATAAATATTTGTATAATGCTGGATAAAATAAAACTGAGAAACGGTGAAAAAAGTTTCATTTGAACGAGGAAACGACCAATTACTGATATATATTCTATAATTGATGCCTTTTTATTGTTTTATACACAAACAATTGGTTATACTGTTACATATATCAGTAGTAGTTAGTTCATCTATTTTCATTCTTGTTTAGTAAGTGTCTAAGTAATCAGAAAATTTGGGCCATTACAAACTTTTAATGATAATGTATGAGGTCTGCTAAGTAGTCTACTGTTTGGAACAGTTAACTTAAAAAAAAAGTAATATTCATATGACGAAAATAATGGTGTCTCCATTAATATTTAATTACTAGGAATAGTAAATGATTCTTCTATGAAATGGGCTTTTCTAGTTGATAAGGAAAACCAACAAGAATTTTGTTTCATCAAATAAAGAAAAGTTTGATTGGCCTGGCTGTTCTGTTGGACTATGGAATCTAAAAGTAAATTTTGAAAACCAACAGAGTCTTGAGGGGATGCAAGTAGTTTGAGTGCGGTTCGATTACTTACAGTAGTTTGGCTTTTGTTTGGAAATCAGTGAAAGCAGTATTTTCTTGTCGAGTAGAAAGTGGAAGAAGTAAATACAGAAAAACCCAATATCTGGAGCCCTCGCCGCCCACACATGTCCAGCGCCACTAAATTCACTCTATTCCAACCCGCTAGTAAACCCTTTCTTCCGCTTCACTGGATTAAACAAGTTTTATTCTGATGTATTATTCAACTCCAAGTTTTTAAGCTAACAATGAAGATAAACTTAAAATAAAGTGCAAATCTTAATTTATCTTAGGCTGTTTTTAAGGCTCAATTCTAATTTCAAAACCAGATCGTTCATTTACTAAATGATACATATATCTTAGAACAAAATACTGACAAAAGTTTCTGTATACAAACGTGCAAAAAAAAAACTTGTTTTGAACGAGTCTTGTTCTCTTCAGTTTAATTTTTAAACACAAATATACTAATAAATATTAGTTTTAAAAAATTACATCTATAAAAGGAATATAAACATTCAATGATTGATACACCAAAATGGCAAGAAGAGGGATGAAGTGAAGAGTATAGAGGGGTGGAAGACTTAAAAGTGGTATTAGGTCCCCAAAAGTACTTTACTGACGTTTTCTCGATGATATCTGTGTATACATGGGTGGGTGTGCATCGAAATATTGTGAGCACGTTGCAGTCCAGACCATACGATAAACTGAGTTCACATCTCAGAGAAAAAAATGGACCATTTAATTTAGATGTGCCGTATTGTTTGAGAGTAATATTGCATGATGGGAAAGCCCTTTATTGCCAAATTTGTTTTTCTCCTAAACTACTAACTCTATAGTCTTGCGATTTTTGACTATAATTGGAGTGAAAAGAGCAGTAACAGGAAAAATCATCAGAATCATAAAGAAATAAAATTTTTTTTTCATCTCAATAAAATATAAGAATTTTGACTTATGGTTGGTTCTAAAAGCTTGTGAGGAATATAGAAGTCCTATTGTTTGACTGACCAAAATGAAATTATACTTAAATATAGCATTTTTACGAGGATAATTTGAGTATTTTTTTCAAAACTACATTAACCAGAGAGGCGTTATAGTATATGTTATGATTTTTGATAATGAAATTTTGCTAAAATATTAAATTAGCATTTCATAAAGAAATATATGTTAGGTTCCAATTACAGCAGATGTATGAAAATATAAAATTTACCATAACGCATCTGTCGTTAAGGTAGTCTTAAAAAAAATAGATAAGCGCATCTCTCATAGAATGCTCTATTTATAGGTTTGATTTTATGTTGTTCTGTTAAACGGTATGACCTGTAACGTTCTCACATGCTTTTATATTTAATCGTAAGTCAAAATGTTTACATTTTATTGAGAAATGAATATATCCTGTAGCTTTTTAATATGGGAACTTTTTCGTTTATTATTCGTGTTACTTTAATGATGGTGTCAAATTTTCAAAACTCTCGAGTTCATAGTTCAAAAGAAAAGAAATGTATAAAAACACGTTTCGGCTAAAAAAAACTGACTTACTGATCATGCATAATTGCTTCCAAACAATAGTGTTCATTTACACAATATGACCCATTTTGGTGTAAAATATTAATTTCATACATCAAATATTGTGGAATGTATTGTGTACACAATAACCTTCTCATCTACCTCTTAGACATTTGCATAATGTATAAGAATGATAACTTTTACTGGTAATGATTAGTTTTTTCTTTATAAATCAATATAAATTTTATAAATCTCATTTTTATAAATGGAGAAACATCTATGAGAGTTGAAATATCCAAAAATTGATATAAGAAAATTTTCTTTGAATTATAAGCTGGTTTGATTTAGTGCTCTCTTTAGATTTTTTGACAAGGGGTCACAAGGTTAACACAAATGATTACTTGGATTGAACACGTTCTGAAATGTATGGACAGACTCTAGTCTGATATAATGAGAACTGATAAATTAATTATAAAAACAGTGTAAATTATTTTATATTAATACGAGTACCTGAAAAGAAGGGAATACCTGGGAATAATTTTGTACGCAATTTCGGAACGTTTGGAACTATATGGATATTTCAAAGTCTCAAGCATCTCGCAGGAGAAGTAGATCTCATTAAGAAATTGAACATGGAATGAATTACTAAAATAAAAGTCAATAAACTTTGCAGGAACAGCAATAGAAGGTTGTTGCTCCGGCCAAAGGAGGGACTATGACTTATTAGGCAGCATGAAATAAGTAGAAACCAAAGCAATAGAAAAGTACTAGACTTGCAGTGACCCTTTGGGCCAATCCATCATCTTTCTTTTTGATGCCATCAGGTTCACATAAATGCAAATAAACACTGCATTAATTCATTTTTAATAAACAGAATAAGAAACATATTTTTAAGACAGTTCACTTTATTTACATTTTTTGTACAATTTGAATTTTGTAAAAACCTTTAATATAAACAATATTTGTTTGTTGGCAAATGAAGAATAAATGCATTCAATGCATTAATCAACATTATGTGCAAGGATAAACATGTTTTCGGGCAATGCTTCACCAATATTTATCAGAAATTTATAGTATTCCTCATTTTCTTCTCGAACTCTCATATTGTTAGTTAAATAGCATTTAGTAAATTTGCACCACAAGTAAAACTGCTTCCAGTATTATAGATATCAACATCAGTTCCTCTCTTGACAACTGAAAGAAGTTGTCAACTCCTGAAATGCTACAGCCAATGCAATTAGTCCTGATTTTCTTAATTACTCCTCAATAAAATTCGTTTTATTAAGAACATTTCTGTACCTTTCGATGCATTTGAAGCCATACTCTATCATTTTTATTGAAAAAGATATCAAAAGAAGAAAATATAGGCGTTATGACAGTCTTTTTTTGATTACGGACACAATTGTGTGCTGATAATATTTTACTTATATTTATATGATAATTTATAAAACTTCTGTTACATATAATAAATATCATCTGTTGATATATTAAATAATTATTTTATATTTTGGTCAAGTATTCATTAAATTTTTTATTTCAAAATTTATTATAATTAAATCGTTATAAGGATTATATAATTATCATTATAATTGTATATTTTAATCTTTCCACGTCATTTATATCAGGTTTTGGAAGCTTAATTTACAAGAGTCCCCGTGTCTCAATCGGCAGTGCCCTGGACCTCAAATGCCAAAGGCGTGGGTTCGATTCCAAAGAATTTGTAATATTTTATTCAGTTTAGAGCGCGTGCAATTATTTAAACACCAACTTCAGAATTTAATAATTATATAAAATTACACTTATAGCTGTTCTATTGATATATGCAGTTCTAGATTGTATTTGGATGAACCGGTAAGTAGGTCAACATTGCAACCTATCTACCAATATATGATCAAACCACAATAAGAAAGTGGGAAAACAAGACTAAGATCATTCAACCGTAACAAGCGGTCTTCGTCAGAGTCAAAAACCCAACTGAGACCCATTTTCTTATTGTGGTTTGATCATTGATTGTTATTTCACATGTTTATGTGAAATCCTTCTATCTACCAATATATATCAATGCTAAATCTTATGGTTATATATACAATTATTGCTTCGTGGTCAAACCTTGAATATGAATGTCTTGTATAAGTGAAATTGACTTCTATTTAAAAATTAATCACATATAAGGATGTCAGTTGTTATGACATAACGGGTATACTAACCTATGGATTGTTATAATGACCAGGCTATAAGGAGTAGACTAAGAAAAAGGGGCAATTTTAAGTTTTGTTATGTGAATAAAAATATGGCATCAATGAAGTGTTATTATAAGGGTATGTTACAGTGTAAATTAAAAATGAAGCATTTCTCAAAGAACTACATACTCGCTTTCTTTTCCGCGATATTTTGTTAGCTCTGTCAGTTTACTTTGGGTTTATCAACGAATAAAAAAAACAACTCTTTATTTTTTTTCTTTTACCGAATTTTTTATCCTTATGACAGTGGCAGGAGGGAATTATTTATTCTGAGGAAAAGCTCGTTTCCTTTGGTTTTTACTTCAAGGATGACTACTTATTATTGGAAAATACGTATATTGGTCCATGACATCATAAAATTATAAAAAAAAAAAGTTTGTTTAACATTAAGATAATATATCAATGACTTATGATACTCATGAAAAAATGCATACTAATCTTCGAATTTCATTCCATGAATTTTACATAAAAAAATTCTATTGTTCATTTAAAGTATCTGCAAGAACAAGGAGTTGACATTGTTATTATACGAAATGTAAATCATCATGGTACATCATGCGATATGTTCTCCAGTATATTGATAAATTGAAAAAGGAATGATTTGAATATAAATTTACTTGAAACGGTCCTTATACTGTTCTGATGATTAAAGAAAGTAGTTTTTAAGGACAATTTTATTGTGGTAATAAACCAGAACTCTTAAGTTTATGGCAATAGTTGGGAATTTATTTATATGAAATACTAAACAATAAAATATGAGTGACAGATATGTTTGCTAAATCTACAAACAGAGTATTTTACAATTGCTGCTTACGTGAAAAGAACACCTACCCATTGTAGTGATTAGTCAGACGGTCACTCTAAGTTAGAGAATGTCATCCAGGTTCTGGAAAACAATGGATACTCTAACATGAAGTTATGAACACAATCCTCAATCTTTATATAGGTGTTATAGTCTATTTGAAGACAAGTTTACTAAGAAAAAGCTTTGTTTTACAGAATATGTATGAACAACCAATATGAAACTGGTTAAGGTAACATGCCTATAGGACCTCTAATAAGCACGTTACAACAACCAATGAAAAAGACAAGCTTAGACTTGCAATATTCAACAAAATCAGAAGAAACTGCATTATTTTTTTTGAAGAATGGCTCCCGATGTATTGCTTTGGATATACAGAAAAATGATCTGTTATGTAAATGTACTTGAATCTCAGGGAACAGATGGTACTCCTGCCTTCCTTATATATCAGCTTGTGGAACTTAATGCTCACGTCGTATCCTGCTCTTCATCTATAGACTGGAGAACCATAGCAGCATAAATAAGGAGTTCATCGAAATGTTTTAACATGAGAGAAGTTAGTCAGAGTAAGAAACATTCTTCAAATACATATTGAACCTCGTCACCTGAAAATTTTTAGAAGTTCTCTTTATGAAGAGACATCGAACTTGTTTGTTATTCTGAACATGAGGAGTATAATGGTACATTGAACCAGAAAATTTCTAATGCTTTAATGTTTTTCTGAAATATATATCCTTACATTTATTTCTTTCGGTTCTTTTTGAAAGCTATGAATGCTAACAAAAATACATAAATTCTTTATTTTAAGTTATTTTATTGTAGTTTTTATGTCAAACTACTACAAAAGTAAATTTATTAATCAATTCCATTCGAAAAGTTAAAACTTCAATTATATTTACTCAACAGTGGCAGTAAAAAATAGATCTGATGTACTAGCTTTCATTAAAAAAGACATTTCATATTTTTATGTTATGATACAGTTCATGATAAGACTAAAAGAAAAGTAAAATAAATCTCTATAGTTCGAGATTTTTTTTGAAAGATGAGCTTCATTTTGATTGGTGATGCATTAATAAAAGGCCATGAAATAGCATGAATTAAACTAGTTCATTGATAAAACATAATTTAGTAGCAATCTTTAGTCTAGAAACTGCCAGTGCAATTGTAAATTATGTTTCACGTTTTATGTACATAAACTTTAATATCTAAACTGTAGGAATAAATTGAGTACTGAGACTAGAATCTTTAGGTCAACTAACTGTTGCTTGTCAAAGTCTCATAATGAATGATCACATATGTCATTTGTGTGGCTCTAACAGTATTTTATCCATTAATAACGAGGAGAAATTATTTTGTCCAATATCTTAGTTCATTCGTTTTTTAATTTCTTTAATTCGCCTTAATTTGCTAATTTTTCTGAATTTTGGATTAGCATCATAATGCTAAGTGATGATCATAGTGGTAATTAGGAAACCTTATATAAAACCTTATATAAAAACACACAGAAATAACTAATTAGATATACAAGTCACTTTTTATTTTCATATATTTTTTGCTTCGAATTAAAAACTTGAGTAATATTCTTCTAAAAGTTAAACGTACTATTTTGCGAAGGTTCGTGATTAAAATCAAAGAATAAACGTCTTTTTGCATTCCTAATATACATTTGCATTGCTACGTCACCATTGCATAACTATTTTCGTTTACTATTCTGTTTTTTATGAATTAATTAAAGTTTACATTAATATATGTAATTGAAAAAGTAATTCAAACAGATGAAATCAAAAAATTTATGTTAATATCGATAGGAGAGAATTATTTAAGTTTTTCTCACTAACATAGAAGTTTGCTTGTTTTTTTTGTTAACATGTAGAACAATATAATTTTTATATTTCATTTCAAGCTATTTCAGCAACGTCGAATATGTTACATTATATATTTTTTTTTACAATGATACCACTAATAGTGATATGAGTTTACGATATATAATGTAAAACCAGAAAATCTATATTTACTTAGTATGAATATAAAAAAAATATTTATTTATCAAATCACTATTATTTGCATTACATTAAAAATTGATGTTCACTATATATGAAACAATACTCGTAGATCAAATGCTATGTAGACAATAAACTAGTCATGGTTTTAATTAATCATTATTGAGGTGAGAGGAAGTACAGAGATCATTAAAGGCAAATATATGGTAAATTTTAAAAAAAAAAACTAAGAAATAATAGCAAAATCAATGATTTAACAGATATTGTTAAGTTATTTTATTTATGGTAATAAAATCAATTTATGAAATAATAGCAAAATCAATGATTTAACAGATATCATAAATAAAATAATTTACAAATATAAAATATAAATTCGATTCCAATTATGGCCTATCCTATTTGATGGTTTCTCATGTTTGAACCAATCAGTATTTTTAAATGCCTGTTATTAAATGTGATCATTTCTTATTTAACGTGCAACATATTATGAAGCATAATTGCACACTTATGTTGTATGTGTATATTACACATGCTGACTTGTGTAAATTCTATAAAATTTTTACAAGAACTAAAGATAACAAAATCGGTTTGAAAACTAAGTTAAATTAATGTGATATACAAATATGTCGAATTAAAAGTTAAATTAACATATAAAATAAGTAACTAACATCTCTTAAGTGTTATTGATACTTTTTTTTAATGAAGATAAGTAACTATAATGTGGACTAAAATCCTGAAACAAAGTGATAACCCTTCAACAATTTTCTAAGCCAACTAAATTCCAATGAATACTAGTACAAATTACGTTGAAAATTGTTAAGGCAATGAAAATACATTATGTGGTGGATTTAGCTAAGTCTTTGACAAACTGCACATTAAAACCTGAATGGTCTTCCACCATTAAAACTGCTTCTTGGACAATCGCCAGAGCAATACTCTGCAACCACTATTTCATTGAGGCCATAACTTTAGTAAACTGTGGACTGAAAAATTGAAAAAATCTATCTTCTATTCTTTTGTGCGTAATAATTAGGTATTTAAGTTACTTATTGTGAACATTTTGACAAGATAAAATATGTAAAAATGATTTGGGTATAAAAATTACAGGAAAAATACTTTCTTATGCATTTAATGTAGAACTGGTTACATGTTAATTATATACAGCCAAATTGCAATCTATTAGAAAGAATTGACTGCTTTAACATTTAATTTGCTATATAAATTTTCTAACTATTCAAGAACAGACCAACTGTCACAATATCGTATATAAACATATGTATATAGTTACGTCCAAACCAAAATTCTAATAAATCAGAAAAGTAGACTAATACTTAGATTTGACCCTTACGCAGACCGCTTGTGACAGTTGAAAGATCTTAGACTTTTTCTGATTTCTTATTGTGGTGTGAACGTTGATTATTATTTAACTTGTTTATTGTGAAACCATGTTAATCATGCATATATAATATAGTCAAACGTATTACATATTTCAATATATAACATATTGTATATCTAAATGATTCAAATAGAAATATATATGAAGTAAGACATGGTAAAAACTAATTGAAAATTTCCATGCTCGTCCTCATTAGGGAAGAAGTGATCAAATAGGTGACATTGTAACAATTGAGCAGACGACTGGTCCTTGTGACAAGTTAGAGTCCCCACTAAATGAAGAGAAAGAAAAGAAAACAGGCTATCAAAGAAAAAAAACCAAATTTTGAAAAAAAAATGTTTCCACTCAAACATGTTTCTCATAGATCACTATAGCAGAATGCTATGAGTTAACTCGAATGTTTTTCTGTCTGTTAAAATTATAAATATTTTCATCTGATCACTTTTAATATCATAACTTTAACTATTACTATCAAAATTCCTACGATAGCTATTTTCTTTCTGGCTTTATATAAACTAGCCAAATATACATTTCTCTGATACATATTACATTATATATACTTATTACTTATTACATTATATATTAATATACATATATATATATATATATATATATATAATATATATATATATATGGTCTCCAACCGTCTCTGAACCAGTGCGCTTGGTTTCGCTCTCTTATCTCTCCTGAAGACGGTTCAAAACAAAAATTAGAGACTGTGAGTGTGTTCTTTTGATTTCTCTATGTTTCGTTTTCTATGTTGAACTATATTTGTCCGTTTTGGATCGTGTTTCCAACGAAAAAGTATATATATATATACTTTTGGGATAATATATATATATATATATATGCTTTTAAAAACTGGATGTCTGTTTCCACTTGATTTAATTTTGTCTTATATTTTTCCAAAATACGAAATTTTTTCTTTAACTCAGAACTCAATTTAAAAATTAATTCACCATAATTACTTGTTTTATTATTGAACATGTTTCGGTGTACGTTCACCATCTTCAGCAAACACACGATTAATTATAATTACCTTAACAAATGAATCTAATAGTTAAATTACATTTCAAAAACAATGAGTGAACAAGTTAACTAAGGTTACACTGACAGGTTAGGGGTTGTCAGTGTTGGCAAAACTAGCCCTAGGTTTCCAAACAAGCGCAACTGGTTGGCAAAATTACCTTTTTGATCGTTCATTCTAGGAGCTTTTTCTAGTATGAACAGCGCTTCTAATATCCTGAGTCTTCTTCCGTCCTTTTCTTTTGCTATAATTCTAGTATTATTCACCATAGTTTCCCTCGAAATTTTTGTTTTGTGAATCTTTTGGAAGTGTTCTTTGGGGGCTCCTGAAACCAGATGCATCGTCAGCCTCCTAGAAAGGGTAGTAGTTGTTGATCCTATATATGAGTATTTTTGGAATTCACAGTTTCCCAGTGGACATTGAAACTCATATACTAGGTTCGTTTGTTTCAGCGGCTGTTTCTTTTCATGCTGGTTCCTTATAATCAGTTGCGTGGTGGTTTTGTTCCTATAGAAAATAATAAGCTGGATCTGTCTTCTTGCTTTTTAACCTTGATATTGTTTTTTAATATTGTTTTAATTATTCTTTCGTCTGTTTTATAGCTGTCCGAAAATTGGTTTTCATAGTATATCTTGTAGGTAGTTTGCTTTGTTACTTCATCTTCCTCATTTTTTTCTTTCTTCTGATTAATATAGTTTTTAAGAGTTTCATCAAATTCACTGTTCTTGTAGCCATTGTTGATAAAAACCTGCTTTAAATTTTCTATCGCTCTGTTGAAGGTTTCCCAATCGGCCGAGATTTTAAATGCTCTGTCTATCAGTGTTTTAATAGTGCCATTTTTATATCTTGAGGGACATTCACTCTTGTTGTTGAGGTATATACCGCTGTGTGTTGGCTTGAAAACCATCGCTGTTGATAACTCACTATCATTTGCAGATATCTGTACATCCAGGAAATTAATTTTATTGTTTACAGCTACCTCATGGGTAAATTTCAGCACAGACTTTTCTTCGAATTTTCTTTTTATTTCCATTAGCATTTCTAGGTCATTAGAAAAAAGAAAAAAGAAAAAAGAAAATTCGAAAAAAGTCTGTGCTGAAATTTACCCATGAGGTAGCTGTAAACAATAAAATTAATTTCCTGGATGTACAGATATCTGCAAATGATAGTGAGTTATCAACAGCGATGGTTTTCAAGCCAACACACAGCGGTATATACCTCAACAACAAGAGTGAATGTCCCTCAAGATATAAAAATGGCACTATTAAAACACTGATAGACAGAGCATTTAAAATCTCGGCCGATTGGAAACCTTCAACAGAGCGATAGAAAATTTAAAGCAGGTTTTTATCAACAATGGCTACAAGAACAGTGAATTTGATGAAACTCTTAAAAACTATATTAATCAGAAGAAAGAAAAAAATGAGGAAGATGAAGTAACAAAGCAAACTACTACAAGATATACTATGAAAACCAATTTTCGGACAGCTATAAAACAGACGAAAGAATAATTAAAACAATATCAAGGTTAAAAAGCAAGAAGACAGGATCCAGCTTATTATTTTCTATAGGAACAAAACCACCACGCAACTGATTATAAGGAACCAGCATGAAAAGAAACAGCCGCTGAAACAAACGAACCTAGTATATGAGTTTCAATGTCCACTGGGAAACTGTGAATTCCAAAAATACTCATATATAGGATCAACAACTACTACCCTTTCTAGGAGGCTGACGATGCATCTGGTTTCAGGAGCCCCCAAAGAACACTTCCAAAAGATTCACAAAACAAAAATTTCGAGGGAAACTATGGTGAATAATACTAGAATTATAGCAAAAGAAAAGGACGGAAGAAGACTCAGGATATTAGAAGCGCTGTTCATACTAGAAAAAGCTCCTAGAATGAACGATCAAAAAGGTAATTTTGCCAACCAGTTGCGCTTGTTTGGAAACCTAGGGCTAGTTTTGCCAAC
The DNA here is from genome assembly GCA_026182355.1 of Hermatobates lingyangjiaoensis. Taxonomy (NCBI): domain Eukaryota; kingdom Metazoa; phylum Arthropoda; class Insecta; order Hemiptera; family Hermatobatidae; genus Hermatobates; species Hermatobates lingyangjiaoensis. The sequence continues at coordinate 1,115,235 of JAPFBL010000117.1, read as the reverse complement.
ACTGACAACCCCTAACCTGTCAGTGTAACCTTAGTTAACTTGTTCACTCATTGTTTTTGAAATGTAATTTAACTATTAGATTCATTTGTTAAGGTAATTATAATTAATCGTGTGTTTGCTGAAGATGGTGAACGTACACCGAAACATGTTCAATAATAAAACAAGTAATTATGGTGAATTAATTTTTAAATTGAGTTCTGAGTTAAAGAAAAAATTTCGTAATTTTGGAAAAATATAAGACAAAATTAAATCAAGTGGAAACAGACATCCAGTTTTTAAAAGCATGTATTGAAGAAGGACTGCTCCCAACTTTTACAAAAATAATATATATATATATATATTATATATATATATAAATATAATCCCAAATTATATAAGTCCAAACCAAAATTCTAATAAATCAGAAAAGTAGACTAATATTAGATTTGACCCTTACGCAGACGCTGTTTGACAGTTGAAAGATCTTAGACTTTTTCTGATTTCTTATTGTGGTGTGAACGTTGATTATTATTTAACTTGTTTATTGTGAAACCATGTTAATCATGCATATATAATATAGTCAAACGTATTACATATTTCAATATATAACATATTGTATATCTAAATGATTCAAATAGAAATATATATGAAGTAAGACATGGTAAAAACTAATTGAAAATTTCCATGCTCGTCCTCATTAGGGAAGAAGTGATCAAATAGGTGACATTGTAACAATTGAGCGAACGACTGGTCCTTGTGACAAGTTAGAGTCCCCACTAAATGAAGAGAAAGAAAAGAAAACAGGCTATCAAAGAAAAAAAACCAAATTTTGAAAAAAAAATGTTTCCACTCAAACATGTTTCTCATAGATCACTATAGCAGAATGCTATGATTAACTCGAATGTTTTTCTGTCTGTTAAAATTATAAATATTTTCATCTGATCACTTTTAATATCATAACTTTAACTATACTATCAAAATTCCTACGATAGCTATTTTCTTTCTGGCTTTATATAAACTAGCCAAATATACATTTCTCTGATACATATTACATTATATATACTTATTACTTATTACATTATATATTAATATACATATATTATATATATATATATATATATATATATGTCTCCAACCGTCTCTGAACCAGTGCGCTTGGTTTCGCTCTCTTATCTCTCCTGAAGACGGTTACAAAACAAAAATTAGAGACTGTGAGTGTGTTCTTTTGATTTCTCTATGTTTCGTTTTCTATGTTGAACTATATTTGTCCGTTTTGGATCGTGTTTCCAACGAAAAAGTATATATAATATACTTTTGGGATAATATTATATATATATATATATATATATATATATATATATATATATAATCCCAAATTATATAAGAATTGATAAAAGTATCGACCGTGGAATGGTCCTGATGGAAATGGTTTTGAAGAAAGACCGAAACGTTGGCAATGACAGTTTAATTTGAACCTGAAGAACTGATCGAGTCCCGATAAACTTTAGTTTTGTTTCTATTCTGAAATGGACTCACTTTACTATTACATTTCGACATCCTTCGTCATCATGTAAAAATGGACTATTCGACTGAAGTCTCAGGCGTCTCTTCGTGGCATACCAATTTTTATCCATCGACGCATTAAAGTAAAAAATTATACTTTTATTGTCAACATTTCTTGAATGTTAATGATATTTTTTTCATGAAGATAAGTAACTAAAATATATACTAATCCTAAAAGAATATAATAAACCTTATATGAAAAATATATGAGAGAAATATTATTTCTCCATTGGTTTTTACACATTCCAGGTCACTGACTATATTTAATGTATTTGACATTATTCCATTCATGATAAAATTCATCGGTTCTATAGAATTACTTTCGATTTGTGTAAAAGTACAGCTTTGGTATCCAATTATACTTCTATCAATAAAGTTGTGCTGTTCGTTAAAAAGTTTGGAGTATCTATCTGAGCTCTAAACAGAATATTTATTGTATGCTTTTCCTATTATTGACATACTTATTTATAGATAAAATTAGTTCGTATTCTCTCCTATTATACACATTGGCATGGGCTGCTGAATTGTTGGTTTATCAACAAAAATTGAATGATGCATGTTGAGATATTTCTAAATTATTTATATTTAACATGAATGATGCTGTATGTATAAGAATATATTAAGTATTTTTTTTTTATAAAGTGTGTGTTATAATGAAAGAGAATGATAAGATTTTCTCCTTAGAATAAATTCAACTCTCTTGTCTCAATATTCATTAAGTTTTCGTACTAGTTCACCCTCTTCAATTCTGTGGTTCTCTTAATTAACGTCGAATATAACCCCCAAAGGCTGAATAAGTCAAACCCTTTTCTTTCCTTTTCAAACTACGATTCATCCCCTTTAATAATTTTTTTATTAATACCCTCTTCTGTTTTACATATTAAAGAAAGCCTAACTACGGTTCTGTTTTATTTAAATAAACATTTAAATATTAATTGTATTAAAATATTCTGTTTGCTCTAATGCAAACTAAATAAACTATAATCTAATACGTTTTAATTTTGGAGCAAAGTATTGAAATATTTTCTTTTATGGTAATAAAGTGATAGCAATTATTTAAGGTAACAATTATTCTCTAAATAAATCTTAACATAGTATCTAATAGGATAATGTAAACAATCAGTTTTTTTTCATTTTTTTAATTTTTTTTTATAAATCCATTTCATATAAGCACTTATTTAGTCACGAAAAAACCCAGATATTCACAGAAACGAAGTTTTTGATTCACACACAACAGGTTTCAAAAACTCAGTAATATTTTTCACTGCTTTCTCATCAAGTAGAATGATTTAAGTCTGTCTGAACACAAGCCAGGGTGACTATTATATAGGTATATATATAATGGTAATATATATGTATATACATATTAATATATATCTGTGTATTTCGGGTGCAGATCTTCATTCAAACATGTTTGGTTAAAAATTATGCCAATTTTATTTATGTTCTTCTGCGAGTTAATTTTTCTAACTTTCTGACTATGACTTTCCACATTTCTCTTAAGATATAAAGCAACTCACCGAAGGAATTATTCTTCATATGAATATTATTCTTTACATAAAGAATTCATTCTTCGGTCAATTGCTTTATATCGTACATTGATTGTTATTTCACTTGTTTATGTGAAAACATTATATATATATATATAAGTTGACTGTCGTCCCTCCGTCAATTCACTTCTTCTCCTGAGGACGACCACCATTTCGGTCGAAATATTGAAAAGTGAGTCTTTGTTGTGTTTCTGTTTATGTGTCACTGCTTATTTTAATTGTTATTTGTCCTGCCGGACCGTTTTTCGTTTATCATGGTATATATATATATACATATATATAAAGATTTCACAATAAAGAACAGTAGGATTTTTCAAACGTAATAAGCGTTTGTCATCTGAGTCAAACCCCAACGTCAGAGTTAGAGTGAAAACTGACTTTGGATTTCGACTTTGATGAATACCGTCTGTTGCAGTTGAAAGATCTTAATCATTTTCTTCATTTCTTATTGTGGTTTAGAATTTGATATTTATATATATCCCTTCTCTCCGAGTGTTGGCTGCACTGTTTGTTTTTCTAATCTTGTCACATATGAAATACATAAATTTTGGTAAAAATATGTATCTTATCCCAAACATATGGAGTCATATGTGAGGAAATTGGAAAAAATTAAACTATAAAGGTATAGAATTAAAAATAGGCAAGGTTTTAATAGAATATATATATATATGTATATATATATATAAAAATTTAAATTACACAAAGCACGACACAGAAAAGAGAATACAAAGAAAACTTACAGAATTCAATATTTCGAACTGTTGTTCGTCATCAGGAGAGTAGACTAGTAGAGAGGACGAAGTGAGAGAGATCTCCCCACGTCGAAGAACGGAGCGCGAATGAAGAAATAAAGAGTCAACCGAAGAGAGCAGCACTAGCGTAAAAAAGGAGCTAGGCACTAAACGTCGGAGAACGGAGAAAGCAAAAACAATAGATAAAATTATAAAATTAAAAATTATAAAAAAGGAAATAATAAAAAAAAAATAAATAAATAAATAAATAAAAAATATATATAATAAAAAAAGGAAAAAAAAGAAAAGAAAAGAAAAGAAAAATAATAATAATAATAAAATAAAAAAAAAATATATATATGAATATGAATATATAAGTTAAAAATAAAAGGAAAAACAAATAAAAGTTAACGCTTCTGATTTAAACCGGGATCTGATCGGGCCCCCAATAACCATATGTGGGCCTCCTCAGACGCTCTTAATGTCAAACTACGGTCATCAGTGGTCACTAGCTTAATGATTTGAACAGAAAAGCAGTCATTAAAAGAAAGGTTATGGCTGTTGGCATGGATAGCTACAGGAAGCTGTTTGCGCTGACCGACCGAAGCTCTATGGTTGTTCAAACGCTCATTGAGCTTGGTAGAAGTCATACCAATGTAGAATGCTCCACATTGTCTACAGTTCAGTCGGTAGACGCAATTCCTGGATGAGCAGGAGGTGTTAGGTGGGACGCGGAAAGAGTTGGTTGGTGAGGAGAAGAAAGGTGAAGGGTTAACTAAAGGACAGGTAAGGCAGAGGCGACGGCCGCATTTCTCCTGTAGCGGCAACACTAACGCAAGTCTGTAAGAACCAGCTGTTAGTAAGAACCAGCTGTTCTTAAGAACCAGCTTTTTCGCCATCTCGACCAGTTGTTGTTGCCATCTTGACCTGGTTGGAAGCGTTTCTTCGCCACTTCTTAATTCCATTCTACACTTCATCGCACGCCTTGCCATCTGTTCAGCAGTACGGAGGATCTGACCGGAAATTTGCAATAGACAGAGACTCTGTGTATTATGTGGGACCCATGTAGTGATGTATATTAAAGTGTTCTATTGTCAACATGTACACAAAACATAATAAACAGTTATCAGTGCGCCCCACATAATTGGTGGGTAAATACCCACAAAAATAAATATCCTCTAAACTCCATACCAGCACGCACCACCCCAATCCCAGGAGTTTCAAGGGATCTGTGGGAAAACAGGTTTCCTAAATTGGGAGGCTTTCTGAAGGACAGGCGAGGGGGTTTTCGGAAGACGGAGGAGGTGGAGGGGGAAGAGGACAGGAGAGGAAAAATGTCCTTGATGATATTCCCGATCCTATGGACCCCAGGAAAGAAAGTAGTTACGAGGAAGGGAGAACTGTTGGGTTCAGCGGCAGTCCTAGGAAGATATGATTGGTGGCAGGTATTAAGCGTTTATCAACAAACCTGGGAGAGTAGCCCCGCTGGACGAATTTCTCCCTAAGTTTGTCGATATGACACTGTCGTTGATAGAGGTCACTGCAAATACGGTGTATGCGGATGGAGAGGGAACGAGGTAGGGACTTTTTTGTGTGGGATGGGTGACAACTATTGAAGTGTAGATATTGTTGGGCATTGGTAGGTTTTGTGTGTATGGAGGTGGTGAAGGTCCTGCCGCTTAGGGACACTACTACATCTAGGAAGGTTAAGGAGGTATAGGAGAAGGAGTGGGTGAAATTGAGTGATGAACAGGAAGTTTTGAAGGCTTCAATAATATATATATATATATATATATATATAAAAAGATTTCACATAAACACGTGAAACAACAATCAATGATCAAACCACAATAAGAAATGGGAAAAAATTTTTCCCATTTCTTATTGTGGTTTGAACATATAATATATATATATATATATATATAATATATATATATATATATTCAATAAAATATATATATATATATATAAAAAGAAACATGGATAAATTAAATTACAGATATTACCAGTTGAAACTGCCAACCCAACTGTAGCCTCCAATAATAGCACTGTTTATTTTTAACATGTTTTTTACCTTTGTAGATGTTAAGATTTATTTAACCTTTTTGTTTAGATGTTATTTAGATTGTTTCTAGAATATACATTGATAATGGTTATTGAAAAACCGAAATCGGTCTGCTTTTATTTTTTATAATGTAGTGTAGTTATCAGTATAAAATAAATATTGATGAACTATAAAAGTAAATCTTTTGGTGAGCTTGTTTATGCTCTTCCCTGTCAAAGGAAGTCCTTAATAAGAAGATTGGAAAAAGTAAAAGAGGAAATACGAGAGGATAAGGATAGGCATGCAATTTAATGATATATATATATATATATATATATATATATATATATATATATAACTGCTTATGTAATAAGTAATTAAAGTAAATGATTCCACAAACTAAATACAGTAGATTCACAGGAAGAAATATAAAAAGGATGACAAAAATACAATACTTTATATAGATTTTCTGTCACAGATAGAATGATATGAGTGGCTCCTTAGACAAATGACAACTGAAGTAAAGTTTCATTAATGAGACACATAATCTGGGTAGCAAGATATCAAAAGGAGGGGAGACAATGATGAATAAGGTAAATAATAACGAAATATAGATAAATACTTAAACCATTTACTGAGGCTGGTATTGATTTCAGTTCTTTAAATTGTTTTTCAAAATTTCCCTCGTTAATGTATTTTGTGCATGCTTCGTGTGTTTTATCGGGGTGCCTACTGTAAGGTGCAGTGTGAGAAGTCTTGATAATATGCTAGTCATCATCTCAACGCTCTTTGGCTGTCGGGCTTCATAGATCCCGGTATTACATGTATACTGGTACACCGGGTGACTTCTTGGTATCATTGAGACACCTTGTGAGGATGGTTTTAAAAGAAAAGATTCTGTGTTTTTACTTCGATAGTCAATTCAAAGCAGAAGTTTATTAGCTTATTATTGTTGTAAAAACATAGGTACGAATAATGTTTTGTAAGACCATGTTCATTTTGCCACAAGAAAGCATGCAGTAGAAGCGCATGCATTTGTCTACAGAAATTCTGATGGGTGAAGGAACCATGACATTGGCACTATAATAATGGTACTTTATATTAGAATATAAGAATTATTGAGGCCCTTCAATCAAAGATATAAATCATATTTATATGTACCAATTTTATAAATGTAGACATAAAATCGTTGACAATAGTTTATGCTTGTTAGAGAGGTAAAATTCGCAGTAATAGCATTTGTTGACAGTTCACTGCACTTGGCACAACGCCATTGCGGTGAGTCGAATAACTATTATAGCACTGCTCTCTATTCTTTTATAGTTTCTAATGTTAATTTAAATTTATTACATAACAATTACTTGTCTTAAACCTCAAGATAACCAATGATGGTTGAGAGCTTTGCTTAGTGTGTTAGCTATATTAATAAGATAGTTTTCAATCTCTATCAACTAATTTCCTAGTGTTGACCCATATACATACTACCGATTATTGCTTTTAAATGTCTGTGGTAAAATTACCTAGGGAATTACCAGAAGCTCGCCCGAGGGAATCATTCAATCGGCAGTAAAGTCGATAATGAAGAAGCTACTTCATATTCTAGTTGAATGTATGGTATTAGTGTTAATTGGGTACCCCTTCGCTTAGACATATTTTGTTAAATGGTAGGCTCTATTCAGTGTTTATCATCTTCATTTTAACCATTTTATGTTTTCTACATATGTTTTTCATCTTCACATCTCTTAATTGATTTATGAGTTCTCTGATGCTTAGTGTTATGTTCGTGGCGACATGTTTCCATTATCTTGAATCATCCTCGTTTTTGAGTGAATCTTCGACTTCTTTACGTATAAACGTGGAAGGAACTCTTCTACATTATATTATACTCAAATTAATACTTACTAGTTTGCTAATATACTTAATAAATATTTGACCTTGTTTTGAAAAACATACACTTTTCAATTACTAGTGTTATAAAAAATTAACGAAAAAAAAATAAATTGAAATATTATAATCCAGACATAGTGTTAAGCTTTTGTTTTGGAATAACTAAACAACTTACGTATTCCTCATTAATATGATGAACAATCAATACAGCGTTATATTCAATATTATGCATATATGTAATATAAACTGTGACACAAAGAATGAAACGTAACAATTTGGACTCGCTTTTCAAAAATGATAAAATGTTGAATATACGAGGGCGGTTTGATAAGTCCAAACAAAATTTCACAATAAACACGTGAAATAACAATCAGTGATCAAACTACAATAATACATGAAAAAAAAGACTAAGATCATTCAGCCGTAACAGGCGGTCTTATTTAGAGTCAAAAAACCCATTGGCTCAGTTGTGTTTTTGACTTTGACGAATATTGCTTGTTACGGCTGAAAGATCTTAGTCTTTTTTTCTTCATTTCTTATGTAGTTTTATCATTGATATAATATCTATATATAGATATATATAAATTGGTGTGCATATTGGCACTCACTGCATGAAGTTTATGCTTCCTTTTCATAAAAAGCATTTAGATATAATATCAAGATTGCTCCTATAACCAAATGTAGTTAAATATTTTTTTAGTATTATATTTCCTAATAGTGTAAAAAGTCTAGTACTGACGGAAGAGAAGTATAATATATATCCAGCTATTCATATAATCATGACAACCACATTATGATCTATGACAATTTTGAGGAACTTCTAAACATAGAAATCCAATAATCACCAAAAGTAAAATAATTTATTCACAGATTGCATGAACTCTTAGTAAATTCGAATAATATAGTATATTTTCAACTGCTTTCAAACATGAAATATACATATTCTACTTTAGAGTGTTTTTTTCGTATCCTTTTATATAGTTAAATTATTAATTTTCATGAATGTGTAATAATATAATAACAAAGAATACTTTGCAAAAAAACGGTCTCATAATATTAATATTCATATATACCTGGGATTTTATATCTAATTAACAATTAATCAACAATGCTGTGATGTTAATAAATTGTTCGAAAAGTTAAAGAGAGCTTAAAATATGGAATTTGGAGCTATAAGATAAAAGAAGACGTGCTTATTGAAGATGAAATTGAGAACGAAATGAATATCCATATTTGATGGGAACTTCCTATTAGGAGTGCAATCTTCTGCCTGCATGGAAATAAGTCGGATATAAATAAATGAAGTCTTTAATTAGTACTGGGAGTGGGCAGCAGGTAGTGCTTGCAAGACGACGATGGTGTCGTCGGAGCTATTCCACCTGCTCCTGTATAATTCATACTTACTCTCTTCATTTCCATCCAATTAATTATCATTTGCATAGATTCATTCAAAACAACATATAATCTAATTTTAGCGCTTTGGCAGAAATGCTCCATTTTCATAATAATACATTCCTTAAGCATAAACCCTTTAAATTTGGAAATATATTGTAAAGAGATTTATATATGAAGAAAACAGAATAGCATTTATTCATGGAAAACTGTAGTATTTATAAATATGTTATGAATACTTTTTCCAACCTAGGCAACATTCATTGTAACGATCTGATTTTTAAAATTTTCACACCACTGCTTCGTAAAATATATTTTTATTACATTGAAAATGTTTTATTTAATGAAAATCAAGAAGTATTTAATTCAAAATTCTTTGTTTAAACTGTTTACACTACCTCAACGAATATTACTTTTTTGTTGCGATGTCCTTTTTTTCCCCCTTTTGACAGTCCAATATCTTCGTGATCATTGTATTTATTTCAACAAAATATAATTTATCAAATTAAATTGTATTAAATATTTCAGGTAATTCAGATCATTCTGTTAATTACATATATTTATTGAAATGATATTCCAAAGCACTTTCTCACATTAAATTGCCTACTGTTTATATGCAATAATACTGTTTATATATACCAAAGTCTAAGTTTCAATAGATTGTTTTAATTTTTTTTTAATTGATTGACGGCTTTTATATATCATTATGATGTGGCTGAACTCATTCAATATTATACTCAAAAGTATATTCATGCAAATCATAATTGATTAATTTAATCATTATTTAACATTATTTATTTCATAAATATAATGTTGATTTTATGGTATTACTATGGTATTACCATACAATCGGTATTCTATGCCACTCTTAAAAATATCATATGTAACTCTCCATCTGGATCTACTAAGAAATCAAAGTATGAACCGTCTAGGGAAATGTACAGAATTGTTAAAAAAATGGTACTTAATGAGTATGATGTGTACAAGGATATCTACACTGATGGTTCCAGTAGCTCTGAGACAGTAGGTTACACCAAATTTTACGGTGGCAGAACACAGTCCTTTTCTCTCCCAAGGTCATGAAAGTGTACTTACAGCGGATTATGTACGTGAATATAATTCACTTAACATATTACCAAGTAGTTCCAGACTTAAGTACGTTATTCTTTCTGACTCTATTTCAGCTTTGACAGTAGTGCATCAAAAGATTTAAGGGACCGTTATTCTCATGACCTCTCACGATTAAAGTATTCAAAAGATTGAAATGACGAAAAGAAACAAAATGATCCTAATCATGATAGAATAGAAGAAAATAAAATTGTAGGCAATGATGTAAAGTCTATACCTAGGAAAGAGGCCGGGAACGATATGGACGTGTAGCTTGATGATATAAGAAGGGAAATAGCGAAATGAATTCTACAAATATTGTATCCCAGCTGGGAGACAAAGGACAGTCAACTGCAAAGAATCGTCAAAAAGTCGAGACAAATACCAGTAACGGGAGAAATCAAACACGCCAGAAAGTTATCATAAACTGACTGCGTATAGACCACACCCGTCTAACTTCCATTGTGGCACTGACTGCCACAACTTATTGAAGATATAAGTGCAGTGGCTAATTGTCAATGCAGATGACCTAGCGTCACACTCAGGGTGCCCAGTGTCGAACTACACAAAGTCTATTGTCACCAGCGGTATCTAGTGGCGGTAGGTACAAGCTATTGTGACAGTGGTGGGAAGGTGGTTAAATTTGTTAATAAAAATAATCTGTTCAATCAATACAAATGGAGGGTCATTGACTTCTATTTTTTCTATTTTTTCCCACTTTCTCTTCTGAATATACCATAATTGTTGACACCTTAAATGAGGTATATAAGAAAGGTTTTGTTTTTCTTCCTATTTATTTATGTAAGCTTGATTATTTATTATAGGTGTTATTTTATATATTTGAACTACATGGATCGTTAACTTTCAATTTATAATCATTACTGTGGATAAAATTCAAGCCAATTTGTAACACCACAAAATTCCAATTAATAAATAGCAAGTATTACAAGAATCTACAAGGGCCTTAAATCAACTTTACTATAATTAAACTTCATATCAAACATTTTTGGTTTATAATATATAATGTCCCATTTAGGAATAATATAAATGTCTGAATGGGAGAGGTTTATTAGTCATTCGTTCCTGGAAGTGGTACAGTTAATGTGTGATTGATTCTTTATCAATCTATACGCTAATTTTAGTGTATCACACCACAGATGCATATAATATCATTAGTATAACTAAAGCAGTTATAAGATTTTTAAAAAGCTAGAGTCAAAATTACGTGTTATGAAATAATCACATACAAGGGAACATGGATTTTGTTCAATAGCCAATGGATCTCTTACATACATTATTTGCCCTCCTTCTACTTTAATACAAAGTTTCTATTAAAACTTGTAAATATTCCTCATTTGTCATTAAGATCATTTTTGATGTAAGATGTATGATAATTTCATTTATTACTTTTCAAAGAATGTTTAATAACATAATTTTTAATTATGTTTTACATTTCTGGTCATTATAAAATTATTTTACTGAAAGTTTTATGGTATGCTAGAGTTTTTTGAAAAAGAAGTTTTCTTTCTCTTTGTCAAAAATCAAATTTCCTGCCACAAAATTGTGAACTGTAGCGTGGCCACAACCTTTGGTTACATACTCACCCCACCCACCACACGCCACCCACATGCCACTCACCCACACACCCACAGTTAAACCCACCCACCTAACCTTACACACACAAACATCATCGAAAAAACTTCATTAAACGACTTCTAAGACCTCAAAAAATGCAATTCTGTCAAAATCTCGAACTCGAATTTTTTCACTATTATTATAATTTCACTTAAGAGTAAACTAAAAATAAGAAGTACATAATAATAATATAACTTTTCAGAATATTTTTGAAAAATGATGAATTTTGTTAAAACTGATAACATGGAAATATACAGATGAGAACAGACAAAGTCATTAAAGTTATTACCTATTAATTTTATGGTACTTTACTATAGTGTTTGCCATTATGTAAAGACAATAGGCACATTGAATGAAAATGAAAACTTGCATGGTTTAACATATACTTTTTTCATTCTATTAATAAATATTTATTTTCTAGTAAGTAGATAATTTGATATCTTTGTTTGGTATTTTTGAGTTATTATTCATATTTTAGAAATGTTAACTTATTAGCTTTTATTTTATTTTTTTTTTTTGTTATATCTTAACTTTTCTTGTACTTCCATCGTTCTGAATGTTATATATTGAAAATTAAAAATATTTCAAAACAAATAAATTTACCATTTGGAATGATTTGTTCCTATTGAGTAAATTAATGACACTAGTAATAAATGATAAAACCATCCCCAGGCTGTTTCAAAACCCCTGCTACCACGTTTCATTTGCATATGTTATAAATCAATGCATGTTTACTTTTTCACATCACAATGTCACATAATTATTCGTTTACCTTGTCTAGTCATATTGCTATTCCAGAACTTTTTCGGGTTATTCAAATAATCCAAGTTTAATTTAATATAAGTAAAATTTAATTTAGAATAGTACAAGTTTAATTTAAACTATGTACGGTTAGTCCACAGTACTCAAAATTATTAATTTACTATATATAATATCAAATAATAAGATGAAAAACTTTACATAAATTACTTCTTTTACTGTTGTAGTAAAATGTTTTACTTTCTTTGATTTCCATATATTCCTTTCTCCTTGGTGATTTTAAGAAACACTTTATTGTACATATATTAATGTTAATTTTTTTATTAGAATTAGTATATATATATATATTAAACATTTTATTCGTTTATTATTTTTTAATTTTGATCAAAAAAAATAACTACTATATATAGCTGAAGCACAAATGTATATATAAATTGTAGTACAATGTTGTACAAATTGTGGGAAGCCCTTTATACAACATTTTTTAGATTAATTTAAAATAATCCAGTTTAATTTATATTTCAGTGTAGTAAATATGTATTTTTAATTTGACAAACCTTTCTAAATATAAATCTGAAAAATATAATAATAAAATTTTAGTTTCAGATAGACTTATTATAAATTACAGTGAGATTGTTTTAAAGTTATGTAGAATTATTTTAAATTAATCCAAAAATGTAGGTTTAGAGCTAATAATAGCTTAATAGGAAACTGAATTCTATTAATTCTGTATCAGTGTAATAAGTAATGAGAAAAATAATTAAGATAATTCACAACATATTTGGTCGTTTTGAGCGTAAATATTCAATGTTGTGTCAGATTACTATACTGCGATCAGTAATTAATAATAGGATTAATAGAATTAAATCAATCAGTTTGCCATATTTTTTAGGTTTTTTCTGTGGGTGTTCACCAACACTGGTTTTTCTCTTGGAGCAGTTGAGATGAATCTGACAACACCAACAATTCAAACTCTTGATTAATAAACTAACATGAATAGAGGTTATTTACAAATATTCAACTAGGGCTTATTAATAGTCCTTGCAATTAATATTAAATAGAAAGTCAATTTATTAAAAGATTCCTACATATTCGGTTTAGTTCATATTTTAACGGCCTGGATGGTAAAAGTTAATTAAAAATTATCGCTTTAAATAAAGAAAATGAATCCGATGAAGCATCTTTTTTAAATTCTGTTCCTCACTTATTTCATTCAGATTAATTTTTCCAGTTAATTACACTCCTTTCAGTTAAATGATTTCCTTGCTTGAATAAATTCTCATAGAAATTTCAGCTTGTTTGAAATATATATTTAAAAAAAGTAATATCTTCAATTATATTAATTTACTATTATAATCAATTCGATATTGTTTTAAACAAATAAATTTGTATGTAATTCATATATAGAGAAAATATAATATGCGACGAAAATACGTTGATTACCTCATAAGTTAAAACAAAAATACATGATCAATTGAAATTCGTTGTTTAAAAAGACCATAAAATATACTGTTATTATTATATTATTATTATGTAATTAAGTATTACAATTAAAATTATGTTATACTATTATAATAATATTATAAAATTATTATTAATAAATTATCAATTATTATCGTTTCATAATATTTAATAACGTGTTAGATTTTTCATTTTTCTTCAATAATATTTAAGTATTTATAGTGTGCTAAATTTTGAATTCAAATTATAGTTTATTAAAATTTCATTTAATTGTTTATTTCTTTCTTTTACAATCATAGTTGGAGTATTCTTTTGAACAATGGAAGAATTGCATGGAGCTTTTTAGTGTTTAAGAGGGGTGTATAGTAAATGTTATAACAAGAAAAAATATGGAATGAAAATAACTTGTTTTACACCGTCAGCCTCTTTATTAATTAGTCACATCTTGTATTCATATAATTATTATTACTCGACTGAACTAAGTGATATTTTAAGTTAAAACTAACAAGCACAATTATTTTAATTCCTGTATTTTTTTTTTAAATTCTTTTCCTCTTTTCTTGTTATCTTACTTGTTAACAAATTACAATGTACTAATTTTAATATTTTTTTGTTTTTTGTTAAATGTTAACTGACAAAAATATATATCAATATAAATTCCAGCTATCTTTGAAAAAATACTATTTGCATAATGCAATAAGGTTATTCCTTAAATGGAAATAATATTCTTTCGGTATTTTTTAATGTTATTTACCAATTGTACGAAATATATATATATATATATATATATATATATATATAGTAATGACAATATTGCGTATGGGTTAAAATAGTGATATAATATTTTCAAGAGTCGTAAAGTTTTGATACCAGGACTCGTACCTCAGAGTTTGATAATGTAAGTTTTCCAAATTGGTTTCTTTCTCTATCTGTGTATGTGTGTATTTGTTTATGTGTGGCTTGCTGTGTATTTATGAGAATGTGGGTGTGTGTTTGAGAGAGGAGGGTTGTATGCAACTTGTATGTATAAATAAATATAAAAATAAAAAAAATATTTTTATTACATATTTACAATGTGTGAACCGCAATACATATTAAATGCACATTCTATTCAAAATAATACTTAAAAAAATTTGCAATAATTAAACTACATAGCAGTTCTCATATAGGAATTTTAGAAACAAATTACTGAAACAGTTTTAAAATCGACAAAGTTGAACACAATTTAGTCTACTTACTAAGCATCCCAATGATTGGAGATTTATCATTCTGTAATTAAGTCCACATGTTTTATAGAAAAAAGATGAATCCTCTGTCACAATTTCCTTATATGAGTGGTTTGCTTTATCAAACATTCTACATTCCAATATAAAATTCAATCATATGTGAAGACAGGAATCATAAAAACTTTGATCATTCTACTCGTATGTCATGATCATTGAAGTCGTAGACATATGCCTAATTTTTCACGATCTTCGTTGGACTCTATTTTTATTTCATTCAAACAGAAATAAACATAGGTATTTGAAACCATGGAATGTGAATATGTAGCAAAATCGTTTGAATAACAGATTTGGATTAACGTCTACCATACAGCTTAGCTGTTCATCTCTAGGGCTACCCACAGTGTGAGTTTATCTTACAGATAAGAACTTACAGCCTCGTTACTGAACGCAATAAGATACTTTAAAATTTACCTAATAAGAGCAGAATAGTTGTGACAACCAATGCTTGTTGGCTTGCAGACATGATGTACAGGTAATCTGTTTATTCCAAGCAACGCTAAATACTCTTCTCCGCCGGTATGTTTACCACACAGATAAGCCGTATGTTACCAGAAGAACAAACGGTTTATCATTACCGTGATGGTTTCTATGTTACCTTTTATTAATTTCCAAATTAATTCTATATTTATAAACTTATTGAAGTAACTATATTATTCAATGTTTCAAATTCCTGTCAATTGATACAATAAGCAATAGCACTAGCCCCTGATAATAAATATTCCAACGAAATGACATCATTCCTGAAGGAAATAAATTTATATAATAAAATATGAGGAACTAAAGAACTGAACAAAATGAGACAGTGATAATGTCCAAGTAGACGATGCACTTATCAACCTAAATAATATATAAAAAAAAAATAAGCAATAATATTCAATTGATGCATATATATTATTAGATAAATCCTTCTTAACACGTAAAGAACTAAGGTAGTCTTAACGGATTAACATGCAGTGAATCTTCAAGTAGAATTCCGAAAATTCACTACGTGCAAAACCTGCCAGACAGAAACATGAAGAAATTATTTTGTTAATCAAAAATCGTTTTTCAATGTCAAATGCATGATTGGGCGAGTTTTATTTTCAATTTTTTTTAATTGTGTTAATTAAAGATATTATATTTTATAAGAAGAAAATTTTACACAGACTATCTGTTATTTTTTAATCAATTCATATTTCTTGGTTAATTTTTCTATGCTAACATGAGTCGTCACCTGGCTCTTAACATAATAGCCAGAAACTCGTACCACCAGTTTTTAATACATGTCATTTTAATTTCGTTTTCATTGTGGATATGTTATTTCATTCTCGATAAATTAATAGGGGAATTTATTCACATGTTGAGGTGGAAGTTCTTGTATCCTACGAACAGATTTTCATCTCCTGATGGAAAATAAAAATTACTAATAAAGCAGAAATAAAAGTTCCCCAAATTATATTACTTGACGTGTAATAGATTTCTAGTATTATATAAACAAAATTTAGGAAATATAACTTCCCTTTTCTTTTAACATTTGTTCCTAGGCATACTATTAAGAACTACAGAAAACACTATTAAATTATAGAGTAAAAAAAAAGTTAGACATGATCAAGTTCCGAACTTTGAAACTTTTCCTGAAAAATAACTTTGATATTGCCATTGCAAAATCAAACAGCGTTTGATGCATAGCTCTTCTAGAATGAGTCCTTATAAAGACTATCACCTGTCTATGTTAAACTGCACTTAGGTACCTTATTTTTTAAAAAAAAATCAGTTTTTATGTGTGTCATTTTGAGAAATCACATTAGCACCCTAATATGCTATTAAAAAAATGTACCATTAAATTTGGTACATTACCATCTGCATAAACAGACTGTAGTTATTATGAAGTTCATGCCAGATGTCTGTAAATATTAAATTAATATTTCAAGCACATTTATAGCCAAGTGATTAAAACACATTGATGCATACATAATCATTTATTATAATTCTAAAATATATATTATTATTCATAATGTACTTATAAATAAAGTATTCTAAATTTAACCTCCTAATGAATAACTAAATAATAATTTATGACAAACTCTTCATATCTTACGTTGTAATTATTATGGGGTAAAGTTTTACTTAATGTCTCTAAGAAAATACCTGTATACTAATTCTATTATTGATTAACCTAAAAAAATTCTGCCAAAATTATGAATTCTTAAAACTGTTTTTTTATTATTTGTTATTGCATAATTTGTTATTTGTAATTAATTATTATTTATTATGTTAATATTTGTATGGTGTTATGATAACTTTTATACAGACATCAGCCATCATAAAGTGTGCGACAATAATAATTGATTCAGATTGTATTTATTATTTAAATGATTTAAGAACACAAAACATTTATTACTAAGTGTTTTTTCATTTTATTATTGTATAATTAATAAATGAGATTCAAATTAATGTTCCTAATTTTTATTTTTTTTTTTCTTTCAGGTATTTCAGTGTTAATACCCGGTTTTACTTTTTTTGAGACTCAAATATTTCTTAAGGTAACATCTAATATTTAATAATTATATATATATATATATATTAACTAGTAATTTTAATTAATAATGATTATTGTAGCTATTATTATTATAACTATACTTTTTATGCATAGAATTAAAAATAAAAGGACGCGTGTCTACTATCAATTTTAGTACAAGTAATTCATTTATTTTTTCTGAGATTGGTGTTGTATTGAATGACTGATACTAGGTACTATATATTTTAGCCTTGCATGAGATTGTGACTTGCAATAAAGAGCTCGTAGATGGACTGTTTGCAGTGAACGCCCATATTTGCTGTTTTGCGCTCTTGACAGTTGGCACCTCTCCCACACCAAAAGGATAAACACCCAACGTGGTCTCGGGTCTAATGCCCCATATATATTTTCATAGAGAGATGTTTTCGGGTTGTTAAATTTTGAATTTCATATTATCGGAATCACATTGGTTTTTCAAAATACTATAATGTTTTTAAAACTTTAAATTTATAATTATATATTAATATTCCTACTTTTTTAAAATTATTCTTTTAAATTTATTATTTTAATTAATTAGTTGATATTTGTGTTCACTCACTTCTTACTTACTATATATTCTAGTCATTAAATTTTTACCCAAAAATATTTTTCATAATATTCAATATATTTACTATTTTGTTGGGAGTTCTTTTTGAATAGTATGCCTACAGTAAATAAGGGAAAAAATACTAGAACTGGAAAAGAACGATTGAAAGATGTTGTTAAGAAAATGTATGGAGGAAAAATTGGTGTTCCTTCGGGTTCTAGATATCATGGAATTCAATCTTAAAGTCATTGTCGTCAAAATAAAAGAAGGAGTCATACAAAAAAACAGTTTTTTTAGAAAAAAAAGTATGTGGTGAAAATTAAAAAGGAAAAAAGTTTTATAAAATGGAACCCCAGCATTTTCAGAATTAAGGCTCTTTCCCTGGCAGACAGTCAATCAATATATTGGCTTACCAAAGTTTGTCAGGATTCTTTTATGAGCGTAATTATTTACTAATAAGGGCATTTATAACATGAACAGTATTGACCACCAAAGAAGGAAAAAAAATGTTTATATTATGACGTGAACATTAGAAAGGGGAAAATATAACGATCAACGCATTTTTAAATGCAACAGGTCAATAAATTTTTTTTCAATTATTTTTAAAAGATCAAAAAATATCTTTAATAGAATTTTACCTGGAGTTATTGAATTTATGCTTGAAAAGTGATTTTACATTAGTTTAGATATTCTCTCTTTCATGGTTCAAAGAAGTTTTGTTCACAGGAAGCTCAAGGGGAAAGAATTGCTTATTCTAAATCGTAATGTAGTTCAAGTAAATCGTTATGAATTACTTAAATTCAAAGACAAAAATAATGTCATTGTAATACTACTCAGCTGCTCTAAAAATGTATATTGGTTTTCATTTATGAAGAAACATCGCAAAAATCATAAACAACACTAATTACTAAATCCCGAGAGTAATTTTTACTAACACTACTGCAAACTATTTTAAAGAAACAGGAATTTTTACGATATAAGCACTGGAAATAGCTAACGCTTTTTTTTACAATAAATGAGGAAATGAACTTCCAAGCTGAAGAGTGCTAACGTGTTTCTAAACCACCTAATAACCATATGTTAATAAAAAAAATTACTGAAGAAGATTTCCTCTGCATACAAGATATAAGGAAGGTACGGAAAAATTTAAGTAATAAGTAATTTAGATACGTTTAGGGACTTTAGGAAGTTCTAAAATTACTAGAATATTTAGAATAAATACATGATCATGCATTAAATACAATTTAAACTAATTTAATTGAGCAAGAAGAAATGAAAAATCTAATTAAATCTCAAATATCTGCTGATTAACACATTAATAAGGCAAATAAATACCATAGTATACTGGTATACTAAAGATTTGGTTAAATCATTGTTTGTTCAATACAAACTGTTAAATTGTCCACACGAATCGTGTACGATATATTGGTTTCAGTTCAATATTTTCAGAAAAAAATGTGTAAAAGAAGAGAAAGAAAACTTATTTTAATAATAATTATTGAAATTATCACTAATAATATAATTTTTTGTTTTAAAACTGAAAAATATTATGTATTTTACACAATAAACGCTTGAAAGATCCAGGAGTTTTGGATCTTAATGAACAATTTGTTTAATATTGCAAGCTATAACAATTATCCAATAACGTGAGACCAGCAACAATGTTCTAGTAAAAATGAAAAAAAAAATCAATTTATATACTCTGTATTTTGAAGAATTTTGTCAATTAATTTGGTGATTGATAACAAAATTTAATTATTTTCAATGGTAGTAATAAAATAGTAGAAAAAAGTAATACATATCTTGAATCATATAAATTTTATAAGGAATTGTTAATATTGAATTTTGTTAAAATATGTTACATTAAATGTGATTTAAGTTTTTGAAATCTCTTACGTATTGAAAAGATGTGATTTTCACTAGCATTATGTCTCCCAAGAATGTGTAACACACCAAATGTGGGAATAGGTGCGAATGCAAATATACTTCCAAACGCCTTTTTTTTTTCAAAACAAAATTGAATGAATCTAGAAAAAAACTTTAATAATACTAATAAACAATATTCATTATTTATCTCAGATATAATTACTATTACTAGAACTCGATTAATTCCTTCCGCGATGGTGTATTTTCCTTGGGAGGGCTTCTCTCCCACAATTACTTTATATAAATTTTTCTCTGTAGGTTTTCCTTGGCATTATTGAATGTCTTCTATGTATCTAGTGAATTTATTAATTTTTATGTTGTGTAATATAGTAGTATGGGAAAAGTACTTATCATTCTTTATGGCAGTAAGGCATTTTATTTATGCTCCTTTACGGGTGATTCAAGAAAATTTAATGTTCGTTTCAGGTATTATCATACATCCAATATATCATGAATTTTAAATGTTCAGAGAGTAACACTTCACTAAAAAATGCAACTAGTCATTTACTTTTAGATTAACATCTCAAGTATTTTTTTTAAAAAATTATTTCAATTTGTTATAACTCATATAAAGACTTATAACAACCATAATAAAAAAATGAAGTATTAAAATTATTCTATAAGTTTGCTATTACTTTATCATAGTATTTAATATTATGCCAAAAAGAGGACCACGTTCAAACAAAATCACAACTAATTTTCTTTTAACTTGTTTAATGTCAGGTTTACTCATAATAAAGTAATTGTAGATTACTCAAACTTTTTTTAATAATTTGTTACTTTTAGTAATTTGATTTATTTTAATATACCTTTCAAATGTATTAGATTATTATAAGGTTCTAATAAAATTATAATATTAATTATAATCTTATATAATAATTTCTTATAAAAAAATAATTTTTGATAAGTTTAATTATAATGAAAGTAATTTCTAAGAAAGTAACAATGACATGAAGATGGTAGCTGTAGTTAACTTATTAAGATGTTGAAATTAAAATAATTATTGAAATATTAAACTTATTAAAATATTATTTGTTACTTATACATAATTAGGTATTCTAATCTAATTCTAGTGTCCATCGGAAATAAAGGATAAACAGATCTAAGACATCCACACTACTTCACTCTACTCGATCCATCACGTCCCTTGCAGCAGATTATTTAACTCTTGATTGACAAAGTATCTAACCCAGCTTGTTGAAAATCTGTGCTAATTTCTCTAAATTTCAACGTATTTCTATGAGACTTTTGTTATAAATGTGAATTTTTGATGTGGCCAGCGACAGCGGTTTTTTTTTTATAATTGCTTAAACCGATCCCCTAACGGGTTTAAAACGTCAGCCTTTACGGTTTTTTTTGTTTTATCGGTGATTCTACATTAGAAGTCCTACATCTTGCTTAACTCAAATGTATTTAGAGTAAGGTTAAACAAGTACCTGACATCGTACAGGCTCAGGACCGACGGTTTAATGTCTTCTCCGAGGGACAGAACGCTCAAATTTATTTTAGGAATATTCTATATAGAGATGTAACTGTCAACGGTGACATTGTAAATGTACAGTAAATGAAGTGAAATTATGTCTGATAGAATCAGGCTACATAAGCAGACATTTCAAAACATTCATATAAGTCAAGAAGAAGGTAAAAACAGATTTTGGTTCTTTGAAAGACTATTTGGTTTTTCTTCTAAAAAAAATCTAGAGTGGCCTGCCAACATTCAACTTTACTATTGGTAAATATAATATCAAACTTTTCGGAATATAATGTTCTATTTAGACATAATATACAACTCTATATGGGAAATGTTTGTTAGTATTTTTTGATTTCTTCACGATCACTACGTTTTAATTAGCAGAATGTAAAAATTTGTAATCAACATAAACATCTGACAAGTACTGAAGGTGATAAATTATTCAAAGGTGGCTTTTCAGTTTTAACAGCTGTATTTTCATTTAGTCTAATCCAGCGTTAATGGACTTTTATCGATTTATAACTTTTAATTTCCTTTTTTTTTTTTACTAAATTTCATTGTTTATAATTAGACTTTTAGTGTTAAACAAATATTTTTTGAAAACATAAAATATACCAGAACGCCCATTTTTGTTTACATAATTTAACAAACATATATATACCGTACGTTTTATCTTCCTATATTATGGTATTAATAGGTAAAATTGCGTTATAATTCATCAAATTGTCTGGCCTATATTGAGGCTACAAATTCTCAAAATAAATCTTAAATCGAATATTTCAAATTTTGTTGAAAATATACCTCTTCCCTTGTTTGAAAGATTTCGGGGTTTTTTGTTAAATATAGCTTTTGCTAGCTTTATAATAATCGATAATGTTAATCCAAATTTAAGCAAAATATCAACTTCAAACAACAAATGAAGTATCTGTATTGTGTACACAAAACTTTTCGATACATACCGACCCAACCTTATAGAAATGAACATCATAAAAACATCAAAAATCGACGTTTTGTGTAGGGACCACAAAACCTTCAAATTTTTCAAAATCATGAAACAAATTGTTTGGTAATACGATATTTTACTTACAGTAATGCAAAAATAAAAAATCTGGAGTGGCCTACACTCTACTTTACTATAAGTAACTTAATGTCAAATTTCTTGAGTATATAAAACATAACGTCTCATTTAAGCATAACGTAAACATCTAAATGGGATATAATTATTAGCCTTTCATTCCTGAGGTAGTACAGATAGTGATTGAAGGACATATCAATTTATAAGCTTATTTTTGTACATCACAAATAATTTATTATTTGCAAATAATTTCATTAGTATAACTACAGCAGTAATAACATTTTTGAAAAACCAAAGTGAACATTTCTTGAAACGATTTATTCTCCTACAAGAGAACATGGCTATTGTTCAAATAGCCAGTAGATTTCTTACATCGTTTACTTGACATACTTCTAAATTGGATATTAATGTAAAATTTTAAATTTGAAACAGTTAAATACCCTTTTTTTCTCTGAAAAACATCTTAAACAGCGAAGAAAATGTTCTTTTAAGGTGATTTGTTAATTAAAGATGTACGATAATTACAGTTATTAATCTCTAAACGAAAGATTTATATTTAGAATTATCTTTTACATTTTTGGTTTTTAACAGAATTATTATACTGGGAATTTTATGGCTTCTTAGTATTTAATAAGATCATTTTCCTTCCTTCCCCTTTGTCAAATAACATATATACGAATTTTTTCTGAGTGTGTGTTATCATTTTCCTGCACAATATTATTACTCTTTCATCTCATATAAGTCAATAAACAATTTAAATTTTTCCTTTATAAATATTAATTTTATGTCAGTGGAATCGCACAAAAAATTTCTAAGTCAATGTAAACAATGAAAAAAAATATAAAAAATTCGACAAGTATGGCAGGTGATCTCTTAGTCTAAGATAAACAAACAGTTTTTATAGCGTTATTGCTATTTCCCATAATTGAAACTTCATGATTTTTTTTTTATGAATTGCTAATTTTTTGTTCCACTTTGGTCAAATTTTCATTACTTTTTAATGAGCCGTTTAGCGTCAAAAAAACATTTTCTGAAAACAGAAATCGTACTGTAACGCCCCATTAGCGAATGTAATTTTGAAAAAAAATATTTCAATTCATTCTACACATAATGTTCTATTTATAGGCATAGTTTCATTCTTGTCCGTCAAACAGTATGGCTTGTATCGCTCTCACAATGTTTGACATTGAATTATAATTCAAAATTTGTACATTTTATTGAAAAAAAAATATTTTCTGTTGTTTTAAACTTTTGAATATATTCTTCTTTGTTCCATTTGTAACCTCAAAGATAATGTCAAAATTTCAAAACTCTAGAGTCATCAGTTTAGGAGAAATAAATGTTTTAAAAAAAACGGTTTTTGGCAAAAAAGTGACTTTCCCATCATGCATAATTCTTCCCAAACAATAGGGATCTTCTTCCTTATGGGGCCGATTTTTGTGTAAAATATCAACTTGATCCATCAAAGATTCTGGACCGTAGCGTGGTAACAAGCAATGCTAACACACTCACCCACGCACCCACCCACCCACCCACCCACACACACACACAGACATCATCGTGAAAACTTCATAAAACGACTTCTGGGACCTCAAAACATGTAATTCCGTCAAAATCTCGAGATCGAATTTTTTCACGATCACTATACTTTACTTATAGTAAAGTAATATATTCTACTTGTTGTGAAGTGAATAATATATATATATATATATATATATATATATATATATATGCAAATTTTATATATATTACATAAATAAATAAGTGTGTAAAATAAAAGTTAACGTCTAAACACAGTTCTATGTTCAATGGAAGTGTGTTTCTGCTTTACTACTCCCTTAAGATAGTTTAGGTGCAACATCTATTTCGACTAGAAATTTGTATTTCCATCATATGTTGGAAAGCATCAAAAAATATATATGCCTCAGTGGTGTTAATTTGTCGTGGTTAAGCATTTATTAGCCCTATACAGCATAATTATTAACTGTTTAAGGCATGGCAAATTTCTTTTATTAAACTATTAAAATAAATTAAATTGAAATCTGGTTAAACTTAACTGGATTCTCCAAAAAAATTTGTAAGTAAATTTAAGCAAATCTGACAAGTACAGGAGGTGATCATTTATTTCAAGATAAGTTTTTAATTTCTAAATTTTAATGTCATTTGAAACAATCGGAAGTTGATGAATTTTTGTTTGTATTCTACTGATTTTAGGAGGCCAATTTCTTTGTTTTATAGTTGGTCTTATAGGGTTGACATATATATTGTATGAAACCATAAAATGTATCATAAAGCTTTATTGTGTATTTAAAATTTACATCTTACAAATTACATCTGCTCAGGCTATGTGATGTGTGCTATTTTTAGTTATAATTTATTATAGTTATATTTATTTATTTATATTTATAATGAAATGGTAAGCTTTTCATCCTGTCCAAAACCTTTCAGAATCGTTTATAGATCAGAATCTTTATATTTAATGAAAAAAGAAACAGTGTTAACTGTTTTAAAAGATAACTGCTTAACAAAAGTTTTTTTTTAAGCTTCCTTCCATCAAATCTTATAATAACTGACAATTTGAAATTATAGATCTGATAGTTTAAGAGGAAAAAAATCATTTTTAAATTCAAATTTTGTCCAAAATATAGAATATTTGATAATCGAAATATTAGGGTACATCATTGCAATGAGACCCAATTTTTTATATTATGTTGGTTTTCTGCATCCAATGGTGTGGGATATACGAGTATGGTACGAGTAGTATTCCCACAATCTCTTTTGTATACACATCCACCACTCCTCCGCACAGAAACAACTTAAAGAAATGTCAAGAAAAGATTATGTGGACATCAAAACATATAAATCCGTTAAAATCTTCATGTAAGTAAATAAAAAAAACCTAGTTAGTTAGTCTAAACAATTCAAACAAATTAAGTAGGTTATTTATTACTAGAAGTTGTGTTTTCACTTTTAAAAGCTCTTCTATCATTTCCAATATTCAAAATTAATTTAATTTTTTTTGTTGCATATTATTTTTAAATTGAGTTTTACAGAGGCGTGTTGTTTAAAAAATCATTTTTTGACATGATAAAATTTATTACAACGCAACTTTTCGTCAATGTAATTCGAATAAAAAAGAATTTGTCTTGTTCACTTAAAGGATTTTACTTTTGAGTTCAATTCAATAACGCTCCGTCAGTCAGTATAATCTATATGGTGTTCAAAGGTTTTTTTAAATTTTGTTGTATAAAATGCCTTTTCTGTTATGAGATTTAAAATATGAGATTTTTTCGTCATCTCTCTGCATCTATTATTTTTAAAATAATCTCAAAATTTTAAACACACAGACTCATCATCATTATATGATGGTTAGAAGAACCAAAAATGAGTACTTTGAGGACCTCAAAGGACATTAATCTGTCAAAATCTTTAGATCATTTTTTGTCATGATTGCTCTACATTATTTGTATTAAAGTAAATATATCCTTACATATTAACTAACATACAGAAATTTAAAAATAGTTCACCTAATTAATGTAGGATAATGTCGTCATTATCTTACATAACATAGAATAATATTATTAACTTCACGATAAACCGGTTGTGTATGGTTGTGCATTCTTGAGCCTGTACCAATCATTAAATGATATTGTTGTGTGGTTGATACTGAAATAAAACTGATGAACTCAGGTAGTTTTAAAGTTAAGTTGTTTGATAGTTCATACAGTGACTGAGCATAATAAATAATGATTCGGGAAGACGGTATTTGAGTAATTAATACAGGTTTCATAGGTGCAAAACCAATCGTTAAAGTTAGGATATGTTAGAGTATAATATGAGAGATGCACTGAGAACAGGCATTATGATGTCAGGTTAAACATATTTGGTTTCCACAAAACATTGTTCTCTCAAATCAGAGATTGGTATCTAACGGATACTAACACTTGTTTCGCCATAAATTTTTTTGTTTCCTGTCAGTCTTGCATCGAATCCTCCATCCTAATATAATGTAATGACCATCACCTGCCCCCATGTTATGTTTTATTCTTAATTTCTGCTTCCTGCTCATCAGGTTACCATCATAGCATTACTATTGTGATGGATCATGAATAATTTATTCTCCTCCTCATAAAATTATATCAGAAACTAAAGACAGAGTGTGTGGACTTATCTGTTTTATTTATCTGTTTTACCTATTTTAAATTGTTTAAAAGATTATGTTTAAAGAGGGAGTGTGATAGTGATCCGGAACTTCCTCAAAAGTAAAACATATAAGACTCTCCATAATGGTGTAGTCTGGGTCTGAGGTGTGAAAAAAAAATGTTCAAGAAGTTGCAATGGCTTGACGAGGGTTTATCTAGACGGGTACTGCTGACTAGAACAGAGCAGATCACGTGCCACCTAATGGGCCTGTCCCAGATTCGCGTCGTCCACTCAAAACTAAATACACAAACACCAAAATATCGAGACACTTCACCTTCAAACCTACTTTATTTTATTTATTTTTTTACTGTTTTCCATGAGATATTATCATTTTTTGAATAATTCGATGTAATTACATGCTTGCTTGCATATAATTAATTAAAAAGAAATGAGAGAAAAGGCTTTTTTCATAATAAACATAAATTCACATTAACTTTGCTTTGAGTAATGTTAAACAACAATATTATATTTCCCAAGTCCAATGTTTGTGAATTATTACGTTTTAAATATTAGTATTTATGCTACACCAACTGATACATTTTGTGTAACAAAACTTTCTGATAATTATTATTATAATAGTCAAGCAAAAGTTTAATGAATAGTACCCGAGTATAACCAAATAAATTTCAGTGAAAAATACATTGAAAGAGACAAATAGGAAAATAATTTAATATGATTACAACATAATACTCGTATTATTATGTTGTCTTACCACGTTTATCAGAGATACTCGTATAGCCAACCCAACCAGTTCAAATTTGTCATATCTAGTAGTTTTATAATCCATCGTTATAGCAAATGTTGTTTTTTAAAATTATTGATTTTTTTAAAATCAATCAATCACAGGGTAAGACGAAATAACAGGTACATAAACAAAAGGAAAGGAAATATGAGAAAATAATAATAAAAAATGGGAATTAACTACAATCTTAAAAATAAAAAGTCGCAGAAATAGAAATAACAATAGTATAATTAAAAAACATTAATTATTAATCTGTCAGAACTAAATTTATAATTAAAAAAAATGTGGAGTGGCATATACTTAACATCACTATAAGTAAACATAATATCAGTCTTGTTAGCAACTAACTCATATATTTTTTTTATTTAATGTGGTTATGCATGCATTACGTGATATGGCTGAAAGGCTGGGTGCACGTTCTAATATCAAAACAGGTTATGCATGCAATTTAATAAATATGTGTAATTTGCTTACATGTTGTTATAATAATTTTATTAGTTTTAACAAATGTGAAATCATTTATCAATGTAATATGTTATTAATATCATTAACTGAATGCCTCAGTCTCATCGGACTCGTACGCTCTGAGGCTATACCAGGCTTATTCTACATTCCATTGTTTTAACTAAATTTAGCTTTAAATTTTAGTTCTTTAATATCTGTCAGAAATAATCATAGAGAAATATCCCTCAGTTTCACAGTTTTAGGTTTGATTTCACAACACCTTTTATTTATTCCAGGGTGATTTAGTGTAATACACCCACAACAATAACAATGCACTCTAGGCCAATCAAGGGGGCCAGGCTAGCTCAGTGGTTACGTGCTCACTGAGGACCTCTGAACTGATAGGACCGGGGTTCAATCCTCACATGGCCCTTGATTTATTCACGCGGGAGGTGAATAAATCTGAGCACGTCGTCCCTCGGAGAAGGACGTTTAAACCGTCGGTCCCGAGTCTGTACGATGCCAGGTACTCGTTAAAGATCCCTACTCTAAATACATTTGAGTTAGGCAAAATTTTGGACTCCCACTGTAGAATCAATCTTCATTGTGTGGTATCACAAAGGGCCAATGTTTGGCCTACGTGTGTTCCCTTGTGGGACTGCCACTGCAACCTAACCTAACCTAACCTAGTCTAATCAAAATGTATACGAATGTTAAGGAGTCTTACTATTAAACATGTTGATCCATTAGCCCGTTATGAATTTTCAGTTTTTAAAACTTTACTGTCTCTTGCAATAATAGAAATTTTAGGATTTTCTTTTTTAATAATTCTATGTTTAATTTTTTACAAGCCTTTATTCTTCTGTAATTATCCCTTTTTGCTGTTATAAACAGAAACACTTTCTAAAATGGTTAAAGGTATCATATGTTCCATCCCTGTCCATGCAATTAAGGTCATCCTCATACTATTGTGTTATCCTTCTCCCAAGCCTATAGATTCCGTAATGGATCAAATATTTTATTTATTTTTAAATTTTTTCATAACAATCCTTTTCATTATCTGAAATGAGAAGTTTCAAATATAAACCAAGTGTCATAGTTTCAATTTAAATAATCATAGTAAAAAGATACATATATTCAATTGTAATCTATATGTCTTTTTATTAACTGTACCTAACTATTTCTGAACTGTATTTATACTCACCAGTTTATTGATTTAATATATTCTTCTCAGTAACACTTTACTAAATTATAGAGGAAAAGAGATGAGTAGATACAATTCAAAAATAATGTATAACATTTATGATTGTAGGTCCTCCCCCAAGGGCTAGAAGCATCTTAATGTGTTTCTGAATAAATGGTGGAGTGATGGATAACCTGTTCTGACAATATAAATAATATTAAACAATATTTATTAACATAAAATGAAATTGTTATTTAGTAATTTTATGAAAATTTCTTCATAAGTTATTCATTTCTTTCTAAGTTTTGATTATCTTTTTTTCTGGTTAGTAGGAGATACTTATTAAAACTACTCTCAGATTACATCATTTCTTATCATTATTTTCACAACATCGTTTAAGGCAAGATATGTAAAAGAAATATAATGTTTGTAGTATAGAATAATACCAAGTTACACAGTATTATTGTTTTGAATGTGACTTGAAGGTATGCCCTCCTAGCGCTGCCTAACGGTGGGTGCCCTGACTAGAGTTTCCTTGCTTACCAACGACCAAACAAGCAGCACCTCCTCCTCAACCTTTCCCAGTTGTGATACCAACGGACAACATGGTAATACCAACATTGTTTCCATAATGTTGGTACTAAATGTGTGCCCGCAGTCATTTAGCATAAAAACACACACAAATAACACACATACATACCCAGACACATTTGTCTGTGATATAGATTTGCCATATCATGAGTCATTGGATCCTCTTCCAAGACTAGCCAAACAACTTGTGATTTTAATATAGTGTTTTTTCGTCATTATGTGGGCAATATGTTAATAAAAAACTCTCCCAGCGAAATGGAGTCCGGTGGTATTTATAAAATTCCGTGCAAAAATTGCCATACAATTTATATTGGTAAAACTGGTAAATCATTAAAGACACGTGTAAAACAACACCTATACCACGTAAGTAGACAGGAAAAAGTAGTGCCTTATTCTTGGATATAAAAAATGAAAATCATCATATTGATTGGACAGGAGCTAAATTTATTACCTATGAAAAATCAATGTTGTTAAGAAATATTATTAAATCGTCTCTAATTAAATTTAATAGCTCAAATATTATAAACATTAGTAACGGTCTCTTCAAACTTGATACTTTCGTTACGAGGGTTGGTAGCTAGCGGATAGTTTTTTACTTTTTCTTACTGTACTTCTTTGTTTCCCCAAACATCCCTTTCTGGACATTAGTCCTTTCCTGTGCTTTCATCCTTTTAAAATACCTCTCTTCCCTCCCACTCTTCTTAACCCCTCACCAGATGTTTTCTGCATCTAATGTTTCAGTTATGTTTTAGACTCTGACGAAAACCGCTTATTACGATGGAAAGATCTTAGTCTTGTTTTCCAATTTACATATTGTGTTTTGATCATTGCACATGCACACATACAGACATACACATATTACTATAAAAATACGAGCTATGAATTCAAAAATCTTATAAATCGATGGAGATTCTAATTAAAATTATTCTCAGATTACATCTTTTCTTATCATTATTTACACAGCATCGCTTAAAGTAAGATATCTAAAAGATATATAATGTCGGTAGTATAGAATAATACCAAGTTATACAGTATTATTGTTCTGAATGTAACTTGAGGGTATGCCCTCCTAGCGCTGCCTAACGGTGGGTGGCCTGACTAGAATTTCAATTACAATTTTCTCACGATCAACATATTTTACAATTAGTACAGAAGGAAATATGTTTTATAGTAAATGTAATATACATCAAATATTTGAGATCAGACTGCCTACAGTTTTAATATGGCGGTGATGTGAATACATGAAATATATAATAGCAATTATTTAATTTAATTTTAATTAATGTTTTATTGCTGGCATTTCATAACAATGGTCATAGTGTTATATTTGTCATTGAATGTTGAAATGTAACATTTCTTAATGGAACATAATTGTGTATTGTTTAACCATGACAAACATGTTTTGCTTGAAACTAAAGAGCCAAATAGAAGAAGAGAGTAAAGGGGTTCGGAGGACAATGTGCAGTGGTTTATGGCTGACTGGTCCTGAATGCTGCTTGAAGATGGCTTTTCATAATGAGACAGCCGGCTGCGACTTGAACGCCAGTCCTCCCTCCTGGTTTAACCATGACACTTTCAATCTGTCCTTTCTTCTTTATTCTTTTCATAATTAAAAGCTCTGACAACACTAAGTCAATGGTTGTACTATATAAAGCATTTAGTAAATGAAAATTCATAAAACGTAATAAGGAATAACTGTTGACAGTATTCATTAGAATATTGCGTCATTTCAAAGGACAAAGTATCCGGAATGGATAGCAGTAAAATTCACTGGAAATCATTACATTATCAGAAATCATACACAATAAGTATTATTCTTTAACGTTTTAATGTTTCTACTATGTATTGTCAATAATCATTAAAAATAATATTATCATTCGTAAACAACTGTCCATTTTGATGCTGTTGAATGATGTAGTAACGTTGGATACACCTGTCTATGTGGAAAGTTTATATATATATAATTCAATATAGACAAAGAAACATAGATAAATCACACACACACTTACAGTCTCTAATTTTCGGTTTGAACCGTCTTCAGGAGAGATAAGAGAGGGAAACCATGCGCACTGGAAACCGAAAATTAGAGACTCTAAGTGTATTCGTTTGATTTATCTATGTTTCTTTGTCTATATTGAACTATATTAGTCCGTTTTGGATCGTATTTCCAACGAAAAAGTGTATATATATAGTTTATTATAGACAAAGAAACATAGAGAAATCCAACGAACACACTTACAGTCTCTAATTTTTGGTTTGAACTGTCTTCAGGATAGGTAAGAGGGGGAAACCAAGCGCACTGGTTCAGAGACGGTTGGATACCCATTAACAGTCCGTTAGAGCAACGTTCAAACTGTTAGAAGAAAAGATCCATCTGTTGTGCCTTGCTCATGGAATGACCGAAAGGTTGATAGACATGATTACAAATCCGAACAGGTTAAAAGAAAAGAACATTTAAAAACAGGAAGAACTCAACTCACATCAATATTTGACTCTTATGTCATCAGGAGAAAGAGAAGAAGAAATAGAGAAGTTCTGCTCGGCTGACAAACAGCAACTGAGGTCCTGAGGTGCTATAAACACCCTTCTGGTCATACTGTTTGATATTAAAGGACTAAATTAAAAGTTCACCAAAAATAGACCCTGATATGAATATTACTCTAAATATGACAAACATTACTTTTTATATTAGTAGAACAAGAAATATATCGCTAGTATCCAAATTCATTCGGGATGGCTTACATATCAAAAGGGCAAATCAACAGAGTCAATTCAAAAAACTTTAGTTAACAAAACAAGAAACTTTTAAAGTCTTAAACGATTTACTCTGTAGGGCTGCTTTGATATTCAAGTAGCTTTTGATAGAATATATTATAACACAATAAATCTGAACCAATATATAGTGGATTTGATTCATAGAACTACAAGCTGAATTGCAGGAATACAAACATATACATACGGCCTTGTTATTTTAAGAAGGTGAATATTTGATTGTACTGACTCAAAAATGGTCTTTAATTGTTGATAGGTGAAAGATCTGGACCTAAATCCAGCTGTTGTTATCCTTATATCTGTTCCAAAGAAGAAAGTAATTGGTCTTAAAAACCTCAATATTATAAAATACTATACTAAAACTACCAGAGGTATGAAATAAAATGACGACTTTATATAGATGAAAGACCAAACTGAAAAATCTATGCACAAGACAAAAAATTATGCATTATGTATTATGCATCAAGTCAAAAAAAAGTTATGCATGGTGACCTCAGTTAAACAGCAACCATTACATTTCTGAAAATCCCATGTCAAGGATTTCGAGTTTGCTATAAATTACACAAAATCAAAGAAATAATTAATTTGATTCTCAAAGAGTTTGACAATAATATACTAAATAGTTTTATATTATATCTACACTCAACAAAATAATATCAACAATCAATTTACCGGTATAGTACTCCAGTTAGCTTCAACGCCTCCAAGACGCTCAGCACTTTTTCTGGATCCAACTGTAAAGCTCTTCTATGGTTTTGTTCAGTGTCCCGAAGCACCTGCCTCTGTGTAGCACAGTGGCTTGGTAATCAGCTAGCAGATGCGACGGTATATTGAACTGTATGGTACCGATGTAAAATGGTTAATAAGACAAAGAAAAACAGAAATGATGAGAGATGCTCATGGTAACGTTATTCATATTATGAATATCAAAAGAGTAAATGTAAATTCGAAGATGTGAAACACTAAATTTATCAGAAGTACGCGGGATACACACATCGATTCTGGGTAATAGTAATTAATAAACATAACTAGGTGAATGAATAACAATGTTGAATATATTAATTTTGATCTCATAAGAACTGATATGAATTTTGTTAAAATTTGATTTCAATCAAATATACTCTTCATTGTGAGAAAGAAACAACTAATGAGATCATGTAACTGTTGAGCAGTTGTCGGTTAGGTGTGCACAGAATTTTTGAATGCCCTGATATTTAAGGGCATGATAAATCCACAAAAGATAAAGCAATGGAAAATGATGTACATTTAAAAAAATTAGAAAAAGGAACGGTTACGGAAAAAGCATGCAATTTTTAAATATTTGGTGAACAGATCAATAGAACGATTACCATAGCGACTATCAAAACAATGTTACCAATTAATGTCATGTGTAGGAATTGCGGAAAGGAGCAGTAAAGCCAAAAAATTTTCTTTATTGAATATCATACTGTAGTTTAAACATTTATTTATATTTTACGTGATTATTTAACACATATATGTATATACATATATAAGTTGATAAAAGTATCGACTATGGAATAGAAACAAAAATAAAGTTCAAAAGGACTCGGTCAGAACTGAGTGGTCATACCTTCACAGATCACGTTTCGGTTTTATTTTTAAACCTTTATCACAGACCTAAAAGCAGAAGATAATACAAATCATATACGAGTATAAACGTCAACGAATAAACAATATGAAAATGGATTATTACGGATTGTGGAATATTACAAGTAGAAATTTATTTATCTCTCAGTAATTCAGATATAAATAAAATATTATAGAAAACTAAGAAATTTTTAATTATAATAATAAGTTTACAATTTATAACTAACAAACTTGACAGGTCAAAAGTTTTGACTAGACTAATTAGATGATATTAGGTCTAACCTCAGCTCCGTTCACTTATATGATACAACAGGAGCTAACTAAATCAAATTTCACAAAAACTAAGCAGTATTCTAAAATAAATATTGCTTAAATTAGTAATGTCATTTCCACAATTAATTGAAGTTAGACCCCTTTTAAATTTATAATATGTAAAGGAACTAACAATTTTAACCAGTCAAATGTACTATAAAAAAATTTGAAACATCGAAATTTTGTATGAAATTCAAAATTGAGTGAAGAATGTTATTGAAATAAGTAGTCTATATTTCGTAAATTTAAATAAGAAAAGTTTGAAGTCATTATTGCTGATAAATTTTAATCCAAAGAACTTAATTAAACATTATTAATTTAAATATATAAGACAACAAACAGAACATTCTAATGAGAATCATGGTGAACTATATATTTTAAATAAAGATATTCAACATTTCCGTATGTTAAGGACTTATTACAAACAATTGTGAATTTTGTAAACAAACTGCGTTTTTTTTAAATTGGTAAATTTTTAACAAAATGTACCTGAATTATATTGGTGTTTTATAATAAAAAAAGTAAATCGAATTATTTTAGACTTTGATTGAAAAAATACAAAAGGAGTTACAAAGTAACTTCATTTAGTCATCAAATGTAAAGACTGTGACAAGTTTAGTCTAGAAAAACAAGCCGTTTCTAAAAGTAAGGCTTTATCAATATTGTTATTCAATACAATGAAATAAAATGAACGCAAATTCTTCAGATTTATAATCCATAATCAAAAGTCATACAATTGAATTTGAAGACACAATTATAATAGATAAAGAAAAAATTGAACCCTGAAAGAGTATGCTTGAAATGTTATACATTAAAAAATTCTAACTTTAATTAATCATACAAGTGATATTACTAATTTAGACAATATTTATTCTGAAGTATTCGACTGAGTTTTAGTGAAATTTAATTTTCTTTGTTACTATTGTGTCCTTTGAGTGAACAGTGTTCCGGTTTACCTGTAATGTCATCTAATTAGACCAGGTAAAGGCTTTGACTAGTTAAGATTGTTAGTTATTTTATATAATGTAAATTTCATTTTAAAAAGGATCTAACTTCAATTAATCACTGAAAAGATATTACTAATTTGAGGAATATTTATTTTAGAGTAATACGCTAAGTTTTAGTGAAATTCGATTTCCATAGCTCCTGTTGCGTCCTTTGAGTACACAGTGGTATTGGTAGTCCTAATGTCATCTGATTAGTCTAATATAAGGTTTTGATCAGTCAAGTTTGTTAGTTAATTTATATAATGTAAATTTTATTTTCTAATTCAAGAAGTTCTTACTTGTGTATGCTATTTTAGTTATCTCTGCATTACTTCTATTTCTAATATTCCACAAGTCATAATAATCCATTTTCATATTGTTAATTATTTGTTTGTCCTTTGCAAATGGATTTTTATAATAAAATAAACACGTCAGCATTAAGGGTTTTAATTTGAACCTAAAAAATGACTGAAACTAGATTACATATTGCCTTTATACCAACAAACGATTGATCTATAATTAAATAATAAATACAAATATATATATAAAGGTTTCACATAAACACGTGAAATAACAATCAATGATCAAACCACAATAAGAAATGGGAAAACAAGACTAAGATCTTTCAACCGTAACAAGCGGTCTTCGTCAGAGTCAAAAACCCAACTGAGTCAGAGAGATCTTAGTCTTGTTTTCCCATTTCTTATTGTGGTTTGATCATTGATATATATATATATATAAAAAGATTTCACATAAACACGTGAAACAACAATCAATGATCAAACCACAATAAGAAATGGGAAAACAAGATTAAGATCTTTCAACCGTATCAAGCGGTCTTCGTCAGAGTCAAAAACCCAACTGAAAACCCCTCAGTTGGGTTTTTGACTCTGACGAAGACCGCTTGTTACGGTTGAAAGATCTTAGTCTTGTTTTCCCATTTCTTATTGTGGTTTGATCATTGATATATATATATATATATATATATATATATATATATATATATATATACAATTAAAAGAAACGGTCCAGCGGACTTTTTTAAATAAAATAAATTCAAAACAAAGGAAGCACACAGAACGACCCAGACAGAACTCACATCGATATTTCGACCATCGTCGTCATCAGGAGGTGTGAAGAGCGAAGAGTCCCGCAGGAAGGCAGGGTGGTGACTCACTGCCCTGCCTTCCTGCGGGACGGACGTGTATGTGTGTGTGCGTGTGTTTAAAAACTCTGTGCTAATCTTATGTTTTGTTGCTTTTTCAATTTTCGCTATTGTTTTCCATGCCTTTTTCTGATGTTCACGGAATATTTACTCATTGTAACACTATTTTTTAATTAATATAGCTACTAAACTAGTAACTATAAATTTAACTTCATAAGATGACATGATTCTGCCTCATATATCTTCATCAGGCTTCTATTTGTTATCTTGTTGCTATAAGTACATGATTATTCTGGTATCACATCGCGATAAAGTTAAGGCACAAACTGAACTGTGTCCATTTGATGGCTGAGACATCTGTTCGGTGTGAGGATCGTTTAGGGTAGTACGTCATTCACCTATGCTTTCTTCAATGTGTTGGAATTTGTGAATAACTTAAAAATCTATTTATATTTCAGCAGTGATAATTTATCTTCGGTGCTTTCTCTAGAATATATAAGACTTCTATTAGACTTAATATTTTATAATCATTTACTTTTTTAATAGGTTTGAGTTCTGTACAAGGATTTGACGATCTATTTTGAATTGATGTGTTTGCTACATGTACTTTTTTGGCACTCCTGAAGTGATATGTATAGTAAGATATATTGAAAAAGTTGTTATGGCTGATTGAGATATTAGGAATTGTGAAAGTCAGAGTTTTCATTTCATCAGAAATAATAGTCGTTAGTTCATGTTCCAAAATCCTCTTTTTTTGTAATAAAAAATCTAATTGTCCTGCATTATAGTCTTCAGTACTCTCTCGTCAGTTTTTTAGCTTACAGAAAATTGTTTGTGGAAGACATTGGAACTGTTGCCCTGATCTTCTTTCTTCTTGTCTTTGAAATTGTCTAGTCTATTTATAAAATCTTTGATTTGCTTCTGAACTTTGTATTGCTATATCTATTCTTAACGAAAAGCTCTTTAAGGTTATCGAGAGTTTTATTGGAAGTGTTCCAGTTGGATGATGTTTTGTGTGCCCTATAGATTAATGGCTTTATGAAGGCGTGTTTGTATAATGCAGAGCATACACTTTTACTATTTGCATACATGAAACTGT
The DNA here is from genome assembly GCA_026182355.1 of Hermatobates lingyangjiaoensis. Taxonomy (NCBI): domain Eukaryota; kingdom Metazoa; phylum Arthropoda; class Insecta; order Hemiptera; family Hermatobatidae; genus Hermatobates; species Hermatobates lingyangjiaoensis. The sequence goes on along the minus strand of JAPFBL010000117.1, from coordinate 1,077,181 downwards.
CCGTGGGTTTGAAAAGTACCAATGTTGAATAACAATAGGCTGTTTCTCTTATATTGACTTCTAGAGTAGATATATTTATATATAATTTTTAACTTGTTTTGATGATATTAGTTTTGTATGTGGATAGATGGGTGTGTAATCATATTTGGAAGGCAAAACCATTTGATGAACAATGCTGAAATTTTACTCAAAGTCCGTTAATATACAGTAAATATGCCCAAATATTTTTAACCAATTTCCATTATGGAAAATTCTACCTTTTAGACATATACTTTTAGACAACTTTTTTTTCTCCTAAACTGAATTATTCAGAGAGCCGAGACTTTGGGATTATTATGAAACTGACACAAGTTATAGTTCAAAAAAAACAATTCTAAAAATTGTCTTTCATAGGTCAAAAAACCTTTAAACCAACAAAAGAGTTTTGTAAATTTAAGAAAATTGTCTTACATTTAAAACTTAAAAGTTTTAAGAAAATTTAAAATATTTGATTTATGATTCATTCTGAAAATTTGTGTCCTCCGTACAGGCCACACCGTTTGATGGATAATAATGAAGTGGTACTTATGAATAGCATGATCTAAAGAGAAAAAACGAATATATTTTCTGGTACATATTATCTGGCTTTGTAGTACCTACATTTTAAATTTTTTAGAATTATTTTTTAAATTTGGTCAAAAAAGAACTAAACATAAAATTAGTAATCTATATAAAGAGTATTAATGATTTAATAGGAAGGGCTTCAGATTCGTATGGTGAAATAAACTTTATGGACTCTTGATTGAAGGGTCAATAAATAATGAAACCAATGTAAAGAAGTTGACTTCCACATGGTTACATACTAGGCGTATGTTTTTCTCTACGCAAAAAAAAAGAATACTGGAGAAGAAGGCAGCAGCCGTTTGAGAGCTAAACAAGCTTCTTGCGGTGTCGAGATTTTTTTGTAGAGCATACCCTAGATTTTTTACAGATGCAATTTAATAATGAATGAAAAAGAAGGCATATAAGAGGTGGCTAAAACAGTTGGTTTTAAATTAGTTTTTTAAAAAAAGTCATTTTAACCGATTTTAATCTGTAAGAAACTACGATATATTCAAAGGAAGGATTTAAAAACACATAAATCAAAAGTAGAATGTACATTTGGAATTTGTTGTCTTAACTACTATTTATGTAAGCTGTAGCTTTCTTAACATCATAATAAAAAAGCAGACTTTCTATCAAGAAAAGGTAGAAGCCCAGAATAGCAGGCAATACCTTTGGATAAGAAAAAATTTTTTTACACATCATACTTCAAAAAATAACCTATTTATAAATAAATTTCCAATTAATTCCAGTTTATGGTCATCATAACATTCATGTTAATACTGTTTTCAGTAATTCTTAAAACATAACAATCATACTTTTTTTATATATTTTTTTTTATATAATGAAACATGATTTTTACTAATTATAAATGTAATCATTTCGAATTTAATATTTACAGGTAATTGTACATTATTATTCTAGTCGTTAGAAGGACCATAACTTAGAACAAAAAAAAAAACTCGAAATTGCTGAAATAAAATTTAGAACCATTATTTAATAATTATTAAAAGAAACAAGAAAGTTTTACACATTATTGGCACAACAAAAAAAATGATGGACTTAATGATTAAGAGAATATTGACCTAATACCTCAGTTTGTTTTGTGGACATAACTATTTTGGAAACAATATTAATTTTGCAACTAAGATCGATAATAGAATATCCAGCCCTGTAAGTTTCTCCTGTATATTAGTTTCTTATGCTATTTTTAATTAAAAATTAAATGTTTTCTACTAGGTATTTTTTTTATTGCTCACTAACATCATTATCACTTTTGATTTATCCAATGCCATATTTCTAAAGAGTTTTGGGTGCTTTTGCCATTTCAAGCATCGTGAGTCGGCTTTAAAATCAAGTCGACATTCTTCCTCTGTATAAGATTTTAATGACCTGCATATACTTATTGGACATACATACCAAAAATATTAGTATTCATACTAAAAGTGGTTTCTTTATACTAGTCCTCTTTGCTCATATAGTTTTTTCGTTATTGTTTTTTTCACAGGCATAGATTGGTACAAGTACAATATTTAAAATTATTTATTAATTTATTATCATTAATGTTTCATAATGTTATATTATATATTATAAATATTATAACATATAATATAATATTATTACAAATAAATAAAAATACAAATTCCAAATAAATAATAAATATTTATAATATATTATTACATTTACTATTGCTCATCAAACTTCCTCAGTTTTTTTTACCGATATTTTATTTGTCTTGAATTAATTTTTCTTACAAAAATTTGGAAAACCTAATATGAATTTATATTCTTTTAGTCTTAACAAAGTTAACAAGTGAACTTATTTTAGACTCTGTTACAAAAATAAAATCAAATAAATTAACTGGCTATATATTATTCATCAGGGTCTGTATGGTAGTGCAGATATTTTAATGAAAATCATGAAATGGATTGTGACCTGACTGGTTGAGAGGTGAGTGAGTCCAACCCGTATTTATTTTAATGTACATCTATTTTATCATATTTTAGTAAAACCGAATATTTATTTTTACTACTTGAATATATTTATTTTTTAAATCTTAACATTAATAATTTTTTTCCTTGTAGATGACCGTTCAAATAATATCTTCTGCAAATTAAAGTATACTTTACATAGCTGTTTATATGAAAATGTAAACACTATTATTGCAATTAATATTAAGCATTTTTAGTCAACGGTACTGCACATACATTTTTATAAGTGTATGAGATGTATGGCTGATGTTCTCTTGCCAATCATGAGGGAGGAATACAATAGAAGATTTCTCAATAATCTTCTGCGCATGCGACTGGAACTTCAATGTCTCACCTCAGAATAATAAAATATGAGATTAGGTTTAACATTTGAATACTTCGATTGTAGAAAGAACAGTATTGAGGCTATAGCGTTATCAAAACAGTAAGTATGCGGATGTTTATAAAGGCCTAGCTCCGCTGCTTCTGACATAAGCCTCTTTGATCAATTCTTTTTTTATAAAATTGTTCCTTACATTGAATATGGCATTAAAAAAAAAGTTTGTATTGTATTTCACTTTTCTTACAAATTTTCTTAACCTTAAAAAATATCAACGATAACGACAGACTTTTATAATAATACTATATTACTCTTAAAAATTAGTTAATTATTGTGTTGATACATTACAATATTAATCTCTCTATAAAACATAAGAAATATATATAAATATTACAATATATATATATAAAGATTTCACATAATCACGTGAAATATCAATCAATGATCAAACCACAATAAGAAATGGGAAAACAAGACTAAGATCTTTCAACCGTAACAAGCGGTCTTCGTTAGAGTCAAAAACCCAGAGTCAGTTAGGTTTTTGACTCTGACGAAGACCGCTCGTTACGGTTGAAAGATCTTAGTCTTGTTTTCCCATTTCATATTGTGGTTTGATCATTTATATATATATATATATATATATATATATATATGGGAAAACAAGACTAAGATCTTTCAACCGTAACAAGCGGTCTTCGTCAGAGTCAAAAACCCAACTGAACACTAGATGCAGAAAACATCTGGTGAGGAGTTGAGAAGAGTGGGAGGGAAGAGTGGTATTTTAAAAGGGTGAAAGCACAGGAAAGGACTAATGTCCAGAAAGGGATGTTTGGGGAAACAAAGGAGTACAGTAAGAAAAAGTAAAAAACTATCCGCTAGCTGTCAACCCTCTTTGAAGAGGCTATTGCCCTCGTGACGAAAGTATCAAGTTTGAAGAGACCGTTACTAATGTTTATAATATTAGATCTATTAAATTTAATTAGAGACGATTCAATAATATTTCTTAACAACATTGATTTTTCATAGGTAATAAATTTAGCCCCTGTCCAATCAATATGATGATTTTCATTTTTTATATGCAAGAATAAGGCACTACTGTTTTCCTGTCTACTTACGTTATATTGGTGTTGTTTTACACGTGTTTTTAATGATTTACCAGTTTGACCAATATAAATTTTATGGCAATTTTTATAAATACCAGCGGACTCCAATTCGCTTGGAGAGTTTTTTATTAACATATTACCCACGTTATTACGATTAGAAAACACTATATTAAAATCAAGTTGTTTGGCTAATCTTGGAAGGGGGTCCAATGATTCGTGGTATGGCAAAACTATAGAATTTGATAATAAAAGGTGCTCTTTTGAAGTATTAGAGAAAGTTTTTTTTTTGACAGGAGCTAAATTTATTACCTATAAAAAATCAATGTTGTTAAGAAATATTATTGAATCGTCTCTAATTAAATTTAATAGATCTAATATTATAAACATTAGTAACGGTCTCTTCAAACTAGATACTTTCGTCACGAGGGCAATAGCCTCTTCAAAGAGGGTTGACAGCTAGCGGATAGTTTTTTACTTTTTCTTACTGTACTCCTTTGTTTCCCCAAACATCCCTTTCTGGACATTAGTCCTTTCCTGTGCTTTCACCCTTTTAAAATACCACTCTTCCCTCCCACTCTTCTCAACTCCTCACCAGATGTTTTCTGCATCTAGTGTTCAGTTTGGTTTTTGACTCTGACGAAGACCGCTTGTTACGGTTGAAAGATCTTAGTCTTGTTTTCCCATTTCTTATTGTGGTTTGATCATTGATTGTTGTTTCACGTGTTTATGTGAAATCTTTATAATAATTTTATATAAATATATATATTATATATATATATTATATATAATATATATAATATTGTTGAAGTGAAAGAACATTAATGCAAGATTATCAAAAATTTATTTCGAATTTCCCTTTTATGAATACCATTTATGTTTGGTTTGATGCATTTTGATAATAATATATTATAAAAATTTAACCACACTATTATCAAATAAAGGTTTTTTTCGGCATATTAGTACATTTTACGTAAAAACCAAAATATTTCTAATATTCAATTGTTTTCTTCAGTAGTTAATAAAATAACAACCATGTTATTTGTCTAAAAAAATATTTTTATTTAAATTTATAATCATTGCAACTTTAATGATCTTTCTTTTAGAAGTCAAGAGATATTAAAGGCCATTGAGGTTATTAAAAAGCTTACTATACTCTCCTGAGTATCTGTTGTGTATTGAAATTATTGTACAAGTTTTTAAGATGCTAAAGAATAGTTCTGGTAAACATATTCTCCCTGAAAAAATAGTTGGAAAGAAGATCGAAAATTATTTCTGAGATGTTCAATTATTTATTATCTGGTGGATGCAAAAAGGAATGTAGTGTCAAAACACGGTTATCACTACTGCAGTGTGTACCCAATCAGTCCAGATAGTAACAATTTACCTTAAGATCTTAAGGTAAAGATCTTAAGTTAAATAGATCTTTATTTAAGTATAAATTTCCTAAGTTCCTAGTTATAAGCCATAAAGTTTTCATGGAATTTTACACCTTTGTGATTGAATTTCAGTTTTATGAGACATTTTTTTTGCTTCTGTCCAACTTAGGAGAATCAAATGACATTGCATCCATATGTGTCCATGACCAACAGTATTATTGCTAATGTATTTTGATACATGCCTAAACGGTTCAATAAACAAGAAAAACTTTTTTGCTGGATAAAAATCTAATACGAAATGGGAAAAAAAGAATACAGGATGTAAACATCCCACCGGAAGATTGCTCAACCCACCTCCTCTTTCTCCATAAAGTCCAAAAGATTTCTATCATAGTCAAAGGCATGAACAAAAAATGTACTCTAACTGACCAGAGCTTGGTAGAGGTGTTCACTGGTCACTGATTGGTTAACAATCATCTTTCCATGGTTAGATCCGATAGCCAGAGGATTCTGTGAAGAAACTAAAAAAATAACTGGGCATACCCTATGTGACTCTGAAACTTTTTCAATTAAAAAGTTTTACTATGCTGAAGCATAGTTTCAGAAAGATAACGAGGTAATTACTATAATTCTTAGGAAGGTAGTTCATTTTTTTCCAATTACTGCTTTGGTTTAAGCCAATAGAAGCGCGGTCACCTAAGTTTAAGGTCAGAGATCTTCTTCCGCTTAGTTTAACTTCTAGCATCTAAGGTGAATTGGTGTGTGTTGATAAGATTATAGAAACTATACTGGTAACATAGATTGCTGAAATTGATGTCCACTCTTTCTCAGGATACGTGAAAATATCCTTCTCAATATAGATGATAAGCCATGTATAACAGAGAAAAATTGAACCATGGGAACAGCTGTTTATCATCCGCTATATGATTTACCTCTCACATTTTTTTTTTAACAGATCTATTTGCTATTATATATAGAAATAATATACTAGTGTAAGACTGATATTGCCACTGAATGAAAAAAATTCAAGGTGTTTCGACGACATAAATAGTTAATTTTGCTTAGTAATATAAATATATCCCCTTACAAACACGATTGGACACAATAATTGTAACACAGTTGATGGATTATATAAAAATGGAGCAAAAAAATGTACCATTACTGGCCAATGAAATGGTAAATAAAACTTATTTTAATACTTATTTAAAATACTTATTAAAAATGTACCATTACTGGCCAATGAAATGGTAAGTAAAACTTATTTTAATACTTATTTAAAATACTTATTAAAAATGTACCATTACTGGCCAATGAAATGGTAAGTAAAACTTATTTTAATACTTATTTAAAATACTTATTAAAAATGTACCATTACTGGCCAATGAATTGGTAAATAAAACTTATTTTAATACTTATTTAAAATACTTATTAAAAATGTACCATTACTGGCCAATGAAATGGTAAATAAAACTTATTTTAATACTTATTTAAAATACTTATTAAAAATGTACCATTACTGGCCAATGAAATGGTAAATAAAACTTATTTTAATACTTATTTCTGTGAAATTTTATCACAGAAATGTTGAGAACACCGCAATTTTTTTTCAAAAACTAGGGGTTATACAAAATATCATTTTTGATAAGGTATCTACATAATATTCGTAGCTTTAAAAATATCTGAAAAATATTTAACTGTTTAAAACTTTGATAGATGTTGCATTGATAGATCTCTAATAAAACGAAAAGCGTGTGGAATAATTGAAACCTGGTCTATTTGACTCATTTGACTGGTAGAACATTAACATTTTGTTTAACATCCCACAACTGATATTATTTAATACTGAATGATATTTAAAAGATAATTATTTGAATTAAATTAAATTATTATTTGAATCAGGTAATTTGATACGTGAAATTCATAAAGCTGTGAAAGTGAGGAAAATCATACAACCCAGAAGTACAATACATTTCAGAAAACTCATCACTTTGCATGACTTTTTTGGACATCAACATAATAATACTATTTACTGTTATGTACAATGTCGGTTAAATAATTGTGTAATATTTTTATTAGGTATATGTATATTGTTTAGGTTATCTGTGCATACATTTTTGAACGAGTATATTAAAAGGATGATTGTGTACTCATTAACATACAATACTCATTTTTCTTAATAGCTTGTAATAATTTTTAGTGATTGTGTAGGAAATAGATTTCAGTTTTTCTTTGCTTACTTGTTTTGAGTCTCTGAAATTCGTTTTCGATTATGTCTGCTTTCATACAGCTGATTATACACCTCTATAGGCCTGACTATTTCATGAACTTCAATGATATTTTGATGACAAATAGTTATTTTAATATAAAGTTTAGGAATTTATGTTTTGGTCATAAATACTGAAGCACGAAGATGGTACTTTTACGTCCATTATGCCAAAAAGCAAGGTAACTTTTACTTGATCTTCTGGTGTTCCTAGCAGACTTATATTTAGTTTTGTTCTACCAGCATTTGAATATTTTGTTATAAAAATTGCATGAACTTGAATAAATAAATGATGAAATGCTTAACTTAAATGAATAGCTATTTAGTACTACACATGTTAGGCTCTGATAATTTTGAGGTAATACAATGATTTCATTTTCAATGTTGACATATTACATTTGATTAAAGATTACATTTAACACTCAACAGATTGAATAGCAATATCATAACTAATCCCATAACTAAATGGAAAGCCGATATGTTTGACATTATATTTACTCATAGTAAATACAACTAATGTTTCATAATTTTGGAACAACACATCTTCATACTACTTTATTTATAATTAATTTCAAGTATTTTATTTTTTAATTATCTAATCAGATGAATAATAAATAAATATAAGGCTATTAATTAACGAAAGAAAAGTAGTAACTAATATGATTTCCTTCGTTTTATTAAATTGATTACATTATTTTAATAGATAAGTACAAATAATTTACTTACAGATAGGTAACAGCTACTATTACTTAATAAAATAATTGGAAACTTGTAAACTTGCTGAACCTGGAAGGAGAAAAGTTAATGAATGACTTCAAATAAATTATAACCTGGAAATAAGCCTATTTAATATGTAAAGGTATAATTTAATTATGAGATGAGACCAGAAATTCTATTAGCGATCGAGAAAATGAGACCAATTCATATACTCGATGGTTTGTGTAACAGCAGTCAGAGTTAGTAGCAAGTATAATAGGAGTGCAAACTTTGTTAGCATGGCTTCTTCAAACTGGCACGTGACCCAGTTATCCTGTAGTATCCAAATTACGTTCAACCTCCCTGCAAACGTTAACTTATTAATGGCCCATTCCATTGCTTACACAGATGTAACTTCGTCCAAGAAGTGCCTTACGTGCAGGTTTATTTTCTGTGATTTTATTATAAAATTAAACTTCTTGTTATTACATAATGAATCATTTGAAGTTATGATATTAAAGAAAGTATAGTCTTGTAAGGTGTAAGCACTAATTAGAAATATGTATATATCTTGTTATTGACTTCATTGAGTGTATAATATATATGCTAAAAAAATTTTTATGATTACGATATAAAGGGAAAACAAGATATTTTCAATTAAGTGTAGCATTAAACGCATTAAATTATGCAAACTACCATTCGTTACACTTTTAAAAGACTATAATGAAGAGAAAATCTATATTTAAAAATCAAGCTAACTACTTTCAGCCATCTGCGCATTTATGGTCATAAAATACATGCATATAGCAAAGACGGCTATAATAAAGATCCCAGAAGATAGGAAATATTACCTATAACCACTTCTCTAGATTTATATCAGTGTTTGTTCATCATGATCACAAACCAAATACTTTGACAATCATTTTGATTACAAATATCTCAATTATTGTTATTATTGATCGATCAGTTGATCAATTATTGATCAATATTATCAATATTCCATGTTACAATACTTCTTCTGGTCTACTCCTAATAACTAACTGATACCGATATTGATTGATAATAGTTAATTGAATGTATAACATGCCGGCTAAATAATATCCACTACAAATATAGTAACTAAATTAATTACAAAAATTGAGAAGTTTAAGAAAAGAATAACAAATTACCGATGATTGAGATTGTATCCTGGAACAATTGTGGCACGAAGGAGATTATTAAGTGATTAAATTAATTATTCGTCTAACGTAACATGGGTGTTGAAAAGAGTTATTTTTTAATGATTTAAACAAAGAAGCAGTCATTATGAATGATTTTGCGAGCGTTTGCATGAATATGGTTAGAAGGTTGGTAGGTGAGCAATTTATAAGTTGCTGTACTGATCGACGGAAGCGCTATGCCAGTGCGTACGGTACCTCTGTTTAGAAGAAAACAATTTCTCATGAAAAGCACCACGCTGAGTGCAAACCATTATACAAATGCAGTTTCAGAAAGTACAGGATATATAAATTTAGATAAAGTGGAGGTTACGTGTTTCAAAAGGGAGTGAAGGAAGTACTGGTGTTAGTAAAAGAACGCTTTTCAGAGATCCTAAGCCAACAGGTATTGAAGGCTTGAGAGAGATTTTGAAAAAAAAAATGTTTTTATCGTTGATATGATTCCGGTAAGAGTTGTATGAAGAGTCCCTAAAGAAATGAAAGAAAAGAATTCAGAATAAGAAAACACGTTTATTACTGCACCAGGCTTATGGAGAACTGGAAACAAAATATTGTTAAAAAGGAAGAATGTTTTAATCATTTCTGGACCATAATTAGTAATGAATTTCAATAAAAATCGAAGCATAGCTGTTTTAAAAATCTGTTAATTATTCTACATTATTGGTTTTTTCTAATATTTTTGACTTTAATTCACTTAATTACATTTTTAGGCATATTTTATCGTTTATTTACTACTTCGTTGATTATAGCACGATTACTACGTTTGGTTTACTTTACTTTGATGTATCGTCTTCTTTATTTGTCTTCCTGTTTCTTTCCATTTCTTCTTCTGAATTGACGGTAAAACGCTCTTTGGTCTAATAGACTAGCCGTTATATCCTGATCATAATGCATGTGGAAATATTCTGGTGAGTTGTGTCTTTACTTTATCGGTGTTTTTTTTCTCCAAGCATTTTACGTTGCAATTTATACAATTTCAATTCGTTCAGTTTATATTTATATATAGATAACACTAAAGAATTTGCTGTAGATAGCCATTTTTATTGTTTTTATTCCTTTTTCAGTATAAATAACGTTTTATGGTATACTAAATCTATGGGTATTTTGTCTACATGTTTGAGTGTTTTATATTCTCTGAAAAATATGCATAAATACAACGTTAAATTCAGAAGAAAATATTATTCTTGTATTTTGAGATGGACTGGAATTTATCAAATATTACTTCATATACAATATAAATCTCTTTAGATTAAAAACATTAGAATAGAGATGTCAAATTTAAAAGTACTCAATATAAAACACATATGTAAAATTTCGTTAAAGTGTTTATGTTTTTTATGAGTTTTAAACTGGCCTGGTGCCTACAACAATCATTTTCAAAAGTGGTACTTATTTTGTAGCATTCATGCATACTTTTATTTTAAATATTATTTTTATACTTTAAAATGCGTTATTATAATATTATTTTATGAAATGCACTGACTAAAAATTGTAAGGATATCAAGAAATCACAATAGATGATTCGACATCAAAGTTGTTTCAGTAGCACTATATCAAATGCGTTTTAAAGCCTCTCCTAAAAATGTGGTTGAACACATTAAATTAATACAGTATTTTTGATATGTATATATATATCAAAATATAGTATTATAAACATATAGTTTGACCTATATCAAGATTGAAATGAATATTGACGATAGTATTTTGTAAAATTAGTTGACAAAAATAAATTCCATCTTCTTTATTAAGTACATTCTTTGTAAATTTTGATCAAACCTGTTATCGAGGCAAAAATATAGTCAAAGCAGCCGAGCCTGTCATTATGACAAAATGGGACACTGGTTATAATAATATAAAGATTACTTGCGAAAACATAATTTATCTGGTATCTAACATCATTTTCAATGATTTAATGTAGAATTTTTTGTTAAAGCTTAGTAATAGAATTTCTTAATGTTGTAATGAAATTTGGTTCTCAAACGAAATCAGAACAGTTGAATCACTGGTATAATACTGATTAAGCTAATGAGTTTTAGACCTCGGTATATTTCAAGTGGGATTAGGTTGCCTCAGTATTTCATTTCTTTGCACACAGCTTTATTTTATTATCCTTTAAGTAGAAATTAATTAACCTCTGAAAGACAATAAACTTGGTTCTTTTATAATAACTCTATTCATTTTAATAATCATACCTTATTAATTTAACAATTCATAAAGAAAAATTATGAGTTTTATGAACAACTTTTTGTTAGAAAAATGTAACCTCAAACTAATTGATATACCTGAATTGACTGCTCTATTTTAAATATTTATACTTTACCAGTAATAATAAAATAATAATAATAATGATGATAGGAGAATTTGAGAAATTCATCTAGGTAGAACTACATAGTTGCTCTATTGATGGTAATGAATTGAATCAGTACCGTAAAATATCAGTTGGCTATATCAGTACTGTAAACGCTCAACCGTAATGGAAGAAGCCATAAAGTCCTAATTAACTCAGCAGTCGTAGGAGTCAAATTATTTCCTTCTGGATTAAGTCTTCGTCTTGACGTCGTTTGTACGTTTATTTTCGATTTAGTAACCGTGTTGGTCCTACAAAATTTTTGTAGGGAACTTGTGCTCGTGATGACAGTAAAGTAATCAGTTTCGTATTTCGTATAATTATTATAACTCAGTGCATACACTGAACATAGAGAATTCTATTTTTCTCCGGTAAATCCACAATCAACCTTTAGAAAGTTAAGGTTTTTGGTAAATAAAACCTGGACCCAATGTATTTGAGACATGCTTTGTTAATAAGATTTATGATGGTCACTAAATTACTTAATATCTATATTTCATTTAAGAAAAAAAATGAACGACAAAAAAGAACACAATGGACTATGTTAAATATGGCCAAGGTGAGCCCGAGTCTCATAAGACGCAGGATCTTACTATAAAATAAATAATATCTATATAAATAAAAGAAAGGTTTATCTGGACATTCCGTAGAACTGACTCATTTAAGTTATCTTTACGTTTCATGCATTAGAGAAACTGAATCCACTCTTGGAAAAATTTCTGTCTGTTGGTCTGTCCACAACAATTTGTCGTAAGTAAGCTCAGCCACCATAAGACATATCAAGATTAAACTTTGATTTGTGTATGTTTAACTTAAAACCTATGTTTTGAATTGATTGAATATTCAACATAGAAGCGATGTTATGAAAGTTTAAGCCGTGTTTGGCTAGCTACACAGACATATTTATTTTGAAAATATAAACGTGTAGCAAGTAGGTATTGTTAGTTGATTTTAATTTCATTTCCGTTTTAGCTTCCAACAAGAGGTTATTGACAAGGTGTTTCCCAGAGAATTGCTCCTTCACAAAGCCATTTATTCTTAATAAATAGGAATTTATTAAAAATAAATGGCTTTGTGAACAAACAATTCTCAACCCTTACTAATAATCAGGCAGGAAAATCATCAAAGAAGTTATTACGCTATATCAATCCAAAGAAAGAACGTACAAGTCAGTAAACAGAGTGGTTAGTGATGAAGAATCAGTTCATTATCCAACTGGACTTCTTGACTCCGTAACTGCTCCTGGACTGCCCGCCCATAAGTAAAACCTTAAAGAAGAGATACCAATAATGCTGCATTTAGTAGCAGAATCAAATTTAATGTTAAAAACTAGAGTACTCCAAAAATGTGCAACGTACTTTTTTTTAACATATTTATTTGAATATACAATTACGCATATGATGCTTAACAAGCATATGTCGTATGAGCAATACAAATGACCTTGACAAACATGAGCAAAGAATTGCTTGTGGAACCCACTGGTTCAACTTTTCACTTTGTTTCCTGATTGTGGATCATCATGGCAGTAGGTCCCTAGGCCATCTTCTCTTAAGTAGTCTTGGGGGATTCTGGGAAGGTGAGGAAGGAGCAAGGTTTTGTGTGAGTGGATTTGGTTGAGAGGAAAGTTTGTCAGTTCGTACTCTGCACAAATATACCACTGCGGCGGACATTATGATTGGATGTGGTACTGGGGAGTTTGTGTGTATACCACGCATAACGTTCATTCCGAGCAACTATCCCTTTCCATTCAAACGATTACATTGTCCCATTAGCATCTATTTTTCAATGATAGTAACTAAGTCGCAAGGGAAAACTCTATCTAACGCAGGAATTGAAGTGAGTGAGACCAAGATCTCTCACATGGTCAACTGCAGTTTGCTTGCTCAAGAGTCAGAGGTTGCAATTCATTGTTCTTTTATAAACCTGTAGGACAGATGTGGTGGACACAGAGACATTTACTTAACACTGTATTAATAATGATACTTTCTAGTGTTCTATAATTTTTAATGATATTTTGGAATACCATGTATTATCTGCGAATTTTCAAAAAAGTTCCCGTCAATGACGGGCACGTTTGCTGGTTAATAATAAAATAACAATGAAAATAGTAAAAATAATATTTACACGTAAGACTGTTCTAAATTATAAATTTCAAATGCGTTATACGACCTGAAATGGATAACATTAAAACAATGAAATCATTAAATTGATTATCAGTATTTTGTTAATATTTCTATAGAGTTTAATATTCCGTATGCACCAATGGCTCTTTAAGTTAAAATCAAATTTATTTTCATTCTAAATGGTTTGATATTACTTTGGCATATGGTAGTATAGAGTCTAGGCCACTCCAGATTTCATAGAATATCTATTACTACATTGACATTGACGTACAGTTGAATAATAAATCACAATTTCTACTCCAAGTTCAGGCAATTTTACAACCATGAAAATTAGTCATAAAACGGGAAACCACTTTTATTAACTGCACCTGTGCTCAGTGCTCGGGTATGCTTTCCTTAACTATATTCAAGTCAGCATTGGCTAAAATAATTATTCAGTTTGAATTATTTATATTTCATCATTAGGTTATTCATAAATATGTGAAAAAATTAAGATAAAAGTCAATAATCGAAATAATTGGTATTTGATTATAATTACTTTGAAAAATGATAGGACCGTTTACTTAATCTAAAAAAAATGTAAATAAAAATATATTCTATCAAGTTTTCAGGTAATTTATAATAAACAATTTGTAGATCATGATTTAATATTTTCTAGACTAAAACAAATATTTTTTTACACTACCGTTAATTATTAAATAATTCCAGAATGAGATATTTCATCTAGGCAGGCGAATGAACAATAATTCATGTGAAAAAGCATAATTTATTATTTGTTATCTTGTAAACCAAAGTTTATCACAAATAATTGACTGCCTTGCCAGTGAATACTTCTTGCCAGCCGCATCAGTGCGCCAATCATGGTAAAATTATATTCTGCTCTTCTCTCATGATTTAATTCCTAGTTAAGTTTTCTTAGTGGCTATTGAAATAGCTAACCTATATGATTTTTATTCTTATTAGAGTTACTTATTTTCCTAATTTATTTGATATTCTCTGAATACACATTAAGTGGGTTTTATATGTTAACTTGTGAGATATAGGAACTTGTAAAGTAAACTTGGTGAAGTTAACTTCTAATGAAATTTTAATGAAAGTGATTTACAGCTCCTGATGTGAAAATATACTCAACTGCCTTTAGGCAATATTACTTCATAGGAAATGCTCATTATTCTATGTTATGGCAAAAGAAGTTCTAATTTTTTCCTCTCCAAGCATCATTTTAAAAGTCTACAATTCTTTTGATATTATATAACTGTGAGTCCTGGGAGAGACACACATATTTATTTTGGAATTATTGAATGAGGCCACGTAATTCAGAATGGCTAGAACTAATTCTCATTTGCACTAAACTCTAAGATGTCATTTATTGTAATAGTATATTTATTGTAATAGTAATAGTATTGTAATAGTCAAATATATAATTTGTTGGAATTGCATTTCATTCAAAAAGTAGGGTGAATATAACCTATAATCAATTGAATTAATATATATTCAAATAGCCCAACTATGAAAGCTTACACATCGATTAGCATAATTTAGAATGAAGTATAGTAGATTTTTTATTAAGTAATTATTTTTTTTAAATAATATTTATATGATTTTAATTTTGTGGTATGGGTTTTTTTTCAGACGTCTACTGGATATGGACTAGCCTAAGTCAAAAATTATTAATTTTAATGTATAGTTTGAAAAACAAAATTGAAAATTACAGTTTTTCTTCGACATTTTCACAATGTTTGTCCAAACTATTCTCAATGAGTTCTGTTCTCCTTTCTAGGCCTTATGTTATGAATACAGAGGGGCCATTCTTCAGAAAAGCTCTTGTTGAGTTTTTTTTTTCTTGAAGAATTACACTCTTGATTTTAAATTTGTAAGAAAACAAAAGTCTGAGAGAGCATGACCAGAGTTATAAGAGGATGGAGGAGGGTTTTTTTATCGTAATTCCCCACAATAATTTTTGGCATAAGGGTGTTCTGTGGGCTGGAAGGATATCATAATGAAAAAGAACATCACAGTGCAACTTTCATCAGTGGCGTAGCAACTATTTTGCCTCCCGTGGGGGACATAAGATTTGACCCCCCCCCCCTTCCACTCCTCAAAGCCGTTGATAATTCATGAATTTTCAAAAGTCCAGCACGTCCTGAAAATATTTATATTCATGAGATTACAATCAAGATCTAATTTTAGTCTACTGTCATTAGTTCGAGACTTACATCTTATTACAGTACTCGTATACATTTGATACAGTCGTTATCAAAGGAAAGCAAAGATTTTTCAAAACAAATATGTATAATTCAAATAAAAAAAAAAGTTTTTAAATCGAATTAACTAGCTACTTAAATAAACATAATACATTTTCAACCACATTAAAAAAATTAGTTTTGAAAAATTTGAAAAAAATGCATTTCTAATTTGCAAATAGTACAGTTGAAAATTCTGTTAAACACAGTATTACAAAAATAAAACATACAGACAATTATGACCTTAAAAACCCATTTTGGTAGAGAATTTCAGATTTTTCGTTAACTTTTATAATATTTTTTTTCTTTTTTCTACTTTTACTCTCTCAAACTGCTGCCCCCTTGACTTGCTGCCCAAGATGCTCCTTGCAACGCCACTGACTCGCTTGATTTTAGCCCTTATTTTATGGAGTACACCATTTAAATGAACGGCGATGATAGTGCACTGGACTATTACAAAGTCTTCCTGGATAACCCCTTCCTTCAGTATCCCAGAAAATCATACACACAGATTTTGTTACTGATTTTTTTGCCTTAAATTTGAGTTGATTCCTAGAAACTCTGACTCAGACCCAGCTTAAATTGAATCTCAAACTGTAGATCATACTCTCCGATCTAATTCTCATCGTCAGTCACAATGAAATAGTAGAAATTCTCATGACCAGCCTGCAGTTGTTTGAGAAGATTGTTAGCACATTACTTGCGCAGGACTGCGCTTGCGATACAGGGACCGTGAGACCCATTCGACCCTGTGATTTCTAGGTCTAGATGTTTAGAGAGAATGGTGTGGACACGTATATCTACTGTATATCTTCATGGGGATAAGATTTACCTCACCTAATCAAGATTTAATCAAATACTGAGGCATATTCTGAGTAATATCTGGATGCCCAGTCAATATCCCTTTTTTATCATACGAACGCTGATTCATTTTTATTTTCATCGTTATCTATCTAGAATATTGATATTTTGTGCTTATCTTATTCTTATTTGAGCACTATGACAATAGTTATATTTTATTGGAAGGATTAA
This sequence comes from Hermatobates lingyangjiaoensis, assembly GCA_026182355.1. Taxonomy (NCBI): domain Eukaryota; kingdom Metazoa; phylum Arthropoda; class Insecta; order Hemiptera; family Hermatobatidae; genus Hermatobates; species Hermatobates lingyangjiaoensis. Next base: position 1,059,889 of record JAPFBL010000117.1, on the reverse strand, counting down.
TATTTTCGTAAACTGCGCAACTCTTCACTTCCAACTATAGCTACTAGTGCTAATTATGTACTTTATTTCAATTTATTGAATGGTCAAGAGTAAAAATTGGCAATTAATAACAGTATATATACCTTGAAAATTAGAAAATACTGAGTATGTTTATAATCTAACATTACTAGCATGTGAAGATAATAAATTAAAATTTCTCACGAGTTAAAATGGAAAAAATATTTGTAACATCACAGTGCAACTTTCATCAGTGGCGTAGCAACTATTTTGTCTCCCGTGGGGGACATAAGATTTGACCCCCTCCCCTTCCCCTCCTCAAAGCCGTTGATAATTCATGAATTTTCAAAAGTCCAGCACGTCCTGAAAATATTTATATTCATGAGATTACAATCAAGATCTAATTTTAGTCTACTGTCATTAGTTCGAGACTTACATCTTATTACAGTACTCGCATACATTTGATACAGTCGTTATCAAAGGAAAGCAAAGATTTTTCAAAACAAATATGTATAATTCAAATAAAAAAAAAAGTTCTTAAATCGAATTAACTAGCTACATTCATAGTAATGATTCAATAAAATAGATTTCAACATACAATATACTTCTAGTTATAATCCTTATTCCACAATAAAACTGCTGCGTGCTTAAACTTTCCAATATAAAATAATACGATTTATGCAAAATAAGCAAAATTAAATATTACGATTTATATAAAAAAATATGTAAGTTCTAGTAATATAAGGTTTATGTATTATGCATTTCTAAATACTCTGTAATAATAACCGAAAGAAATTGACAATGAAACAACAAATTAATAATAATTACTTTTAGATTTCTTGCCACCCTAATTTCATTTAATAATTCGATGAAAAATATATTACTATTAATGTTATAAAAGTTACCTTTCAGTCATTAACCCTGTCTTACTTTACCTTTATGAATTTTATTTATTAAATATGAGGATTGAAGTAAATGTTAATGTTATCTATTTCAAAATTTGTATTGGAGTTATTAAAAAAAAAAAATAAAAGCATGCCTCCAACATTTCAGAAATTTTCTAAACAAGTGTGATAATTCTATCATTATAACTGTCAAAATAATATAGCTGTGGGCAACAGGGCAATCTGTTAAATTATTTCTAATAATGGGTCGACTTGAATGATCAGTCTTTTTTTTATGTAGTACAGTTGAATCTTTTCTGATATTTGTGGAAAAAAAGAGAATTTTAAATATAAAATTCCTTTAAAAAGAAATTTTCAAAACTGATCAAATTACACACTATAAAGTTGTTAAATAAATAAATGTTTGGAGTCATATTATCAAAACTCCCTTGTACCATTATATTATTTGTTAAATAGAATTTTTATGTTTAGAGGTTTATTTATAATTATTTTTGTTTACTCAAATAAGTATCTGATATTTCTCCTTTGAGAGATTCGTATAAATGCTTTTATAAAAGGCTTGTGGCTCAAAGGAAACTGAATCAATAATGAATAACTTTCCCTGACATTATTCTTTAATGTCAGCAGCCATTCAATTTTGGCACGCTTTCTCATAAAACACAATTTCCTTAATTTGTTTTTAACTTATTCAATTGATTTCGTAAAAGAACTCCTTGCGCTATTTTTAGTTATTTAACTTTTATATCTGTTATTATATAAATATTGGTGTTTTCAGCTTTTAAATGTTAAATTCTATATATATATATATATAATTCAATAATATATCAACCGTTGGATAGAATAGGTGTATAATGTAATCGGGATTCGGTCTAATTTTCCAGGATTCAAAATCAAACTCTCAATGCCTTGCTACTTATTAAGTTTATACTAGTTATTAGTATAAATCATGGTTTCATTTAAGTCATATTTTTATATATATATCTGAATATATTACAATCATATATAATATATAATATATATATATATATATGGCCGTTGTGTTTCCAGCGTGCTTGGTTGCCCTTTCTATTTTCTTCTGAAGACGGATCATCCGAAAATTTGAGTTTGTAAGTGTGTCTCTTTCTCTGTGTGTTGATTTTCTTCGTTTTTGAGCTGATTAGCGTCCAGTTTGGATCGTTTTTTCGAATTTTGAGTGAAATATATATATTTATATATATATATATATATATATGTTTTATTAAAAATTATGCCAATTTTAACTTTTGTTCTTTTCCGAGTTAATTTTTCAAGTTTTCTCCCTATGGATTTCCACCTTTCTGGTAAAAAATAAAGCAATTCACCAAAAGATTTATTCTTGACTTCCATTTTATTAACTAACAAGTTTTAACTATAACAAACAAATTAAACCTTACATACAAATTACATACGACGTTTCGGTCAGCATCTGACCATTCTTCAGGCATATAACAATTCATAACAGAATCGAAATACAAAAATAAGAACTATCTAAATTGATAACACAATTATTAACATCCTAACAGAATAAGAAATATTCTACATGAATTGAGTGGGAGGTTTTACACTTATAACGGTCCTCAGAGTTGCTATTAATTAAAAGTACTAACGAATTTGAAAATAATCAGGGATTGAACTAAATATTATCCTACGTTCCTGCATGCAGCTTTAATATTTTGAGAAGCTCGTGGTAGAGGTGGTCAATTCTTGATAAAAACTGTGATATCTTTATTCAATTCTTCCTGTTAGCTTGAGGCTATGGGTGCTCTGCGTATGTTCTTTCGGGGCACCTGCAGTCAGGTGCATTGTTAATCTCCTGGATAATGTTGTTGCCTGTACATTTTAATTCAGTTTTTTTTATTAATGTAGAACATTATCCAGGAGATTAACAATGCACTGACTGCAGGTGCCCAGAAAAACATAGATGAGGCACATAGCCTTCAAGCTAACCAGGGAAGATATTGAATAAAAATATCACATTACTTTATCAAGAAAATGACCTGAGAAGGCTACACATTCTGGAAGCGCTGTGCATAAGAGAAAGAAGCCGAACCTGAACAACCAGACCACGAGCTTCTCAAAATATTAAAACTGCATGCAGGAACGTAGGATAATTATTAAGTTCAATCCCTGATTATTTTCAAATTCGTTAGTACTTTTAATTAATAGCAACCCTGAGGACCGTTATAACCTGTATAACCTCCCACTCAATTCATGTAGATATTTCTTATTCTGTTAGGATGTTAATAATTGTGTTAATAATTTAGATAGTTCTTATTTTTGTATTTGAGTTCTGTTATGAATTGTTATTAGTGCCTGAAGATGGTCAGAGCTGACCGAAACGTCGTATGTAATTTGTATGTAAGGTTAATTTGTTTGTTATAGTTAAAACTTGTTAGTTAATAAAATGGAAGTCAAGAATAAATCTTTTGGTGAATTACTTTATTTTTTACCAGAAAGGTGGAAATCCATATGGGAGAAAACTTGAAAAATTAACTCGGAAAAGAACAAAAGTTAAAATTGGCATAATTTTTAATAAAACATGTTTGATTGAAGGTCTGCTCCCAAAATACACAAATTATATACTATATAAATTATATATAATATATATATATATTTATTATTTCGACACATTTTAATTTAACGATTTTAATTTAACATGTCACTTGGCCAACTACTTTTCCAGTTGAACCCTGTTAGCAGGAGGTTAGCCTTTCGTAGGATCGAATTCTCAGCCTTAAGATCGTGAATGCCGAGACTGGTTAATTTTAATGATACTTGTTTTAAAGAGGATCTGCTATCTCGTATTTATACCAAAATATTATATCATATATGATGTATATATTATATATTGTTCAAGTACATAAAAAAACATAGAGAAATTAAAAACACAAACTTACAGTCTCTAATTTTCGGTTGAACCGCCTTCAGGAGAGATAAAGGAGGGAAACGAAGCGCACTGGTACAGAGACGGTTGGGTCTCCAATTGGGTCTCCAGCACAGAACATCCTTTGCTGTAACTTCAGATATAATAAACCTATATTTATCTGTGTCTCCCATGAAAGATTCAACGTTGGTTCATTGAAGCAAATGGAGAAAATAATGAATATCCTAGTTTACTTTGGATATATGTTATTTTGTATAGTTAAACTTTTTATTTATGGCTATCATATAGGGTGATGGTCACATTGGTACATCTGTTTAATCTCAGGCTGTCTATAAGTAATTTATAACAAATAACAGTGTATGGAATGGTGTCAAAGACTATTTTCCAATAACTATCTCCATAACTAAGACACTATTAAATGTTGTCCCTTTGAATTTAAGTGCTACCTAACCAGAGTGGCTCGAGAAAAAGCCTGCGAATCCTTTTCCCTGGCAGTATAAAAGTGCCATCTGACACAATAAAAGATTGAAGGCATCACACTTGATGAACAAAAGAGTCCTATTTGATTGGTGATCGGTTCGAGACCTTGCACTACCACTGTGAAACCTCTGGTTTCTTTCTCAGTATCTTCGCTAGAGAATCCTTATTGGCTATCGTCAACAAATCTAAGGAAATCAAAGACAAAGCATATGATGATGGTATATTGTTGGGTGTGTCAGAGTATGGCTAGTACACCTAACCATACGATTAGGCTTCGGGTTGCACTAAACCCTGGCAACTGTTACATCAGCCACTTCGAGGGAATTTTTCTTCACAGATAATATTGCCTTTATATTTTGTTAGTAACTAAACCAGATATATAAATTATCCTACGATAAGAATCTTTAAAACTAATTCATTTACTAAGCAATCTTCGAAAAATTTAATTGGCTTAAGTACTTTATTTGAACCAATATACCATTCATATAAAATATATTCTTGGGAATACATGTAAAGTATTATACATATTAAGGAATAAAAAGATTTCACATAAACACGTGAAACAACAATCAATGATCAAACCACAATAAGAAATGGGAAAACAAGACTAAGATCTTTCAACCGTAACAAGCGGTCTTCGTCAGAGTCAAAAACCCAACTGAGTTAACTGGTTAACAAAGATCTTAGTCTTGTTTTCCCATTTCTTATTGTGGTTTGATCATATTCGAGTATTAAGGAATATAAATCTCTAGTTAATGTCCATGTAACCTAGAAAATATATTGAATTGTGTGACACTAAGTAATATGAAGATGTAAAAGTCTCCTTATTACACGATTTAGTTTCCTGTCGCTGCACTTCAAATACTGTAATGTTTAATAGGATTACCAACGAGGAAGATAAATATCTTAATAAAAACATAATTTAAATAGAGTGTAAATAAGAGAAAAGATTAATAATAATATTATCCAAGAATATCATTTAAAAGTAAATGCTATTTCAATAATGCACAAAAAGGAATAAACGTTTTAACTTAAAGCTATAAATATTGGCGAATAACATTTTTTTTTTGTTTAGGTGAAAAACAAAAATCAGATAACTGGAATCAATTTATAGAAAAAGCTTTTCAGTTATTATTGCTTTTAAATCTCTTTAGATGGAAAGAGCTTTTAGTGTTTGAAGGGGTTGGGTTGGGTCAACCATGCGTCCTGCTAACTCTTCGTCTGTCATCCACTTCGCATTTCATTTGGGATAAATATTTAGAAAAAAAAATCTTATACTATTTAAAGATATTAGACCAATGTCTCTACACTTACATTAAATCACCATTTTTTTTAATCTCCCTCTTGCTTTCTCTCTTTCTTCTCTTTTTCTAAATATAATGACAAAAATATTAACTATAGAGGTTGAGTTGCAGAGGCAATGTATTCGCTTACAAGTATGTATGGGCCTTCTCAGAACCTCTTAACGTAATTTTAGGATAGCATAAGGAAGTGCCTAGAGACTCCCTTGTACATTGTCCCTTAACTCAACTTATAGTTAATATTTTTTGTAAATTTTATTATTATAATAATTATTTATTGTTGATTACTTTGTTAAATAATTGTTTAAAAATTATAAAAATTATTGTTTTGCTTTTTATTATTCCTATAATCAGAATTATTATATCTTCATTTGTTTATTATTTCTTGTTTATTTTCTACCCTGTCATTTCTCACTTGATGGTGGTGACAGTAGCATAACTGAGTGTGCAATGATCGTTTAGTTGGCAGTGCCTACTTGCGAGATACTTTAACTCATCATGATGACGATTGTCGAAACATATACGTGTGTCACACTTCGTGTTGCATTTGGTATATTATATATATATAGTTCAATATAGACAAAGAAACATAGAGAAATCAAAAGAACACACTTACAGTCTCTAATTTTCGGTTTGAACCGTCTTCAGGAGAGATAAGAGAGGGAAACCAAGTGCACTGGTTCAGAGACGTTTGGTTGGTTGGGTCTCCAACCGTCTCTGAACCAGTGCGCTTGGTTTCCCTCTCTTATCTCTCCTGAAAATGGTTCAAACCGAAAATTAGAGACTGTAAGTGTGTTCTTTTGATTTCTCTATGTTTCTTTTTCTATATTGAACTATATATATATATATATATATAAGATAGCTACAATACAAGATAGAAAAAAAATAAAAGTACAATTACTAAGTTCAATATTTTGAACTGGTTTTCGTCATCAGGAGAACACGAGCGGTGTTTGAAGAACGGATCACTAATCCGATATATATATATATATATATATATATATATCTTAAGTAATGTGTTTTATTTCTAAGATTTCACTTAATTTTATTCCTTATATGTGTTTTATTAGCTATTAGAGATATATTTCTCTTACTTTATCTCTATGCAACATCTGATTCGTTGCTGCGTCTATCTGGTTAAATGACTTTTATTGAATGTAACTAAATGGACTTCGCAAATGAACTCCTATTAACATTATGTTTAAAAAGTCTTTAACTTTCATATCTTCTTATTTTTGTAGACAAATGTGCACATTGTTTTGTTGTTGTTTTATTATCACACTTATATTAATAAGCTTTTTCAGTTTTTAGTTTTCTGCTTTCTCTTTCTTCTTGTCACTTTAACTTAATAAGCAATATATATGCTTAGCACATGTCCTTTTTACAATTCAAGTTTTTTTTTCTAATCAAACCAGCAAATACCTGAAAGTTGTTGTTTATTTTCCTTTAAAAATACTTAAAAATTTATAGCATTTTCTTTTTTTTTACGGTATAATTCCCTATTTCATTCAGGAGTAGCTTTAAGCCATTGAAAGCCTAATGAAAATTGTTTCTCCTCTGTCATTTCTCCCGCCCGCCATTACCTTTTTGATTTCAGCTCAACCCAACTTCCTTTCCTAAATATCTTAAATTTTAACACAATCTTTTCAGGTCAAACCCCTTAATCAAAATCTAATTGTTTACAGTATTCATCTTATACACCAACCAATATAGAAGGAAACATATGTTCTTAGGGACTTTCTTCTTTTTTTTATTTATATATAGACACTCTGGTGGCAGAGTTTTTAAAAAGTACAAAAGAATTGCTTATGTTAAGCAATATTAACTAATTTATATTAAGTATTAATTAAACACATTAATACTTATGAACTCTTATTCCCAATTATTTGGCATTATATTCAATCCACAATATTTATGGAATTTTACCTCTTCATGAATTCCACTCACTAAAAAAATTAAATCACCCATGAAATTAAAAAATATGGAATTGCTATTTACTGAAACAATTCCTACTAATTCATGTCAACTCCTAAGTACTGCTGGATACAATACTTCTGATTGAGTTTTATACAGGGTGGAGAAGAAGTAATCAGAAACAATTTCTTGGATTAATAAATGTATGGTACTTAGAAAGTGATTTTTTCCTGGTATTAGGAATGATAAAATTTACAATTGATAACATTGTGATTATAAGTTCTCTCACTATGACATGTCAATAGAGAGAAATGAAGTAGAATGAATATAGCTAGAAAAAAACGAATGAAATATAAAATTTATAATACTCGAATTTTGCTAAACTTGAGTTTGACAATAGAAACTTTAAAATGATTGTCAACGAATTTAATATTATGTTTACTAATATTACAGTTGACTGTAGACAACTACATATCTTTCTCTATGTTGTTTCATAATTATATCATAATTGTTATTTTAAGGTTAATTCGTATGGATTAAGTTATCATATTAATCTCACTAGGCCTCACGTGATTATAATATCAACAACAAAGAATTTAAGTTTTTATTAGGAAAAATGTAATGAATTTAAGTGGTCGGTCATATATTTAAATTTATATTTTTCAGTATATGTTCATTAAATAATTTTATAATCTAATTTACTAAAATACTGAGGAAGGAATAATTGAGTGTTTAGTATGTGAGAAGTATTTGTGGAGTACAGGGTGTGGGCGTGTACTGGGGCTGACGTTGGGTAGGCCTGAGAGAGATTAATGCCGTCAGGGTGTGGAGTGAACTGGTCGTCTAGAAGGAGGCATGCTTTATTTTCTCCACTTATACATTTCTGTATAGCGCACAGAACATTTAATGAAAACTGTATTTAAAACTCATTTGACTTTTATAGGCTTAATCTCAGTTCATCAAGTCTTTTATAATACAATAAAAAAAAAAAAATACTTACCTTCTATACATTAAGGAGGTGTTATGAAGGCATTAAAGGCCAAAGTCTGTCAGAGTATATGATTTTCAGAATTCAACTAAGCTACGAATTAAGTAGCCTCATCAAAATCGCATTACATGAAAAGCAGAATTTTATCAACATTGATACCATGATGTTCTTCTTATACTAGGCTTACGATTTTCTAATAAATTATTAATAGAATGCCATAGTCCAATGAACACCCACTTACAAACACACACACACACACACACACACACACACACACACATGTATATATATAAAAAGATTTCACATAAACACGTGAAACAACAATCAATGATCATACCACAATAAGAAATGGGAAAACAAGACTAAGATCTTTCAACCGTAACAAGCGGTCTTCGTCAGAGTCAAAAAACCAACTGAACACTAGATGCAGAAAACATCTGGTGAGGAGTTGAGAAGAGTGGGAGGGAAGAGTGGTTTAATAGATCTAATATTATAAACATTAGTAACGGTCTCTTCAAACTTGATACTTTCGTCACGAGGGCAATAGCCTCTTCAAAGAGGGTTGACAGCTAGCGGATAGTTTTTTACTTTTTCTTACTGTACTCCTTTGTTTCCCCAAACATCCCTTTCTGGACATTAGTCCTTTCCTGTGCTTTCACCCTTTTAAAATACCACTCTTCCCTCCCACTCTTCTCAACTCCTCACCAGATGTTTTCTGCATCTAGTGTTCAGTTGGGTTTTTGACTCTGACGAAGACCGCTTGTTACGGTTGAAAGATCTTAGTCTTGTTTTCCCATTTCTTATTATGGTATGATCATTGATGTTTATATATATATATATATATATATTTGTAAATTTGGGGAGCAATCCATCTTTTATACATGTTTTGTTAAACAACCTTTGTACTAAGCCATGAATACATTTCATTGACCATCTTTCAAGTTTTCTCACATTTGGTTTAAAATTTGTCCGAACTAAAAACATTAGTTCTCCAAATGATTTATTACTCACAACTGCCATGTTTCGGTCACCCTGACCATCTTCAGATTTATTCGTAATTGCGAAAAAAACTATTACTACTAATTATCACTATAATATATAATATAATAAAACATAATATATAAAATACTAAAATTAACACTGTAACATTCTTTCATAACATAAGAAATACACGACACTTAAATATACATTTAACTGTGGAGTAGGTTTGCCACCTGTCGTAATCAGGTGTTCCGCTTAACTTCATAAATGTCAATAGATTCTTGTCTTTGCTGGATCTGTTGGTTCTTCAATCTTGATTGAAGGTCCAGCAAAGAGAAGGGCCTATTGACCATTATGACGTTAAGTGGAACACCTGATTATGACAGAAGGTAAACCGGCTTCAGACAAAATGTATATTTAAGTGTTATTTATTTCTTATTTATGAAAGAATGTTATAGTGTTAATTTTAGAAATATATAAAATAATATAGTAATAATTGGTAGTAATAGTTTTTTTTTTGAAAATATGAATAACTCTGAAGATGGTTAAGGAGACCAAGACATGTCAGTTGTGAGTATTAAATCATTTGAAGAACTAGAGTTTTCAGTACAAACAAGATTTAAAAGAAATGTGAGAAAACTTGAAAGATGGTAAATGAAATGTATTCATGCCTTAGTGCAAAGGTTGTTTCACAAAACGTATATATATATATATATATACACTTTAACACATAGAAAAGAACACAGAAAGTCACTACAGATATATATATATATATATATATACATGCATTATTTATTTAAATAAGTAGGAATATACAAATTAACAATATGATTATTTACTTATTTTGGTCTATTCGGTACAATGAAGCTTAATTAGTATTAAGAATAGATATTACAGAACAAGTTGACTCATGAATTATGAAGTGCAAACGCATAATTTAATACCTGAAACTCTTACATAATTTACAAAATCAAACTATACTTTTCATAACAGAATAGCTTGAGGATGACTTTACACTAAAATCAGACAATTGTTAATGTCTATAATTAAATTATATAATATATAAATTATAAATTATATATAAATTTTATCTTTAATAAAAGCTATCAATTTAAAAAAAAAATCTGGATGTCATCTAACATTTTTAAATTTGCTTTTGCCTTGTGAGTAACTTTTAACGATGCATTTATATAAGCAAGACATTTATTTTCCAAGACTTCAAAACGGTATACTTTACCCAAAAAAATATAGGATCGTGAATCAGCAAAAATTTACTTAAATTAGTATCTGTTTTGCAATAATGAACGAAAGAGTATGCTTCTAATACTCTTGGATTTCACGATACTCTTGGACAATGGATTTCATAACATAACCGAGGATGATATATATATATATATATATATATTAAAAAGATTTCACATAAACATGTGAAATAACAATCATTGAACAAACCAAATAAGAAAAGAGAAAACAAAACTAAGATCTTTGAACCGTAGCAAGCGGTCTTCGTCAGAGTCAAGTAGGTAATGGAGTGTATTCATGAACGAAATGAATTTCAAAACTTAAACTTCTTTACACTATTTGAGTTTCTTTGAATCCATTTTGAAATTGTTTTCCGATTATTAATGCGATGGTAGTGGTGATGATGATGATTATATATGCAAGCAGTGTAAGCATGCCTTAATTCAAAAGTTTGTAGACAAACTATAAAGTCAAGAGACTGGAATCATTGAGAGAAGCAATTTTGAATTAATGTAGTGAAATGTTACATTTTTGTTGAAATTCAAAATATGTTTTCTTATTTTGACAATTCTTATGACAATTATGATTATTATTAGTTTTAGTTTTTAATTTTATCACTAAACAAGCTATTGAATATGTTAATTCAATCGGACACACCCAGCCATAAGTTATCCTTTAAGGTAGTTACCAAACTATCCAACTAATCTTATTTCTCAACACTACACGAAGTTTGTTTTCTGAGATTGTATAACTAATTGACTATGAAGAAATTCCATATTACTACATAGCTATTTTAATTTCAAATTAATTACATTGCTTAGTATATAGAACAGAACAACACTATTTTCATTGGTACAGAGTAAAGTTATTAATAAAATGTATGCTGTAGGAAAACTTTAACGTTTGCTCATACACGCTGCAAGGTCTATTGAGTAATAAAATGTTTTATTCAAAACATGCAAACGCATTACTACGCCTTCAATCCCATTTAATCAGCACCAATAAGTGGTTGAATTAATATAGTGGCTACTCAGTGGGTGTATACAAAAATGTTGCAAACAATAACTAGTATAGGTTTACAAACTACCACATTGAAATGTAACTGCTCAAATTAGTCCTTTTAATGTGCTGTTGTTAGTATAGTTATTAGGTAAATGATCTACTAAATACTTTAAATCATGCAACCTTATGATTCCTAGGAATATACAGATGATCTTGTTATTATAGGAACAGTATGGCTTGATAGTACTGAACCAAAAGCTGTAATAGCCTTGCAACAGATGTATTGTGTAAGGTCATAAACGCAAAGTTCTGTTGTGTACAGTATTCTAGTGGAACTTGGATTCCTAAATACAAATCTATAAATTCGCAAATCTAAAAACAATTCTATATTCTTGTGATAAAACCAATTCTCTCATATATGTCGGTTATATGTTATTAGTAGATTGTTGAAAAGGTACCTAAACTATTCTTAATATATTATAATGGCATGTACGTCTAGGGCTAACAGGGGACAATGACCACCTTCATCTTCATTCAGCATAAACTTTTTAAACCTATCAGTCTAGAATATTATATCCAGAATGAGGCTATCTACTGTCAACTGGGATTCTTTGGAAATGACAATGTTTCTGTTAGGTCTAAAATGTCTGAAATCTTTGAAACATTCGTTTATATGTTGCCAGATACAATGCTTCTAAAAGAAATTTTAATAGTGGACGTGATGGTAAAAAGTGACTGGATTTGAATAATTATGATTTCACTAAAAGTTCTCTTATCTTTTTCACTTGTGTCAAAATTAGCAACAATAACCGCATTGAGTATTATAGGATAATTAGAACATTCTCAAACTCTGGGAAATATATCAACGATCTTACAGGCAAAAATCCTTGGATAAACAATTTTAAAAATATACCCATAAAATGTGAGCATATACATTTTATCAGAACGTCAGACTGCGACAAATGTTTATCAACAAACATCAGGCCAGTAATTCAGACTATCATGGAACAGTTGGTAGAGGGCGGACCTTTGATGACATATTGTATAGTATAAGGTAATTGCATTTAGTAGTTTTGCAAAAATCTTATCTAAAACAAAGAAACGTATACGATACTTCTTTAGGAATCATTGTAGAGTTTATTAAAGATCAGAAAATCTAAAGTTAGTTTTAAAAACTACAAATAGAACCACAATAGACAGAAGCACACTAAACCGATGAGACGTAGACTTTCTTAGTAATAATTTGTCACATTTTTCTAATGATTCTAATATCGTTGTAACTAAGAAGATGAATACAGCAACGTTAAAAAAAATAATGTAAATAAGCTTATTATTTATGGATTTAGCAATACTTGATGAGAGGCTAACAAGTTTGATATGATGTGTGCTTGCAATAAAGTTGAGTGTATACCATTCCAGATTTCTTTAAAGGATATCTACATAGAAATAAAATCCTATGAACGTTAAAAGAAGTATAATTAATTATTGTTTGCTTTTAAACACAAATTTATCGTTCATTTAATAAAATTGTCACATTAAAGTATTTACATTAAAGTATTTAATTGTCACATTAGTATATAGGACTATAATATAGGCCTATATACTTAAAATATTTACATCTATCAACACGGCAATAAAATATAAGTAAAATAATTCGTTTTTCTAGGTTCTTTAATTTAATAGTTTAAAATAAATGTTTTAAATTAAAAACTAGATGTTTTTTACCTAAAATAACGTGATTTTAAAATATCTTCAATCTTTTTTCTCAAATATACATTACTTTAAATATCTTGTATATATAATCTATTTATAGATTATCTGATTTTTTTCAGGATAATTTAGAGAACTTCAGCTATTTCAAAGCAACTAAGAATACTTTTCAACAAAAATAAATATACATAAATAATTATTTGGTATCCTATAAATTATAAAATAAATTAATAAGGAAAGGGAAATTATTTGTTGGAAACACTACTTCAAACAAAAAGAGTTGAGTCCAAATTGCTGTCTTTGTGAAAACTCTATTAGTAAAAGGTAGAAATTAAGTTTCCTGTTTTTTGTGCAAACTGCTTGTAGATTCCTGTCTTAATTAGATGGAGAACAATTGCAGTTGTCACCGGAATAAAATGAATCCGCAGCCTCCATTGTTTTCTACCCCTGTTTTCTTGCCATTATCTTCCGACATTGCTTAGCATAATGCATCTCTTATTACGTATCCGTTATAGATATATTTACTCAAATAAAATCTTCATCAGTTCTATCATGTTAATTCATAACTAAGTTACTTTTTTTTTTGTTTTTTTTTTTTCTTTGAAATCATTAACACTGTACTCTCTTTTTGCAAAACTCATTAAACCATTGAAAAAGCCACAAATGTATATCGCCACATGCTGTATTATATAAAGTATTATGTAGATAATACACAAATAATGACAAGAATAGGATCGATTGGATACCTTCCTGAAAACTTCTTTTAGTTCTCTCTCCTCTCAAAGATCTAATACTACATTACACTTTTACAGTATTACAGTAAATTTGTGGATCTTATTTTACATTTATTAATTGGAAAAAAGTATTTTCTGAGACTTCAAAACGGTATATTTTACCAAAAAAAAAATTATAGGATCGTGAATCAGCAAAAATTTACTTAAATTAGTATCTGTTCTGCAATAATGAACGAAAGAGTATGCTTCTAATACTCTTGGATTTCACGATACTCTTGGACAATGGATTTCATGAGCACACCCGCAATTACATATGAAATTAGGTTTTACAGCTTCATGGGTATGGCATACAATTTCATTGGAACACATTTTTAGACAAATCCATCAAACTATAGAATGCATCAAAAATTATGTTTGATTGGAGTTCCTGTTTACAATTAATAAATTTATTTTTTTAAAATATCATATTATCTTAATAAAAAATTCAATTTTTTTCATTGAACATCTAAATAAAAATTTTGTTTCACTCAATTAACTTGAAATATTTCAATGTAAACGTAAACATTTTCTAAATTAGGAAATGTAAATTAGAAATAAATCCGGCAAATTTAGCAAATGATCCAATATGCTTACATGAATTTTCAGTTTTTACAGCTTTACTGTAATCAGAATTTAATATTTCTTTGTTGTTTTTTTAAGAAATAAAAATGTACAATACCTTAAAAGCTGAAATTCAATTTAGCTGGTATATTATAACTGGCATGGATGCAAAGTGTGGGAATACCTTTTAGATTTAGCTCTTCGGTATAATAATTTGAATTACATGTTAGATTGATCATTGGTTTCAAAATTCCTTAACTGATTTTTTTTTATTGTCTTGAAATGATAGAACATAGAGAAGACTTTGTTAGCAAATTTGGATTTAGACTTGGTTTAAGAATTCACTAATTATATATAGTCCTCTAAATGGTATAAACACGGAGCGTTAGTCACGTTCAAAAAACATCATCAAAAATATGGTTTGTAATAAAAAAACTGTACGCATGTCAACCCATTACTTCGGTACTTCTGAAACTCCAATCAGTGTATTTATTTTTTTCTAGTGGTTACTGACATGATGTTAAGTAGGTTGTACTTGACCATCAATAAGCATAAAACCTTAATTGCTGCATAAATTTATTGATGATTTTTTTTCTCAGTACTGACTTTGTCATCTATCTATTCTTATTAAGAGCCATGTTTTAGAGAATAAGATAGCTTGTCAGGCTCTGCTTTGGAAGAACCAAATTAATTTAAGTTTTCGTTACTGGTTCTAATTGGTGTCTATACATTTGGTCTAGTTAGAGAGCGTTTCTACTCCTTAGGTTTTCATTGTCTTCTACCACTTCTATCCTAAATCAGCGCCTTTATTCATGTCTTACTAATAATGAATGGAATTATTTCCCATATTTGTTATAGGTCATGTGCTTTTAACCATTTATGAGGTTATTTTTAATTTTTTCAAGTAATAAATTTTACTAATGAAATAATAGTGTATATTATTTATAATATATTTGCTTCATTTAATATTATTATACATTGTATTATTTCCACATCAGTCAATAATTTTTAACTTTATTTTTTGTTTCTATTACAACTCTTCTTTTAATATAACCTTTTCTCCTTTCTCATACATTACTTGGTGCAAGGTTGGTTCATATAACGGAAGAACTGTATTCTATTCTCTTGACTAGAGTGACAAGTTATTCTCTTGATTTGCTTTCTTAGTTAGTTCTCTGTCTTTAGTTAGTTACTGACGCCTAAGGCAGCCAGCAGTGAGCACGCGTGTTTGTCGCCTCAGACTGTTTGCTCAGTTAGCCGCGGCTAATCGCAGCAGTAATTCTATTTGATTACGACGTTAGTAAAAATATAGTAGTGTCTTGTATACCTTGATTTACGTTTTTCTCTTTTTGTTATTGAACTATATATATATTGGTAAACACTTACTAGCTCATTGTCTGGTAAGACAATAATCTTATCAACCCTTACTAGATATTGGGTTACTAGCGGTTGCATTTACAACGAGCTTGGTCTCCCTTTCTCTTTTCTCCTGAAGACGGATTACCCGATAATTGAGTCTGTAAGTGAGTTTCTTTACTTTCTGTGCTACCTATCTTCAATTTTAAACTGTTATCGTGTCCAGTTTGGATCATCCTTTTGTATATATATATATATATTAGTGAAGGTTGGTAGCAATCCTTCTTGAAAAGAAGTTTCTAAAAATTTTATACCAATTTCATGCTTGGTTACCTTTTTTGAGAGTTTCTCTAATGTTCTACAGGCTCTTCTCAGTTCCTCCGGGAATAAAAATATCAACTGGCCCAAACTTTTCTTTTCATAACTACACATTCTAACACTATTTATATCTAACACTATTTAAGAACTAACTAAATAATATTTTCAATAAAAGAACTACATATTTCGGTCTCGTAGACCTGTTTTGATTCACCGGTGTTCCCAAGCCTTCCGGCTACCACACCGCAACGTCTCGTAGTGGTCTCGTAGACCATCATCAGGCTAAGCTTACGACTAAACTATAGGGTGTATAACAATGTATTGTCACATCGTGTGAGAGTCAATGACCCCACTCCCTCTCATCAACCACCCAATAGATGCCTCAACCACAACTAAGGATAGTTCAGTTTGTGCATTGACTCTCACATGATGTGACATTACATTGTTATACACCATATAGTTTAGTGGTATGTGTAGAATCAGTAATTATGAAAAGAAAAGTTTGGGCCAGTTGATTTTTTTATTCCCCAAGGTACTGAGAAGAGCCCGTAGAACATTAGAGAAACTCTCAAAAAACATAATCGAGGATGATATATATATATATTAAAAAGATTTCACATAAACATGTGAAATAACAATTATTGATCAAACCACAATAAGAAAAGAGAAAACAAAACTAAGATCTTTCAACCGTAGCAAGCGGTCTTCGTCAGAGTCAAAAACCCAACTGAAACAGTTGGGTTTTTGACTCTGACTCTGACCGCTTGTTACAGTTGAAAGATCATAGTCTTGTTTTCCCATTTCTTATTGAGTTTGATCATTATATATATAAATGTATGTATATATATGTGTGTGTGTGTGTGTGTATGTGTGTGTGTGTGTGTGTGTGTGTGTGTGTGTGTGTGTGTGTGTGTTTGTACATTTGTAATATGTTAACACATGACAAATGCTACCATGAGTGTTTAAATTTATTCTCATTTATGCCATGGTTATTATGACATTTTTCCTCCTGATTACGTTTGATATAATAACAAGTTATCGGAGTAAGTTATGTAAGTGTTTACCTTGTCCTATACATATTTGACTCTTTTGTTAATATATTTATACTGAAACTTCATGTCAAATAAGTTGAAAACTAATTTAATAGAATTGGAGTGAATGTAAATTAGCTGAGTGTGTCAAAAGAAGTACGTCTATATGAATTTTGAATAAAAACAGAGAATTGAAAGCGAGCAAAAGCATTACATAACATACGAACCTTTGATT
Source organism: Hermatobates lingyangjiaoensis (assembly GCA_026182355.1). Classification (NCBI taxonomy): domain Eukaryota; kingdom Metazoa; phylum Arthropoda; class Insecta; order Hemiptera; family Hermatobatidae; genus Hermatobates; species Hermatobates lingyangjiaoensis. The sequence goes on along the minus strand of JAPFBL010000117.1, from coordinate 1,042,193 downwards.
TAACTTTCGAGAAAGTTGGATTGAATAAAAGCAAGTGCTGGGTGCGTTCTCCAAGGGCTACCTGGGTGTTGATTTCATTAGACTAGAGTTTCCAACTGCTGCCTCACTTTTATCTTGTTAGCCTCTCTAATTTCTAACAAGCCCTCGACCCAGTAACCCTTGTTAAAGCATCTAACAAACACATCTGTTATAATATATTACTAATTTTCTTTCTATTATTATTTTTTCGTTTATATTTACGATGCAGTTAAAATGTATTGACGTATACAATTATGAGGTATCGCAATAAATTTGAAGATATGTTATTTTAACCTTACTTCCTTTGAAAGCCATATGTTATAGTTTATTCGATAATCAATCTGATTATTTGGTGATTTTATAGTTTTTTGGCAGCAGAAGCAGATCAGTATTGCAACATGCACATATTCCAGGGCTTACTTACTAGTCATACTGGTCATTAAGGACTACTTCAAACAAAGCTCATTCATTGTTACTTTATGATTTTCATGGAATCTAGGTCAACATTCTCATCTAATAGCAGTGATCAATATTTGAACAAAGAAACTGCTCCATAGTTTCCAAATACGTATTTCGTAATGCAAAAGACTTAATATAATGTAAGCATGATTCTTCCAGGTATTTAATTAAGAAATACCTTATTGATTTGTTTCTCATTACACATTTTATCTTTTATAATCCTTTTTATATAATTGATTGTTATAATGGAAAGAAAATCCCAATAAAATTCCAAGGTGTTTTTAACTTAAGTCATATATACCCACTTAAACAGGATCAAATATAATGACAACAAACTTTAATGAGAAAATTGTCTTCGAATCAACAACATGTCTTATACTTAGTACTAACGGTTTTCTAAACTAATTTATTACTTACTGGATATATAATATAAATTAAGACTCTTGACCTACGAAATTGGCAATTTGTACTTCATAATCTAAATTTTATAAAAACGATAACTTTTAAAATATACTACAATAAATTATAAGACTTGTTAAATCTTGTCCAAAATGAAATTGTAACTTATTTCAATCACTGTTGATACTTGAATTGATTGTAAAGTACAATGAGTGCTGGACATTGTAATTACTAAACGTACTAGGGATGTTCTGGAAGGAAGCATAAATACGAGATCGTCCTGTACGGATGCAAGGTACCAATTGAAATTTAATGTAGATATTGAAGTGGAAATCTGAATATGATGAACTGTACAATCGTGGATGTGGATGAAGCCGACAGCCGGTGGTTAAAATGCCGCTTAGTAGAAATAAACTCTACTCTTTACAGATATCATAACCTGTTCATCGATGTGATAGAAGTATCTTAACTGAGCTACCACCAAAAACTAAAAACAGAGATGCAGTTACCAATGTCGATCGATAGCTAGTGCTATTAATAAGTAGGTTAAACCAAATTAAAGATGTTAATTCTACATGGGTGAATATTATGACAATCGCTGATTTATCATTGAATTATCAATGTTTAGCCAAACATAATTAACAGATATTCAGAAATTTTAGCGAGTCAACTACATACTTATGAATATAATTGCTCTTAATGAAATGATATCATAAAGAGCCAAAATATTACAACTAAAAAATATTACAACAAATTAAAAATATGAAAAAAAAATAAAAAAGCAATTATATTTTGTCTTCTTAACTATCACTTGCAGTCTAAGTTTTTACCAAGCAAAAATACATTTTCTGGTAGGTGAATAACTTTTGAACAATTTATATATTAATGCGAGGTAGTTGTGCATAATAGGTATATAAACTATAGGTATGAACTTCACGATGTTCATTAAGCAACGGGAAATCTGAAGAATATTTTAGATTCAATATTGAGATGCACAATAGTACAGATATGGACGTGGTTTGTATAAGACCTATACTATCTGGTCACTCACTTATAAATAAAAGTAATAATAATATTGCAGACAATTCTAAATCATTGATTTAACTGTGTGATAAAATGAAGCGAGATGTTTATGTGATAAAGTGACATAAAAACATATAGAATCATTTTATTGATTATCTGAGCTTGAAGTAATCTACAGAGTTTTATATGCTCTACTAATTAAGAAGATATAGCATTTCTATAAGTATAATTTCTATAAGTATATTTTCCCAGACCAAAATATACAAATACTACACAGAAACAATAAATTCCGGGAAATAACTATTTTAGAAGGCTATGAAATCAACAAACTAGTGCGCGATAATTCTTCTACTTGCCTCAATGAGCAAATTCCCAAATGTACAACTTTTCTTAATTTATTTATATAAAAATAAAAAAAAAAGTTCTACTTTCTCCTTATACATATATTTGGTTTATAATTCGTTATAGCTCTGTATGTTATTATTTTTCAATATGTTTCCTACACTTAGTCTAAAAGAAAATGTAAAGCCTCAGCCTAACTTTTAAGAGAAAAATGTACCTGCCTTCTAATAAGAAACAGATGTACCCTACACCCCCACACTGTCCATTCCATTTCCAGTCAGTCTTATTCAGAGGCACTCATCCTTAGGTTCGTACTTTCTGCCGTATTTTATTTTATATTAATTGTTGTACTTATTTACTTCGTACTATAGATAACTCTCTTGTGTCATTGTATTTTTTAGTTAATGCCTGAGGAAGAACACTACGTGTTCGAAACGCGTTGTTTATATCATTAAAATTTTTATATGTGGAGACCATTTCATTAGATTTTTACCCTACAATGAGTAAATACCACATAATAACTGATGGCACTACATTAGAATTTCTATAAGAGATTCATGTGAAGTATTTGTATAAGTGCAGTATTTAAAAACAGAATATATTCAAATAGGTAGCTTACAGTTGAAAACTGTATAACAAACTATGGAATTTTCAATATTATTGTTGTTATTACAATTTTTAGTAGTAATAAATTATATAGGCAACAAGCAGATAGTATTGTATAAGCTTAATTAATGACTCAAAATAAAGTAATGTATCTCTTTAAGAAACATAATAATTTTATTTCAGTAAGAATAGATGGGCTTTGGGTGAAATGTTTCATAGTCTCAAGAGGGAAGTAGCATGGTACAACTATATGGCTAATCGAATGAAAGTGGATAGGAAGAGGTGGATCGGTGTGTTCAAGAGGAGCCCACTGCTAATTTATCTTTGGGCAGGAGTCAGATAAAAACTGGACGAGAATGGTCCTAATGAACTGTGGTGCTCGCCGCAAACATCTCTTGTTAGTTCCAGCCGCCAAATCGAATTAACACTTCCCCCACAACCTTTCCATTGACCCACATCTGCAAAAGCATATAAATTCTATTAGAAACATTTAAAACTTACCAATTTCTGTTTTTTATATTAATAATTCTTTCCCTTTAGTATTTTTTTGTTTACTTCTAAAATGTGTTATCTCAATAAGTAAATAATATTATATTTCTATTAATTGTGTAACTATGTGATTAAAACCGGATTTAATTCAATACCTATTCCTTTATTTTATCTGTAGAAAGTATTTTAAAAATAAAAATATAAAATAAATTGCTTATTCTGTAAGCGTTATAGATTTAAAATTGGAATAGTAATAAAGATTTAAAAAAAAAAAATTATGAAACTCACTTTGAAACAGTTTCAATTTTCTCTCTGCCACACGTAATAGAAATGAATAACAGTCCTGCATAGTGTGAGGGACTGTAAAAAACAATCAGTGTTTTTTCTTTAATAAGTAACAGGTATATTGAATCTGCAATCAAGATACTCAAACATTCTACAACTTATTTGAAAACTGTAGTGACTTGCGACCCCGTTAATCTTATTACAAAAACTGTTAGTTAAATGAAAACCATACTTTTATAATAAACTATAAATTTAAAAAACTATAACAAAACCAATATAAGAGATAAATATTAAAATAGTTAGCTTTTTTAAGATAAACCATTTTTCTTTTGGTATTACAAAATTTTATTTTTGTCAACCCTGGCAAGTTTTTGATTCTTTGTGTTTTTCTTTGATAAAACACTATCTAATAAAATATTTAGCTTAAATATTTTATTATAATTGTTTCTTTAGTTGTTATTATTAGTGTTATCTTAGGTATTTATACTTTTTTTTTTAGTATTTTTTATGTCTTTATTTTCTTGCTCCCTATAGCTGTAACTCCACAGCCGTTATATGAACAGGCACTGATGTCTATTGGTTTGTGTTTCTAACGACTAGTTTTCATTCTAATGTTTGTAAATATTGAGGTGACGTTTTTTCATCGAACCTCATTTTGGGTTTGTGATATATAAATTTGACATCTCTTGCAAACTTTCCAAAATGTATTTACTCATCATGTGTCCAACATGCTAATTTTATTTCCGGGTTTTGACGTCACTAACAATAACGAATGTTTACGCATTTCTGTTCATATTACACAGACTCATACTAGTATCTTCTATACTTGTTTTCATGCCATGCATGTTAAGAATCTGTAGACATCTACAGATGTCATCTGTAGCCATCTGTCAGCAGGTGTTTTGCTATCATTTTTTTTTGCAAACTCCAGGACCATAGATTCCACCTTGAACAGTCATTCCACCAAACTTTCCTCGAAGGGAATCCTGACAATTTAATCGGCAGTTGCAGTCGAGATACTCCACCGGTCTGTATCTATGATGGATCATAATGATTCAATAGTTTTTGTTCTGCTTTCTCTCCTGATATCCATATACTTGACACTATAATTAAAATCTGTTCCTTATACACTTTTCTTTCTCTCCAACGTTTTCTATTTTCTGCAAGGTCTGGTCTATTTAATATCGAAAACCGCCAATATCAACGCTATGTACCTCTTAAGTTTCTTTACATCCCTGGAGGCATGTATTAGCGTGAGCATTGCAGGTGTCAAATTTTTCTGATTCAACCAAAATTCACACTTTACTTGATCTTTAACAATAATATCTATAGCTTAACTCTTCATACAACCTGCATTTCCGTAACTGTATCAATCCAACGAATTAGTTTAGAATGATGATTTTTGTTTTGGTTTACTTACCAATAAGTTGAATCTTTGAATACATTGTAATGTGGCGTCTATCTGATGACAAAGCAAGACAAACATTCAAAAACACATTAAGTAGCATGGACGCAGTATCAACACTAATTTCAATGTCAAAATCAAAAACATATCTCTTATAGTTGAACCAATAATACCAATGACATTATTGGTTCATATTTATGTACTATTACTAGGGCATATTATCATAAAATTTGCCATAAATTTAAGGATTTTAAGTGTGTTCAGGTGTTATTTTTTTCAAAGAACTCAGTCCATTGAATATTTTAAACAGTGTCATGTAAGAACATTTTACCAAACAATAAAACTTGATAATGCTTTTAATGAGATCATTTCACTAATGATGTGGGGTTGACGAAGACTAATAATAGCTGCTGAGAGAACAACATTATAAAATGTCTCCATAGTCTCATTAGACAAATGTTATTTTATACATCCCTTAGAGAACCTATCCCATGTTTTTTTTGTAAAACTAATGAATTAATGATTCTATCAAAGCGACTGCTTGGTAATCGTCTAACTTGGGAGTGTGTGACATGTGAATGCATGTTCTGCTAATTCTTCTCTCTTTATTGTTTCATACCAATTTTATTAAATAATTACTAATAAATATTTTCATTTAATAGATATTAATAATTTATAGGGTCAAACCCTTAAAATATAAATAAATAATAAATACAAAATACGCTCAGAGTATGGCTATATATTGATTTTCTTTACTTATAATTCATGTTGAAATTCATGTACTTGCTAACTAGAAGATTTAGTAATCACGAAAATAATTTATTTTGATATATTGATTAATTTTTATGTTTTCGTTCTCCTGAATCTACTTTTTATGGTATTGTTGCATATAATTCTAAGTGTTCTTCAACGAATTTTTCTAAACTTGCGTTTCTCATACTCTTTGTTATCATTAACAAACATTAGGTTTACATGATATATGGATTAGTTTTTCTAAAGAAATTGTAATATATTAGGATAAAACTGACGCATATGAAAAGTATTTTGTCATATTTAAACGCAAAACGGGTTTTGCGTTTTTATCCAATCTTCTTGTAATTCTAGAATCCATAAATTTCTTGTTATTCTATTGGTGTTAATATTGAAAGAGACGATTTTTATGGATTTTCATTATTAAGAAGTTATATAATCCCTTACATTGCAGCATACAAAAAAAGTACTATCATTAAATTTTATTAACGATAAGTCATTATTGTTGAGTGATGAAATAACAATGCTTTCATTATATTTATATTTAACAAATTAAAGAAGTTCATATACAAATATTTATGTTATTTAAATTACTATCAAAGAGTTTAATAGTGCCATTATCATAGAGTGTTTAACAGGCCTAAAAAAAAAAATATTAAAATACTTCAAGAATTAATTTTAAGTTTATATATTGTAAAGCTGGGTATTCGCTTTTTGTGCAATTTTCTAATGTTTTAACAAAAAAAATTAACTTTTACATGCAATTATGATTTCTTCTTGAGATAAGTTTATCAAAACGATGGAATATTTCAAACAAACAAAAATATCATAAAGAGTTTTGTAAAATTTATCTACCCTCAAATCAAGGAAAATTATGTAATATAAAAAAAGAGTTTGGGAATTCGAAGTTTTGATAAAGTTCAACAATCTTATTAAGTAGGGAAGTTTTAAAAAGTTCTTCAAAATGATATCTCAGGAAGGAAAGTGCACGGATCGTTAGATTTTTATGTGGATGAATCTTGGAGCGTAAAAACTTTTCTTATCAAAAGGTCGAATACCTTAACTAGGACACGTCATTTTAAAATATGCTACTAGAGTATTAGTAGAAAGAAGAGAAGAGTGCTCATTTTTATAAAATTTGTTAAACTTACTTTTGAATTGTAACCAAAAAACATTAGAAAAAATAATTGAAATAGCTTGTTTATTTTCTTTTTGTATGAATTTTATCATACTCGCAAACAAATCTGGCGCATTCAACTACTCATTTTAATCATTTATTAAAGAACACTTCTTCAATTTTATATATCATTTAAACATAATATTCTATAAGTCAGTTGATATTAAATGCATATATTTATTATCTGAATTTGAAACAATAATAAATTATAGGCTATTTCTAGTATATATTGCATTTATTTATTTTGATGAGATTTATATTCCTTGCATGGCTATAAAATGTCCAACGGTGAATGAGTTTTTCTACTCGCTCAATATACGTCATGTTTCATGTTTCCTGATCTAAAAGTATCATTATAGATTTTTCTTTAATATATAATGTCGATAATATTCTAAACGCTTAAATTATTTTCACTGGATTTATAGCCTATTTAATGGTTATACGAAAATATAATTTTTACCGTACATGTGTATGTGCTCTTTGGGAATGGTCAATAAATCATTAGTATTTTACTATAGGTAAAGAATAGGGATCGTGAAAACATCATATCTTGAGATTTTTACGTATTTACTTCCTTTGAGGTCAATAAAGTTGTTTTATGACGTTTTTTCGATGACGTCTGTGTGTGTGTGTGTGTGTGTGTGTATGTGTATGTGTGTGTGTGTGTGTGTGTGTGTGTGTGTGTGTGTGTGTGTGTGTGTGTGTGTGTATTCGTGGGTGGGTGGGTGGATGAGTGTGTGTGTGTGTGTGTGTGTATTCTTGCGTGGGTGGATGTGTGTATGTGTGTGTGTATTCTTGGGTGGGTGGATGTGTGTGTGTGTGTGTGTGTGTGTGTGTGTGTGTGTATTCGTGGGTGGGTGGATATGTATCGAAAAGATTCTGTACACGCTACAATCCATAATCATTCATTGATCAAATCAATATTTTTTACAGAGATATGCCTTGTAGTCTAGATGATTCCTATTGTTTTTAATTAATTACACATGGTGGAAAAGGCGTTTTTTTGCCAAAATGAGATTTTAGACATTTTTTTTTAATACACTAACACTAGTTTTGAAATTCTGGTATTATCATGGAGGCAATAAAAGCAACAACTGAAAAAAAAATTCATAAACATTTTAAAACAACTAGGAATATTTTTTTTAATAATTTGAAAAATTTGACTTAATAATATTTTTTAATATAATCATTCCTTATCATCAATCTTAGTTCATTCTTCACTTCACATCTCTATCATATTTCCTACAGATTACTATCGACTAAACAGTACTCCTTTTGACTCTTACTATGATGGTTTGGTAATCTGTGTCTTTGAATGAATTGTAGGGATCAGTTGGTCAGCCCAGTTGGTAGAAAACTTCCGGTAGCTATCCGTGCTACCTCCCATATTCTCTTCTTTCATTGGCTCCATGATCATATTTTGAACATATCAATTATATTACAACTCAAATTACTTAATAAGCTCTAAACGGCCAAACATATGCTTGTGATATATATTATCATAGAATTCAGTGTATGCCAAATATTCTTATTTATTATTTGGTAATATTAAAATATGATAATAGGACTTTATCATGCTATGGTGATCGTTCCATCGTTTAATTTTAGTTATAGACTATTTGCAATTTAAGTAACTAATGGGAAGTAGTTTAACTAGTGCAGGGGTTCTCAACCTTTGTTTGCTTGTGGACCCCCCTAAAAGCTACTTGTGGACCCCCACTCCCCCCGGATACTTAAAAAACATAATTATACAAATTTATAAATAAATATTTGTTTTTAGGTAAATGAATATTGTTAATTATGAAACAATTTCATTACATCTACAACGCATGCCGAAATACAAAAATGTTTTTAAAACAATAACAAAATATTTCTTTATTAACATTTTATAAAGTACCCTGAAATAAATTGTAACAGAATCAATTTTGAATGTACCATAAAGAGAAGAGCAATAGAAAATTTTAAAACATTGGAACATTTTAACAAAACTGACGAAGATATTAGGCCTTATATTTTAATTATGTTTGAATATTGTACGGCCAAAGCTTACTACGCTTTGATTTATTTTTGGTTTGCTGATGAATTCATTTAAACTTAACATAGAGCTCTAACCACGTATCATAGACCTTCAGAATACTACTTTCCTCATGGACCCCCAGTAATCCTCTGTGGACCCCTGGGGGTCCATGTGGACCACGTTGAGAACCACTGAACTAGTGCAATGCAGGAATAAACAATTCATCGTATTATTTCTGATAGTTCATTTGGTAGATAACATTATTTTGTTCCATGGCTTATGCTAACAAGTAGGTTAAATCATTGCAGAACACTATAAGTGCGTACGATACATAGTTGTAAACATGAATACAGGTGTGTTAAAAGTGTTGTATGACTGATAATCTTATTATGTAGCAGTTATATTTTTTTGATCTAATATAGATTAACATAATTTCTCAAGCTACTTCCGAATATACGCATGAACACTTTGTCAGTTGGTTTCTATAAAATGATGTGATGAGATAGGAAAAATATTTAGAAATGTTTACAGAGTAACCCATTTTGATATCCACTTAGCCATTTTGGAGTATGTGTTGCCGCCAGTTACTGGGTGCCTGTCTATTGAATATGTTTTCTCAAATCTATTGGTATCACTGTTCAACTAAACCTTATTGCTTTTGACAGATATATAATGAGTTATGAAAAGCAAATCTATTAGTTCAGGTAATAATGAAAGTTGAGAAAAGTATATAATAATACTTAATATCAAAATGGGTACCAACATTCCCGTCTTCAGGTAATTCTTGAATTTTCATTTGATCCTAAATATTTGAGAATTCTTATTGTTAGTATAGCTATTTCATTACTACTTAAAAAATTAATGATGTATTCATTTCTCATAACGTAAATATGTGATGAATAAATGTTATAGTTTAAGAGACACCTGTTTTCCTGCAGTCCCTTCTAAAATTATGATATAACAATGTTTACATTTACGTTTCAATGTAATTGATAGAATCATGATAGTCACATTGAATTAAACCCATTTAGTTTTTTCTTTGTCAATATTAATAATAACATAATTAATTATAGTAAGATTGAGTGGATGCTGTCCCAGATACTTACTTTTTATTTCTTTTATTTACTTTATTATTTCTTTTATTTACTCATTATTTCTTTTATTTACTTCATTAACTTTTTTATTTCTATTCATATCATCGTTATTATGGCGATTTCATTGGATCGAGGTAACAAAATCAAAACAATAATTTAATCAACTGGAATTTAAGAGATTTCAGTGCATATTTTGTAAACCAAAAAATGATAGCGTATTAAAAAAATTATTCTTATAAATATTGTGTACTATTACAGGTAGGTCAAACGGTAATCACGACAAATAACATTTTTTTGTAATAATTCTAAAAAAACCCAATGCGAAAGATAAAATTGTCAAGATAAAATACAGATCTGTTAAAAATATTTTTAAGTAATTACACAAAGGAAATCTTATTTACGTTGGAAGGAAAGATTATAAAATGAATGTTTCAACCTTAGCTTCCTACAAAATAGATGAATCCTTTTCAAAGCTATGACATGTGTCTGTGCCACTAGTCCAACACCTCGATAATGGCTTTGTCAGAGCAAGACATTATCATCTCATTATCCCTTTTCAAGTTTCTTTATACTGCAGACCAGAAAAACACATGTATTTTGTTTTAATAATTTATTGGTAAGCTTCTTTAAATAAAATTGTTATCTACATGAGTTCATGTAGTGATTGCAGAACACTTAATCATAGCTTCAATACCATTTATAATTTGTTAGTTACTTACCTTTATCCCTGCATGCAATAAGCATTTAACGTTACTAATATGTAGTAACTATGTATCAGTAACTAAAAAAATTTAAATCACAATGTATTTGTGTAAAGAATGCATACAACAAATTTACGGAATTGTAGTTAGAGTAAAATCTATAAACGAGAAACTTGAAACTCCCTAGAAGAACAAATATTTCCAACCTACTTTGTCGTTTCCAAATCAAAGCATGACCAAACAACTAATTAATTATGATAATTAATTACAATTAATTAGAATACTTATTACATTATTCTATTACATGGTGTAGAATTCACACTTCAATATATTGACTGATAAAAAGCTGCTATAATCATCTATACGTGATGTGTGAAAATATTTTATTCAAATTAGTCCTGAGAAATACTTTTATTAGGTATGATAAAGGAAATTATTAATAGCTAAATTCTAATCACTTATACCAGATGCAAATTGAAAACTTTTAACTAGAAGTTGTTTATATATTTTTTTCTGATAAACATAAGTGTAATGGTACGTTTTGGAAATGTAATTGTTCTGTAAAAACTTCTTTTTACAGAAACACTTTATTACATAACATATAAGTGACAAAATAAACTAAGTCAACAATGATAGAATGTAAATTCACATATAAGAAAAACAATTTTTTTCATGTTTTTAAGCATTTATAGGTTTTGTGACTGAAATTAAAAATTACTATAATTTTCCCTATAAAACAAAATCTCGTTAACCATAGCACGCCGCAAGATAGACTTTTTTAGTTACGTTGTTTAAATTACGTGTAAGAATCTGTTTATAACTTTGCCTAATTGAATGTTGTAATCTTAAAATTCACAACAATATCTGTAAATTACATTTAATGTATTATTTCTGTTAGATAGTTAAAAGGTAGAACTTCTCAATATTTGAAATTGTAAAAATGTTTTATATAAGTGTTTCAAATGTTTTTTTGAAACATATTGAAATGTCTAATTGAACCGTTGTTATTTTTAAAACCAAAAATTCTAAAAGCACATCATAAAAAACAAACCCTTGTTGAAATTTCAAAAGAATTGCATATTTCAATGAATTCAATCAAATTACCAGGTCATTGATATGCATGTCCAGTATTGTTTCGAACAAGTTTTTCATGTATGAATAACTAAAGAACTGCTAAAACAGATATTTTGGGAGATGAACATTTTAATAGCTATCTCAGTTCAATAGAAACATCCATATATGCATATAAATTGATTATCATAAATTGATGCCATTGCCAAATAAAGTATTTATTTCATTCGGAGAAAATAAATTTCAGTTTATATTTTTCCGATTTTTTGCGATAAAAAAAATTATATAAAAATATTTATAATTTTAGATGTATGAATTTTACTCCTTATGATGCAATAAGATACTTAATGAAAATATCTAACTTTCTGGTCTAAGAGTAGTACATGCATAACTGAGTATGTGATTTGCTTAAATATTTTTTTAATTAACCATTAGGCTCTATATATACCAAATAAAAAGCAAATATATTAATATTGAATATACGAAATCAAAATCCTTGTGAATGCAAACCTTGTGTCTCGTGTGTTCTCTGCTTGTGCAAAAAGAAAAGCAAAACGCAACTCTCATAAGAACTCATATTAGTTTTAAATTAGTTTGTAAAAATATCTTATTCCCTTTTCTCTTCCAAATTAATCATATACAAGTTAGACTTTCTATTCTTTTATATTAGAATTTGTATTCAATTTTATCATCGTAAACATGAAATTACAATATAAAAAGGTTACTTGAGTGATCACTCTGAAAAATACACCCAAATAGATTGCATTTAAAATTCTATCTAATAATAAAGTAATTAAAACAATAATGATAAAGATAAACATGCATCATTAAGGGTGCTGGAAAAGAAGTTAATGACACTATAATAATGATAAAATTAGTATTTTTTGTCATAATTAATTCTACACTATTGAACATAACAACTGTTAGATTAATATTTTTATGAAATAATTTAAGATAAAAACTTGTTTGGATAACACCAATATATAAAAACCATTCATAACATATTGCTACAATTACGCTAAGGACGTGGATAAATTATTAGTAGGGTATATAAATGATGCTGAGTGTGTATGAATATTATATGACTTTTTATATATTATTGTCTCTATACAATTCATTAATACACTAATGTTGCATTTCACTATATATTAGTTTCCAATGTATTATCGCAATACACGAGACATATTAAATGTTATACTATACATACCAGACATAAATAAATAAAATATATAAATAAATCGTATAAATGATATACGAGACATAATAATATTATATTGTACTATAATATTATATATATATATATATATATATATATATATATTATATACTAACAATCTATTTATATTTAAGTATAAATAGATTAAAATAATTTTGAATTCCTATTTATTTAATATATATAACAAGTTTTAAAATTGTAGCATGTTTTAGTTAAATCTTGTTAAGATTATTGCATAGGTATATTTATTTTGAAGGGGCTTTATATTGATGTGCAATCAATGCCAAAGTAGGCTGTGCTTGGAAGTTGGGAAGGTTGAAGGTGATATATACGTGGCAGCCTACTGCAGGGACAGTGGCAGACAATTAGGGGATTAGTTTCTGGCGAAGACCCTGAACACTGCATTTCAGACTAAGCTCCGTAATGAAAGATGCTTTAATCACTACCCCAACTTAAACAAGTCAAGCTCGCAAGTTCTATTTTGTACTTTCGATTCCAAATTAGATTCTCCCCTCTCCTATCATTTCTTAAAATATTCACATATTACTTAAAATGAAATGCAATTCTGTTAAATTACAAATGAGATTACGAATACTAGAGCAAAATAATTTCATTCACTATATGCATACTATTCTCATTTTTAGTTGTTTAGGGAAAGAGATATTAGAATAACTTTGAAACCTACCTTAATTTGACCAAATTTAGCAATAACTCTGAAGCTAACACAATAAGTGTCATTAATATATTAAACATTTTAATTCAGGTATATAATTAATACATATTAGAGGATTTCAAGAATTACTTCTCCAAAAAAAAAATCTGGAGTGGCCTACATTCAACATTACTATAAGTAAACATAATATCATACTTCTTGGATATATAATAAATAGTGTTTGATTTAGGTATAATGTCTAAATAAGAGATGTTTATTAGTCTTTCATTTCTGGAGGTAGTACAGATAGTGATTGATTGACTTATCTACAGCAGTAATAACCTCTTTGAAAAGCCAAAGTGAAAATTTCTTGATACGAAATAATCATGGCCTTTGTTCAAACAGCCAGTGGATTTCTTACATCGTTTACCTGACCTCCTTCTACAGTGGATACTTAAGTCAAAATTTTCAAATTTACAACAAGAAGTAATCTTATTTTCTCTGAAAAACATCATAAACGTCAAAGAAAAAAATATCATTTTAAGATAATTTATAAATAAAGATGTACGATAATTAAATTTATTAATCTTTAAACGAAAAATTTAAATTTTGAATTTTTTTACATTTTTGGTCTATTATAGAATTATTATACTGAGAATTTTATGGCTTCTTAGTATTTAATTTGTCAAAATCTTTGCAAAAATCATATACACCAATTTTTTATGAGTGAGTGTTATCTTTTTACTACCTGCTGTACTCTGTTATAAGCTTACTAAGAATGTATATTCAGAAAAAATATATCAGTAATTAGCCAGTTTACATACTCAACTCAAAGTCGAAGATAGCTATTCAATATAGTTTAAATCTTTTATAGTTGGAAGCTTTAATTTTTGAAAATAATAAATATGAACTGCCAGAATAGAATAGTTTTAAAAACAATCTCATTTGTTTTTTTTAAAAACAAACAGTTTTTATAGCTTTATTTCTCTTTGCCGTGATTGAAATTTCATACATTTTTTTTATAAATTACTAATTTTATGTTCCATTTTTGGACAAATTTTCATTATGTTTTAATGAGCTGTTTAGCGTCAAAAAAAGATTCTCTGAAAACAGAAAACGTACTTTAACGCCCTTTCGGTGAATTTAATTTTGAAAAAAACTAACTCAAATCATTCTCATTATAATGTTGCATATTTAGGTATAGTTTTCATTATGATCCGTCAAATGGTATAGCTTGTATTGCTCTCACAAGCTTTGAGATTGAATTATAAGTCAAAATTTTTACATTTTATTGAAAAGAAAATATTTCTCGTTGTTTTTTAAATTCTGAGTATATTTTTCGTTTAATCCATTTGTAATCTCAAAGATGATGCCAAAATTTCAAAACTCTAGAGTTAGCAGTTTAGGAGAAAAAATGTTTCCGAAAAACCGGTTTTTGGAAAAAAAGTGATTTTCCCGTCATGCATAATTCTTCCCAAATAATAGGGATCATCTACACTATGAGGCCTAATTTTGTGTAAAACATCAATTTGATCCATCAAAGATTCTGGACCTTAGCGTGGTAACAAGCAATGCTAACACACTCACCCACCCACCCACGCACTCAACACACACATACACACAGATATCATAGAGAAAACTTCATAAAACGACTTTTGGGACTTCAAAACATGTAATTCTGTCAAAATCTCGAAATTGAATTTTTTCACGATCACTATATTTTACTTATAGTAAAGTAAAAATATTATGAAAATGAAGACGGAATTCTTGAAATCACCCAATATGAATAAATTCTACACTATAACAGATTGCACAAGTAATGCATTTAATTTAAATATTATGGAGAAAAAAGTTGCATGAATTGGTGATACTTTTTTCTGAAATAATTGTATTCTCAACAATACTGTTTTCTTTGTGTATTGAGTATCTGCAATGGTGCTAGATATGGTCTGTAAATAATAATGCTGAGAGTTACTAGTATATTAATACAATAATTTCACAATCTGCTCCAAATTATTGTCCAGATTTCAATGAACTCACAAAAAAAATAGTATCTGCACTTTAAGAAGTCGCTAATAAATACAATCAACGTATCAAAAATTCATAAAAATAACTGACCAACAAGATACCACTATATGCATGTAATCCACATTTACATAAGGAATATTGTAACATCAATTTTGTTTTATTATATTGTTTACATTATAAGAATGTTTTGTTATCAGTTGGTTTTTCATTATATTATCCCATTATAGTACATATACTACTGAATCAAGTAAATTTACAAATTCATTGTTAGAGTCACTTAATGCAAACTAAAAATTAAAAAAACAACCAAGTTATTAAAACCGATAAAATTACAGTAGTATAAAAATATGTAAAATATATACAAATACAATTAATGAAATAAAAATTTAATGCCCTTGGAAGCAGTAGTTGAAATGGGTTTGAGAATAATGCTCACTTATTCTCTTCTTAATATTTAAACCAGAGAAGTGTTAGATTTATTTTGTATCTAATTTGGATTAATAAACAAAAGTGATTTTAAAGTAGTTCTGGCAAAATTCAAAAATTATAGATTTTTTTTTATTTTAGAATGTAATATACAATATTAAACGTAATATACAACTAATTTAAGGTAAATAACCATCAGCTTTACTGTATATTTACTATGTAAAATGAAATTGCAAATAAAATTAAACAACGTGAATTTAGATTGTATACAAATCAAAACTGATTTTTTTGTTTTTATTCTAATAGTGTTATATTATATTTTTTTTAAAAAAAGTCACAAAAAACAAAACGTAAGTAAATTTCAACTGAATATTGAAATCCTACTGCACTGTAGAACTATATGATAGACTTAAGTTGAAAGGCTTGTTGATCATCGTCTATAGAAGCTCGTATATTTCTCAATTTGAGTGAGAACATTATTAACGACTTTTAACCTTCATGAATTATCTAAGATATATTTTAGTGATGCTGGATACATTTAGGTATAAGTTGTGCATTTGTAACATTATTTTAGAGGTCTGGGTATTTAGAAAAATTTCATTGCCGCTACTAGCCGAATACAGTTAGGAAAATAATTGAATTATTATTTTTAAGTTTATATGCTTTTAGTTAGTCAAATGAATAAATGCATACTGCTATAAATTTACTATGTTGTATGCATTTTTATTCTGCAATATAGAAAAATGTAATTCATACTTAAGACGTTTAACTTTTTTATAGATTTGTTTGATTGTAATAACATGATAAACTAATATCTTAGAACATTATAGCTTTGATTGTAATAACATGATAAACTAATATCTTAAAACATTGCATTGCATGACAAAACATAGAGATGATCAAATATGTGTACTTAATATTATTAAGGTATTTTGAGTTAACTTTTGCTCAAGTTCTAGAAAGTCTTATGGAATGTTTTGATAAAATTCCATTTTAATCCTGAAAACTTGAACTAAGCAAATTATTTTCTTCTTCTGTGTCATTTGGTGACGTGCTAACCTAAGTAGCTGGACTGCTAAGAAAATTATAAAAACAAAATAAATGACATGTCTGTATTGCATAATTCATTCAAATTTATTAACTTGATGAATTTAACTAGGTTTGTATTGAAGGTAACTAGCATATCATACTCTTGGAATTTGTATCTTCAAGAATAAAGTTAGCATAAATAATTATTTGAAACAATTATTTCTTTATAATAAAGATGTATAATTCGAGGTATTCATACATATTGTACCGCACATGCAGATATGGGTTTTAAACATACGTTTCAGTTTTGATGTTTTAAAAGTGAGTAATAAGCAATCTTGCACAAGTTATTTTTAGATAATTTTATTTTATTGTTATGAGTGTCCTTGTTACATGAGAATATCAGTTGAGTAACAACCTACATCACGTGTCACTAAAAACAAGGCCACAGCGATTAAGCAGGATTAAAAAACTTTTAAATAGAACACATTCAACACTGAAATAACATGGTAATAAGGGACACATTTTGTCTAAAATATTTAAATAAAAAAAAGAGTTAAAAGAAATCATAAATAGAGAAATTTTAACGCCAAGCGTCAATTATACATTATTTAAGAAATGGAAGAAGTGGCATTATATTAAATTATAATATAATGCTTCTTCCACTGGAAGAAGTGGAAAGTTATATATTAAACTGACTAGAATTATCCTTAATGAAATTATGAACTTTCTTAACCATTATCATTATCTTAATGATGTTATTTAACATATACCTGAAAAACATAATAGTGAAGACATTTTTTATTACTTTGGCATGCAGTTAACACTTACTTACCAAATATATGATTGCAATGATAATTTGTTTATTTATTGCTAACATTTTTAATAATTGTAATTTTAAAGGAAACATTATGTGTTGATAGTTATTACTTTCATTAAAATATAATTTGTAATATTAATTAAATTATTAATTATATTAATTATTACATATAATTAAATTATAAATTTGCATGTCAAATTTATTTATGTCCTAGCCTACCCATGACCGTTTCTTGTGTCACTCAGAAATTATAGCAATCTTTATTGAAATAAATTTACTGAACATGATTTACTGAACATTATTGATAATAAATTATACTGATCAATTAATATAATTTTAATTGACGTGTCTAATTATCAAGGCACGGAAACAGATTCTTAAACAGCCCAAACTGATTAGTATCTTAACATGATTCAAGATATATATACACTAAGTATCTTTAGCAAAATAAAAACAATTTCAAAGTAAAAAAAAAATATTTTACGACATAAATCAATAAAACATCAATTCAAGTTATATAAACAATCAAATATACTTTAAACAAACAAAAATTGTACATTGAAATGTTCAATTTATTTACCCAACATAAAATAACATTAGGTTTATAATATTACATTAGAACATTGGTATTTTATCTACCAGTTGTGTTTAAGTTTGTTTCTAAAATTATTCATTTTTAATCTCTAATGTAATAGTCTATTATATATATATAGTCTACCTAACCTCTTAATGAGGAATATTATTAAATAATATAGTAGAGAGTGAAGGCGAGTACGCAAGCCACTGGACTACTCTGACCCCCTCTAATACGATTTATTATGTAATACAACTATAACAAAGCCAATCGCAACAAAAGTAAATATTATAATAATTTCAGGTCTCTATCTCCACGGAAAATGAATGGACAAACAAACAAACTCACGAACTTTATACATATTGATTTGAGCATTAGTAATTCAGTATACTTTATGTTATACATACGACTTAAGCATGGAGATATATTGCCTCCAGAAAGACATCTAGAAAGTAACCTAAATGTATAATTTAAGATAACAGTTAATTAATATGAAATAGGGTTAATATATAAATCTTGGGGTATTGGATTTAATGTGGTGTGCATGGGATGGCAGTGACGATTGTAATCCTGGATCAAGAGTCATTATGGCAAGGAGGCTTGCTTGTTTGTCGCAGCCGATTAAGGCCTGAGTTGAATGGAGCTAATAAATTGGATCTTTATGTGTTGCGCTCTACTCGGTCTACTGCTAGCTATAGCGAGTGCTCCGGACGTACCCCACCGACAGTCTTCAAATGCCCAATTAGGAGGGCATGTCTTCATCAACTTATTTTCGTTAGAAAAAAAATCCTATTATGGCAGTAATAAAGAAGTAACAACTTTTATCTTATATATAATTATCCAAAAAAAAATACAATAATCCTATCTAAGATCACAATTTCCATTATGATTTCACATATAACTCGTTTTAAATATTTCTTTCCGTTAACAAAAATATGTTTCATAGAAAGACTCTTACTTGTAATAAATTATTTTTTTATGTATGTGTATGTGGTATATCCTGATAGCATTACTCCAAAGAAACTCATTATGATATCACAATACTAATAGTTTCATTAGTTTATTTTTCTCAATATAATATGATGATATGAGAAAAAAAAGCTCAAACCTACTAAGTATTCAATCTTGCATAATCCAAATTTTCAGCGCCTAAAGTAAAAAAAATAATCAGTTTACCTCAATATAGTACATTTATGGACATAGAAAATTTAAATTGCATAAAAAAGAATATTTATCTTTTTATGAAAAAAAAATATAGAATTATTTACATTCAAACTAACTAGAAAGTTCATCAGTAACTTATAAAGATTTATTTACTTCTGTGTTAAAATTTAATTCAGCTTTAATATCACTAAGAATATCCTGTAGATTGTTGTGGGAAGAAATAATGGTTTGTGCTCAAAAAATGGTGTGCCTTTGTGACTGAGGCTGGTCCCTCATATTCACACATGCTAAATTGCTTAAAATTTTGTTCTGAAGAAATGTATTAGCTTTGGTATAAATTTTTTAATGCATTTTGAAGTAACCTTTTCTTTTTTTCTTATGAATGATATATGTCTAGAATACTGCAGTAAAAAATAAGTATCAGACTAGGTAATGTCTGTGCAACGTCTGTCTATTTGATACTTGTTACCAAATTCCACCTGAGGGTTAGAGATGTACCCCAACAATCTTACACATTATGAAACTACATAAATAAGGCTCGTTGAAAATGTGTGTATGTGTGTTATTTATTTACTATACCTATAGACTGTTTAATATCATTATAATTTTAACTCTGTCTTTAAAATGCAAACAAACGAAACCGAACTTATGAATTTTTTATTTGCTTTTATCGATAAGAATGATTTATTCTATACTACCGAGCCTCATTCTCGAGTACGTGCATGATATAGGAAGAATGAAAAGAGTGCTTGCATTCCCGGCAGTGGCCCACGGGAGTCGAGTAAAATGAAAGCTCCCTCTCTTTTTCCCTGCTGGAAGGGAAAAAGTCATGTATCAGGCAAATTGTTTTTTCTGGATACCCGATTTGAGTACGCTGACCTGATACTGATGCGTGAAGTAAGTCTTGATGCGCGCGCGACGTAGAGTCGTGCGGGCCCGCCTCCGCGTGATCACCTCGGGCACTTTGGAGTAATCTAAAGTGGCTAAAGAGCAGCACTTTAAACTAGTCGGCCTGATTTGATTTTTAGTGGTTATATAGCCGAGGCTTAGGAACACATATAAAGTCAAAACAGGTTTATTTGATACTGTCTATATTTAAATCTGTTAAAGTTCTATGTGATAAATGATACAAGAGAAAAGATGGCAAAATATAAGAGTTAAATTGTTTAAATGTAAAACAAATAGTTTTAGGGAAAATATAGTAACACATACTCGATTATAGATATTATTTTCCATAGTTTTGAAGTCATTGAGGTCTCATAATAGCAAGCAAATGTAAAAGTGCAAACAAACAACTATTTGTTAAAATTTTTGCATTCACCTGCTAATTATAAAGGTGTTCTTAGCAAAAAAAAAATCAGTATTTATTTTATTTCTGTTTATGATCTGATAATGTTCTTCTACTTAATATTTTATGCATTGATGAAATTATGAAGTGTATTTTAAGTAATAGCATTACTTTGTTAATTTTCTTTTCAAAAGTGAATTTGACTCATTCGTTATTTAGCACCCAATTTAGTTTGAAATGACCACAGTAATGGGTTAACTTTGAATTATAAATTATTCCAACATAAATGATTGCTCATTATCATAAATTTAGCGTAAGCAAATCGTTAATGCAGAAGCCGCAGTGATTTTCAACAATACAGTTTGGAATAAGATTTACTGCCATATTATGCGAGCATATATAACAGGAAAAAAACAATCCACGAGAGCAACGTGTCATATGACATAAAGCGAAGATATAGAAAAGAATGACACCACTCACCTCCATATTTCAACCCCAGTAGTCATCAGTAGGAGAAGTAGCTCACTCAACTGTCAGGCAACAACTGACAAACTGAAAGCTTATTAAAAAACAATTACGGTAGCCACAAAGGAGGAGATACCCCGAGTAACCGGTAAGAACTAATAATTAACAGCGAACCAATAAGAAGGAGAGGACACCAAAAGGTAAAATAGTAAGAAAGCAACTATCAAAAAGAAGTTAAACTAAATAATAATAAGCGGAAACAATACAAAATAATGGATGTTTAACACATTAACATAATATATACGTCAAAAAAATAATGAAAATCATTAAAAATATAACCTAGAGTTACATATGGTAAATAATTGAATATATTAAATTAGCGCGTTATGTTTTTAAGAATGTTTGATTGTTTCCAACAGCTAGTAACATTTTAAAGATATACCCTGTGATTATGTATTCTAACAAGACTATTACAAAATTTCGGTATTATTTTTATGCTTTGAATATGTGTTGGTTAATGAGGTCATACGGGCAATTTCGGGAAAGGAATCTGCCATATTTATGATCTTTTATACTTAATCTTTGTGTAAGCCGCAAATAAACAATGTTGTAATTAATAATTCGGAGATACGAGGTTTCTGTAGATCACTTCTTTGATCGCGTCTAAAACTAAGCTTGAACTAAAAGTTGCATCAACATTTTTACATTAAAAAAATTTGGAAAGAAACATCTTTAGAGAAACATTATAAACACCTAATTGATTATATTAAAAATAAAATAAAAATTTTACGTTCGACAACTTTTGTTTTGTATAGTATTTTCTCTGTATCACAAATGATTATGGTATCTCTGAATCATATAAAACCATAAAAGTTTATGTTCGCTTTTTAAAACATTCTCATCATTATATTAATTGAAATAGTAATATGTTTTTTTGGTTTTTTTTTATTCAAACTTTGTACACCTTATATCAATTCATTTTTTTATATTATCTAAACTACATTTCGTATATTACTGTAAATTTTTTAAATCAGAAATAATGCCTACAGTAACTTTTGAGTAAAATTCTTCAATATTACATATCAAATTGTGTAATTTTTTGTGATAATTGCTTATAGTAATTCTGCTAATTATAAGAAAACTCTGTGATCGATATTTGTATGTATTACGTGCAATTTTAACACTAATTGTGAAATTCATCATTTGAAAATCATATTGAAAGTTTAATACAAGTTTGTTGTGAAACTTTAGCTAGTGTAATTTATAATTTAACCAACTCATATACTGTTTAAGACTCTCCATAATGTAATTCTGTTATTAACTTTTGATGAATATCTATTGACTTTTATTTTGAACTCCTGAACATTATTTAAATTATTTGGTAAAGTTGAAGATTTATGTCTTTTCAATCAGAGTAAGGTTCTTTCCGGCATCAATGTTTGTGCTAGTTTTCTATTATCTCCTTTTCACATGTCTGTTAAGCATGATACATATCTATTAAATACAGGAAAACTATTTTTGATAGCATTTGAAGAAAAATGACAAGCCATTTTTATCCTACTATATTTTTCTTAAACATCTTATCACATGAAATGTAAACATTTTCTCCGTTTGTCGAGTTTTTATGAGAATATTTTACTGAGAGGATGGAGGTAAAGGCTTTTACAATAAACAACCACACGACTAATAGTTTATTGCTAACTCTTCAGAATAAATAAAAAAAAATAGTTGTTTTGTATGTCCATTTCGTAACTTATTTTCTATCGTATATTTTAATTAGAAACAACTACCGGGTAGTCAAAAATCAGTTCTGATTTTAAAAGAAGAAAAAATTTTACGAACCATAAACGATTAGTTGTATAAGTAAATCTTACTAAGTGGTAATACTAGTAGTAGTAGTAGCAGTAGGCAACCCCTTAGGTTGCAGTGGCTGTATCACAAGGGAACACACATAGGTCTTGTGATAATGTAGATTGATTCTACATTGGGAGTCCTAAATGTTGTTTAACTGAAGTGTATTTCGAGTAGGGATTTTTAACAAGTACCTGAGATTGTAAAGGCTCGGGGTCGACGGCTTAACGTTATCTCCAAGAGATAACGTGCTCAGATTTATTAACTTCTCACGTGAATAAATCGAGGGCCGAATACGTGGGTATCGGACTCTGGACCTACCAGTTCAGAGGTGAGTACATAAACCACTGGGCTAACATGGCCAGTATTGTTACTTCTTCATCATAACTTGTCACTTGATTTTTTTTTTTTTACAGATGGTATTAACACGTGATCCTCAATGATTTATATGGAGATGTGAATTGTGAAACCATGTTTAGGTAATGTTTCTGAAACTTTAAATTTGGAAGACGTCGTCTGCCTTGTTCCTGTGTGAAAATGTTATGTAGGAGGCGTTTTAATTAAAAGTGATGTTTATAAATGTATAAAACTAAATTTAAATTAAAGGAAAAGAAATTAATTAAGGTTTTTTTGGTGAGGAGTTACTTAGTTTTTTCGTGTGTATAATTGTTTATGCTGTAAAAGAAAGTAACCTGTTCGCACAAAGGACGAGTTTGAAACGTAGTACATAAATTGAAATTACCTCTATGGAGTTGTGCTACACGATCTAACTGTAATTTATTTTACATTTAAGAAAGTCGTTTGAAAAATACGAAAAGATAATTAGATACGATAAGCGTACATACGATCACTTTTGTTCTCACTTCAATATAAACACAAAATGGATGGGAAAATTGGTATGTTGTAAGCGAAAATAATAAATATTATTTAAAATAGCAAGCATGAAAGAAAACGAAATATAGAATTACTCAGCTTTAGATAACTGCAGTTAATGCGTTAGGTCATCCTAATTCTTATATAATAACTTAATACACATAAATCTGACAGCAGGGACAGGTTGGTTTATTCTAACTTGTGTTTTACTTTTTTTTAGTCAACACTGCTTCTTAAGGTAGTTTTAAATTCTATTAGTAAAAGCAATTAAATATAGATTTATATTTTTAACTGTAACATAATGCAATCATTTATTATGTGGTATTTCCCCCTTTGTAGGGTAAAAAGTTAATGAAATGGTCTCCACATATAAAAATTTAATGGTGTAAACAACGCGTTTTGAACACATAGTGTTCTTCCTCAGGCATTAACTAAGGGTGAGTGTCGTTGAGTGTCAGTTGTACCACCGACACTCATCCTTAGTTTATGCCTGAGGAAGAACGCTACGTGTTCAAAACGCGTTGTTTACACCATTAAAATTTTATATGTGGAAACCATTTCTTTAACTTTTTACCCTACAATAGGTATATGTATTACTGAAATTTTTACAATTAATCGTAAGAGTCCTGTTGAAAAATCTAAAGCCTACTTATATAAACCTATTGTTTGAAGAAATTTTGTTCGAAAACCATACACATCATCTTTTTTTATCATGATGGATGTTCACTATATTTGTGATCTATAAAATGACTAGTCAAACGGTGCGACAAGTATTTTACTCACAATCCTTAAGGTTTGTTTTCAGGTTATTTTTTTCATTTTTATGCAAAACTGATGTGTTTCACATAAATTGTTCTCATAGCAGCTTTTGCCACGATTCCATGGATACTCTATGATCAGTAGTTTAAACAAAAAAAAATAGAGATCTGGTTACAGATAATAGGCTGACTATGTTCGTCAAAACTACTCACCCCATCTGAACTCTAGATGCTACCTCTTAGTACAAAAACAATTTATCCGTAAAACTATATAATATATACTCTGTGTTAACCTTTTTATACACAGTACATATCTTGATAATAAAAAAAAACTGGAAAATAGACTCAGAGGAAAAAACCATGGTCTTCGTTAAAATTACGAAATATAGATTTTCTGTAATTACTATGTTTATGGTAGAACTCACCATAAAAGTATAACCACAGAAACGTTACATAAAACGAAATTTTTAACTAAGCCACTGTTACTGACTCATAGTTATACTTACAAATACACTAAATTATACAGGCACTTTTTTTTACATACAGGCAAGTTGTCTAACAAGAACAGTTATTTTTAACTAGACATAAGAGCAATGGACATAAAATACAATTACTTCCTAAGAGGAATAAGTGTGCTAAAAAAATTTATAGTTCAATTAAACTGTACATTAGAAGGTAGAGAAAAATATAGTAGTACAGGTAATTTTCTTTCCATCTGAAAAACTTAATTTTATGGCTATCTTCTTGATAGTCTTATGTATCCCAGAATACACATAGAATGAAATCCCGTGTTCCTCACGATCATATATTTAGTGACACCAAGTTAGTCAATGATGTAATAAAATATTCGTCCTCCTATTACACAGTGTTAACAACATAGTTAAACTTATTTAAACATTTATACAAGACAGACCTTATCTGTTATCCGGTAAATCTGAAATGGTTTTCAGTTTCTGGTGTAACAAAATCCGTGTTACCAAAAACTTTTTTGTAACATTTTTGGCAACTATATTGTAGCGAAGTTAAAATGGGCATATGCATGCTAGAAAAGGGTGTAAAAACAGTGCTTTAAATATATTTGTTCGGAAAAATAACTTGTTTATACCATTATTATAGATCATTTACGCTCACTCCATACTTGTATTAAAATTTTTAAATCATTATTTATGGTCATTCTAAAATATATAATTATTCCATAACTTATAGTCATTCTATAATAAATAAATAAACAAAATATTGTAATACACAAAAAATAATGTAATTTGCATGTCCAAAAAACAATAAATATCTTGAATATTAATGTGAAAGTTAAACTTCAGCACAGTATTTCTCTTAATAGTTAAAAATTGTATAGATATTACGTAGGAAATAAGAAAATCAAAGGATTGATGATTTTTGCCTGTTGGAGAAAGAGAGGAGGGAGTTTACAGTCAACTCCCTTTGATGGATCAAGTTCATATTTTACCAAAAAATGGACCACATGATGAAAATGTTGTCTAATGTCTGGCCAATAGTACATGACGGCAAATTATAGTAAAAACAATACTCTTTTTGTTGTCAACAGTCTGTTATTATATTTACTTTTAATATAGTTGAGTGTATGCCTCTCCAAATATTTTCTAAAGCATATTTCTTCTTCCACAGGATCAATGTCTTAATTTTATTCGTTAAGTTATAGAAATTATAGACTGATGTTTTATCAATAATTTTAGAATTTAATTGTAGTCGTAATGAAATGATACAAATTATAATGTTAATACAATTTGTTTACTACCTGGTTTATTTGATACAATTTTTTCACTAAATTATTCTTCTAAAAGTCGGTTTTTTTGAATTTAATTTAAGTAAAGTCGTAGCATGGTGTGACCTGTGTTGTTTTCATAATTTTCAAATTAATTCATATAATAATTCATATATTGTTCAGCAAACTTACTTTTGATTTATACAAATATCTGAAACTTTGCTCTGTTTATGGTAATACCAGCTCTGCAATAAACGAACAATATCAATAGTCTAAAGTTAGTTGTTAAAGAGTAAAATATTGGCGTTTTAAAACACGTAGTATATAATAACGTGAATTTTCAGTAAGTCTACATTACCCCAAACAGCAGGTTTGTATTATCTGAAACATTCTATAATTCAATTTTAGAAAAAAAGATATTCTTTTAATAAAATTGTTATCCATTTAGTGAATATATCAAAATGACAAAATACTACTTTTACTTGATTACTGTCTTCCATTTATTGTATGGTAATATATATCTACAATATATACATAAAAAAAAATTGTGTTGACTCATTAAATGGGTTTTGTACTCATTGCATATATCATTATATAAATTAGATAGTAATGATTTAAACATACATGGAAATGTTGGTTAATAATTATTCATTGTATGGATTTTGTAAATCTTGTAAAAGAATCTACCTCATAGGAGAAAAACCGGTTGAGGAGAGTTCTGTGACATGATAATACTCACATAACTTTGAGAGAAACAATAAATGATGGTGAATAATGATGGTTTATAAATAATTAGTTATCTTTTAAATATAATAAGTTCAACTATATTTTAAATAAAAATGAAGTAAAACTGACGAAAGTATAGATAAGATATAAACTTGATACCATTTGTTAAAGTGTGAAAAGAAGGGGTGTTGGCATCTATTAGTTACTTAGCTGACTGTTTTTTTCACGGAGACTTCGATGAATAACAATTGTCGTTTGTAATATCAAGATTTCCTTTAGCAAAACTAATATATATATATATATATAACAGATTCAATAATATATCGACCGTTTGATAGAATAGGTATGTTCTCTAATCAGGATTCCGTCAATTTTCTAGGAGAAAAAATCAAACTCTCGTTGCCAACGTCTCGGTTTTATTTAAAACCTTTTACATAGGCAGAAGTAAGAATTTTTTAAATAAGAAAATGAAATTTACATTATTTAAAGGAACAACAAAGAAGAATATTACCTTCGTACAACCTTAAGTTTACTTCAATTTTGTATTAAATTCTTAGCAATATCATCTCATTAATGAGTTGTTTATTCTGACGTAAAATGGGATAAACAAACAAGAGTTTCCACACAAATGAAGTTTTATTCAACATCGACAACGCGTTTTGAGCACCATGTTTTCATCATCAGGAAAACACCAAGGGTATAATGCTGAAAGGTTGGTCCAGTGAAAACAACTGTATGTTTTTCACTGAAAAGATCAACATTTGTTTTCACTGGTCCAACCCTTCAGCACCACATCCTTGGTTTCTTCCTGATGATGAACACAAAGTGTTCGAAACGCGGTGTTGTTGAATAAAACTTCATTTGTGTGGAGACTTTTGTTTGTTTATCCATTTTATTTCAGAATGAATAAAAACTGATTAGTAAACACACAATTACGGATTGCACAACTAATGAGTTCTTTATTTTATGCTAGGACATGCATATGCGATAATACCTGGATACATTTACTTTCAGCCGTTAGTAAAAGTTCAAAACATTTTGATAACACTGATATAACGTTCTTTGTAAATTCTTTTAAGTTAATGTAATTTATAGACTTATACACAGAAATCTGAAGATGTATATTGACAAAAGATCAGTAAATTGCTTTTGAACTTATATAGCATTTATTTTTAACAAATGTTATTTATTATGATGCTTATTTTAACCCGCTATGATTTAGTCACTGTAGTGATGAACAAAATCAGTTTCGAAGGTTTGACGTGCTTAAATGTTTTGATCTCTCCTGAGTATATTTTTAGTTATCTTTTTATGATGTTTGTGAAAGCGTGTGGGTGGGTAGTTATTTTTAAGATGTCGTTAAGACCCAACAGAACACAATGTTTCATAAATAATAATAACATTGAAATAGCTCCTAAATATCTGTTATAGTGAATATGTGCTCAGTCATTTTTGGACAATATTGTTCTATGGAAAATTGACTATATATATATTTGACTTCAATTTTCTTCTCCAAATTTATTAGTAGAATTTTATATTTCAGAGAGTTATGATATTGCTATCAATATTTAATCACCCTTTAAACACTTCTTAAAAAATATTTAGTTATATTATCAATAACTAAAAAATAAAACGTACTTCTCTATATTTAGGAGTTAACCTAAATATTTTTATAAGTCATTATCATAACCATGTTTCATAGCTTAAAAGAAATTTATTCTATATTCAAATACAGTTCATTTTAGAAGAATGTGTTAAATTATTATTATTAAAATTATAACAAAACCAAAAAAAGTATAATGCAAAAACTATAACATTGAAATTTTAAATATGCCATACATGCAAGATTAGCAAGTCAAAGTAAAGAAAGCATTGAAAACCTCCAATAATTTTGGAATTTAGGGAAGAAGCAGTAAAGTTCTGATAAATTGAAACTCAAAATAATTCACATATGCCATGTTGTCTGATTTGAGTTTATTAAGTTCAACATATTTTTTGTCAAAATCTATATTTTAGACTTTGAAACGTTTTTGAAATAATTTTTAAATGCTTTCATTGACTATGTCTGACATGAAAATATGTGACTCCATGTGGTAATAATCATAATATTATACTTATGTACAGGGAAACTGTTTAAAACTTGTTTTGTTTGAGCTACATAAACAAATTGCCTCACAATTATCACACGGGGTTGAATATATGGCATTCCTTCAGAGAAGTTTCTGATGAAGTAATGTGATATTCACCTATTGATGAATAGGTAATTTGGTTTTTAAAAAAAATGCATTAATTTAAAATCTTTTCTCATTTATAAGTAATTTTGACGCTTGCACCTTTAAATGTCTTACTAAGTTACTCTGATACAATTTTATGTACGTTAGTGATCTGTATTGTGGTTGATTGGTTTAATCTGAGTAGAGCTCTGTTTAACGCTCATCCGAAATTTGATAAAAAAAATAATGATGAACATATATATGGCGAGAGCATGGTATGGCGATATTATTGCACTTGTAGCCTTCTAAACCAGCCATGTTTAATGAAGAAGGACATTAATTCCTACATTTAGTGAAATACTTGTACAATACGTATAAATACGTATGACTTATATACTTAACAGATTGCAATAAGTTGACATATACATATAGTAAATATTAATTTATTAGTGAATAATTAAAAACTCCAATAAAAATCCTGCAACGTTATTTTTCTTGAATCTTATAATAAATGTTAAATACAATGTCTTAGCTATTTATTCAAGTTTGCTCCTTTAAAGTATTGTGATTTAGGAAAAAGTCATATTGTGGGACTTGCACTGATTTTTTTGTGCTCAAATATCATGAATCTATTTTGGATTACATCTGCCAGCATATAAATAAGTGGTAGTCTATCAAGAGTTTTACAACATGCTATGAATTTTACACTGAACGATTCTAACGGCATATGTCAAAATTGTACTCAACACTATGGTAATAGTCCCTATTTACGTTATAGGTTGCATTGAAGAATGGGAAAACAGTATATATCCATTTAGTAGTTGATCAACTCATCTAATTATTCTAATAATCATATTTTGTTGTTTTAAATTAAATATCAAGTTTATGTTTCATCTGCAGACATTTCTCAAATTGGGCCATATCAAGAACAACATTCTCATTAAATTTACACATCAAAATAGCAACACTGCAATGAGTCAAATATTTAAGTTAACTGTTCACGATTTTCATTGTGAATATCTTATCAAACGTTTAAAAGTAAGTTGATAAGACGTTTAAGTGATAGTCAAAATTAAATATATCATGTAATTTAATTTAACTTAAAATCAATAAAATATCCTGCTTCAGTGGTTGATAGTCACTCGTAGCTTATTGTGAAATTTAATGTAGACCGTTTCAGATTGATAATGCAATTACATAAAATATGCAATGTGTATTTCTTTATTTTATTTAACATTACTCATTATTGTTTTATATGTACTTACTTTACCAGCATATTTATACTTTGATGAATTTACCAAGTTATAAGAATCATTCTTTTGATTAATCAATTGAGTTTGACTAGTAGAAGAGGTTCTAAAATGTCTTCATGACCCTTACGGAATTCTAGTAACAGACACATTTATTTCCTCCTACTTTCTCTTGTCATACTAAATTTACTCAGTTATACACTTGGCTGACCAAATGGGTGCATGGATCACATATTTTTATTATATATGTGACAGTAGGGTGCTCTCTCTGAACACATTTGTCTAGCATTGCCCCAAGCACTTTGTCAACTATATCTCATAACCCATTGTTTGACTAGAATTATTTGTTGAATCAAAAAAAAATGATAGCATATTTTAAAACAAATGCACTTCAATTAATTTCAATATTACCTTTATTAATTGCAAAAATAAATTTATTAAACTATACTTAAAGTGTGTACTCAAATAAATGCAAGGCTTTTAGTATGTCAGCCTTGATCAAACTTTATATTGTTGATGTCTTCAGTTTAAATGTATAATGATAATGCAAGAATTAATAAATTACAAATTCAATATATAAATTAGTTTACCATTAGCGGCCACATTATTTTCTAAAATCTAGAGCTTTATTTTGTTATCATTTTTGTTTCATTGACTACTTCTGGGGTTTCCTCTTAGTTTTGAGTTTAATATTCTTTTACCTGTTGCTCTGTGACTGCACTCAACGAAGATATCCAATAAGTTCTAATTAGAATGTTATCTAATTACGCAGTCCACAGTAATATACCAATGTGGATCATGACTGTGTGATCTATTTTTTATAAGTTGTTCAAAATAAACAGTTAAGGTTCAACATATAACTGAAGAATGAATATCATATTCATAAACAATGGAGAAAAATTTAGAGTGGTTTACACTCAACATTAACATTGGTAAACATAATATCAAACTCGTTTTTAGTCAAGTTAGTTTTTGTTTTATTCTAATTTAGCCATCGTTATTTAGTTATGATACAAAATCTGGTAAAGTTTTATCAACTTAAAAATAATCAATTTTATGATACATTTGTTTTATTAGTTATAACAATTTTGTCTGTTTTAATGAATTTTACATCACCGATTTACGGCAATCGGAGATGTTCTTATTATTCAGATCAAACTGAAACCCTGAGATTCCACAGCACTACCATACCTAACCTATCGAGATTACCTTCTACATTTCCGAAATGGACTTTTAATTATAATTGTTTTATTGCCCTTAAGATTTCATGAATCACTTCTGTTTCTTATAAGTATAACTTTAAAAAAAATAGAATTGCCTTCATGGTTATTTTTTTGCAATTATGAAGCAATCAAGGTTCCCATAAATTCTTGATATATTCTGCATTATTAGAGTGATGTTAATTGTATTAGTATTATTAAATAAATTAACTGTTGTTATATATTTATAAACTCTTTCACTGAAGATATAGTGTTTTCTTCCAAATGTTAGAATTCTTATACAGTTCGAATAAGTTCTTAAACTAAATTAGACAAGGAGTCAGCATGTGATACGCATTCCTCTTCATCCATTCATCAATTGCTCTAATCTATTCCAAACGGATCACTGCATCATTTGACTATACTCCCTTGTTTATAGCTACCCACATAAGTGATGACTTATTGACTTGTTCCATTAATCATTCATAAAGCGTCATTATAGAGGACTTGAGCTCCTTTTTTGAAATCAAGAAGCTTGCAATTCAAGGAATGATTTATCATCACTTTGACACAGCTTGTCAGATCTGTGCCTACACTAATTTTGTTTATTCGTATTTTATATTCTTTGTATCAGTTAATTCTAATGTTGCTCCATTAATATATCTATATATTCTATATATCTATATGTCTTCTATATGTTCTATATATCTATATGTGGATTTAATGCCACCCAGGATCAGTTATGGTAGGGTCATTCTATATCCCAGAAGTTCAGAGAAATTCTTCTAGCTATAAAGATGATTCCATATTGATAAAAAAAATTCTTGAATATGATTTAGTTTTAGCCTTCGTGATAAGTATGTTTCCTATAAAAATCCGTATTTACCTAAAACCTTTCAGGCTACAACAAGCCGAATTATAGTCATTTTTAATTTAATAATTCCCATCTAATATTGCATGATCATAAAATTTTATATTAATAAAATACCACATTCATATTTTAAGTTGAAAAAACTCACCAAAAATTGAGTTTTATACAGTTGCCGTATTGCCATAAGGACTGGAAAAATACCTTTTATATACCCTACTATTACCCAAAATTAATTTGCTTCATGGACACAGAAAAAATAAGTGTCTGATTATTATATTTGTTGACGGTTACAATATGTTGAATGATTTGAATATCTAGACAACCATTCTTATCTCTGGAGAGTATCTTAACATATATGGATGATTGTCATTTGCTTGTGTAGGATTAAGTATCTTTACATGACATATTATGTCATTAAAATGTCTTTTGTTCTAACGTATATGATTTTAAAACAGGTATTTTGATTGACTTGATTCTAGAATTTTCTAAGCAATTAGATTCTAGAAAAAAATTTCTAAATCGATATAAACAAAATCCAACGAGTGCAGCAAAAAAATATTAGTTCAGGTTGAGGTTTCAGTTTTTATAACTTTATTATATTATAAAACTTATTGATTTCTTTTATATATTGCTAATATCAGATTGAATTTTTTGATCAAAAAGTATAACCTTATCGTTATTTTTAAAAATATATCGTTAAAAATTTTGAAATCATAAAACATCCCTTTTTATCCACGTACTTATTATTAAAATGTTGTCAACTTATCCCCTAATAATATCCTATTCTTTCGGTATAATCTCTTTAAAGTCTATCAATTGATGTAATCATTGATCTGTCCATAAGGTTTTGTGAATACCAAAGTCAAAAATGTTACATTTTATAGTAAAAAAATACTCCTTCCAGTATGTTATAAATCAATGGCTTTATTGGATATGGCTTGTCAATTACCTAATAATTTCAAAGTTACAACAAACCAAGGTAGAAGTTTAGACGATAAAAATGGTTTTTTTAAAGTTATGTTTTGACCAAAAAAGTTATATATCCATGCTAAAATTTTTCTTAAAAACAACAAGGTATATCTATGTAATATGACCACTTTTTGTACCAAATTATGTATTTGATAAAACAAATGATGAGGTCTGTAACGTGCCCACGGAGTTCTGAATTCTCATCCAAGTACAAAGTGATATCAATAAAAAAAAATACCATAATATGACTTTGGGGACCTCAAGATATGTAAATCTGTCGAAATCTTCAGGTCAACCTTTTTTGGATTACCATACTTTACTGATAATATAGTCAAAAATTATCATCTCTTGGGCTTAGATATGCCAACAGAAAAAAATTATGTATCTAAACGCATGGATAATGTAATAAATGATGTCTAGATAGAAAATAAAAGGACACACAGAATAACATTCACAATAGAAAACACAAAAGAAGTAATAATTGTAACATAGTAAATGAAGTACCTTGGGGGGTGCAAAATAATAAAATATAAAAATAATATTAATTAATTAAAATATTGGTGGTAGAAACATTCCAAAATGCTAAATTAAAATGTTTAACATAAAATAAATGAAGATTTTCAGAACAACCTGTGGTGAACCTTTAGTGTTCATCACTTAATCATGGGTCTCCTCAGGGCTGCAGTAGTGCTTTTTCATCAATGGTATTCTGTTACAGCATCAGTAAACTCTGGCAAATTCTGAAGAAAAAAAAATTGTAATTTGGTATGAATGTCAACAGGTAGAATGAAATGGTTACTAACGGATCAAAGAATTGTGTTCTTTCTTTTGTGAGGGCCAGATTCATAAGCATATTTCCTTTCAAATTTGACGATAATTAAGATCTGGAGTTAATTATGCCCTTAGGAGTAATGAAAAGCCCACCTACTCTGTTGACTATTCTAGCCTTTAGTCCACATCTAACATAGGTCACCCCTTTAATCAATGTCAGAGAGTCAAACTGAATCTCCTAGGGTAAGATTAGCTAGCAAGTTTTGCTCAAATGTCAAGCTTTGCAAACGAGACATGGTACTAGATGAAACTAATTATTTAATATTACAGTATAGAATAGTGTATATATGTAAATTTTAGAAGCACTCCTTACTTAATACTTGTATATTGAAACCATTACTATAGTTAGATGATACCTGTTTTATAATAAACAGCTTACTAATTTTCTTAAACCGCAATCTTGTTACTTCATCTACACAGTGCAGCATACTTCTTATAGTTGACATGGTTTAAATAAACACCATTCGTATCCAGAACATAAGCAACTTTTTAAGAGATTCTTTTTAGTTTATATAAGCAAAGAAAAGACAGTAAGGGTTGTTTTACTTAGGTTCATAACAAGCTGTTTTTTAATCATGTAGGATGAGTGACCTCGCGATCTGCGTGACTACCAGCGAAGGCTCTGTTTGTCATGTTTGTTTTAAGTTATTGAGATGGTTTTAAAATGTTGCTATATTCAATCTGACTACGGAAATATAGTTTGTGTTTTTTTAATTAGTAAGAATTCTAAATTTTTGAGTTTGTCTGGGTGATCTTTAACAATGAGATTTGAATAATTTCAGACATGAAGCAAAAAGTACCAAAGTTTTAAAAAATCGCAAAATCATTCTTGAAGACAATGTTTAATGATGATACTCGTATAAATAGACATAGTTATATGCAATTGCCTGAATTAAGTCTGTTTATTTTGTCAAGGAAATAAATTGGGCAAACTTTTTCTCCTATCATCTTTTTTGCACAAATCATATCAAATTAAATTGATATTTCCACAAAGTCAATTAATAACTTCATTTGTAGCTTTAGTAAAGAAAAGGAGAACCTAGAAATTTTTGCAAAGAGGCACTGATAACCAGTAATATTTTCCTTAAAGAGCGTTTTTGATGTGTGAACGTACTCAAGGGATGTGATAAGATATTGTTCTTATATGTTCAACTATAAGTGGATTTCATTAACCCATGTTGACTTAAAAGATGACAATTTAGATAACTAGTCTAGGCTGGTGCCAAGGGATATGTAGTCAGAAATATACTTTCTTAAAGAAAACAACTTTGAAAAGTTATAATTAGAATAATGGAGCATATCTAACTAGAAAATCTTTCCGCAAATGAAAATTGATTGAAAGTGGTTAATACGGAAGAGTAATCAATACATTATTATAGATAAGCTTTCTGACGCTAAGCTTACCAGAAATTATTTTCCTTAAATCACATTCCCTTAAAAGTGGCAAGATGAAAATTACCACAGTTTCGTTTATACATAAATTAGCAAAAATACTTCTCATTAAATCGCATTTATTTAAATGTTAAAAAGATTTCACATAAACACGTGAAACAACAATCAATGATCAAACCACAATAAGAAATGGGAAAACAAGACTAAGATCTTTCAACCGTAACAAGCGGTCTTCGTCAGAGTCAAAAACCCAAGAGTTGGGTTTTTGACACTGACGAAGACCGCTTGTTACGGTTGAAAGATCTTAGTCTTGTTTTCCCATTTCTTATTGTGGTTTGATCATTATTTAAATGTGAACAATATGATAAAGTAGGTTGTAGACTTGAGAGGACATTTCCATGCTGTAGTCAAAGTATTGACAACTTTCAGTGTTATCTACATTGAGTAGAATATTAAACAATACCCGGTTAGTTATGTATTCGTGAAATTATTAACTAAATTGCATATTGAAAATTTAATTGAAGTATAATTTGTTGAAAACTATTTATTATAGACTGTATCATATCATAACTATTTCGTAACCCTTTATGTTATTAACTTTTAAGGAAAATGAGAAAATTAAAACAATTTGTGATTACCTATGACATAACACAAGACTTGTTTACTTCACAAGGTTCCATGAAATACGACTCCGTACAACCCTTTCTGATTAGCAGCCATCATTACAAATTTTGATTTTCTACACATTGTCAAATTGTATTGAAATATTATTATGATAATCTATTTCACGTTAAATATGCTTTATTTTTTTATATAGACCACATTTTTCTAAATTAAAAAAAGTAAACATATAGAAGAATATGTTTGCTTAATTATTTTTTAGGGCATGTTTTAACTACATCAATTTTAATCAACCTTTAAGAAAATTTTATTTACTAAAAAAAGATTAAATGGTTAGTTAAAAAAATGAATACGTGCTTTCTATATTGGAAAAATTAAATGAAATATGACTTATTACAAATTTATTCTAGTTTGCACAGTCCTAGCACCTCTATTAACATTTTCATTTTAATTTACCTATTTACCTTTCTTATTTATAACTTTTAAGATAATTTTATTTAATTAAAACTATTTTCTGATAACTGTGCTTCAGTTTATAACATTTCACATTTTCCTATAATAATTAAATTTGATGATGCAGAAATTAATCATGGTTAGTGGTGCATTAACACAACTACTAATTAACTTTACTTTAATTACTTTAAAGTAATTATGATTAAATAAGCACTGTTTCATTTAATGATGTTCTAGTATCATTGTTGAAAATTTTTCATGTAGTTAGTAATCAGGAAAATGTTATTCGATAAACTATCTTTGTAAAGAGCTCTCTATTAGTACAATTAGGGGTTACTTCCCATACGAACTAACCCTAAGAAAATATGGCTTAATTGAAATAATTTCTTGTTTTCTCATCTTAAAGAATGATTAATCTAATTTTTATATAATAACTTTTAAGAAAATGGTGTACAATAAAAAAAACTGGTTAATCTATGAACAGGAACATAATTTTAATTCTAATGTAGTGCAATCAGTTATTATGTGGTATTTACTCATTGTAGGGTAAATCTAATGAAATGGTCTCCACATATAAAAATTTTAATAATATAAACAACACGTTTCGAACACGTAGTGTTCTTCCTCAGGCATTAACTAAAAAATACAATGACACCAGAGAGTTATCTATAGTACAAAGTTATCTATATAACTATATCTATATCTATATAATTGTTATCTATAGTACAATATTTTATTTTATATTAATTTTTGTACTTGCTTACTTTGTACTATATATAACTCTCTGGTGTCATTGTATTTTTTAGTTAATGCCTAAGGAAGAACACTACGTGTTCGAAACGCGTTGTTTATATCATTAAAATTTTTATATGTGGAGACCATTTCATTAGATTTACCCCACAATAATTTTAATTTTTTTATGTTTTCTATGTTAAGCATGTATGGCTTAACATAGCCATAATGTGGACAATTATAGATAGAAAATGCCAAATGAAATCAAACCCAATTTGAATCATGGCCACGCTTTATCATAACTATTGACCTACTTCTGCAAGGCTTACATTTATCGAAATATTATGTGCTCGATTACTTCTAGCTGCCTATTCGTTACCTAATAGTTGATTAAACTCTATATTACCTATTTACTACTATATATAATTTAATAATACCTATTTCTGTTTAGCTATAGATGAAGCACAACTATTAACTGCGTGTTATGTAGTCTATGCATGTAATCAGCGTGGAACTTGCTCCTGGACTTTATTTCTTATCTTTTTAATTACAATCGAATATTAATAATGATAATAGAATGAGACATATATTGACCCTATATTCTTGATAGGTTTTTAAACCAATTTCTTGACTATGGCTATATTCTACAAGAAAAGAAATGCCAAATACAAACTTTTTTTTTTTTTCAGTAGAATCCTTTCGTGATTATATTAATTTTTCATTACAAGAGAAATATTTTAAAAATCAAGAAAATATCCAGTAATCATGCAGAGTTAATAAAAAAATGTAGTCTATTTTAGTAAAAAGCAATTAATTAGTTTATCTGAGATGAGAGTCCTATGGAAGAAACGTAGGTTAATTGAATGCAAGATCAATTTGTGCGAAGTAGAATTACAAAGAGGTTTGATTAGTGACTATCGTCTTTCTCTTTAGATAAAACCAGCTCGGATACCCTTTGTCGCTGTCTGTAATTACTTAATTGTACCAAATAGGTCAAAGTGCTCTACTATCAGTCAGCCACAAACTCATTTACGCAAAAAGCGCATAATTATATCAAGTATAATTACCATCCTATTATATTAATAGATTTGCTCATGAGGACAAAAAAGTAAATGATCATAATCTATACTAAAACGAATCATCTTAAAAATTTCTATCATGCAAAGCTAATCATTTCATCTATAAAAACTGACTTAGTTCTTTTAGCATTGCATTTTTAATCAAAATTAAAATTTTGCGTTTTTTTTTAAACTAATATAATTTGAATTTTGCGGTTAATAGTTCTATTAATTATTTCAGAAGATAATCACTGAGAGTAAGAGATTATATCAGTCTCTTCGTGTTATAACATGTGAGGTTATTCAATTATTTCAAGTTTCTAGTAATAGATGAATTAATTATTACGATATCTAAACAAATTATATAATTTTTGGTTTTTTATGAATTTGATATTATTTCTACACGAAAGCTATATTAGTATAAAAGCAAAACTCAATTGATGGTCACAGAGTTTTATATTTAATTTATAATTAAAATTATAATATTTTAACATTATAATATTTTATTATATTATATTTGATGATAAAATACGTAAGTGTAGGTCACTCCAGATTTTTGCATGATATATATATATATATATATATATGATCAAACCACAATAAGAAAATGGAAAAACAAGACTAAGGTCTTTCAACCGTAACAAGCAGTCTTCGTCAGAGTCAAAAACCTAACTCTTTCTTATTGTGGTTTGATCATTGATTGTGTTTATGTGAAATCTTTTTATATATATATATATAAATTTTATTGTGTTTATGTGCTGTTTAATGTAGTAATGAATCTCATAAATGTATTCTGGAACCGATTGCACTAATTTATCTTGTAATAAGCTGAAGGAATGAATGACACGATTATTTACATCTTTGCTATTATACATTAATGTGTAATATTTCCTTAGCTTTGTTTGTGCTTTGTTTTTTTTTTTTTTAATTAGGAATGGAAATGTATTTAAAAGTCACAATACTCAGACAATGACAAAATATAGGTATTCAATATTGAAACAAATACATTAATTTAATGATAATATATTTTGGTTTAATTTAAGTATAATAACTAACTGGTAGTGACTGCGCGCATTATGTTTTATGATAGTGAAGTCGCAAGTTTCAAACGGTTTCCCGCAGAGGACGGACAAATAAGGAAATTTATTTGCCCAACCCTTCTTTATTTCCATTACTGAACTGAGTTGGCTTTCCCAGCCACTATACAAATTATTTCAGTCCATAAAATTCAGCTAAATAAATGCATTCCTTCCTTCATTTATTCCCTAGATTAAAAGTTTCTTAATGGTTTTTATGGCGGAATCAACTTAATTACAGTTTCAATATAATCTTATATACTCTAATAAACGTATTACTAAATAATTTATTTTAGCCATTTCAGCAGTGCATTGAATGACTTAATCGTTTTTTGACTTCTGAATAATATTTATTCTTTAGAATATCAACTCTATCTGTCTATATGTAATAGCAGTAAGTTTGTAAATTAAGAACTGTTAATTTCAATTTGTTTTCAAATCATGTTATTACTAATTAGTCAAGTGTTAATTCCGAAAATTTTAAGACAAATTGTACAATTGGATAATAGTCAAACCGCTATTAGAACTTGCGTCAATGGTCAGGAGTCTTCTTCATGGTTCTTAAACTATGATATTTATAAGCGTTCAACATTACTTGTTAAAATGATCCTACTGTTAATGCTTCATATCTTATTTTTCTTTATCTTAATTAATCTATTACTATATATATATATATATATATATCAATGCTCAAACCACAACAAGAAATGGGAAAAACGGACAAATTTTCTAAGCGTATGAAGTGGTCTTCGTCAGAGCCAAAAGCCCATATATATATATTGGGTATTTTTAAATATAATAACTAATTGCTAGTTACTGTGTTCATTGTGTTTTATATTTAATATTAAAACATCGTTATTACGATATTACGTGATTTAAATGTGTTGTTAATATACTCAGTCCAATTAATTTTTGTTAAAGAATAGATATTTTGATGTTTTACTGATTTGTGCCTCTGCAGAAATATGTACATTATTTATGTGTTCATAGAAATTTATCTAACTATTGTATTAATAGCTGTATTAAAAATTTGGTACTATAGGCGAGATTAATCAATAATCATGGAAAACAGTTCCTACAATTGTAGAATCTAGCACAGCAGAGATTATGATCACTAAAGACAGTTCGTAGGGAGAAGTGTTACCGTCTTTTTGTGATGATAGCTGTAAAGGGCGTACTGGATAATCTTAAAGAAGGATATGATACATAGGAGTATGCAGATGACATTGTAATTGGAAGATGATGAATGATTGAAGTGAGGCCTGCAGAGTTGAATGCACCACACATTCTTAGAAGATGAGGAATGATTGAAGTGAGGCCTGCAGAGTTGAATGCACCACACATTCTTAGAAGATGAGGAAAGGAGTCCAGCTGTTAGTTAAGTTGAACCCGCAATCATTTCATTCTCGAGAAAGAAAAATGTAGCCCTCCAA
The DNA here is from genome assembly GCA_026182355.1 of Hermatobates lingyangjiaoensis. Classification (NCBI taxonomy): domain Eukaryota; kingdom Metazoa; phylum Arthropoda; class Insecta; order Hemiptera; family Hermatobatidae; genus Hermatobates; species Hermatobates lingyangjiaoensis. The sequence goes on along the minus strand of JAPFBL010000117.1, from coordinate 1,000,648 downwards.
AGACGTTTTCATTTATTTTCCTTCAAAATTAGTTGGGCAAATTTAACTTATTTGGTCAATTTTTAGGGAAAACGAGTATTTAATCCATCATATGTAACATATCACACTCATACAGATATAAAAAAATAAAATGCCAAAAAATTATACATCGATCGAAGCCTTCACTTTCAATTATGTTATGATCACTATATTTAAAATGTTTATAGTGAAGTAAAAATAATGAAAATAATATGATAAATCCAGAAATTCGAACACAATATAATCAATATGACTTTCTGCATTAAGTGAAGGGAAGAAGTAAAGAGGCACCAAAACAGGGATTTCTAGGTAATATATAGTGAGTTGTAGGGTTCTAGCCTAAAGAGAGTGAATATGGTAGTAAATAAAAAAGATAATTTTATCTAGTCTAAAAAAGATAAAAACGAATATCAATAACGATGAAAAACATTGGAAGCATATATATTAAAATGTATAAGATGTCAGTTAATTATCTGTAGCAGTAATATATATGAAGAGTATTATAGTTGATTAATAAGTCCAGGTCTTAGGTTTTATAATTTACTATAATATATATTTGTCAAAGGTGTAAGGTATTAAAAAAAGAAATGAAAAGAAGTGTCCTGTTGCCTGGTATTGTCACCTGATTGCAAAGATGTTTGAATTTATGTTTAATGTTAAGTAACAGGAGCTTAATGGAATTTTTAATACTGTTGACAACATTATGCTTACAGTTATAAAAAATTCATACTATCCATTGTTCAATGAATACTTCTATAAGTACTTGAACTTTTACCAATTTATTTTTTTATGTATATTATTCTATACATTTTAAAATCAATTCTTATTTTTTTTCCATTGATGTATATTTGTTCCTTCTGTGTTTTAGACCTATACAAGAAGTTTAAAAAAAGAAATGTGAGCATTTGAGATTTTATCTTAACCTGAAAAACTGGTTGGGTTCCAATTTTAGTACCATATATATAACTCAACATTGATAAGGAAACAAACATAAATAAAAAACACCTACTTTTAAACTAAACCGTTCTCTGGGCAGATATGTGATGAAAACCAAGTGCACTGGTACGGAGGCAGTTGGAGACCAACAATAAGTTATAAGCTTCGGAACAATCAAATATTGGAATATCTTAAAACCAACTGGGTTATTACTGAAGACTGCTCCCCCCATTATACTAAAAATCTTAATCCTCCCCCCATTTCATATTGTGGTTTGATCATTGATTGTTATTTGAAGTATTTATGTGAAATCTTTTGAATAAATAAATATATATATATATACAAAATTAAAGTTTGTCAGGACTCGGTCAGTTCTTGAGGTTTAAATGAAACTCCCATTGCAACCGTTTTTGTTGTTATTTAAAACCTTTTTCATGGTCCTAAAAGACAGAGGAAATATAAAACAAACATCAAAAATCAAACTTACATAAGAGGCGCAACTAGTTACAAATAAGAAATTACAATAGAAATTTGGAAATAGGTTAGTGTATGAACTAACAGAATTATGAAATTTTGAAATAGAAAAACTAAGTATTACATTAGAAATTATTTTACAAAGAAAAAAGTCTATGGATTTCAACAACTGTCTAGTTTGAATGAACAAATGGCACTGAACTATAAAAACAAGCATGGCAACCAAATTTCACCAGAAAACCAAAAAGTCACTAAAGTGAAATAAATAATTTTGTATCCATCAACAATGTTTAACTTAACACACTCAAATAAATGATATATACATTTTAAATGTCACTTCTAGAATTAACGGATTACTGGGCCTTTCTAGTATATAATATTTCCAGAGTTTTCCTTCTTTGTTCATCCATTTCTTTGGCTATTAGTTTTAAAATAATTCATAATTCATTAAAATCAAAATTATTGCCTTCATAGTACTTAAGAGGACTATATGCTGTTAATGCAGTGGCCTTAATTCCCTTTCTTCATAGAGAATATGTGTACTGGTAAGTTCTTTCCCGCAAAAATTATGGAGAAACCAGTTTCTGTTTTTTGAAAAACAGAATTATATACTTCAGAAAATTAGTAAAGCACCAAAACTGGATTGAAATTAATAACATATTAATTAATACGGAAAATATAAGTAAATTATACAAGATGGTATACACTACTAGAAAATAGCCAAGTTTTTTGGCTATCATGGGGCATTGTTGGGTTTACATTTTATACTATGAGTTAATGCTTCACTACATGTTTACACTAAAAATCACTGAGTGTTACAAGCAAACTATAAAAGGCTGGGACTGTTTGTGAGAGGATAGAAATATTTAGGGCAGGGCGGTCTTTCAGCAGCGATGGCCAGTCAACTTTATTACCTCGAAATTATATCATTCCTCACTAACCCTACAAACTTCCAGGTTGTTGCAAGGGCAACAGTTTATTTTACCTGGGTCAAGAGCCACATTGGTATAGAAGGGAACGAGTTGGCTGACCAGCTGGCCAAAAGGGCGGCCCAACAGATAAATACAGAGCCAATCTACTCTCACATGCCAAACACTGCCCTCAAGCAGTGGGCCCATGAACGTAGCATGGAGTGCTGGCAGAAGTTGTGGGAAGAGGCGACCAATGCTCAACTTACAAAAAGATTTCTACCATCTGTCAGTCAGAGAAAGAAAAAGAACCTCAAAGTGGACTGGAGACTGACCCAGTTTCTAACAGGGCATGGGAGATTTGGCCACTATCTCCACCGCCTGAAACTTGTCAACTTTCCAGGGTGTAGCTGTGACGGTAGGTCACCTCAAACAGTTCAACACCTCCTGTTCGAATGCGTTGAGTTAAACTCAGAGAGGAGTAGGATGGAGAGAAAAGTGGTGACTGCCGGAGGTGCGTGGCCCCCGCAGCTTGCAGCATTGTTGGAGGAGGGCCTAGTCGGTGCCTTCGGGGAAGTGGTTAACAAATATTTTAATTTACTGGGTTGATTATGATAGCCTGTATTATCTGTGTGCTCTGTTGTCATTGTGGTTATTTTGTTGTTGTTTAAGCTGTATTTGCATAGCATGATGGAGATTGTTGTGTAGCATTGAAGATTTTGATGCGTGTGGTGCCTTCGGGTGGAGCATGCTGTTTTCTGACAAAAAAAAAAAAAAAAAAAAAAACTTCCAGGTATTTTTAAAATTCATTAAACTAAGTACAATGAGTAAGAAATTTCATTTCACCATTAATGAAGTTAATGGAGTTATTGTCATTGATTATACCATGATGATATTATCATATATAAAAGATTTGACTCCAATCGAAGAAGACCAGCTAAAACTCATAAAGTTTATAGAAGTATGAACATCCAGAATAAAATACTTTTTTAACAAACCACCACCTGAGGCACAGAACCTACAAAAAACTCACCATATAAATAAATAAAATGTTGTTGCAAGAAGGTATGCAGGTCGCCACAAATATATATGGAACTATTTAAAAGAAAACCGGACTTACACTTCACTTGACTGCTGGGGTCTCTAAAAAACATGCAGAAAAAACCCACAAAATTAAATTAACCAGAAAGATATTAATTAAATGAATATCCATACTGTATGACAACAGCAAGAATAACTTTAACTGCAATATGAAAAGTAATAACCTAACTTGGAGAAAGTTCAAAGAAAGGTGGCACTGTTCTTCATCATAAATTGAAATAGATAATTAAGAGTAGCTCCTATAGAGAAATAATAAATTACTGCACAAAGCTGATAGCGTATCTAGTGTGAACATCTACAAAATAATGTCATGAAATTAGAAGTCAACAAAATATAAATTATTTTTTGTCACAATTATTTAACTGTAGACAGTGGGTCTTTTAGTTTAACAAACTGGTAGCCAGATTTAGTACCATCGTTGATCGTTGCAGAAACAATTCACTTTGTATTTTAGGAATCAGCATATCTCTACTGCAAAATACTACTACTGTACATAAATATTTTATTTCTTAAACTGACTGGTTTTTAATTAACTATTATAACATTATGAATATGTATTAAAAGTTGGAGCACAGCATTTTATCCAAAGTTGTATGAGTAATTATATCATTTTTCTCTGTTTTAAATAAAATTTATTTCAATTGAAATCACTAACTCTTAAGTCTATTCTAAGTTAAATTAACAAAATATAATATACTAATCTGTTCTTTTAATAAATAACGAGCATTTCTGTTATTTATCCTTTCAAAAAGCATGCAATTAATTGTATAAATAAGTTCTTTTGATGATTAGGAGTAAAATATTAATACATTTTTCTTTTTCATTTTCATGGCCAAATCACATTTGATAAAATCAATCATTTTTTTTTCAGGTATTTGCTGGAACACAATTTAGCACGACATTCAGTACTGTTCTAATAAATAGCACTACCAGGTGTTATTAAATGCATAGCATTACTCAGGTAAATAACTTATTTTTTAAAATGTTTTATTATGTTTTATTCTAATGATTAATAAATAACATATTATTTATTCAATATATTATAATATTTATACAATATTCATATAATATTATATTCATATGAATATTATAATATTCATATAATATTCATAATATCAATAATATTCATATTGTTATTTAAATAAAAAGAATTAAAACAAAATAATATTTTTTCTCAAATTAGAAGGGATCCTAAACGTCATAATTGAATTGTAGTAATTACAAATGTATTTGTTTATTACTAAATGATGGTCAATCAGATCAGATAGGTCGTAGAGAATAGACATGCATATAAAATTTCTTTAAATTTATATATAAAGAAGTTGTGATTTGTAAACTCTACAAAATGTCTACTAGGTAATTTTTAAATATTTTCAGCTATCTTAATCTCTGTAGCAGTGAATTGGCGCATGAAATGTTGTCTTACGATAATCTCAACAGTGTTCAGCAAACACAAATCGAGAGTCAGTGATGTTAGGTACTGTTTATGAGCACAAACGTTGGAAATGGAGAATATTGTACTCCATTTTCTGTAAACACAATCGGCACGCATTTTACAATCAATATGATGTTATATGCTCATTTTATAAACATTTGAAATGTCTTTATTCTGAAGTAATAAAATGTATTTACTCCATATAATATCAAACTCAGTAGTAAAAATTACTGCAGTTCTAATATAGAATTGCTGTGTTAATATAAATGGTTTGACTAATTTTGATTAGAAATTAAAAGAGTTGTGAAATTCTGTTTGAAATATTTAAAAAAAATTAATCCTAAGATGCAAAATTCATAGACGCGGTCAGTGTTGGTATTTATTACAAGAGATACATTCACAAGTAAATGAACATAAAACGTCCACAATTAGATTATTGTAATGAAAAAATGGTATTTTTAGGAAAAGCGATCTAGAACTGTATCCGCTGCTTCGCTAATAGAACGAGTTGACAGCGTGGTCGTCAAGAGCATAATACTCCCTAGAGGCCTGTGCGTCAAGTTATTGGCTTGCAGCCAATGCCGCTAAATCAAACATACATGCTAGAACAGAGTTCTATTCGAAAATGTTTACGGTAAATTACATGCCACAAAACGATCACCAGTATTTTTACAGCTATTTCACAATAATAATTTTGGATTTAAACAATATAAGTACTTTTTACAAAATCCAAACTATTGTGTCATTTCACACGGAAAAGTCTTTGTTATGTTTCTGTCTATGTCCCACAGTTTATTTTAAGTGTAATCTGTCCTGTCTCTCTTTCGTTCATCATGGTATATATATATATATCACTCGTATATATATATATATATATATATATATATATATATACGTTTGAACTCGTATTGTGTCCAGTTTGGATCGTATTTCGTTTTATCAGTGAATATATATATATATATATATATATATATATATATATTGGTATAAATAGGCAGCAGAGCTCTTTCAAACAGGTATCATTAAAATTAACCGCAGTCTCGGAATTCACGATCTTAAGACAGAGATTCGATCCTATGAACTTAGGATCGAATAACAGGATTTTTTGATCCTACGAGATTTTTCTTTACCTCCTGCTAACAGGATTCAACTGGAAAAGGAGTTGGCCAAGTGATGTGTTAAACGAAATCAATGAGGTAGTCAATAGTATTAATAGATTAAATGGATTAGTAAAGATTAATATAATTAGAAGATAAAAATCTATATTATTTTTTATTATAAATAAAATTAATTAATTTATATTATATTAATCTCTTATCCTTCATTTATTTTAATATTTTTAATCTATTTATTACCTATTAATCTATATATACTGTTGACCTTTCAACTCATTTATTCTAACTGCTTTGTTTCTTGTTCTTTATTAACCTTTTATTTTCTATTTATATTAATCTATACTAATACATTTAATCTAATAATACTATTGACTACATCATTGATTTTGTTTAACATGTCACTTGGCCAACTCCTTTTTCAGTTGAATCCTGTTAGAAGGAGGTTAGTTTGTAGGTCGAATTTTACATAAAATTTGTTAATACAATCTGGAACAGACACGAATAGATATATGTTACTCAAAAAATACAATATAAAGTAAAATTATTGGAGAAACACAGATTTAAATATCTATTTTGGAATAATTATTATGAAGAAATAAATTTTAACAGCCTTTCTCAATAAGAGGTCCCTTGAACCAATATTCTTCCTTAACCCCGCTTGCATGTGGTTGAGTTATTGTCAATGTAATTGTCAAATTGTTTCGTATTAGGAATCCTGAAAATAATTAACACATACTTATTATGGATGAGATAACTTGCATACTTTGGGTTTTATTTGTTTTATTTTTTAAATTGTGCTTCAGCAATAATAAGATTTTTATTTTATTTTCAAAATGGATTTAGCCAACTTAAAGTAAATTAATTCATCAAATTAGCCGACTATGAGTTTTATAATGTATCATCACATAGTTTGGTTATATAATTTCACGATTGAAAAATTAATCCAAAATCAAAATTAAAGTGGTTGATGAGCTCAAATATATTTATTAATAGTAGGATTAATTGGAACCTATCCGGATTTCACTTTTAATATATATAACGCCGAATAATAATAAATGAAATATATTTTGAAATGTTTACTGATCTTCTCATTTTGAGATAAAATTAAACCCTGTCGCCGCAAATTTTCAGTTGCATGGGTGTCTAAAACATATTGGTTACAAACCTACATAGCTTACTATTTGATAAATCTCATCGACATTTTATAAATACATACTTAGATGAGTGATAACGAATATTTTTTGTGAGTAATACTGAATCATGGCAAATATACACAATCGTACTTTATTATTCAGTCATACGCATTTGAACCTGTTCATTTTAGGTTTCCAGAGACGACACAATTTTCGTCGAGTTTTGTCACAATATGAAAATTCTCTAAAAAACTAGAAAATTTAAATATCAGATGAGGGAATATTCAACGTGAAATGTCATACATTAAGTAGATTGTTTATTCAATTCAAAGATTGTACTACAACAATCGTTCATATATGAAAAATTGTTGAAATAATTTCATTACAATAAAACTCTTTAAAGGTTTTTATTGTGAAGGAGTTTGATTTTAAGTTTACTTATATGTAGTATAGTTAAGTGTAGAGAACATCCGATGGTTTTTCTTCAAGGCATAGAGCGTAATTGTTTGGCGATTTTAAATAGAAATTAATTAAGTGTTATGATTAGTATTTAATAAATAATCAGTTAATGTTACAAATCTTTACAAATTACAAATTTGGGACAAAGAGTTCATGTTTGACACAAAAAAATGAAATCAAATATAAAAAAGCAAGTACTATAAAAATTTGAACATTCAGGTTTCAGTGAAAAGTAAAAGCTATAATAATTTCTAGAGGAATAGTGGTGTTTATGAGGGAAAGGTGCCGCGGGAGGAATACTATTGCATGATGACGATAGCGTTTGCGAATCGATGTGGACCGCAAGAGCGCTGCAGGTGGCCAACCCCTCAACCACTCGTAAGTGTAGACACATGGACATCAACCCATGTAAACATGCAACACCTGCATAGTCTGGCGGTTAGTCAAAAGTTCAACGATCCACCCCTTAGAATAAATCTTCTTCACATAATACTTTAATTGTTAACGCTTAGTAAAGAATAATATTTTCTTTCTTAATAAATAATAACATTTTCTTTGTTAATAAAGAAAATTATTATTATGTTAGGACATGGAAATAATAAAAAAAAAATAGATAGCTTATAGATATAGATGGGGAAATTATTGTAAAAATAGATTTATTATACTAATTGTTTTTAGATTTATTGATGGATATTTCGTCACTTATCAAATCGCAAAAATGACAAGTAATAATTTTATCACCATATCCTAGTGAATAGTAAATTTGATTTTTTGTGAATCCCGTAGGTCATCTACTTCTAATCTCCGTAATAGTGGCATTGGGATAGCCTTTAGTAAATACAGTTTCAGGTGTCGTAGATTCAATATTTACATTAAGTTTTCTTGTATTTGATTGTGTGATTCATTATATAGTTCCTGGATTAATAATACATCAATGTGTTTTACCTCCCACGTGAATAAAACAAGGGCCAGATGTGCATCGAACCCTGCTGAGAGGCAAATACGTTAAACCACTGAACTAACCTGGCCCACGCCTAATGAATAAAAATGGAAAAGTAAGTAATTTAAATTATTATCCATTTTGAAAGACGGAATAAAAAAGTACCTTTCCCGTTCCTCATATCCATAGATTGCAGGGTTTATTGTCAAAAGTCACTTCAACTTTAATAAAGCAGTCTAGATTCTTTTAAAAATGAATGTATTTTCTATTCGGTCAACAAAAGTTTTTGAAATGATTTTAAAAATTTGTTCTGATAATATGTATGTCGTCATCATCGTGATGAAGATTCTGATTTACTCAAATTTATCAAGTTACAGCAGATGCAATAGATAATAAATTATTGCCATTCTTAACGTTACTATTACAATATTTAATTTCATGAATATTTGTAGTAAAACAGCGCCTAATGAAAAAAATGTTCGTTGTTTGTTTTCCAACATACACACAAATAAGGTTTTCACCTTTTATTGCATATCTAGGGGGCGGAAATTGTAACTCATTTGTTATTTGGCACCCAGTCATGGGCGTGCTACATTACCTGTTGATTCTAAATTGGAAGTCATAAATTTTGCCTAACTCAATTTTATTTAGAGCAGGGATCTTTAATGAGTATCTGACATTGTACAGGTTTGAGACTGACGGTTTAACGTCCTCTCCAAGGGATGATGTGGTCAGATTTATTCACCTTCCGTGGGAATAAATCGAGGGCCAGATGAGGATCGAACCTCGGACCTATCATTTCAGAGGCGAGTACGTTAACCACTTAGCTAACCTGACCTTCGCCTTATGAAAAAATATGACAAGTCATTTTAATTATTATCCGTTTTGTATGAAACAATGAAAAATCACCTTTCCCGTACTTTAATATTACTTAAAGACATTGGCTTCTTAAACATACTAAAATTGCCTGTATACTTGATGCTAATCTAAGGATAATGACATACTACATTGCTTTATTGACATTAAGTTTTGTTTAAAGCTGTAACATGTAGTTTGATTAAGATGCATTTTTAGAAAACTATCCATAATATTCTGAAAAACATAAATGAATGTATGATATGACCATTTTTTTTTACATTTAAGAGCTTTATTCTTCGTATATACCATATTAACTCATTAAAATTAAAATGGTTTTTTCTCATAAAAACTCAAATTTTATTTGAGTTTAAATAAAAGGAAAACTCAAAAATCATATCTGATAAGATTAATGATTTCTTTTGAACCAATGTAGAGAGTCCATTTGATTACTTATAAGAAACTTTAAGTCGTTGTAATTATTAATATTAGATATTGAGTCCCGTTGACTCGTTCACACAATAGTGATTGTTTTTACTCCATCTAATATCATCGTTAGATTTTAAATTCTTTAATCATAATTGTCTCTAGAAAATGTTATCTCACCTTAAATGGTTTTAGAAAAACGAAAACTTCAATACATTAATCCTCACATTCAGATATACTGTAATCATAAGCTTTTCATAATCTCGTCCGACAGTTTGCATTCTTTGTATATCGTTAATTATTACTTTTATAAGTCGTTGTTAATAAGAAATTCACTACAGATTAGGTACATATATTTTTAAAACAATCCGTTGATAGTATAGGATTTTCTTACAAATGTAAAATCAGTTGAAATGAGCTTTTTACTTGTTTAAAGCTAGATCCGTTTTTATAGCTACCTGCTTATCCTTTCATTCATTCCTGAACTGTGTTTTTACGGAAGCTGAGGCTTGTAGTGCAAAAAAGCTCCAGGCTGCAGAAACTTTATTTAGCTTCAACCATTTCTTGCCAGTCTACCAGCTCATTCCTCTGTATTCCCTTGTGTCCACTTCATACTGAACTTATTTTACGGAATTACTATTAATTTTGGATTCTTCAGTGTACTATAAAAGAACTCCTTGCTTAAAATTAAAAATCATGCACTCGAAGTGATCATTTGTGATCAATTTGACGCAGTTTATCAACGTTTACCAACATTTGAACATTATATTATTAATGTACTGTTCTATTAAATTGATGTAAATTTCATTTTCTATGGTAAACTGTGTTTTCTTGCCAACCTAAAAACTCTGAATATTTCCATACATCACAAAAATTATCAAAAAGTAACGTGTTTAATATTTTACCCTGGTAAATAGGAAAGTCATAGCATTGATGAGGACGAGGTTACGGGACTCAATATGTAACAGTAATAATTACAACGACTCAGAGTTTCTAATTACTATTCAAATGGACATCTATACATTCATACAAAAGTAATCATTAACCTAATCAGATATGAATCTGATAATATTTATGATATCATTCAACACTAGGTCTTCATTAAAGACACCTTAAAATATACCCAATTTACTTTGCTGTGAACTAATTTATCATATTCAGTAATAGTAAAGCTGAGCGCAGGCCAATTCAAATTTTCTATGCAACATTTCATGATGACTTCCAATTTATAGAATTTCTACTTATAAGTAAAATTCAACGAACTTTAGAGAGTATATGTTTACTGTGACCATAACTTCAAACTAAACCCCTTATATTTTTTGATATTTTTTATGATAAATTATGGATTAAATTTGTATATAAATACAGAGAATTAATTTACATTTTTATTTCCTGATTTTTCTTTGGGTGTGGTGTGAGATTGTTTAGTAGCTCCTTCCACCAGTTTAAGTAGACTATGTTGTTTCTCTAGTTTTTAAAAAATACGCTAAACTTATTATGTCTTTAAACTTGTCTGAGATGATTGTTATACTATATTTTAGTATTTGGTTTTGGAATCTTAGAAAATATTTTGGCATTACTATCAACATTTTGCTCTTTGTTGCTGACGGCTTTCATGTAATCTGGAGAAGTTATATTTACGATATAATACTTCAATACATTTGAAATATTCTTTCTTAGCTATAGATATATTTTACTTTTTATAATATTCAAACAGAATGCTGGCTAAATATATCCTGCAGTTTAGTATGGCCGAGCCAACAATTTTACCTTAGGTTCTCTATCTATTTTATTTATCCCAGCAACTTGTTTTAAACTATAAATTTTTAACATCAAAACTAAATAATGTTGGAATTGTTAAAGAAATCAATTCTACGCTGAATAAGCAAACACATTTATTCTAATAAACTAAACAAACTGATAACTTTGAAAGAATTAATTATCTATTAAGAATCAAATATCAAGTCAATTGTTTATAAAACACAATAAATTAATTACTAACATAATTTATCAACAATCTGAGGTTATAGCCATGTTTAGTTAATGTTGAGTAACAGATAATACTCATTTCTAAGTCCTTGATAAAAACACTTGTTTAATGTTTACTATTTTATTGAATAATAATTTATGACAAGAACACTGATTTTAAACTTGTCTGTAATGATTGTGCTACACTATATCTCACCATGTCGTTCAAACTTCAAAAATGCTTGTAGCCTTTCTATTATTATTTGTTTTTTTTTTCTCCCATGGTGAAGACAAACACGATTATTATTATACAAAGTTCTCATACTCAAAAATCTTTCATTTCGATTTGAAAAAAATTCGTTTGCTCCGTGTGCTTCTTAGGAGCTCCAGACATCAGATTTATTGTTCGCCTCCTTGATAGGGTGAAAACGGTTACTCTAATGTACAAATCCTTACTGTTTTCACAGTCAATGTATGTGGTTGTATATTCGTACACTTGTTTAGTTCTCTTGAGTGGAGTGCTCTTTGTTGGATATTTGTTTTTCAAAATTAGGCTGCTGATTGTGGAGCTTTTATAGTAAGTAATGAGAGAAAATTTGTCCACCTTATTTGCACACTTTGTATTATTTTTAATGATACTTTTCAGTACCCTTCTATACATTTTGAGTTGATAGGAATACTAAACTTTTTGAAGAGTTCCAGATGTTTCTTTATCTATTTGCTCCTGTTCTTTTTCATGTAGATATCCCATCAGCATATTATCAGTATTCATTATCAGAAAATTTTAATTGTAGCTATTGATTAGAAGGGCTTTTTTCGCTTTTTATGTGTTACTGTGAAAAATATCCCAGTCCGAAGTTATTTTTATGAATTTGGGTTTTTATGATTGAGTTCATTTAGTGATATATTGGCGTTTTTATGTTCTTAATTGATGCAAATATGTTATACATTTTATTCCAGTTTTTTCTTTTGGTAAAAATATGCAAATAACCAATAATTGATTCAAATTGAATTTGAAAGAAGATAATAAATTATTTCCAAAATATATATTTACGTTCTCGATCCTTTTTTTATCAAGTAGTTACCTACATTTTTTGTATTAATAGTAAAGTCTTATTAATTTTATAATAGTGTCTATGGGTAATTGGTTTTAGAAAATTTTGATAGTAGTAATACTTTACCTTTGTAATTGTAACACTCTCATTCAAAAACAACTATAATCTCAATATTAATCCAGACCACAGTAATAACTACACACAAATGAAGTTATTGTGATACACTTATAGAAACATGGGCAAAAAATGAAGCTAAACATCATTGAATGCCTTGTTTTTGAGAGTTACTTACACCATTCTTATGTCTATAAAAATGGTATTAAAATTTGCAGCAACACAAACCTAGTTCTAACTATTTACTATTACTATTACTACTATTACTATTGCAATCAGAGTTAGTAACATGGATAATACAGCTTGAACATTACCAGTGTTGAATTAAAAATTTAAATAGATGACCAATTAAGGAATAAAATATGTATGTACTTGTAAAATGTGTATGTAAAATATGTATAAAATATGTGCTTAAAAGAAATGGATAATGTACTCGTGATACTTTATCTTTTAAGCTACAACAATCAGACAATCTATTTCTGTAATAAACAAGCCCTACATTTTAAACAGATCAATACATATGCACATCTAACTACTTCTATGTCAGGTAGTTAATTGAATTATATAATGGATAAAGTAGGTCATCTCAACTGACTATTTGGTTATTGGTTATGGAAATTGGACTGAGAATAGGTAAAGCAAATACTGTTTAACAAATCGATTTACTATTAACTCACATATAAAAGAGGTTATTCATGAACGATTGAATGGTACACAAGCACTATATAAAAAAAACCCTTAAAAGCTCATACCTACCTAAATTTAAAAAAAATCTTTGAAAGTTCCTGAGTAAATTCATTGAATTATTATGTGAACTCTAATAGAGTTGAGTAATTGCACAATTATATTAATATGCATATTTTAGCCTTCTATTTTTCATAATTTTTACTTAGTTAAATTTACTTAAAATCCTAAATCGTCTAAAATGTTTCAATAATGATGTTTTCTGAATCTCACTTCAAACTTTTTAACTAGTGTAAATGTATCTATACATTATACATCCACAATTCTATAAAAGTGACTTATTTACTTAAGAAATTAAAGATTACAATTCATATTTAATCTATTAACCTAATTAAAAGCATGCAAAATGAATAAGTCAAAAATAAGTATATTTTATACAATAAAACACCCATATAGATAAACACACGAAGGTTATAGTACCAAACCTAGCTGAATCAGAAGAAGCAAATGATGAGTATTTGAAACAGATGGATCATTAATAAAAGGAGACAAATAAATATGTAAATTAGAAGTGTTATATTACAATTTCTGTGAACCCTGAACTGAACTTTAGGAACGTCTTGAACATGGAAGTGATGGAATAAAGAAATTAGTCAAATCATGCAGGGAACACATTACCTATATGAAGAGTGATAATTTAAGTGCTAGACATGCAACGGAGAAAATTTGACGAAAAAAGCATGAAATAGAGTAAAGCAAATGAATAAAATCTTTAATGAATCCATCGTATCACTATTTATGAAATCAGTATTCAAGGGAATGTGTATACATATAGTATATATATATGTATGTATACATGTATATATAGTATATATAACAGATTCAATAATACATCGACCGTTTGTTAGAATAGAGAACACACCTATATATAGTATATATATAGTATATATATAGTATAGTGTATAGGACTGAAACAGAAGAAGGCAACATAAGAAGAGATTCATAAAAAGGGAAGGAACTTATAATTTATTTATACATGGTAATACTGCTTTTATTTTTAATAAAGGATATCACTTTTGTTTAACAAAACCTTTATATTTTACAAGTGTATCAACATTTTAAACTTTATTTATGTTTTTTTTTAATTCAGTACACTTTGACTTCCCTGGTTTTCTGCTATTATTTTCATAACATCTTTCTCTGGCATACTGATCATTTCTATCTCTTATTGTGAAAGTCAATATACGACTAGCTCGTATGAACTAGTGATTTTTTTATTAATAAAAATAACTTCGTTGGATCTATTCCTTGTTTTACATTGTTCAATTGTAATTTTAAATCCACTAATTCTTGCTGGTGTATTTTATGTTAATTTTGCCTTATTAACTTTCAATTTTTCCGGTCTCTGTATCATATCGTTCGTTCGACTTGTCTCTAAATTTCACCTCATTCACTCCTTTATTTGTTTTGATCAAACCATTTCAATTGTTTGGTAATGTATGTATCGTTTTGTTGAACAATTTTCAGGAAATATGAAAATATTAACAAAGCGTATGACCCTTATATGGAAGATAAATCAATGAAAACTTAAATTAAAAATCAACGTCCAAACCACAGTATGATATCATAAAAGACTAAGATGGTTCAACTAAAACAGGAAGTCTTCACCAGAGTACGACTGATAGTGAAACAGGTGATGATATAATATCTGTGGTGGGGTTTAGAGGAATGGGAAGTAAAAGAGGTATTTTAAAGGATGTATATTAATAATCATTAATTCTTGAATATTTGATACTGTTTCAGTATCAGTTGAACTTATTTTAGTTGAACGATCTTAGTGTTTTTTTATCATTTATATATGGTTTTAAGAAATCAGAAAAAACAACTACCTGTTAGGTTTTGAACATGTTACATAAGTAGAACAATGACAAAGTGGGATCAAAATTCTTTTCATGTCTATCTTTTATTCTAATTTTGGATGAGTACACTACACACTGTGCATACACTTGTTTCAATTCCACTGTGACATCATCCCTGCTCAGATGGTGTTTTTATTGGTCTTCCATATTTCGTAATACAAGCTTTAGATTATTACTGTAACTTGTTAAATTTTCCAAAAACCTTGTTATATGCATCAAAGTGGTACATTACAGCATAGGGTACAAATCCTCCAGAAAAGTTAAAAACAGTGAAGCCATCACGTTTATCTCTTCGATATCACTGAATAAAACAAGTTAGATAGTCTATAAGAAGTTAAATAGTAATACTATAACCTATTATATTTCAATTTAATTGGCATTCCTTTAACATTTTCTTCCCCCATTCATAGGATAATATCTTAGGACTTCTGGAAACCATATTCTTGATGCTACGTAAGTAAGAGCTGATGAAACTTGTTTAAACTCGTATCAGTGTGTGTATTACCACTTAATTACTTAATTAACTTAACTACTAAATTAATTAATTAATCACAAGTACCGTATTATGTTCTCTCGTTATAATAACATATTCATTAGTCAAATCCATTCCAACTATCAACAACCAGAATATAAATGTATGTAGAGAGTTTTATAAGGAATTAATATACAAAAAAACATTTTATAGCCAACAATGTGACCTTCATATGTGAAATGTATTCTACATCACTGCTGTATTTCAAATATTCAGACTCTATTTCACCAGTGCATTAACTCAAGACTTCAATACTTAAAAGCGCCAACATTTGATTGTGGGAGTAATTGAAAATTAACTTGTTTGAGCCTTCCATATGTGAATAGTGATTTGATTAAATTATCAAACAGAACTTGTTATCTCATCATACCAAACAAGCCATCCCTTATTTGGGCCTTATTTGGGTTTATTTAACATCTTGTTTTAAATATATATGGATGTGAATCTAAAGAAATTTTGATGAGTTTGTAAACACTATGACTATTTCATTTGCAACTATTCATCAGATCAAAAATTATTGTTCTTACGTTGGCATTAAACAGCAGACAGTTATAAAAGATCTACTGATCCTTTTGATTCTTTTGGTCTTCACCAAAAGAATTTTTTATACCTACTGACATTTTAATAGTTTGTTTAAGATAAAAGTTAATATTCCATAGTTGTAAAAGATATAAATTCAAGGTAAATTACCCACGTTATTTATAAATATTTATAATTACTGATAGAACAATCATTACTTGTTGCCAGGAGAAAAAAAGAGGACGAAGAGGTGAAAATATTGATATTTCATCTAACAAGTATTCTAGAAGCCAGCTCTCTCACTAATATCTGTTGATGATATTTTATTTCTAGTGTTGTTAACAAAGGAACTCTATTTAGAAACAGTTTTCGACAGTGAAGGGTAAAATGAACTAATATGGTTGGAGAGAGGTACTTTTAACGGTACCAGAAGAAATTTGAAGTGTTGAGAAAGATTGAGTTATCAGATCGTTAGTTGGAATAATGGCGGTGGTGCAAGTATTACTGGGAAGTAACTGTATTTTAAATGAATAATAGCGATGAGTGCAACCCCATTAAAAAAGAATTTGATCCGACAGGCCATTAAGTAACTTTGACTGTTGACACCTAACCAGACAGCAACAACTTAAAATATTGTAGAAGCGTATTACGAAGTAAAAATTGACTGAAAAATCTATGACAGCACTCCGTAAACTTATAAACATATAAAAAATGATAGTTTGGGCACACATTGGGTAGACTTGTAAAGTACATACAACTACTTGCTCAATTATTACAAAAGTTTTCGTAACCTATCTTCATTTCCAGAATCAATAAAATATATGATGAATTGCCAGACTGTCTATAATCGTGACAGATTCCAGTTTAAACTCTACAAATGTGGTTCATTCACAGTAAAATTTGTTCTTAAAGTTCAAGAAAACTGGTAAACACACCAAAAATATTCATTCTTTATGGATATAGTGACTAACTTTACTAGAGTGTTACCTCTAATACAGTTAGGTAAACATTAGTTTGATAATCGGTTTACGTATAGTGAAGGTGAGTGTAATCCCCTTCAGATTTTTTATTAATGTAGCCATGTGAGAATTGTGTATTCTATTTATGAAAACAGATATATCTTTTATTGTTCTTATAGTGTTTTAGCTTATGATAATAAATATAAATGATTTATATTTTACCTGAAGGATGTCTGAGTATGTTTTAATTATTTTTCGATTACAGTCATTGTAATTAATTCTCCATATGTTCTATCCATAAGTTGGCTGTTATTCTATTTTTGCTTTCAAAATTTCCATTTGATTCATTTTGAAAATTGTCAATTTTACTTCTTAGTTCTTTACTACTATTTGTTTTTTTGTCAAGTTTGTTTAGCTATTATAGCTATTATAGCTATCTCTAGGTGATTTAATTTAACGTTTCACTTAGAATCATTATCTTTAAACTACCTACAAAATACCAGTAACTTATCTGAAAATAGCAAGAAGATTTTGAAGTATCATCAAATATATAGTCAATCTAGTACATGTTGTCAACTTTAACAAAAAATAATATAAATATTAACTGGACAGTATTATTATTTTCTACGTAACTTTGATGTGTATGTTGGAAGAATTTTTGAGGCTTTGAACTTCAATAGCCCTGTATGAGTAACTCATTTAAAATGTCATGAAGACAGCGTTAGATATGGAGGAGCCCTGTATGAGCAACTCATTTAAAATGTCATGAAGACAGCGTTAGATATGGAGGAGCCCTGTATGAGCAACTCATTTAAAATGTCATGAAGACAGCGTCAGATATGGAGGAGCCCTGTATGAGCAACTCATTTAAAATGTCATGAAGACAGCGTTAGATATGGAGGAGCCCTGTATGAGCAACTCATTTAAAATGTCATGAAGACAGCGTCAGATATGGAGGAGCCCTGTATGAGCAACTCATTTAAAATGTCATGAAGACAGCGTTAGATATGGAGGAGCCCTGTATGAGCAACTCATTTAAAATGTCATTAAGACAGCGTTAGATATGGAGGAGCCCTGTATGAGCAACTCATTTAAAATGTCATGAAGACAGCGTCAGATATGGAGGAGCAACGAAATGATAAATTGCCCCTACCAAATTCCAATGCTGACATTTCAGTTATATTTACTAAACTTTTTATTATATATCTATTATTTATATAATATAATATATTATATTCTGCTAAGTCAGACCTTAATATCACCGTCATAGGCACATGATGATATCTTAGATATTCTTATTTCTATTAGATTAATTTAAAATGTTAATTATATCTATTAATAATTCACACTCATGAACCATCACACTAGTTGATTTAATATACTTAGGCAATGTTTTAATAACTTTGTTAGATATAACAGAAGACTACTATTTTAGAAAAGATATAATTAATGTCGTAACTTAGCAAAATTTAGTAAAAATATAATTAATAATCCAAGGAAAAACATAAAAATGAAAATAAGAATAATAAAGAAAACATGGTATATGCGTTTCTCTTTTTTGTTAGAAAGAATAGAGAAAACATAAAAGAACACAGATACCAGTATTCAGAGTAGCTATAAATAGCAGCACATTTAGAATGTTTCAAACTATTTTTTTTTTTTAAAAAAAAGGAAATAAAATAGAAACAAAAAAAATACCAATAAGCACTAACTTAATATTCATGGTTCACTGGTCAGAGTATTTTAGCCAATATACTGACCAAATTAAACAGTATACGAGAATAAAAATATCTAAATACAAAGCAGAGGATAATAACAAAATACCGATACAACTAAAAAATTCTCCCAGAGGATTGGAGTGCAGTTGTATTTAAACAATTTTAGTTACTGCACAATATATATTGGCCAAACTGTTAAATCATAAAAAAACAGGTGTAAAACGACACCAAAACTGCTTAACGAGAAAGCAACAGAGTAGCGCTTTATTCTGGCATTTAAATACTATAGAGTAGAGCATTAAATCATTTCATTGAAGATCATGATATAGATTCGACCGAAGTTATAATGATTACTTATGAAAAATAGGAGGTGTTAAAAAATATTACTGAATCCCCTTTGATTAAATTTAATAGATCAAATACTATATTCTATGTTTCCCACTAATTTACTAGGATACTCTGACCAGTGAAACTTGTATATTAAGTTAGTATTTATTCGTTTTTCTTTTGTTTTTGTTTTTTTAAAAAGAAATTTAAAAAAATTTAAATAATATGAACATTATTAACGGTTTATCCAAACATTATAAAATGCAGATGAAATGGATCCAAATGCAGACACCATCCAAAAACATTGTTACCTCAAGATAGATAACAAAAAATACAAACTGTTTCATGCATAGTAAAAGTTACAATAATACTTATTATTGAAAACACTTGAATAGGCTATACACTATTTTAGTTTTACTAAGGAAAATATCAAAGTCAATAACAATTATTGGTTTTTTAGTTATATTTTACCGCCAGAAAATATTTTGATAATGCTACCATATCTATCATACCGTGTATTACACTGTTATTTCTAATTTTAACGTTTCAAATTTTTTAATTAGACTTATAATTTCTATTGATGAAGATCCTTTTGCTCCTATTAGTTTTAGGTTTAATTTGCCAGTTTCTTTAACCTCATGAAATGGTTGTATCACATTCATTTAGAATGTCTTTATAAGTTAGAATGTCTTTATCCCTTCCTTTGAATATTTCTTATTTTCATTGACAATTTAAGTTCAGTTGGAATTAGCTTTTTAGACAAGCATAGACTTGGTGGTTCCAGTCATCTTGCACCTGCTTTCTTTTACACCAATTCGGCACATTCATTCTTGAAAAAGATGTATTTTTGTGTATAGGTGTTTCAGGCTACGGAAAATTTGCCTGGTTTCCAAACTTTCTCAACGGTTCCAGTATTCCCTTGTGTCAAGGTAACATAAGAGTGTTACCTTATAAACGTTTTCATTATTATTTCTTTTCTTTTTTTTTTTTTTTTGACTTAACAGTAATCAGAGAGTATTCATAAAATCATGAATCTTTTAAATGATATATCATTTCTCATGACTTTGAACACTGAAAAATATTATATTTAAAGAATTCCATCTACAACATACCTTTACAATTTAAAAATATTAAGTTCTTTTAAAATGGAGAATTTTACCCCATTCAGGTATTAAAATCTCTTTTTAATAATTGAATCACATACTGGGAAAATTTAATTTTCCAACATTGGAAAATTTTATCCCATTTAAGTATTTCTGGTATTCCCCCTCCCTCACTTGTTTTTCTAAAAACACTAGTATCACCAGCAGTAGGGGGGTTATTTGTTGATCTTTGCCCACATTGGAGCTGAATCACGTGATCATTTCCAATTTTTCCAAAATACACTTGCTTTGTATTTTATTAAAACTAATTTGGTGGACTTTGTCATTTTATAACTGATTCATATGACATCATTGATTTATATCAGCAGTGACAGTAGTTTTGTAGAAACAAAAATGTAGAAATTATTTGCTAACTTAAGAACTCATGAACTGTATATCTAACGATTATATATGTTAATGATTGTAATATATAGATTTATTGAAACACTTTCTGTGGAAAATCATTTCACTATTAAGAGCATTGTAAATCCTATGGTCTTTTGGCATCGAATTATATATTTTTAAATATTTATTGTACTTACATATCACATAAACTTCAAATATATTTAGTTTCTTTGGAATAAATCTTTAGTAAAATTTATGCATCCTCACAAAAATATTTGAAACTAAAGTAAACAAATTAGACAACTTCAACAGGTTATCCATTATTTTAAGCTGAGTTATTAGATATTTGGAGATATATTGTATTTTGGAATAATGAAAATTGTCGAAAATTTCTCATAATTTGCTAACTTTATGTACCCTTATCTCGAAGAAGTTCATTTCTTGTTACTGTGAGCACATTTATCATAAAATAAAACAGTATTCCCATATTCCTCCATATAATTT
Organism: Hermatobates lingyangjiaoensis; assembly: GCA_026182355.1. Classification (NCBI taxonomy): domain Eukaryota; kingdom Metazoa; phylum Arthropoda; class Insecta; order Hemiptera; family Hermatobatidae; genus Hermatobates; species Hermatobates lingyangjiaoensis. The sequence continues at coordinate 979,062 of JAPFBL010000117.1, read as the reverse complement.
CGAAAATGAAGTATTCAGGTTATCATTACATAAGATTTTTGCATACAATTTCAGTATCATTTGTCAAACAGTGTGACCTGAATTGTGCTCACAAATCCATCATAATTAAAAAAAAAATTACAGCGTATTGCAAATTTGAAATTTATTGTTACTGAATATATTTTCATTTTGTTTTCGACTTATGAGTCACATCTTGGAAAAAAAAATCTTTTATGATGCAATATTGCTTAAAAATAATAAAGCACATCTATATGACCTACTTTTGTGAAAAATCTGAATGTCATATATCAAAACGCTCTGACCTGCAGCGTTCTCAAAATAATGTTTATGCACTCCCACGCACCTCCCACACATACGCATCATTAAACTGTCATGAGGAAATGGAAGAATGATAATCTTAAGTCATATTGATTTTTTTAAAATAATATTCTATATTGGAGAAATATAATATAATCTAGTAGATTACTTGGTGTTGAAAGGAAGTAGATCTAATTGCAATTCAAGTGCAATAATCTGTTATCAACATGAGTATGCCACTGAATAAACTGTATTCAATTAAAAGTATCTTAGTTATAACATGTGACCCCTGTTGCACTTCTATAAATTTTCTTTCTTAAAATTGTGTGGTATTGTTATAGTTATAAAAATTAGGAATCACAAAAAGCATTTCTCGTTCTAATTGCTGAAAAATTAACATTAGACTATTTCAAATGTAATATAATTTTAGATACAGAATGTCATTACATTTTTAGATACAGAATATCTTACTTAGACTCGATTTCATTTGAACGATACAGATAATATAGAACTGAATTAATAAACTGTAATAATTAAACTTAGGATTATATCATAATATACTTTTTCCTGCTTGTATTTAATTTAATTTAATACATGGAATTACAACATTGTCCATTAGTAAGTCTCGTAGTTTTAAATATACGGATTCTTTTCAATCAACTGCAATAAAAGCTGCTTTCCTAATGATGATTAAGTATAACCTACTTATATAGTTCAACTTGAACTCACAACAGAAAGAAAATATCACTATTAAGATAATAATAGCATAAATTAGTTTTAAGAACTACAATTGTAAATTAAAAAAAAATTATCATATTTCAAACAACAAATTATCTAATGTAAAATATGGATTAATGGAGAACCATGTTATTATATCCTGATCAATAATAGTGTTGAATTTAAATAACAGATTTATTATAAACAAATAAGTTTTTATCATAACAAATCCATTAGATACAAAATCAATATAATTCCTCTTGCCAGCCTATAAACATGATAGAAGGAACATAGATCAAACTGCGTAGCTGCTTCTTCATAATGTTCCATTTAATTAGATTACAGAGGAAGAGTGTTCTAGAATGGTAGTTTATTCATACAAGCAAAGATAAAATGTGAAAAAGATACTGGGGAAGAAGGTTTAGATGTGACGAAGTTGTCACATCTCGTTGGAGCTAGAGAGGAAGGAAGCCTGACCTAGTTCGTGTTCTGTATAAAAGAGAACAGACTGGCTTAAGCACGACGTCGGAAAGGCTTAGGCCGCAGACCTGCCACACAACTTGCCAATCCCTTCCCGTCTTTCGATAAATAGGGAATTAATACCTAAGTTTTCCTTAATCAACTTCCTTCACTTTCCCACCATTTTCATAGACACCTATGTATTTACAAAACTTTTAAGCATGCTACATCTTATTCTATTTAGATCTTTTGATGTTTCTCTTTTAACATTATTTTACATGAATAGCTAAGTGAAAAGTCATACGTAAATAATAATCATCTGAGTGGATAAATTAATCTCAGAATTATTGCAAGTCACCATATATTAATCTATTTCAACTGTTGATGTATTTACATTCAAGTTATCCTGCTAGCAGACAAATAAACTGTTCTAAACGTTTAAAAAACATTATTTACAGTAACATTTATATTATCACAAAAAAATTTCAATTTACATAACAAAAGTGGAATAGTGTTAAACTGAAGTATGAAATAGATTCCAATTACTAATATAGTAAATTGGCTTATATAAGGACGAATAAACCATTCATCATAAATTTTGTAAATATCTTAGTTACGTTTTCAAAATGTAGACTAGTTGTTTACTGTCGTGCGAAGAACAACCTATTCTGGAATCATCGTATCTAATACTTTAGATACTGAGACTTAACTGGATACATTTTGGCAAATATGAAGTCTAAATCTGATATGGAGCGCAAATTCAACTCAGAGGCCAAACATGCATAGAGTAATAAATTATTCGTACACAGATGGGTAGTAAAAAATTAGATAATTTAGTGGCCCATGGTTGGTTACTAGTCCAAGAAAACTGTACTATTACTTACTATTGAGAATATTTTGGGCCATCTTCCGGCTTACCTAAACCACAAAGGACTCCAAAAATCGCCCGTTACCTCACTTTGTACTACCAAAGATGGCACAGTTGAACACCTTACATCATGCAATAAAACAATAACACAAGGGAAGGGTAATTTTATCTCCTCTGAGCTATACAGTGTTAAAAAGATACGACACCACTGACGGTTATCCCTGGAATTGAAATTGCATTGATATTGTTTGTCTACAGATTATTAGTGATAATAATACCGTTCTTCTTAAGGATGGTTTGTTTATTCATAGTAAACGTCGTAATGGTTTTTAAACTTTATTTTAAAACTTTTTAATAGACTAAGATCTTTTAACTGTAACAAACGGTCTTCGTCAGAGTCAAAAAACCCAACAGTTTGATTTGACTCTGATGATCACTGTTTGATACTGTTAAAAGATCACAGTCTTTTTTTCTTTTTTTTTTATTTTGATTTGAACGGGGACCAGGCTAGCTCAGTGGTTACGTGCTCACCTCTGAACTGATAGGACCGGGGTTCAATCCTCACCTGGCCCTCGATTTATTCACGCGGGAGGTGAATAAATCTGAGCACGTCGTCCCTCGGAGAAGGACGTTAAACCGTCGGTCCCGAGCCTGTACGATGTCAGGTACTCGTTAAAAGATCCCTCCTCTAAATACATTTGAGTTAGGCAAAATTTAGGACTCCCACTGTAGAATCAATCTTCATTGTGTGGTATCACAAAGGGCCAATGGTTGGCCTACGTGTGTTCCCTTGTGGGACTGCCACTGCAACCTAACCTAACCTAACCTATTGTGATTTGAACATTGACATATATGTAAGATAAATTTTGCAATTCCTTAGAGACTCCTTTTTGCGATTAGAACAGGTTTTATTAGTTATGTTTTCAAATCTTCACATTTATATATAAATGTATATAACAAAAAGATACATAATAGATGATATAATAAACCGCCTACTGAGATCGATATTTCAAACGATAGACTGTTTTGAAAAGAGGATAAAAAGAGAAGAAATAGTACAAGAGATATGGGACAACTAATGAAAAAATACGGAGTTGAAGAGTTTTCAATAACTATAACCAATTTATGAAGGTTATTAAATCAATATGTGTACAAATTACGAAGCAAAACACTTTCCTGCGGCTGTGTTCTTTAGTTAAAGCTCATAAAATCGACTAGTATGCTATTACTTCAATCATTGATGAATTTACGTTTCGTAATTATATCTTATACATATGGCTTAAATACAATCAAAATTAGATGTATGATGAATAGAAGTGGTGCTCCTATTCTTTTCCCATAATTGGCATAAGGCATGTATAAGTTCATACTATTACCAATATCTTCTTTATAATGTTTTAAAAGATTAAGTGACTTCTAAATATGGCATAATTTGGATGAATATTGGTTAACATAATCCATAGTTTTATAGTGAAGTGATTCTTAACTTTCCCTTTGTGAACTGTGAGGCTTTTATTATTATGTATATATAACCAATTACTCACTACACAAACCAAAAAATTCTATTTACGTACGTAACACACATAAAAAAGTTTAAAAAACACACACAACTTTATTTAAACTGCCTCGTCATCAGTCATAAATATAATAGTGATTTTTTTGTGCTAGGTTGTATCTGTACTCTATCTGTGAATATAGTTTATCTAATATATATGTGAGGATGTCTCGTTATACGTATGAGCGATATCTGTACATACATTACAGTCTATGTTACTACTTACCATATGGGCGGACTCATATTGATAATTGAGCATTCCTAATTGCTTTGATTTAAATATAGCTAAAAATCAAAGTCATCATATTTAGGCAGCATTATTATTTGAAATGAGAACGTCATTATCTCAGCACATATATTCTCAGTAGCATTTAGTCGAACATAAGAAGTTATTTAACTATTTAGTCTATTTCAGGTGCATAACTTCACTTGGAAGTATTATAAAATAATTTTTAATTCTGATATTTGCTTTATACTTCCAAAAATAATATGCAATCTTATAAATAAAAATGCTTGTTTTTATGTCTCTTGTGCCTTTCTAATCCGTTCGAGGAATGGTTGCATTTGGTTACATGGTTAGTGAAGAGTCACTAATTATAGTAACGGGTATTACGTTAATGCTGGATGCTACTGTGACTTGCTGTAGCAATCCCACTCAGCTCGGCTAATGATAATAGTTAAATAATTTAACTATTTTTCAAAATAAAGTAAATTAATTAGATTAAATATTTGCCAAAAATAACTTAATTAATTAGATTAAATAAATACCTACTGCAATAATGAACTTAACATTAATTAAAATATTATATTCCCCACCAATCGAAAAATTAACTGGCATAATTATCCATAACAGTGCAAGTACCTCTTGAATGGTGCTACCCCAATTGAGTACGCCTGAAACTGAAAAAGCCATTCTGAGTTCATTCACTTACTGACCATCTTTTAGATGTTTCAAGGTTACATGTGGACTAATTTTTATTTTTTTATTCGTCATTAAATTTTTTAATCTTTTAAATTTTAATTATTTAATTTCCATTTATTTCATTTTGTATTATTTTTACTCTCCCTAACTTGGTAACACTCACTGATTGACGCTTAAATAAGATAAATTTCTATTCAATTGTCCTAGAAGCTTCTCACTTATGATAAAGTGATCGACATAGAGTTGTTTTTATTTTTTTTTAAAAATTTTTGCATATTCACATGTTTCGATTTCTTGCCAGTCCTTGTACTGTATTTACGTTGTTTGCAAGTGATAATGGATGAACTGATGAGAGAGTGAATCTGACTTGTAGAAGTCCGGGATTGAGTTAACTGCTAGGCTGCATGATATTTGTGGAACCTGACAGGGCCAAAGCCCGCTCGTATTTTAAGCAGTACATGCAAATTATTTGTACCATAGAGGTTAGTAAACATCATATTATTATAAATGCCAGTCATACTTTGTGAATACGTGTCAAGCCTTGTGAATTGGTTTGTGCATCTAAAGGTCAGACTGATAATTGTGGAAGGGTTTAGGCAATAAATACCAATTAAACAAGTATGCCAAAACATGCCTAAACATTCTATTATTATTTTTTCACATATTTTATTTGTTATTTGATTTTATCTTTGTATTATATAAATTCATAAATATATTTTATGTTAACTTAAAATATATATATTTAATATTGTGTATGCATGTGTGTGTGTGTGTGTATGTGTGTGTGTGTGTGTGTGTGTGTGTGTGTGTGTGTGTGTGTGTGTGTGTGTGTGTGTGTGTGTGTGTGTGTGTGTGTGTGTGTGTTTAAACATACATTATTGAAACATGCTACACGCAAACTACTACATGTTCTTCTAGCCTTAAAATTACAATAATATTTACAATAATGTTGTACCTACATTCAAACTTAAGATATATAACATTGTTATTTAGCATAATATTTCTCTACCATAATTACAATTCAGCTATCATAACGTTATTATCACAACAAGAAATCTGGAATATAATAATTGCCAGGCTAATTTATGCATGCACCTTCAGAACGTAATATCTAGTTAATTATCGTTTAGCAGATTTTGAAATATTTTTTTATAAAATTATGCGTTATTATTGTCCATATATCACTTTCGAAAAGATTTATTCGAGACTCATAGACCAGCATTGTTATAGCTGTAGTATAAATGACTATAACTTTTAAGGAAGGTAAGTCCTTTTGTGTAAAATGAATTCTAAACAAAATATACACAACACAATTTTGAATATTCATATTCAGTCAAGCCCAACTGAAGTTCTAAAGCCCTATGGTTCTTTTTTAAAATAAATTAGTTGGAAAATAACTAACCTATTTGCAGTAAAAGTGATATATATTTCATGTCGTTGCTTTGAAATATTGCAATACATGGGGATGAGGTAGAGAACAGGTTAGCAAATATTCGAGGCAAACAAACATTCTGCAGCACGGAGCCTTTTTGGACAACTCCCTCGCCTTTCTCAAAGGTGCAATTAACGAAATTATGAAGAAGAAAATAAACCATATTTTACTAGAGAAATTAGCTATACTCTGTTTAATTAGCACTTACATCTGAACTCAATTTTGTGGAATAAAAAAAAAATATTCTCAACCATGTTTTAAAAGTATTTTAGAGTATTTAACCTTGCATATCTAACTACTACTTATGGAGGCTGTGTCTGAAAAAGTCAAAATTTTTTTAACATAGCAAAATTGAAAATCGTGCAAATCAATAGTTACCTTTAATGGGGGTTAATGTTTTTTGACAAATTACACCTAATACAAAATATATAGATCATTCTCCAAATTATGAACATTTTTTGAATAAAATGAGTTAATAAATAATAATTAACGTATAAATAGTTAGTCAAAGAAAACTATAAAATACATTAAAGCGTTAAATAATAATGATTTAGTAATTTAAATAAAGTATTAAAGTCTAATTTATTTTATTAATATCAATAATATCACTGATTCTTTTAGAAAAAAATGAGTTTAATTTTGTTTTAGCTGATAATGTTGATATATCCACATTAAAACAATTGTTATCATTAAGTTGGTCTAGCTAGTTTGAGAATGTATTATCACATCCCTCGATAGCACGTCTACAAGGTGCCAACATAAAAATATTGATTATCAACTTTTTATATTACGTTTATTTAAGTCGAGGGTAGCCGGATTAATGACGCCATACATACAATTATACATATTATGAGTACTATTTATTTGAGAATTTTTTTAATGATTCCATCAATCTTAAATTAAAAAAAAAAATAGTCAGTAATCGAACAAGAGAGTCATAAGATTTCAGAAATTACTATCCGCGAGCCATTAATTTTGCAGAGTTTAGTATTTACATGTCAATGTCCAAATATTTCCTATACACCTATTAGTACGATGAAAGTTTGCATTGAACCCTCGTTTCAATGTATTAGGGATGATGAGTTGTCCATTGGCGGTGTCCAAGAGATAAGAGTAATTCCCGTAATGAGTACATCAATAACGTTCCTGCATGCCTGACGCCAATGAGCTCTACTTCACATATCTGAGTTCCCATTCTACCTAACTCTCTACCAACTTTGTACTCACTAACAGAATTTAATTTGGCAATCGATTATATTGATAGGAGGGCTGGAAATGCAATTTAACGTTGAATTAAATAAATGTTCATTTAATTAAAATGTAATTTAATGGAATAGTTTTAGGCTTATATTGTAAATATATAAAAAAAAAATAGTGAAAGCCGTACATTACATTAATAATAAAAGTCTACAACAATTGTGTCGCTGAATTATATATTTAATTAAATAGAACAATTTATTTAATTCTTAATTAATAGATGCAGTTTCCTCATTTATCATTTCTTTTATGTTATCTTATTCAACTCTTTCCTTGTCAAGATTAATTACAATCTTTACCATAATTGTTACAAATAGATGCTGTTTCTAATGGTAGTCACCATAACATTACTACTAGATTGCTTTAGTCCTGTTGAATTGATCTCTTGATCTACCCCTGCTGTCTTCGCTTTTTGAAACGTCACAGATTTTCACAAAAATTTCACCAATTTTTAACTTGTTACATTATTACCTATTATGGTACACTTTTGACAAGCTAACAGTGCAACAAAAATAAGTTTTAACAAATATTTGAGATGATTTAATAACAAATTACAATTTGCAGCTTGGGTGTGTAGGTTTGAGTATCGAAAAGTTTTACTCCGTCAAATGCTACAGCTCACAGCATTTGATGGGTTCAGTTAATACTCTTCACAAAAATGAAGTATCAATGTAAATGTTCTCTATTACTATGAACAATATTGCATCTCGGAAAGCGCACTTGTTTTAGCCATTATTAATACATTTACTTAAAATGTACCATATATAATTTTTCTCAAAAAATATCATGGGCTGCTGTTTTGTCATCAATTGTAACCTTGGTTTTTTCTTATTTTTCATTATATTCCAGCATGTTCCACTCTGTATTATATGCATCAACGTCAAATTGTATAGAATATTTCATTCATTTACAATACGATAGTACTTACTTACACTTATGTTACAATGATTCTTAATTCTACAATATAATAATAATAATTTCTTTTTCTTATATATCTACACTGTACAAAAATTTCACGAATTCTTTGTGATATTGTTCCCTAATTAATGAGGAAGGCCTAACGGGCCACTCCTCTCCACAAACCAAGACCTTCCGTTTGAGAGCCAGTGTTTGTGGTTCCCTCAAACAGCACTCATACAGCACTCAAACAGCACTCAATGTCTAGGAGATTGGGTTTTCTCTGCGTTACAAGCTCACGATGGACTTGGAGCTATTTTCAACATGTTCAGGTATTCAATATAGCCTTGGTTGTAATAAACTTAATTTTAAAAAAGGTATTTTTTTCTGGTGCATTTAATAATGAATAACAAAACTGCATTGGGCATTTTGGAACAAATGCCAACACTTCTAAATCTCTGGAAGGAGTAATCATGATCATCATAAAAAAAATTATGATTACATTTTTATATGCAAATCCTAAAATAAAAATGCCATTGCAGTTGAGAATATACAGTTTTTTAGACAGTAGACCAAACAGAAAACTACGAAGCTCATTATTTTAATGCCAAATTTGTGTGACAATATCTGATTACACATTGAAATCTAGCCAGTAAAAAAATGTTAACTCTCGTATGAAAACCTGGATACATTGTGAAACCAGGAGTGTGAGTCAGTGTACTAACTGTAACATGTTGGATCTTACTGCAGTCTATTACCTTATAGACAATACATAAAGGCTTACTCATGAAAGCATTAACGAATGAATAAGAAAGTAGAAAATAAAGGTAGGCAACAACAAACCGGTCTAATTCAATTTAATGGACTCAATCCCACTGAATTTAAATTTTATTGAACAAATTTAGATTAATATGCAGTGTATCTAACCGAATATTTTCGTGACTATGAGATTTGTAATTAAGATCATACGAATGCAAACGCTGTCTGAAAGAAGCAGATCTGTCATGAAAACTTATTAATGATTTGAAGTTAGTTGTAACAGAAGTAATATTGTTACGAAGACGTTATAAACGAAGACCGCTTGTTACGGTTGAAAGATCTTAGTCTTGTTTTCCCATCTCTTATTGTGGTTTGATCATTGATTGTTATTTCACGTGTTTATGTGAAATCTTTCTATATATATATATATATATATATATAAATGAAAAAAGACAACAAATAGAAGAAGCGGGAAAACTTACTGGGTCGATATTTCGAACTGAAGTTCGTCGTCAGGGAGAAGAAGGGAAGAAGAAGGGAAGAGGAAGAGGCACGTGCGTCCACTCGCAGAAGCAGAGGGCTACTGAGTGGACTGCTTCTGCGAGTGGACGCACGTGCCTCTTCCTCTTCCCTTCTTCTTCCCTTCTTCTCCCTGACGACGAACTTCAGTTCGAAATATCGACCCAGTAAGTTTTCTCGCTTCTTCTATTTGTTGTCTTTTTTCATTTATATATCTGTCCGGTTTGGACCGTTTTAATATTTTGATTTTATATATATATATATATATATATATACACTCCGAAAAATACAAATGAAAAATTAAATTTGTTTTTCATAAATTTGACAATAATTTACTAAAGTTTTTTACATTACGCCTACAGCATGATCATATTAAATTAAAGTCAGATCTTACTTGATTGTCAATAAGTTTGATATTATATTTCATGTTCGCTTATCCGAAAGTTGAATGTAGGCTGCTCTATAGTTTTGTTACTAGTTATTAACATTGTCTCGTAATGCTAATACATTAAATGCTATTATCGTTGTAATCGTTGATAATATTCTGGTCGAAGAAAACCGTCAATTAATAATAAATTATTTTTGAGTGATCATGTTTTATCTCTATCACATTTTGAAGGCATACACAATACAAGAATGAATAAATATGATATTGGATTTGTTTAATTGTTTTCTTGATTACATTATAGAGTTGATAAAAAAAAAAGACAGAAAAAACGATGACGTTTATTGCTGGACAGTTATGGGATGATGTTTGACTGGGAGAGGTGGGAGGTTGAGGCCGAATAATGAATACGGTCCGCTTTGTTCATCTGATTTATGGTGAAAGGTAGAGACTAGGTGTACTGACACGGCTGAATATATAACAGCCGCATAGCATTGCACCCCCTTCTCCTCGTCTTTACAAAGAACAAAGCCCGACAACAAATTTACGACCAAATTTCTACTATCTGCTAGAGAACAAAGTAAACAGTTAACAAGTCGCAATAGGGAGTCTCTCATCCACATTCGGTTTGCGCATTTATATTCTCAAATTATAAAAAAAAAAGAGGAAAAGAGAAAAATGTCATTTAAACAAATATATAACTGTGAATTTATTGTGATAAAACTGGCTACATGATAACACTTCTTAGATAAATACGTTATCAGTCAACATATACGAGATATATTCACTCAGTAATCGTATATGAATGAAACACTCGTACTTCTTCTTAGCCAATACCCAACTTTGGCACTTTAGCCATTTGGTCACTCGTTGACCAGTTGATAAGAGCATCAGTCATAAGATAATACTCTTCATAATGTATATGATTGAGAGCTGAGCAGTTCTTGAGATGTTTTGAATCCATTGAGTCCACATAATAATGATTCAAGGAATGGTAAAACTTTAATACATTGGAGATGCTTGAAGAGGTAATTTTGTTATATCTTCATTCGAATGGCAGCTACGCTGACTGCACATGAGAGCTTATAATTGAAGGGCTTTGTAATTAGGCTGTCACACCTGTATCCAGCTGCTAATTAGGTAAACTTCCTCTTGAGTCACCCATCGACTGCTGTGCTAATTACAGTTTTAGATGAATGAAGAAGATATCGAAGAGATGTTGGTTGTGAAAGTGTTGATTCAAGTTTTGACAGATGATCAGCCTTTTCATTTCTTAATATGATAACATGATTATGTGTCCACTCTAGTTTGAAATTATGTTCTTTTTTATTAAGCAGTCCATTTTTTTCTACAATCAGTTGTTCCATTACAGTTTGCTTCGTTGCTAAAAGCATGTTGTGTATTGCGATCCAAGAGTAAACAAAAAGAACGCTTTTCAGGGTATGAAGGTTTTTTTGAGTTTGTCAGAACTAGCTTTGATATCAGCGATTTCTCCTTCGTATTTTCTTAAAGTGAAACCCAGGGTATCCTATCGCAGAAAGAGATGGCAGTAGCAGCCAACTACTGTTTCGGGAATGGATGAACCCTCTGTTTTATATGTATCCATTATTTTGTCGGTTAGTTCATATATGGTTTGGAGAGCTGTGTAGTGCAGTTCAATGCTTGTTGACGAATGCATTAAAAAGAAATGATTATTGAAATTGTAACTTACTTGAGGTAGATAGTAAATAACGTTAAAACTGTGTATGGAGGCTGGTTATCCCAAAGATATTCCATATATATGATGAAGAATTAATATTACATCTGTGAATGAAAATTAATTTTGTCTTATTCATCTAATTAATAAATAATAAATAAATAATTATGCTTTAGTGCAACTGTTCCAAACAATTTTTTATATATTTTGTATACAAAAAAATGTATCAGATAATCAGAAACTATAATTTTATTTTACATTTTAGTTACATTTTATTAATTATTATCATCATATTTTAATGATATTATATGATAGCGATGATAATGAAACTATCAAAAAACGAGAAGTAATTAAATTTCTATTAATAGTCAAAGAGCCCGCACATACAAGGAAATTATAGTGGTCAACCACATCATTTCTGACATCGTACAATTTTCGAAGAAAGTTCCATTTTCAACGACCAACATGTGTTGTTCTATAGTTTTCTTAAATTTTGGAGACTGATTCAAAAGCATTAATTTTTCTATTAAATAATATTTTGGATAACTATAGAAAATTGTGCAGTTTTACCATATTTGTATGATATGTATGGTTCAGTTGAGATATGTATGATATCTCAAGTTCCACAAAATATAATATACAGATTCATGATGGCTGATAAATTGAACATACTTGATCATCCTATCGTCCAAAGTTAAACTAAGAGTTTCTTCTATTTGACGCTTTTATACATATAGATATTGATCCTTCTGAATATATATTCTTCTAATTCAATAACCAATCCAATTATCAATTCATAATCAACTATTAGATTCTATTGATTCATTACTCCTCATGAAATACAGTAGAGCCTCGTAGTACGAGTATTGTCTCGTACAACGTGTAAAAGTTCGTAGTACAAGCGACCATCTTCTTTACACTTAGATGGTTTCCATTTTAAGTTTATTAGATTAATAAAACATGATTATTTCTAGCTTGCATTTTTATTATTCACATTACATGCAAAGAATTCTTCGTTTTTCTAATTACACATTTTCTGTTTAAAAAATAAACTTAATAACTGAAATTTTAGCTATGGAACGGATTGTTAGTTTTCATATTCATTTAAATGCAAGAAATTCTCCGTAATATGAATAAACCGCAATACTAGCTCCACCTTGAAACGAATTAACTCGCACTGTGAGGTTTTAAGTATATGTATTTTACATATAATATTTTATTGTGCCTACCTTCTTTGTTAAATATGGAAATATTAGAACGTCAATCAAATTGGATTTGGTCTACTTTGCAAGATATAATAGAGGCATTGTGAACAATGCTATTTTGAACAGGCAAACTGGACTTCAATACAGTAGTATAAAAAAAACTTATACTTTTAAATTACACAAAAATTGTTCATATTTGGTTTGCCATTCAGATATTGAGATTAAGAGGCAAAAAAATGTGGAGAACCATATGAACTTGAAATCATATAACCTAAATAACTAATCCAGATAATAGCAATATGTTATTAATGATTCAACATTAAACTATTTATTTGAACATCATAATGAAAAAAACCACTGAATAAATGATTTTTGTAAACAAATGAAAGGCTTTTTTATGTCAGTGAAAAACGAAATACATATGGGATGAGATTCAAAATCACAAAAACAATACAGATATAAGATTTTATGCAAATGAACCAAAAAGGAAAATATTTCATTATTTCCAATCATGAAATAATTAATCTAACTGGTTAAATCAATTCAAACTAACAAAATAAAATAAACTATTGAAAACTCTGAAATTTACTCTGTACGATGGACTAGATCCAAAACCATTCTAGTGAGGACGTGTATTTACGAAGTAAGAATGTAATTTATATAGAACGGAGCTTGGGTGTCGCTGAAATGAAAGTGTTGTTTCTATTGTTGAAGAATACATTCACTTGTTTATTTAAATTTAGACTCCCTTTCAATAGCAAAATAGAACATATATATTCTTAAAAACGATTAATCAGAAATGTTTATAAGTTCTTGTTAGGAGATTTATGTTATTTGCAGACTCTTTAATTCTCAATGATAGAAGTGAAATACAGATCTATGATGATTCATAAAATATATACACAATACACTACAATACACTTAAACATATATAATCACTCTCTACTCACTTTACTGCAAGAAAATGTTACCCATCTTGAAAAATATCAGTCTAATAATTTTGACAGTTTTACATGCTTGAAGGTCACAAAATCCGGTTTTTGATGTTTTTGGAAGATGTCAGTGTTTGTGTAGGTCATTAGGTGTGCATCCAAAAGATTGTGTCCATGCTACAGGCCACTACTTTTGATGCACCAAATTCATAATTATCCAAAATATGACTCTCTATATCAAAATTGTGCCTAATTGTTTCTTGGTAATATTGGGTCATGAAAAAGACTATTTCTTGTGCCAAATTTGATTTAGATATTTTTCTTTTAAATAATGCTACATCTGGTGTTGGAGGTTTGTGATTATGATGAAACTTATAGACACTACAACTGAAAAAATCTTTATAATACTTAGATGCCTGAAAAGATTATTTTTTTTTAAATAAAAACTTCAGTTAAAAAATGGAGACTATTTCTATATGTAGAGACTATTTCATTAACGTTTTTACCCTATAATGATTAAATACCTCAAATAACTGATTTGACTATCTTAGAAATAGAAAATATAAAATTATTGGTTTATGATTGATTCTTGATTGACAATCAACAAAATTAAATCAAATTTAATTTGTCATATTTAAATAATCCGACAATTTTATTGACAGATATTTTAATATAAGAACTATAAAGTGAATTACAAAAAGTTAAGTGAAGAATATTTAGAGTAGGATAAGGTCCACCATAACTGAAACTGTGACAAGATGAGGATGACTTGAGCACACACCCTATTGTTCTAATTGTAGTTGTTTGTTGTTTGCTTTGGGACGGCATACTGGATGCTCTAAGTATACAAAAATATAATAGGCAATGATATAGAGCTAACCTTATTATAATATGGAGGCCAACGATAGATTGAACTGCATTGGAGCATATTCACTGTACTCTTTTTATTTCGTATAAGCCGTAACAAGTCGAAAAGTCTTGATAAAAATTCAATTAAAACTGATCTTATGCCTACCTAAAAAATAAATAAAGTAAGTCTGAAAGATAAATTTGTTAAAAATATTAAACTATAAGTCTTATAAGTTATCAAACATCTATAAGTTTTCTTAAATGAAATATCAAACTATAAACGCTATGTAGCATATACGTAACTTGAGACACATTATGAATGTTCTGTATGAAATTATTTGTATGAAACATAAAGCCATAACCACAAAACTACATTGTTGGCTCTATGAAATTACTATTACTATTGATTGAAAACGAAAGTATTCTTTAGACTATTTATCTGTAAAAATGATAAGACAATTTTCAGGTTATATGAAATGTAATACCTCTATTAGTGAAATGTTGTTCAACAATTAAATGAAACCAATTATTAATACTTTTACTCCATATATATTGTGCTGGTCAATCGACCACCAGTACTTTTTCTGCTGTAACAACAAATAAACATAGATCACTTTGCTTCACATTAATCTTTATCGGGTAGCAGTCAATGCTAAAATAAAACACTAAGTGTTTCTTCAGATAAAATCGATCTTTTTGGGTCGGGCTTCCCTCATAGTAGAACTGTTTATTTTTTGCCTCCAAGAGAAATCTTAGTCAACAGTATTTTTGTTCTTACATTGCCAGGTTCGGCTAGTTGTTTGATTAAACATTTTCACAAATATGTCTATCGGCTCAAAGATAGATGTGATTGGATATTACAACTAGCAACTATAATATACAGTGGATTCTGTGTGGTGATACTTAAAATTATGAAATAATAATTTGAGTTAGAAATTAGGTTAAATTTTTCTGAACAACAATTCAATATTTTCTATCAAAACATAAACTCTTGTGATAGCAATATTGGATAGAACTGCTTTATTGTACTGCTTTCTACTCGATTGATTGCTTGCGAACACTCACACTTTATAGACTTTATCCTATTATTGTTATTCTAAAGTCGAATTTATTTTCGGTGGCACCTAGTATAGTTCTGAGCGAGCCATTTTAGTGGAGATTCTACATTGGGTGCCTTAAATTATGCCTAAGTACAGTGTATTAAAACTAGAGATTGTTAACGATATCATACAGGCTTGAGGCCGACAGTTTAACTTCCTACCCGAGGGACATACGCTCAGATTTGTTAATCTCCCACATGAAAAAATCAAATCCACAGTAAGAATAGAATCTAGATCTACCAGATGAGAGATTCTAGTTCATTATTGGGAAAATAACAGTAGTCAAAAAATATTTTTTTTTTCTTCTTCGTTAGTAAAACTACTTACACGAGTTACAATTCTTCAAATCATTTAACAATCAAAAATTTAGTTTCTAAGCAACATGCACTTAAAACACTTTAGACTATGAAAACACTTATGAGCAGCCTTTTCACGGATACTCAGATTTGACTCTTTTATTTCACATAATATAGTTTATATTTTTTGACGGTCCCAGTTGCAAAATTATGTTTAACAAAACGAACCAACTTGGTACATACATGCGACTTTTTTTAGGTTTACACCCCCAATTAATGTACCTTCAGTAATATGAATTTTTTTTTTCAAAATTATGTAAATTTATCTTAAGCCTCAAAAATAAAGGTATTGTTAATACTAGAAGATTATGATTTGAGTTATTAGGACAAATACTGTAGAAGATGAAGGTTTCCTTTCAATGAAACACATCTCTTTAGAAAGAGTACGTGTCGTAAGTTCCAAGTTTTTATAAGCTGAATGATAACGTTTCCTGTGGTTGTGACATACAATGAGATCGCTGTAAAATATCAATCTATATTTAAATAACAACTTGAAAATTGGTTCATTAATATTATATTTCACTAGAAAACATAAGTTCTATGTTCAAAAAAACTAGTAATTTATTTTGCATGTTACTAAAATTGACTCAATAAATGGTTGGAAAAATTATCACTACCACTACGAGTGCTGTTCTAGAAAATTTTTGGAAGCCCTGCATTTGTCTGTTTTAATTTAACAATCTTCATGAATATGCAACATGATACATGCAATGGTACCATACTGCATGAGAACAACTTAAAAACATAATTTTCTGTTACTTTATCACAATTTTAAAACTTTGTTTCGTTTTAAAAATGAATAGAATAGTTATTTATTGACATCATATTTAATGGAAATATAATTGATTTTGTTTTACTGATTGTTTGTGGGCGTCAACAAAGTACATTTAAATTATTAGAAATCCAGTTATATTTTACCGCAGTGGAATGAAAATATTAACTGCCCTGTAGAAGGTAATTTAAATCAATATTGATTTAAGTTGTTCCAGTCTTCAAATATATAATTAGCATTATGGCGATAACAAAAAGAAATGTTGCCTATATTATCGTTAATAACCATCTGTAACTTTTACCTGAGGAGGGCTTTAAGTGGATAAGTGCGGACTTAGCTATCGAGCGGTTAGAGCCATGCTCGACCCAATTAGAAAGAGTGTTGCAGTGATTGTGCCCTTGTTTATCTTGGCCATTGTTGAGAAGCCAAGGAGCATTTGCCTGGAAGAATCACCACACGTGAGACGCATACCCACTGCCTGTTTGGTATCATTTGGCCAGCATCAGATCTCGTTTGTCTTCACTGTTCAATGTGTATTATCACGACTATTTCAAAAACCTTTATCTTTCATTTAAATCTCGTTTACTTAGTGATCTAATAGATTAATATCAACTTAATGATGAAAAAACCTATAAGTATGGACGTTGAAAATTAACAATACAAATCACTTATAAGCATTATAACCAGGTATAAGAAAATTTGAACTGTTACTGACATATATTATCAGACATTCTCTTTAGTCGATTAATGGAAAATTTTATTTTGCTTATATAAATGCGAAAAATAGTCTGTAATTTTTTTTTAAAACATAAATGTAATAAAACTCAAATCTACTTCATTATTGAATAATTAAAAATGAATATTCTATAACAATGGTTTATTTTCAAAAGAAGAATTTAAACGTTTTTAACACAAAAGGTTTATTGAACGTAGTTATTTGATGAAAATAGAAGGTAGACTCCGTTAGTAATAGTTTAGTAGTTGCACTAGAATTAATAGAGTCATAAGAACTTGAGGACAAAATAAATCCATACTGCACCTCTCCCCCTGTATAACATGGACATACCTTTCATTGAATATTTTTGGTATGTATATCAAACAATAAATAAATCGCCAAAAGTGTCTGAACCGTTGGCAAATATTGTTACATTTCATTAATGTTGCTATTGTTAATTCCTCAAGCATCCTCCGTGAATTTAATTAAAATTTTCCGAATAATCAGACATCAGTTAATTGTAATTATTGGCCGTGATATTTTTATAACCAATATAAAACGTATGAATATATATCAACTAATTTAATGGTGAATATTTATAGTGTACTATGCATTCCCTGTTAATTTGAAGTCAATTAATTAATTTTACATAAAATGGAAAGCGAATTTCATTTGACTAAATCAACGTTATAATAACGGCAATAACCATCAATAATTAAAAAGTTCAATAAATTAAAATTAAATTCTTCTGCGTTTCCTGATATTTGTATTCTATATCAATAATTAATTAAAAACGTTGTATCTAAATGTATGCAATTTTTTTCTATTAGTTCTTTACACTGTTAGTATTTTGCTTTTTATTCTAGCATTATTGGTCCACTGTTTTCAACAAAGAAATATTATCTTTCGAATGTTTAAAAATTCGAAATTAATTAAAACAATTATTACCAATATAATGAAATCAATACAGGCAAACAACTGTTACAATTCATACAAAATAAAGAAGGTATTTAAAAAAAACGGATCCTGAAAAAGATGGTATTACTAAATAATCATTATTAAAATTATATGAGACAAAAAACAAGAGAATTACCAATTTGAAACTAGAATCATATAACAATGAATTGTGACACAATTCACAAATAACACAAAAGAAAGTTAATAAATATGAACAAATAAATTAATACCTCAGGAGTGATGCTGTGAAAACAATGTTTTTTTTTGTCTCAGAAAATAAATTTGTTCTGTTTGTGAATAGCAGCTGATATATTTCTCCATTTTTGAACAGTCCAAATTATGCCGTATAAATATTGCAAAAATTTGATCTAGGTAAAGTATATAATATAATATAAAGTATATAATATATACAAAGAAAGCTAGATTCACAGAAAGATTACATATAGAAGTATCACAGAAATTCACTACTATATTTCCACAGCGTCACAATGATATTAATGGTTAGACTGTAATAAATGTGTATAAAGGTGTGATGGTATCTGCAAGATTTCTTCAGAATGATAATATTTTCCAAATTTTTACAGAGGATAATCAGTGTTAATTAGGTTTAAAGAGGAATAGTAATGACATAATGTGATAGATTGATAGAGACGTGGAAAGATTGATACAGTGACAGAGGATATTAATGAAAACTTAAAGTAGGATTTCTTACAATTACTTATTAAGGATTTTAAAACACTTCTCGTCATCATTTGATGAAGGTTGTTGTAAAAAAGTAGAAGAATATTTCATACTCTTTTGATTATCAATGAACTCATGTGTTTACAAATAGTAAATTTTGTTAAATGAATGCCTCTGTTATCATATGTATTAATCTTCTTTTGTATTATTTGTGAATTGTTTCACATTTCATTGTTATATGCATCTAGTATTAAATTAGTGATTCCTTGGTTTTTGTCTCATATATTTTGAATGATGATTATTTATTAATACCATCTTTTTTAGTATCCGTTTTTTAAAATACCTTCTTTATTATGTATGAATTGTAATAACAGTTGTTTGACTCTAGTTATTTCATTATATTTATTTTTTTGGTAAAGATGTCTGATTTAATAGGGACTATTAGCAATTTATTTATAAAGGTTCTAAATACTGCTAATTTTATTTTACTATATGTAAATTATAGTGATCGTGGAAAAAATCAGTCTCAACTATTTGAGTGGATTACATATTTTGAGGAATCTGGTCCTGATTTGACGTTTTATTGATGGTAATTCAGTTTTTCTTTCTTTTTTTTTTAAGTAATCTTATATCTGCATTTCTCTTTAACAACAGTAAAATTAATCTTGTTGTGGAGTCCCTAAATTACCCTCCTTTAATATACTCATTTTATTAAGATCTCTCTTTCTCAGTTGCTATTATTTTAATCTTATAAGAGATCTACAACTTACTCTGATCTACAAAACAGCGAAAATATAAGAGATAATACAATCATATAAAAATGAAATATACATATGTAGCATAAAAAGTTACAAATGAGATAAGGTACAACCAAGATTTTTCAAGAATGGAATGGGAAGATGGGAGTGGTTGTTGACAGAAGCTCAACATCCGTTCATACGGAGATTAAGCTTGGGGAATGATTCACGTACGTAGAACGAATCAAATTTGGTACAATCCAATTGGTCGACACAGATTTTGGAGGTACAAGATCAGTCATTTAGAAGAGGATAGTGTGTGTTGTCAAAGGGAGCAGTGACATGTGATTGATTAATAAAAGGACAGTACCACGGTCACACAGTTTCTCTCCCTGGGGCAGATAGCCCTAGTAGAGGTTAGGCGGGAGAGAAAATTTATTAATATTGAACTTTATATATAGGTTCAATGTTTGTCTTTTATTAGTTTGTTAGTGGTTAAACTTTGGTTAAATAGAAGATCTTACCTCTATTTAAGTTTTCTATCTTCAGGTAGTGATTCTCTGTTTACAATTGCCGTTTAACTTTGAATAAAAATGACAGAGTGGAATTTCTAGTTCCGAAATGTATTGTTTAATAATTCAAAACATATTCTTTGTCGGAAATAAAGAAATTCTGTTTTCTGCTAAATTAACGATTTTCTGATGTTATTCTGTTTCTGTTAGTCTGCATAACATTATTTTAGACTTTCATTTAAATCGCTCCATCATGTGAAATCGATACTCATAACCATTTGCATAACATTTAGTTTCGTGAGCTATGTTTGAAATCTTCATGAGTTCATGAAATCTTCAAAGCTGAACAAACCCACAGTATTATTAGACTTTTGACTTGTGACGTAGATATGCAGCTGCACCTTTTAATATGGTCCCTTTTCACTATAGCCGGCAACAGCATCAAAGGGCATAATTTCAAACGGGCTTTTAGCGAATAAACGATTTCAATTTGAACAGTTACACAAGTTACTCGTACTATATTAGAATATCTATTTTCCCATGTCATATATAATTCATATGGACCATATAATAATATCCTTGATCCTTAGCTCTGTGGAGTCAATCTTAATCGATGTTCATTACATGTTTTAATGTAATTATATACTGAACATTTCGCATTAACTAACTTAATTATTAACTTTTATGTCTGCTGTTTATCCTTTACATTATTTGTTTACTGTTAAAGTGATATTAGTATTATAAATAGTAAAACAGTAAAATAGTAAATATAAAATAGTAAAATTTTAATTAAAATTTAAATATAAAATAGTAAAACAAGTAAATTAGCAATGTCCTGTCTTGCTTCTCTTATATTTATTGTTGATGTTTATTTATTATTATTAGGTTTATTGTTATCCTTTATTTTCCATATTATAACATCTTTTTTAATATGCATAGATTGTATCTGTTGTACCTTGCTACTGATTTCATTATATTTAATGCTTAATTGAAATTTTCTCAATTCATAAAGATACACTTATCAATTCATTCATCCACAAAGTTATTAATACACTCATCAATTATCTAAATTCTACTATTTCACCTTAATAGAAGAAAATTTAATAATCATGAAAATACAATCGAAAGAATTTGATGGATTAGAGGATCCATCTAAGCATGCTAAGGGGACTTTAGAATCCATTTCTGACGTTTCTTTGATAATAC
Organism: Hermatobates lingyangjiaoensis; assembly: GCA_026182355.1. Taxonomy (NCBI): domain Eukaryota; kingdom Metazoa; phylum Arthropoda; class Insecta; order Hemiptera; family Hermatobatidae; genus Hermatobates; species Hermatobates lingyangjiaoensis. The sequence continues at coordinate 957,277 of JAPFBL010000117.1, read as the reverse complement.
TTGTTATTGTGTGGGTCCGTGTGTATCCTTAGATTGCAGGACCCTACAATGTAGGTGGGTACCTCACAACATATGTAAAACCTACAGTTCATTACATTACATACAGTTCATACAATCATTAAACATACAGTCTGATTTGGATTATTATGAAACAGACAGGGGGATTAAGAAAAAATATTCAGATAATTGGATTAACCCGAATGGTCAATTTTGAGTTAAATTGTAAAATTTTTGGTTACGACTGATTTTGAAAGTTAGTTGCACGATACAGTTTACACCATTTGATGAATCATCATAAATTTATATAAACAATATCACTTTTTTAGTGGATTAGTTGAACACTTTTTCGTTGCAAATATAGGATAGATCAGGCATTATCATACATTCCATGATTTCAGAAACGGTTTTTTTTTTTTAAATTTCTTAAGATGATCTAGCTCTGCTGAAATATCATACACTGAAGACTGTTCTTAGAGGGTAGTACCATCACCCTTACTTTGGTCATGAATTGTGGGTGACATACAGGAAGCTCTAAATAATAAAAGGTACAATATGGAAACACATACAGCTGTCCTGATTATTACAAAAAAACAACATATTAAATTTGAGCTTACGTATCATGGCCTCTGAATTATTTACAGATTGGTTAATCAGAATATTTTGATATAGTTCAAGCTTTGTTAAAAATCCTAATTTGCTATACAAATGGAAGTGTGTCTCCTAAACATTTTCATTAAAAACAATAAACTTGAGCTTTTGAATACAAAAACACTGTAATCTCAATGGTTGAAATAATAATTTATATGAAAGCGAAAAACAGAAAAATAAATTGAGTAAGGCTATAAAAATAATATTCTTAAGTAAGAAATTCTTTTATAGGACATACATCTTACACCAAATCTACATTTTTGGATTTTCAAAATTTCTCTTATGTTGTCATAAAAGCAATATTTTCAAATAAATCTCTTGTAAAGTGAATGATATACCCAAATTATTTTTAATAATCTACAATGACAAGTGTCTCAAGGGATAACAGGAAAAAAATACCAATCATCTTTTCCCCAATATCTCTCGAGTTATTAAACGCCAGCTCATAGACATTTGTATCTATAAAGAGATAATTTGCAATCTCTTCAGATAGTTAAAAAGTAAGACGATTCAACGAGGTAATATGTTCAAAAATTTTAATATAATGAAACACTAAGAATTAGGATTATATATTGCTATATACAAACTATTCTTATAATCTTTTGTAGGGAGACGGAGAAAGAAATGGTCAGAACAGTGCTCATAGATTGAAAGCATTCTGATTTCAAGAATTAGATTGCTTCCTCTCAAACACACAGATCAAAAATTAATAATAGAACCAATAAAAACAAAATAATTTTATTTTGGGTTCATAAGAGCATAGCAAATTTGCATTAGTATCTGCACATAAGAAAATGTACAAATACTTCAATCAAATTTTGTAATAACATATATGTAGAATATCTAACCATAAATTATCTTTTTAACATCCACTTATGCATGGAACATCATACGAATACTTAATGAAACGGGGAACTGGAAATATATAAACAAAAATCATCCATAAAATAGACATTTTATTTAAACCAATGACAAAAATAAAAATATCTCCTTGAATACTTGACATTAATGAATTAAATAATCAAATACTCAAGCCAAGTACGTAATAAACACAAATTTTAAATAATGTCGATTGAACTAATGATATGACACAAACCTAGGCCCCGCAGATATAAGTACTGATTGCTTTGAAGTAATATAAATCCATGACGAAGTGATTTTAATCAGTCCCGCTTGTGGATGGACAACGTTCCAAAGTGGTCGAACAATTACGTTTGTCCATGAGGTATGAGGGAATCATCTACAAATATAATTGCATCTATCCTCTGTGGGACTAACACTATGCAATTAGTTACTCAAATTCAACTGGAAATATGTTCAATTCATCAAGCTATTATTAAAACTATATTGTTTTCGTACAAATGTTGTAATTGTAGATTAAATTTTTAATGTGTTACTGTTTTCAGGAGTCAACATATATACTGTCGTTGCAGTCTATTTTTACGTACTTGAATAGTTGTAGCAATGGTCTTCAGATATCAACTGTAGAACCAAGGTGAATTTGTACTACTCCGGTCAGAATTCAATGTTCTAACCTGTTTTGGCTTTATGATGTATTCCTGGACCTTTCGGTCATACCACTACATAATGACGAAACAAACTGATAAATCTTTTTCGTGAATGCACTTTGGCCGCATCCTAGAAGCACTATCCGTAGACCAGGATACTAACCTGTTTTACGACTTTATATGCATTCCATAGCCTCTCTAACGTTTTCAAGAAACACAGCGTTTCTATAATTGATTAACACAATATTATTAAAAAGCTTAATTAGTAAGAATTGTAATAATTAGAAGTAGTAACAGTAACATAGTAATAAAATGTGACATTGATTTTGATTATTGGATTAATTTGTGTAGAAAATTATTAATTTTCATACCTGTGAGTTCGACAACACTTTCAGACGACAAAATATAGGCTCTACCCGATAGGGATATTAAAATAAAAGCAACATCAACTGATTATTATCATGATTGATATTATGTTTATTTGGATACTTATAACAAAGTAGGTTATTTCATTTTATTTTTTTGTAATTTATGATCAGTTTATGTACCATTTGTTTGCTCTTCATTCCATTTCTGAATTTCAAATAATTAAATTTTTATTGGTATTTGAAAGAAATTATCTTTTTTCGTTTTAATGCATATCAAAAAAAAAAAAGAACATAATCTTTTCATATAATGCATGAATTATGATCGTTCTTATTTCATTGAAACTTAATATCAGATCTAATAAATATGATTCATTTTAAATTATCACAGATACTCTACAATAATGAAATGACAAAATATTCATACAGGTATTGTAATGAAAAAAAAGTAGAAATAATATATCAAAGATAATGTTAATATTTCTTGTTCAAATGCACAATAGAAGGATCATTGAGATCTAATGAGGGGCAGCAGTTAATTAAAAAAAAAGTTTAAACTGAATCAAATGAAATAACAAATATATGGCCAACAATTTTAAGATATTGTGCTATGAAGAGATTTAATGCAAAATTGTAATATGGTACCTATGAAATAATATTTCAACGTAATGGTTGGAATAATTAATCTAAATATCTAAAACTACTCTATATTCTAAAAAGAAGACATTAATCATTCCATTAAAACCACCTTACACATTATTATTAATAGAATTAGGTTTTGATACATTATCAAATAAATAATTTTAATTAATTATTTTAACAATAATACTCTTATATTATATGGTAACAATGTTGTTAACATATATCTTTGTTATGATGTTGTCATGTGATGATTTAATTTGCTACTATTTCACACTTTTTCTTCATACCATTGACTGCTCTTAGTTTATTATTCATTTGATACCCTGCTGTTTTCCATAACAAATTGCGATTCTTCTGTCAATTTGCTCAACTAATGAGACAAAAAAAATATACTCTTGAAAAGTTATTTTTGCTATTTCACAGAGAGGAATAATTTAGATATGGTAAAATATTAACTAAAATGTAATTGCATTATCATGTGTGATAAAAAATATTTCAAAAACATCTAAATACATTTTAATTAATATATTTACACTTTTATTACCACATATATTTAGATACAAAATTACTTACTTCAAATAAAATCGATAAGTATTATTATTGACTTTGTTTTGAACGCTTTTTTTACCACTTAATGTTTGAAATACCTATAGTTTATCATTATTTCTGTTTTCAGGATTAATAAAGTTGATTTCGTATAGTTTAAAAAATAATGCATTATGTGTAGAGATTTTGGTAATTTTGTTTACAAGAAAGTATGAAATAGCAAATTTAATATGTACATTTACGATTGAACTTTGTAACTAAAAGGGGAGTATCAACTCATTCAATATTGTAGGGTAAAAAGTTAATGAAATGGTCTCCAAATATAAAAATTTAATGGTATAAACAACGCGTTTCATTCTTTATAAGCAGTGTAGTAGTTCTTCCTCAGGCATTAACTAAAAAATATAATGACACCAGAGAGTTATCTATAGTATACAGTAAATATAGTACTGTATTATATAGGCATGACTCTAAGATCGTTTAACAAAAAAATAAAAGAGCATGTACAAGAAGTTGTACAAGAAGAACAGAAAACCAAATCCCCCAACAATAATCAATTCATGTCCCATTTTGCTAAACATTTAGCCACCAATAACCACCAATTTTTCCCAGACCAAAACATACAAATATTACATATAAACAATAAATTCCGTGAAATAACTATTTTAGAAGGCTATGAAATTAACAAATTAGTGCACGATAGTTCTTCTACTTGCCTTAATCAACTAATCCCCAAGTGTACATTTTCTTAATTTATTTATTTTTTTTTAAAAAAAAATGTTCTATTTTCTCCGTATTCCTATATTTGTTTATATTTCATTATAGTTCTCTGTGTTATATTTTCAATATGTTTCCTACACTCAGTCCTAGAGCAAATTGAAAGGTTCAGCCTAACCTTTAGGAAAAAAAGATAACAATGAAATGTACCTGCTTTCTAATATGAAACAGATGTACCCTATACCCTCACCCACGTCCATCCTATTCCCAGTCAGTTGTACCACCGACACTCATCCTTAGGTTCGGGTTCTCTTCCTTATCTTATTTTATTTTTTACTACATTTACTGTATGCTATAGATAATTCTCTGGTGTCATTGTATTTTTCAGTTAATGCCTGAGGAAGAACACTACGTGTTCGAAACGCGTTGTTTATACCATTAAATTTTTATATGTGGAGACCATTTCATTTTATCAAAACTTTTTACCCTACACTGAGTAAATACCACATAATAAGTGATTGCAATACGTTAAAATCATTCAATATTTTAATCTTAGCCAAAAAAGTGAACAAATTTATCTTTAAGACTAGTTAGAAATAACTGTAATAAAATTCTGGAATCATTGTAATTTCTCCTTCTCCCTATCTCAATTACTACCTTTCTTGTAGTTTCAAGGTAGTAATTTCAAGGAAATAGGAATTCCTGAGACATTTCACGTTCATTTTTTATTTCATTTAAATAAATACACACTTTTATTTCTTCCATCGATGTAAAACAAGCCATATTCTATTAATCTCGCTTTTATACCTAGAATTTTTACTTTTAATCGCCAGAAGATTTGATCGGTTGGTTTTAACTCAAAATCTGTAGATTACTTGAAAGGAAATACTTATGTTTACAACTTTGTTGACAATATTTTAAACAAATTCTGAAATTTACAAGAAAGTTTTTTTGAACATGACTTTTGTAAATTAATATAACATTAATTTTTTGTAATAAGTCTCTGAGATTCAGATTCAGAGCAAACAGCTCATTGACAGTATTAATGGATACGAGGTTTCCAATCTCAGACATCAAAATACATTTTTATGATCAGATTGGGGCATACAATTCTCAATACTAATGTAAGATGGCTTCATGTTATTCCTGATGTCTAATGTTTACCCAGTTTTGGAACTTTTAAATCCTAATTGCAATAGAATGATTAATTTTCTTGTTATTTTACAAAATTGGAAGGCCTCTATAGGAAACTAAACATCGAAAAATTAATACAATGAAACATAATTAGTTTAGCCTTTATGATGGTTAGACACAATGCCATTTATATATTATTTTACATGGACGTCGAAGTAAACACAAATGTTCACCTTGATTCAATTCTTTCTGATTTTTATAAGAAAAACTCTTGTCTGTTGTTTATGGCTTGTGAATTTTTAATGCAAGCAGTGTAAATAATTTCATTTTCATGTTAGTACTTCGAAACAAGAGATTGTCTAGGAATGCAATAGTAAATAATTTTGAAATGTTTGGAATGTGAAACTATCCTGGAGTACGGAGCACTTCAACACTATAGGCATCAGCATTTACAAGAGTGGAAATGCAAATAAACCAAGTAGGAAGCATTATTAGGATGACAGGAACAATCGGGTCCTATTGAGATTAAAAAATTCATTCTGACTGTACATATATTTGTATATAATAAACCTTCAAAGGGAGAATTTAATAACATATGTAGAATATCTATGAGAAATTTGTTTACTTAACGACTCTGAATGTAAACTGTAATTGACATCATACAAAGAATGCAGACCCTCTTTCTAAAAGAGGTAGAAACGTTTTATCACAGCACATCGCAATAGATCTGAAGAAAATTTTGGAAATGATAATTATTTTTGCGAAACATGCCTAAAACTATTGCAGTAAAGGATACATCTCTATGCGCAATAATTAGGATCATTAATGAATTTAAAATTTAAAGTTTAATTTAACCTTTAAATCCGATTAAAACAATGTTATATAATATGGCAGATATAACTAACCGCAGAGCATTCGAGCCCCATGGGCTTCATGTCAAAAATTAATAATTTTATTACACGATTTAATTAAGATGTCAGAATAATTAATGATTTCCTATGACTAATGAAATTATTATAACCTCATTCTAACAAATAATTAGTGGTCAGGCTAAACCTACAGTGCCTTACAGTTTTAGGACTACCATATGATTCCTTTGAATGAACTCGTGCCACTCTTAAGAGGGCGATCGCCCGCTTACCCGGGACCATGACTTGCTACTACTAGTTAATCGGACCCCAACGGGGCACTACTGAGGAAAGTTTTGTTAGTACGTCAGAGAAATGATTCAAAGAAAGAGAGATAAAACTACTGCTTGGCTAAATGCCACCTGGTCTGTGTTAGTTATATGACCTGAACATTTAAAGGCTCGAAGGGGTGCTTACTCTGAGCTACCATCCAGAGCCGAGCCTCTACTAGGCAAGTGCTAGTTGTTTACGCCAATCAGCTGAGTTCAAAGTCCGTTCCCACTCGTAAGGATTTAGGGTCTCTAGCTCCATGGTATGCTAAGCAGGCATTCTCCAGACAGCGATCACAAGGATCTGCCAACTTGGGTGATTCGGTGACCCAATAGCCATTATGAGTCTAACCTCAGTTGGTGGGATGGAGAGAGAATCTCCTCCATGAGCTCCCGCCACCCGTAGTACAGATTTATTTTTGAACCTGCTCAGCTGCGCGTAAGGTCAGTAGCATTTCTAGCCACTGGTTCAAAGAACCTGTGGATATATATAGGCCAATGCAGCTTGTGGTAGAACTGCATGGCGCAACTAGGGGCGGCATTCTAACAAATGATGAAAACATTTTCAAAATGGATACTAAACATAGCAATACATATGTAATACTCGTATTATATTTACTTGAAGTTTAGTGTAGGCCACTACAAATTTTTATCAATTGTATTAAGAGTAATCGATTGAATTAGAGTTTGCTGTCCTGGTCAAGTTTTATCTGCTTAGTTGATTCATTCTGGATAAATATTATGAAAATCATAGATAATCAAATTAATGACTTCATTTATTTTAGTGTATATAATTCTAAAAATCCAGTGGAAATCAAGACGTAGAATGATCTAGCATGCTATTATTATTAAATTCTGATACTGAGACTTACCAAACAATGTATCATAAACAACTTTCTAGTTTTTTAAAACTCTGATCTTTTCTTTATTGTCTCGGTCAGTAACAGGAAAATCAAGAAATAACAACGGCTTATAATTAGTATTTTATAAAGAAAGTAACTTTTCCAATATTACCCAGAAACTCTAGGGCACATTTAGATTATAGTGTCCACCTTATCATCATAATAATTGTTCGGTTGGTTTTTCCTCTTTTTTTTTTCTTTTTATCATGAATTGTCTAATTTTTTTTGATAAAAAAAATAAGGTAACAGGGCTGTAATTATGAAAACTAACCATCGAATCATTCAAAAAACGACTTCTTTAGACCTCAATCCGATGTCAATATATAATAATAAAAAGAAATAGCGATTACAGACATTCTTTAAAAAAACAAATAAAATGAAAATAAATATAATTTAGTAACATACAATGGATTGGTACGTTTTAAATTTTATTATTTTTATTATGTTATTGTGTTAAATTATATCATATTGTATTAAATTTGGATTAAGCGATGTGGAAATATTACACAAAAAAGTGCTTTCATTAAATTATATAGCAAGTCACTTCTATGATATTCATATAAAAAGTTCTATATTATTGTAGTATATAATGAAATATACATTGTAACAGAAGAATTTAATAATTAGGTTGCATATGAGTTTGGTAAATAGTTTTCATATGATAAGATTTAGTGCAGAATAACTAAAATTATTTTATTAATATATTTTATAATTAAAAAAATGTTTGAAAGTTTAAATGTGCGCAATTATTTTGAACAGAGACCTATTTCATTCTGAATTGTTTTATCCGGTCTGAAAACTAACTATTAGCTGTTAACAGGGCTGTTATGATTGATACATATCATCAACAAATACTTAATCTCTGTTTAGCTCTAAGTTGATATGATTAAAACTATTACTAATTAATTTAAAGACAAATTTAGAATGCAAGCAGTTGTACAATAGTATATGTTGCTAAATTAGCTGAATTAAATTCGGTAGGGCTGTATTTAAAAATTTCATCTCATAAATAGAAGTAAGAGGCATTGTTTGAGGTTATCTGGATTAGGTTGTGAGTTCTTGGGTTGGGAGAATGCTGACCATTCTTGGGCTTTCCACTTAATTACTGAGTCTTAATGAGTCCACTATGCCCAAGTCGCCCCAATATTATCTCTTCTTTAGCAATAGAATTAGGACGCCATTCGGCCTAAATAACAAAGCAGCTTAGCGCCAAAACTACCCTTAATCCTCCAGTATTTACTGACTGGCTTTAAACCGTTGATTAAAACTGAGAGATAGAGAGTAACTTTATTAAAAAAAATTTAAATTAAACAAATATTAATACCTACCACATCGTTAATAAAATTTTAATCTCATGTAAGGTTTCTAGTATTTCGACAATTATGTTTGTTGTGTTGCAGGCAGCACATTAAAGATTAATTAATAAATATTTTAATTATTGTGTTAATAATGCTAGTCATTTGTCTCAGTTTTGTGAGGGTATTTATAAAAATTATAACCCAAATATTGGATTTCTTATAAGTCTACTTATTATTAATAATTATGCACTAATTTTATACTAATTTACATTTTGATTTGTGTTTCTAAACCAGTTTATTTAATATTTAATTTGTTAAATTTTACAAGTTTTTGCTCTCATTCAGAATTAGTCTTCAAATTCATGAATTAATCTTCATTTGATCAAAAATTTGAAATGTTTAAATAATGGAATTAATTTCATATTATAATGAATTATAACGCCTACAGTACAGGTGAAAGTAAGTAATTTTTACCTATAGTTTACTCTGAAACGTTTGTTGTTTTCTGTAGACGGTTTTTGGCGATAATAATAATTATATATATATATATATATATATATATATATATATATATATATATATATATAATAATAATGATCAAACCACAATAAGAAATGGGAAAACAAGACTAAGATCTTTCAACCGGTTGAAAGATCTTAGTCTTGTTTTCCCATTTGTTATTGTGGTTTGATCATTGATTGTTATTTCACGTGTTTATGTGAAATCTTTATATATATATATGTGTGTGTTGTGTGTGTGTGTTCAAACCACAATAAAGGATGAGAAAAAAAAACTAAGACTTTCAGCCGTAAGAAGCGGTCCTTGCATTTCTTTGTAACAAGACCGCTTGTTATGGTTGAATAATCTTAGTCTTTTTTCTTATGTGTTATTGTGGTTTGAACATTGATTGTTATTTCACATGGTTTTTATGAAATCGTGTTTTGTATATATTTATGAATAATCTGTATCCGTATTTATTCAATAGTTGTGGTTCGAGAAACTGTAGTTCTTTTTAGATGAAGGCACTGTTTAGATTAACTTAAGAGCCTGGGTATTTGTTATGGTAGTATATAGGATTACCTAATGAAACAAGGTAAACAATGTAGTTTCAAACATATTATTAATATTAACTAGTACTGTGTAAGTTTAATACGAAAGTCATATAAATTTCTCTAAACAAGTAATAAAAACCATTAATTGGAATGATGTATAAAATTAGAGCTCAGAGTTGGTAGAAGTGAAATTTGTGAGTTGCTGCATAAATATTCAAATCCCTGATTAATACTCACATGTGTGGATGTCCTTCCTTACTTGAGTCACAGAGCCAGTGTAATGAATTTTAAGTTCTCTTTCCCTTCATTTACATTTCAGAACATCATGAAAAATATAACTTTTGCAAACTTAGACCCATGAAACCCAATTAATTGTACTTGTTGACTTAAGTGAATATTTTCCTTTATTATAGGGTGTAATAAATAGGAGCCAGATATTTAAACAATAAACAGATTTACTTCTATAACAAGTAAACGTTATGTAAATCATAAAAATTTAATGATAAACATATATTAAAGGGTGACATTTCTTCTTTTAAGAAAAAATTGTTCTTAATTCGTTATTAAACGTTATAATAAAATTTTTAAATCGATATATCTTAAGGAATATTATTTTTAATTAAAAAGATTAATCGTATATTATCATTGCTTTATTTTTTTCAAAAAAGAATAAAATGAATAATAGATGGCATGTTTACAGGACTTGATATATATTTCAATTATAACTAGTTTATATAAGATAATATACAGTAAAAAGATTTGACATAAACCCGTGAAATAACAATCAATGACCAAGCCAGAACATGAAATGGGAAAGCAAGACTAATATCTTTCAACCGTAACCAGCGATTTTCTTTACAGTCAAAAACACAACTGACGAAGGGTTGGGGTGGGGTTTTGACTCTGACGAAAACCGCTTTTTAAGGTTGAAAGATCTTAGTCTTGTTTTCCCATTTCATATTGTGGCTTAATTATAGATAAAATAATATATGAAATAAAATATATAAAACATTAATAAAGATGTGGGATTTTATTCATCTTTATTTCAGTTTAACATGAAATAGGTCAGATAGACAAATATATAAATGAAATAACGAAACATGCTGTGCTGTATAAGAAAAGGGAATTAATTTAGATATTATTTTATGTTAATCACCACTGACGTTGTTAGTTACAATTAAAGAAGAATAAAACAATTTATTTTGTAATAACTTTCTTAACTTGATGGGTTTCAGAATTTGTCTATATTCTAAAGCAAAACTGAAAGTTTGCATCATTGTAATTTCAGTTACATTTTACATTCTTCACATTTTTTGTATAAATTGTTTTTTATTGAATTAAAAAGAAAAAAAAACAACAATGGGCAATAAATGTTTGAAAAATTTCAATATTTTGCTGTATGATGGACATTGACCGAACACTACTTTGACGAAGAAGGAAATTCACGAGATTGTGCATTTTTATTCTGTCTAAATGGATGATTTCTGCAGCCCTTACTTATTTAACGAGATATCGTTTATTACTCATACCAATGCATTTCATAATGTTTACCCTTCAGGAGCAGCAAAATTTGACTGAATCTCTTTTTCACTTTATACCACTACACCTCTTGGCGATGTTCAACACAGGTTATCTCTTCTAAAATCTTGAGAATTTTCCTGATTTGAAGTAGTGTTACCATTACGACTATTTATAAATATTTCAGACTTACCACACATGTGTACTTATATTTGAAGCACAATATACCCCTCTTCGTCTCTTACACTCTGTTTTTATTTATATGACATATCTGTTCCATAATATCACCTCTCCTATTAGTTTTTAATGAAGTTATTATAATTGTTAGTAAACTCAAATGTCATGATCATTATATCATTTTCAATTATATAATTTTATCATTTATAACATTACAATACGCCTTAGGTTGCAGTGACCGTCCCAAGAGAGAACATACATAGGCCACAAGCCGGGCCCCTGTGTTACCGCAAAAAGAGAATTGGGGCTATTCTTCCCTGTCCCTGGACAACTCGTTCGAGAACATTATCTCGAGAGAACAATAAATCTAGACAGATCCCTGATACCAGTGGATGCTAAGTTCTCAAGATGGTCAAACAAGTACTCTCCTAATGCTTCGTTCCTTCTATGTTCCATAGAACATAGAGTCTCTTCCTCTTCCTCGTTCTGGCATGGCCTGGAAAAATCCCTCGCTTCTATTCCTTACCTGGTGGCATGTTTTCCTATTATTTAGTGCCCCATGAAAACAGCAATCACATTGGCTACCATTCTTCTATTCATAGAGAGAAGTTCCTTAGTCCTTCTGGAGTTATAGGAAGGCTACAACTGCTTTGAAATACGGCACGTGTCCTCCTCGGACCATCTTTGTTTGACATGATCATCAGTTCTCTGTCTGATCCAAAGCTTACATGTAGAAAGTGCGGTCCCTACGTTATAAAGGATATCCTGCATCAAGAGAGTAGTGCCTGATCGGGCGAGCTCATCCACCTTACAGTTTCCCATAATGTTCCAGTGACCTGGAACCCATACAATACGCCTCACGTTTATTTGTTTCAAATATTGATAGTGTTATTAACTAATCTATGTAGACTAAATTCACCTAAACTATGGGTCTCTTCACTGCCCTCTTTAAAAAATTATGTCTTATTCATACTCTTCAATGTTAAAACCCCTGCTTGTCTCTTATGTATTTTGTAAACTCACTGCTTTTTTAAAATAATTATTGATGTTTTCAATCAAAATTAAGACAAGTAAGACTGTAACTGATGGTCTGAGTCAATAATTAAAACTATTTAACTAATTATATGTGACATGAGTTATATAGGATCTTATAATTATTCTGCTTTCACTTTATTTTCATATTAAGAAGAAATCATGATTTATGTTGAACCTAATATTGCATGTAATCTATTATTATTGAAATCAATCATTTCTTACCCAGAATGGAGAGACTTCGTTGAAGCATCTGTCACCAGTTATGCAACTTATATATAATAATCCTATAATTTTGAGCAACTCTCGTTGAAATTATCATTTATGTCAAATTAGTCATTAATTAACCAATTTATTTTAGTAAGCTGTCTCAAAATAATCAGATAATGATGTGATTATTTTTAAACTAATACAAAAAAAAAGTATGCAGAGAAGTGCTGAAATTCTAGAACAACTATGACAGTATATAAATAGAAACAATTAGCATCATTTTTTTTTACAGAAATGCTTATTTTTAATAAGCTAAAATCAATTTCGTTACTTGAGTGACGTTTACTTTACTTGTAAGTGGGATCTATGTAGCATATCCGAGATTCAATCAGAGGTAATCTCTGCTAAATTTGCAGATATATAATCGTCGTCATACTAACCAACCTTCAATTTGAAATGCTCAGTCAGAAATTTTTCTTACTAAAAGATTCGTTGCAATTTATGATCACAGTATGAATAATACTAATATAGTTTTCACAAAAGTATTGTGATAAATTTTTTCGTCATATGTACACACGAAATGTCTATATATAATGTAATAAATACTTTTTCTTTTTCTTGAAATTTGGTCAGGGTTAATATACGGAATCACCTTTTCGCCAACGTTTCGTCATTATTTTAAAATATTCTCAGAGCTATAAACTAACAATAAACAATGGACACTTGTCATATCTACTTTAAAATCATCATAACAAATTCATGTAAGTTTATTAAATTTGTTATGATGATTGTGAGGTAGATATGACAAATGTTCATTGTTTTTTGTTAGTTTATAGCTCTGAGGATGTCTTAAAATAATGACGAAACGTTGGAGAAAAGATTCCATATATTATCTCTGACCAAATTCCAAGAAGAAGAAAAAGTGTTTATTAGTAATTTGTGGTCAAGAAAACAATACATTATTATAATTTAATATACATTTGTAGGTCTTTTATCAATCTGTCATGGTTCTTACACATTACTAAGCTATGCATAGCGTTCATTGCCGTATATCCTGAACATAGAAATCACGGAGTAAACAATCGTAGGTTTTAAACAAGTTTGTGAAATGAGAATATTCCTTTGGATTTCATAGTTACGTATTATGTTTTTTCTCAATAAGAAATTCTATAACTTCTTTATACCATTTGTGATTGTTATGATTTAAGGGGATGAAATATTTTATTTCTTGAAAGTCGTGCACTTATGTTCTCAATGTTTAGGTGATGAGATAAGGTTCTTTGACAAAAACTTTTCCTCACTTAACTCCGTATTTACGAGACTGAAGTCCAGTTAGGTTTGCAATGCTAATGGTTTTCGCTTGAGTTCTCAGATAAACTTGAGAACTCGTTCTTATTTAGTGTGCTACTCGTCATGCTCAGTTAAATGAAATGAGAGAAATTTTAACTTTTACAAGAAATAATCCCGATCACTTCTCTACATCGAATATTATCTAAATATCTTGCTTTAATAATCTGTTACTATTTTTTTTTTGAACTAATAGGGAATAGGTTATTATTTAAATGTTTTGAGTTTATTATCTTCACAAATCTGAAAACCTCTCTTTACAAATTTGAGGAAAAAATTTAAGGTTTGCTGGATTAATATTTTTCTTTGAAAACAAAATAAGCTCATAAATTATACTCAATGCATAATATTCAAAACTGTTTTTTTACATATTAAAGAATATGTTGAATTTAAATTAAAATGTTATAAAAAGAGAAATACTGTGAAAAGTATGAAAGATTACGATATAAAAATTAAAGTATTATGTAAAAAATATAAATATAAATTAAAAATTTAACTTGGGATTTTAAGTTTTTCATGGACGTCATAATTATGCCAAGGGAAATATCTGCCTTTTTCATTGTTTTTAATAATATGGCTGCTATTCCTACGCCACATCTATGTTAATTAAAGAAGAACAATGAACACATACTTGTTACTTTGAATAAATAGAAAAGAGGAGTATGCAGTTTGTGGATATTATGGTTTGGGAGGTCTTAAAGAAAGACAGATTAATTAGTTACATGAGTACTTGAATGTCTACAGTTTCCCAAAGGTTACTAACTTTATATATCTCTATACTATTACAAAATTTATTAAATATTTTCTTGCATGATTTTTTTTAAATAGATTAATTTTCATTTTAAATATATCTAAAGCGTTAGATGAGCATTCATGGAAGCAACACTCATTAATTAATTTATAATAAAATTAAAATTAAACAATTTGTAGTCGTCGCATGAAAAAATCCTTTTGAATCAGACACTAGCTGCTAATTTCAATCAACATTTTAATTTATATTGATATAGTGCGCTTATTAATTTGTATTATGTAACTTTAAATGGAATAATGAATTGTATTACTGCTAAGTGATTTTCTAATTATTTGATAATTATTATACAAATTTTATTAGATTTACTTAACCAGAACTACGTAGTAAGTAATATATTCATTAGATATGTATAAATGTCTCACTTCAAGAATTGGCACAAATAGAAACGGCAATAGAAGTTATCTAAAGTAACCTACGATTTTTAAAATCCCATAATAACACATTATAAGTAAGGTTATAAACTTTAATTAATGTTTTTCGTTTAAAATACACTGCATTAAAGGATTATCATGACACGCGTTGTGATTTCTGAAAAAGATTTCTTTCTTTCGATAGACTAAGAACAAATTGTAAAAAATACAATCATGTAAAAAAACACTTAAGTTACCTCGTATGTATCAAACACATAAATAATTAATAATGATAATTGTTAAAACATAGCAAGAGTTATATTCGTGGTTATAATACGAGGGTCGTCCAGAAAATAAGTTCCGTTTTGGTCTGTAGGGCAGTAGGAGTGGTTTTTGCCAAATCCGGCAACACCGCTCGAAAGAGGAGAGGTGGGGAATAGAATGAGAGGGGGGACCTCAGTCGGTCAATTACCAACGTCAGGGCAGGTAGTTGAAATGGAGCCCTCCATGTCACGTCCCGCCACCTCGATCCCCGTTCCCTCTCGAGTTGTTTTGCGCGGAGTGATTCAATTTCTTTATGCACAGGGTTTCAAATCAGTTCAAATTCACGAACAGCTCATTTCTGTTTATGGAGAAGGTGTAATGAGTGAATCAATGGTGAGGAGATGGGTACGTGAATTTAAGGCGGGAAGACATTCACTTGAGGATGAAAGTGGGAGAGGCAGACCCTCAGTTGTGACGGACGAAATTGTCGCAGAAATCGACAATGCAATTCGCAAAGATCGTCGTTTAACCCTGGATGAACTCCACCTGAGTTTCCCAGACATCTCACGATCCCTCATCCATGAGATCGTCTCGGAAAAACTTGACTTTCGGAAAGTTTCCGCCCGGTGGGTCCCTAGAGAGCTGAATGTCTTCCCGCCTTAAATTCACGTACCCATCTCCTCACCATTGATTCACTCATTACACCTTCTCCATAAACAGAAATGAGCTGTTCGTGAATTTGAACTGATTTGAAACCCTGTGCATAAAGAAATTGAATCACTCCGCGCAAAACAACTCGAGAGGAACGGGGATCGAGGTGGCGGGACGTGACATGGAGGGCTCCATTTCAACTACCTGCCCTGACGTTGGTAATTGACCGACTGAGGTCCCCCACCTCTCATTCTATTCCCCCACCTCTCCTCTTTCGAGCGGTGTTGCCGGATTTGGCAAAAACCACTCCTACCGCCCTACAGACCAAAACGGAACTTATTTTCTGGACGACCCTCGTACATTTAAAATAATTGATCAATCTGACATACTATTAATCTTATTAAACCTTATGGGACTTCTGCGTACCCCGATTATACCTGTTCTATTGAGAATACCATTATTTCTTATAAATTTAACTTGGGATTTTAAGTTTTTCTTGGTCGTCATAATTATGCCAAGGGAAATATCTGCCTTTTTCATTGTTTTTAATAATATGGCTGCTATTCCTACGCCACATCTATGTTAATTAAAGAAGAACAATGAAAACATGAGGTATTCTCTCACTAAGAATATTTTATAACCTTACAATATGGAACACGAGTTAATATTACCTTAAAAATGACAAATATTCTACATATAGTAATATGGAGTTCTAGGCATGTAAGAAGCTTTATAAGACACAATATGCCACAATCACATAGGCAAACTGACTAAATACTGACCTTTACGATAGTAAATATATTTACGATATAATATATTTATATTTACGATAAGCAAATATAAGATGAACCTCGTTGATAACCAAATGAATGTTTTTATTTTCATTTGCCTGTTTTTTGATGTGATAAGCATGTAGATTTCATTTTTTGTATGTAGATATATATTACTTTTTCAGTTGTAACAAACTTGAAAACAATATCAATTTTATAATTATTATTAAACTATATTGCATGAATAAATCTCTTACAGCAGAAGATTTCTTTTGTGGTCCTACGTTAATGTAACTGTTATGTGACATTCCCACGTCACTTTCACAATTTTGAAAGTTTTAGTTTATTCTTTTTATAAAAAGGTCTTTGAAATATTTGCTTTTTCTTACTAGAAAAGGTAATCGTTTTATCTCAAATCCAGAATCATATACTTTACCATGCGTCAACGACTCGGAGAGCTTATAACATAACTTCAAATACATTGCATAAAGGATTACTGAACTTTTATTAAAATGTTCAGATCATCTGCATATTCTTTCTTATTATAAAACTATACCTATATTGCGAGATCGTGGACTTGCAAGAATTGCTGTTGCGTCAATTTCTTACAATCTGATGTTTCTAATCTCCTATAGCCCTCGGTTAATCCTGATTTAATGAGATTATTACAATGTAGATTTATTATATTTGTTGGGAAACAACCTTTCATACTGGAAATTATTCTATCATATATTAATTCTTTTCAAGTGTGCTAAGATATTTTCATACATTTTGTTGTTCTCACATATAATAGCAAATCACTAAAGCATCTTTTCTTCGAATTTCTGATGTTAAAACTTAAAGCAAATGTATATTTTACTGAGAAAAAATTTTATTCAAAAGCCGATAAATATAGCAAGTGATTTGTTACCTAATTTGAATTTTCTTTATTTTTTCCTTAGAATGCTAATTTCGGTGTTTTTTCTTACATAGTTGTATTTTTTACACTTTGTTCCTAGTGTATGGAAAGAAAGAAATCTTTTTCAGAAATCATAACAGGTTTCATGATATTCCTTTTCATGAATGTACTTTAAACAAAAAAACATGAAGTTAAAGTTTATCACCTTACTTAAGTGTCTTATTTGCGGATTTTAAAAATCGTAGGTATCATTAAATAACTTTTACTGCCATTTCTATAATAAGTTTAGTATTTTAACATTCTAGATTGAGTAGTTTAAAAAGAAGAACTGGCATCTATAATGCCATTATGATTAAAAAAGTGGCTCTCCGATGACACAATATCACCAAAAATAATATACTCTATAAGGCTCATTATTGCGCAAGATATGAACAATCAAACTGTGTGACCTGCATCGTAACACGCAAACATGCGACCGCAAAATCTGTAAACATTTTGAGATCGAATTTTTTAATGATTACTGTACATATTTTACTTATATTAAAGTAAAACTTGTAAACCTGTAAAAAAAACCTTCTACAATGTCTCAATGAAACTTATAATTTTCTCCTCTAAAAATCAGTTTGATTGTTCTATCAATGACCCAAAAAGAACAGAGAGTGATTGAGTAGTTTAAAAAGAAGAAATGGCATCTATAATGACATTTTGATTAAAAAAGTAGCTCTCCGATGACACTTTTCCAAGGGCAGGTCTTGATTTCCTATACTTTCTCTTTATTCGAATCTGCTGATATCTCTTTATCTTTTCGATATTTATTCAAATGTGCTTTATCTTTTGTTCTCCTCTGTATCTGGTAGTGAGTCAAAATTTTAGTACAATCAGAGTAATAAAGAATTCGTGGAAGTCTGTTCCTCTGCTAATTGTAGACATACAAGCATTTGAGAATGGCATCCTTCTCTGCATCCGCAGGATTTTCCGTTGAACAATACACTTATACACTCTATTGTTAACAATTCGGATGTTCTTTCGTCTAGGTTTCGTTCCTAGGTCCATTTATTACAGCTTTATCATTCCACACCACTTCAGTATTATCTGGTATGTGACACAGAAGAACAAACTGAATCTTTAGTTATCGCAGCATATCCAACAAACTACTAACACATAACTTGTTTAATCTAAGGCTACATTCTTCATGCAGGAAAATCAAATACATCTTAGCACCATTTTTATTGTATACAAGGGATGAATTTTTGTCAGCAAAAATTGATATTTATTTCAGAAACTGCCAAATATTTTTAAATATGGTGCAACACGCCATCCTTTCTTTACAGATAATAATAAAAGTGGTGTTACATTCTCAGCTGGTTAGGAGAAAAGAACATAACCTCTTGTCTAATTGAATGAGAATAATGGATTGAGTTTTTAGGTGATTCACTTTTTTTTTCTTTATTAAAGTATGTGTTATCCATTTAGTATTTTTCCTTTGTATTTTAATAGATTCATGTATAAAACCGTAAAAAACAGACACACCAAAGTAATTTTCTGCACACGTCAGAGGTTTGTAATTTAATGTAAATAGACGGACGTTTATATTTCAAGTACTCCTCTCAAACTTGGTTGGACAGGGGTACAATGCATAATTCTCTGGAATAGTATTAGTGGATCGATCTCCATTCCCATGTTGGAAACTGGGGCACCACTTGTTTCTGAGGGCTGAATATATTTTTATTTGTACCTTAAAAACGATGTTACCAATGTAGCTACCCCCGTCTACACCATTTGTAGAAACAAATTTTTGTCATCTATCAAGTGTCCTTGAAAATGAGACATTATATTACAAGTGATAAATGTAGCTCATGTCCCAACATAATTCTCACAGAATTTTCTGTGTATCTATTTTTTTTTATATCTTCAAATAATTAACATGCGTAGTTCTTTTCAAAAAGTGTTTAAATAAAATTTTTTGTTCTAATACTCTACACTTTATTTAAACCTGATTGTACTTAAATGTATTAGCTCATTAATGAACAGTTCTTTAATATTCCATGTAATGATAATTTTAAAATATTGGTAATATGTATGCTAGAAATTTATCAAATGTGAAATTCAGTAATCACTGTTTGTATAATTTATTGTTCGAGTTAATTTTGAAATGTATATTTAACTTAGTATCACTGTCTAAACTTCAGAACACACAAAAAATCAGGCAATTCACATTTTATGATAAATTTAAAATAAAATCACTTTTAACTCTAAAAAACTGTTTCTACTATATGGCAAAGTTCCTAAATGTCCTAAATGTCCTTGAAACTGAAAAAGTTGGTTCTCTGCTATTTGAATCGGTCTTCAGAACTCATCAACAATAGTAAGACTCTACCTTTATCACAAGTTAACTTATAAAGTGATTATGATTATGATTTAATCACGGAAAAAATCAAGTAATATATGTATCACTTTATTTAAATATTAATTAATTAATTAATTTCAATAATTATTTAAATATCACCATTTAAATGTCATAAATCAGGAATCAGAAATCATATAATAAAAAAAAAAATCAGTTTTTCCATAAGTGATATTTGTATAGATCATCGAATGATATTATTAATCACTTCACAAATATAAAATAGAAAAATATAACCTTTTATGTGAACAAATCAGGAATATGTATTTTTGTGTAAATGTTTTCGAGTTATTTTATATTAAATTGTGAATTATTATTTAATGAATGTCTAAAAATATTTTATATATTATTTTAGAATGTTTAGTTCATTATTACTTGGCATAAATTAGTTCTATGAAAATTTCCTTATTATATTTTTTATGCAAAAACAAGAAAGTAACTTTTCACCAATAACTGTAGAAATAATAAAGTCCAATAATATCTGTCAGTCGATTTGACTTTTCGAGTTGTAAGCAAACGATAGTTTAGACAACTTAGTAAAAATTGAGTAACTTAATAATAAATTATATAAAAACCATATGGAGACTCTCGAAGATAAAGGTAAAATGAAATAAATCAATCGTTTTGTAATTTTCTGATGGTTTTTTATCTCCAATACAGGTTATTTAAATTTAAATACACACTGTTTTATTGATGCTGATGAAGAAACTTGGTATGTGGTTAATGCAAAGGGTAGTGTACTTCAAAAATAATGACAACTATAATGCATGTATTTAATAATCTCGTACCATTTTTTTTTTATAGAATCGATCAATGATTTTAGTTTTGGGAAACTACAAGTCTAGTGTGGATGATTATGACACAGAAAAAAATGATTATAACACAGTAATGTGTAATTGGTTGACGTGTTTGAAATGTTTTATAATTTAAAAATCTGATAACCGTTTGAGAAACATATTTAACTTTTTTTGGTTTGTATGAACCATATTCAAATTGGAACAACTAATGACTCCCTTATTTTCTATTTTTTTACAATTGAATTATAGGATAATGTTTCTCTGGGAAGGAATTCTGCGATCAAAAGCTAATTAGATCAAAGGTTGCTTCTGCACACATTGTTTGATATTCAAAGTTGTTATTGCATACAATGCCTTAAGCAATCTAACCTGATTAACTCATATCAGCTATAACTATGGCATTGTTCGAGACCACAAACAGGAATCTGTTATCTCCTGATAAAATCCCTATAATCTAACCAATTTTAGGCACTGAGTTTAAATTAGTAATTCATTGACTTAATATCTCAGAAAAGAATTAAAATGTTTAATGCAATCATTCACGCTAGTGATTACTTTTAATGTCATTCAATAACAATTAAAACTCTAGACACAAGTACAAAATGCAAAAATTAATACAAACTCATTAGCACATTTACTACTTAATCTATAAACTGATGATTAAACTATGGTGGATTGGCAAATGTTAGATTTGAATTATATAAATATCAATAGTTCTGCGTTCTGATGTTGATTAACTTATTAACTGCATTACAAAAAAATGTATATAAAATATCAAATTCAATGATATGAAAAACTGGTTTGTTGATAGCATCAGCGGTTTTTTAAAGTTATACTTTAGATGAGTACTACTCTTGAAAAGAATCATTAGTTGTGCAATCCGTAATTGTGTGATTTAGTCATTCTGAGGTAAAATGGATAAACCAACAAAAGTCTCCACACAAATGAAGTTTTATTCAACGCGTTTCGAACACTTTGTGTTCATCATCAGGAAAACACTATAATACAAATTAAATCTAATTAGTTACAGAAAATTAGAGTGAAATAACAAAAAATAAAAGTTCAATTAAGAGATTTCAAGACATACCCAAGGAAGTGGTACAGACGGGTTGGTCAAGTGAAAACAACTAGTAGGAAACTGATCACTTGCGAAAGAGGATAGGCAGGCATATAGGAGATAAGGTGACAAAGGTATCGGGTTTGCTTGAAAGCCGTTAACTGAAATAGAGAAGACCAGAACCAATAATTTAGAGGAAAGAAACTTTTTTTTTTATTATAAATTTATTTTTTTTTTAATTTATTCTTTGTGATTATAGGAACAGCTTAAGAAATTTCGGACACCCTGGAATTTGATCATTAAGGCATAGAGAGGCAGAAGGATTATTAATTATTAATTACAAATAAACAAGGCCGTAATTAATAATCCTTCTGCCTCTCTATGCCTTAATGATCAAATTCCAGGGTGTCCAAAATTTCTTAAGCTGTTCCTATAATCACAAAGAATAAATTAAAAAAAAATAAATTTATAATAAAAAAAAAAAGTTTCTTTCCTCTAAATTATTGGTTCTGGCCTTCTCTATTTCAGTTAACGGCTTTCAAGCATACCCGATACCTTTGATCGGTATAGACCAAGCATAACTGATCCTCTTTCGCAAGTGATCAGTTTCCTACTAGTTGTTTTCACTTGACCAACCCGTCAGTACTACTTCCTTGGGTATGTCTTGAATTCTCTTAATTGAACTTTTATTTTTTGTTATTTCACTCTAATTTTTTGTAACTAATTAGATTTAATTTGTATTATAGTGTTTTCCTGATGATGAACACAAAGTGTTCGAAACGCGTTGAATAAAACTTCATTTGTGTGGAGACTTTTGTTGGTTTATCCATTTTACCTCTTGAAAAGAATAATACTTTAGAAGAGTACTACTCTTGAAAAGAATAATCCAATATGTAGTCGAAAAGCTATACATTTTTGGAAAAAACTTGGTAATATACTTGAAATAGTTAATCGTGACAGCCTTAATCTGTCATCTGTGTTAATTTTCTATAGAGATTCCCTAAACTGTGCTAAAAGAAGTTCAAAGAATAAACCACAAAACTTCATTTATTTTAAATTGATAACTAAGGTGTGAAAATATGCTGACATTACCAGTCTTGAAGTTGATTTAATTGCTTGATTTCAGCTGGAAAGGTTAAATAGTGTCCTAACCTCTTCTTGAATTAAAATTTAATCTTTGAGAATAGGTAATCGTCTGTCCTATGCCGATCCTGAAAACTTAATTAGGGGGACATCCACACCATCCAACTATATCTCTTAAAGTTATAATAGAAACAACTCTAACAATAGAGCTGTAAAATGTATGACATCAATGAAATAACTTGTAATAAAGAACTAATTTAAGATTAAGATCAAAATATATATTTTCAGAGAAAGATAAGTGTTTTTTTTCATTCAGTTACTGTGCACAGAATCTGTGACGGGCATCAGTACATCATATCAACAAGTATTCTTGGTATTCAAGGTGAGTGGAACTATGTGTCATGAACTCATTAAGAATCAATTAATTTTCAATAAAACAGTCCTTTAAGACCGAAAACATTTTGGATAAGTAATGGTAAATACCATTGGTTCCCGCTTTTGGGCGTAAAGCTAAGCTGAACATAGTAAGCATTACTGGGACGGTGCTGAAGTACTTAGCACATATCGGTATAATGCAGGAATAAAAAACCCTTGTATATTCATTGTATCATTCAAGGCAGTTAGAAAACAAGTTGCAATCATATATACATAATACTTGAAACATGTAATATATGAAAAGAGTACACGAGGTCTTCGTTTCCAAAAGCTTCAAGTCTCGGGTGAATTCTACTTCATTTATGATGCTAGATTTTCAACTTGGTTAATTTATATTCTTTTATAAGTATAAATATCCCTACAGGCATACAGTAAAAGGAGGGATAGTCATTTTCACGAGATGTAATACACTACTTAGCGGGAAACAGCTTATAACGGCACTTCAGATATTAGCTTAGGGACCCTGTTTATTTCATCAAACTGATACCAACTGCCATCAAATAAAATTTTGCTAGCTAATCCACCAGCCATTTTGTATATTACTGTTACTAGGACATTTAGGAACTACAAATTATAGTAAACTTAAGAAAAACGCCAACTCAATGCTATTTAGGAACTCAATGCCCAAATAGCAGTTGAGTTTTAGGAGTTAATATATACTTAGTGTTATATGTCGTGAATAGTGGCACTATAATCATTTTTAGCATTGCAAGTTTTATATTGATCACCATAGAGTCAAGTAATGTTTAATATCTACTAGTTTAGCTATCCTCTTATAAACCTAGTTTCATATCATTTAGTTTTAATTCATAAAACAGCTTCATAAACTGAATATAATTTATTTATTACATAATTAGCTACTTATAATAAAATTATTTTATGTTAATTGCAATAAGAATGTTAAATTAATATTATCAAGTATGTAAGTCATTGTAAAAAATGTACTTTTCGGTGCTGTTTATTATTTAATATATGTATGTTGTTAAGAAGAAATATTAATTAAAAAAGTACTAATTGCCCAAATTTTTGCATTTTGTTTCTGTTTTGCTCAAGATATTTTGTAAACTCAATACATCCTGTTTCACTCATGGATGTATTTTGGCACAGCGTCTTTTAGTAATACTTACAAAATTTGCCCTCTGTTATTGGCATAGTTCAGTTTGACCTTAGTCAATCCAGTGCAGCATGGTATGTACTGAACTAGCATTCCTTCCTCGTCCGTAACAGGCAGACGGAAACAGTGAACAAAATACACCTTATTATGGACTTCGTGTATAAGGCTAGTTCAATTAGTTTATTTATTTTATAACACTGTGAGTTTTAATTAAGTTGCCTTTCAAATCATAGTCATGGTTTGACTATGACGAAAGTCCACTGTGTCCATGCGGAACAGCCTTTGATACCGTGAAGCATGTGTTGGAGGACTGTGAGCGGTATGCCGAACTGAGATGAAAGTTTATATCGGAGACAGACTCTTTCCTATCAAGGGTGTACGAGAAGGCCTTCAATGGCAAATATCGGAAAGCATTCCTCGAGTAAGTGTACGGCATCGAGAAAATGAAAAGTGTGCTTGTCCTCTCGGCAGAGGCCCACGGGTGACCGGTGACATAGAGACCCCACCCCTACTGTTGGTCAAAGTTAGGTAGTAAGTTGAAAGTATCAGGCTAAATGTTTATTTTGATACCCTATTTGAGTATGACGACCTGATACTGATGCGTGGTGTAAGTTCGATGCACGGCGTAGTATCGTGTAGCCCGCCTTATCATCTCGGGCACATTGGAGTGATCCAAAGTGGCTAAAGAGTAATACGTTAAACTGGTCGACTTGATTAATATAAATATTTAGGAGGTTCTAGAATTTTTCTAACCATTATGTCAAAGCCGATTCTGTTGATCTGAATCTAACCCATCTGATAGGTATGTTGTCACAGATAAAAATGATTACAGAAAACTTATCATTTTAATACTGAATGAAGCTATTAGTGGTCAACTGTACAATAATTATTTCCTAGTATTGAAACTAATACGACATAATAAATTTAATTAGAAGTAGAATTAAATTAGAAATTCTTTTGATGTACGGAACAAAAAGTACCTTTCCCATGCTTCAACTATACCAAAAATCAATATAACTGGTATTAAGATTTGTTATTGGTTGTAACATGTAGATTTATGACACAAAATTTATATATACTATCCATCACTTGCTAAAAAACGGAATAAAATTATGGTTAATTTGCATTTTCCTTTCATAAATTTAAAAAGTCATTCTTCTTATATTAAAATCACATTAACTATTCAAATCATCTTAACATTTTTACTATACATTATATGGTCATATGGTTTGACCAGCTTATTAAAAAAAACCTGAAATGACATATATTAAATTTAACGATCAATAAGCATAAATCAAACTCATAAAAAATCAATTGATTGTTGGTTTTATTTTAATGTGGCTGTCGTGTAGACTGAATGTCAAAAGAAAATATCAAACTCATGGTTAAAAAGATAATGATATAACAAAATGAATTATCATTTCATCAATTATAAGAAACTGAGGGTCTCAATCTTCTTGTACTCCAGCGTTCTACAGCATTATCTGTCGTATTGTCCATTTGATTGATGATTGTCTAAATTCAACTTATGAATTTAAGTTCTTTACTAAAGTGCATAATTTTCTCTACAAAATGTCTTTCTCTTCAATTGATTTCAGGTAAGTTTACAAAAAAATTGTAACCTATTCTAGACAATGGCTTCCCAGTCAGATATATAGAGATCAAAGGTTTCCACCGCTTCTGGAAGTAGTCTGCATTATTAGTAATTACAGTATGCATATGTATTTGCCAAGGAATCAATTTCAGAATTTATATTGCGGATATATTTTCAATCCTTCCTTTGGAAATATAGTCATTTCATACGAAAGATAAGTTGAAATGACTTCTTAAACTAAATTAGACAGGGTGGTTCTAGCCACCTTTTATCTGCTCTATTCTTCATTCATTCATAGATTGCATCCTGAGAACTATGGGTTGTGTTGTCAAAAAGGCCCCAAACAGCAGATGGTTTGTTTAGCTGCAACCTTTTTCAAATGCCCACCACCTCATACCTAAGAATTCTCCTGTTTCCAGCTGTACAATAGAAGTCAATTTATTTTTCATGGACTCATTATTAATTTCTGGTTCATTACCATATTAGAATGGTAGACTAAAAGACCTCTGCCAAATATTCCATGATAGGAACAATTTAATTTAGAAACATATAGGTTAAATGATTAATTTTTCATTTTGTTACTTTTTTGAATATTTCGTCTTCAATACTGGCCACTTCATATTATACTAGACTCATTAGGCTGAAAATTAATCGTTCTTGATAAAAATATCTGTATATGGGAGGAATATTATTTTTTCTATCCTGAAGATACACTATTTGTTTTATCACAGCAGTAATAATAATTTTTCAAAGTTAACGGAAGTGTTAAGATTCCCTCTCTGTCATATAATCTCTTACAGCACAACATTGTTTTGTGTATCATTAGCCAATGTATCCCATACAAGGATTTTTAAATTGAGTGTTTCAGTAAAAGTGACTCTATGAGTGATTCCATATCATTGATAGTTTTGGATTAGTACTTTTAACTAAATCGTTTCTTACGCCTAAATATTACTTTACAATAAGTAAAGTGTAACAATTATGAAAAAAAAATTGACATAAAATTGTGACCAATACTATTAAAACAATTCATATTCTGCTTTATATCATTCAAGAATTAAACCTACATTAGTTCAATGATCAAACCACAGTAAGAATTTTCTTATTGTGGTTTGATCATTGATTGTTATTTCACGTGTTTCTGTGAAATCTTTTTATCGATGAACTGCATTAGTTCATACAAGTCGTTTATGATGGGCTTCCTCTATCCCCAAGCAGCAAGCGAGAGTAATTCATAACGGCTTTAAGGTTTTTTATATTTTATGAACAAACATATTTGGAATTCATTTTAATGATTTTTTTATTTCAATAGATATGTTATCTCCTATGAAGATTCTTAATTCCTTCACATTTTTGCATTACAATTAGTAGATATTTGTCATTTTTAATGACTTTAATGAATTTTTAATGAACCTTTCAATGTTTTCATGTTATGAAATAATTCTATAAACATAACACCTAATACGATAGTTCGCTTGATCATTCATTGGAGAGATTCAAAGCAATATCATTAAGAAAATAATTTTTTTTTTCTCCATTCACCAGTGCAGCACAAAACAATAGAAACTAAAGCACTTTATGTCTAAAAATTACATATGATCATGGGTGCAACACGTAGATTGATAGCAACCATTCAGTAGACTATCATCTAACATCTGTGCATGCACCACAAGTTCTATTTTTTTTCTTAGTGTTTCAAATCATGGATTAAAAAATTTCACTGCTTTTATATATCATACATATTGTTTAAGATATCTTACTTCTTTAAATTAAGCTTTAAGACAACAATTATGATTAACTGTATCGGTCAAACAATTTCTTGGTTAATGTAAAAAGATTTACAAGTGCAGTAGTCAATCCAGTATTCCATGTTGACTTTGTCACATTATATTGTCCTTTGCAGTGACATAAACTTCATAATTTTTTTTCGTGGATTAGTTGGAATTTTAGATTGAATTTTTTACAAAACTTCATTTTGTCAAAATTCATTTTGTGAGGTGTTTAGCGCTAAAAATGATTCTCTCAATCATAAAGTAATTCAATATTGACAAAAAATAGGTGACATCTACGCCAAAGGACCCATTCTTGTGCCAATAATTGATTTTATTTATAAACAGTTTTTTTTTTTTTTTTAGCATGTCAGAAACTGTATGTGTGTGTGTTTGTTTGTTTTAGTGTGTGTTGTGTGTATAAATCGTTTAAATCTCAAAACCAAATTTCTTCATGATAACCTTTTGGATCATGTACTAAATACTCTCAGTAATCAAGTTTACATCATTCAAGGATATTCTGGTTATAATAAAAATAGAAGTACTGGATGGCACTGAGTTTGAAGTAATGTGTTATACGTTTTATATTTTTGAATGATCCGTAAATTCAGAAACATCTGAAAATAAATCAATACTTATTCCTTATGAAAATATGATACTTATTCCTTTCTCAAAAAGAATGAAATTAGGTCTCAATGACGCCTTTATTTAAAATACTTAACTAAAGGTCACAGAAGCACTTAAATACACTTGAAGAAAGTAAAATGAAATATTAAACTGCGCTATTACTTTATTAATAGAAGTGAAAAGAGCCATAATATATAAGAATACTCCTTAATGAGATAATAGCAGTTGTTCTATTTTAATTATGTGCCTTGTTTTGTTTTTAGAAATATGATGCAATCACTTGAATGGTATTTTATCTTTTAACAGAAATAAATATTTTTCTTTCATTATTGTTTCATTGTCAATGTTTCCGATTATAAGAAGTTTTTTCACTTTTAAAACCAAATTGAAAACCATTAAAGGAACCTTAAATCATTCAGAGAAAGAATTATAATATTCCATTTCATTTATAAGATCCTTGTCCTGTTATTATAAAATTCTCTTCATGTTAAATTATGTTACTGTTTTTTGTCCATGTCGATTTTTTTTTCTATTTATCTTTCTAAAGATGTTTAGAGGGAGCATATTCCAGTCAAGTTATATATATTTAAAACTTAATATTGAATAACCCATAAAGCCGTTGAATGATAGTTGAAAAGTATTTGGTACGCAGTTGGAATAGTTCACTAAAACGAACTGTTTAGTGGAGAGCATCTTCCACTAAATATTAATAACTCTCGTCATGTTATAGCAGCACATCTTCACAGATTCTTTCTTTTTTAAATTTATAAATACTTCAAAGTTTTGTGATGAACATCACTAAATAAAACTGTAGAAGATCGAATGAAGAAAATAGTTCAAGAAAGTACATATTCATTAAACTTAAGCACTAAATGGTAGTTTATCCGAAGCGATAAACATTTAATAAAATAAAAGTGTTTTATGCCTTGGTTTAAGTTAACATTTACATATAATGAGATTAACTTGTCATTTATTTATGTAGAATATCATAAGTTTGAAATTCTATATGATACTAGATTAAGTTTGTTTCAAATAATTAATGATAGTATGTCTTAATGTTATTTTAAAGAAATGTTTATTGATAGACTGTATTTATTAATTTGTAAATATTATCAATATTTTAGCGTAAATTGTTTAGCTTACTTTTGAACTCAACATTGTATTATAACTAACCAACGTTTTCTTATCATACAACACTATTTAATACAAGTTAGGCAATAATTGAATGATAAAGAGATAAACAAGGGTGGGAGGACTTTATTTTGAATACTGAAAGCAGGAATTCTAGAGTGCTGATTAAACCACTGCAGAAGGTAATAAGATGTATTGCGAATATGAGAACATTCCTATCAGTTTTATCATTGCTACTTCTTACTGTAAAATTTTTAGAACTATTAAAAAATTGTAAAGTTTCTTTTTTTTGAAACGAAAACAGTGGTACATCTACTCAGCAATAATGATAATTTTTTTTTCTAAAATAACATGAAACAGTTTTCCAATCAAAAAAACTATCCTTTAGAAATTCTGAATAGTAATTAAAAATAAAATAATGTGAGTAACATTTTTTTAACATTATAAAACTTATCGTATGACTGAAGTTTCAGTATTATACATTAAGTGCAGTCAGTAGGCACACATACTAGAAACTTCTTCTTCGTAAATTTTAAACAAATGAAGAAATAAACTAAATAAAATACTAAAATTTTAATTACTATTAATTCTTATGGAATTGTATGAAGTAGTGTATATGATATATATATTCAAGTAACTCACCACAAAAGATAAAGAACTAATCACTCTGAGGCCTTTTTTATAACATGTCGTCCGAGAGCAAGTATACAAGTGGTAGGCAGATTATGAACTTGGTTTGAAGTTTAATTAAGAGTGACAAGACTAACTATATTTTTGCCTATTAAATTTGAAACAGTCTTAATTAGTTTAACAATTCCTTTAATTACAAATTCATCCAGTTTAAAAAGGCCTGGACTGGTGTTGACAAAAACTTTTAGAATAGTTTTTTATGAAGACGCTTTCAACAATGTTTTTTCTTCTTTCGTATGACGTTCCTTCACTTCTTCCCAGTTGATTAAGTGATTTTTGTCTCTAATGTGCAAGAAGAAAGCACATTTATCATCCTGTCTTCTAGCAGAATACTTATGTTGCTTAATCCTCGTGTCAAGTCCTTTTCCCATCTGTCGAATGTAAACCAATACACAATTTTTTACATGGAATTCTGTAAACACAGCAGTTTTTTTGCCGTCTCTTAGAGTTATGGACAAGCCTATTTAACAAATTACCACCACTACTAATAAAAACTGAGGTATTTAATTTCTTCATAAAGTATGGTAGTCTTTTAAGCATGGGCTAGAGGGAATTATTAGCAAATTCCTTCTTGAAAATCCTTCATATTCATTTTCAGATGATGTCAAAGATTGTTTTGCTTTTTTCATTATGCTGTCAATTAACTTTTTTAGATACATTGGAGATGACGGGATTTCTTAAATATATTTGATTTTTTCTTCTAAAAATTGTTCACTAGAAATTTTAAATCTTCTTAAAAACATACTATGTAAAACAGATTTCTTGACACTGAGGGGTTGTACAGAGAAGAAATGAACGTAAGACAATACATTTAAAGATGTTCTGTAGTAAGGAATGCAGTTATAGTATTTATAGACTTCTATAAATTTATAATTTTTTTTTTTACTTCTTAATTTGTCTCTTCATTTCCTTCCCCTTACTTCTCGCTTGGTGGTTGTAGTGGGTCTACTGACTAACGGTTGTCCTGTTGCTGATCGTTGTCAGTAACCGCTCTTCCTTCCTGCGGTACTCTTCGCCTCCTGATGACGACGATAGTCGAAATATAGAAATGAGTAATTCCTTTGTCTATCTGTGTGCTGCACTCTTATTAATTTGTTTTTATTTAACAGTCCGTTGGACGGTTTCATTATATATATATATACAACATGCAGTAATGAAACAGAAACTCAGTACTATATTTCGATGGCATTGTTATCAGGAGGATAGAAACGAGTGGCTCCGCAGGATATATATAATATATAATCCAAATAATATACAAAATAAATTAATGAAAGATTATACTAAAAGGTAAATTGAAAGGATAAAAGAAGTAAATAGAACAAATAAGAACTGATAACAGAAGTTAGAGGGCGGCGCTAGTTAAGCTTTACACCATGATAAACGAAAAACGGTCCGTCAGGACAGATAACACTTAAAATAAACAGTGACACATAAACTGAAACATAACAAAAGACTTACTTTTCAATATTTCGACCGTAATGGCGGTCGTCCTTAGGAGAAGAAGTGAATTGACGGAGGGACGACAGTCAACTCATTGATATTTCATGCAAATATTCATGAAATAGAGATTTAGAGTTTACTTACCTAATGTGCTAAATGGCGTTTTTGTGAGATATATTGGCCATGTATCTCAATTATAATCCGAAAGTAATAGTGTCTGTTAGGGGAAATGGAAAGCTAGTTATATATTAATCAAAATTCAAGCGATTTCCTTTGGGACTCATGCTTACTTTGGTTGATGCTCACCATTAAACAGGTATACGATTGGTAAGATAGAGTTATATCCTGTTGAAAGACTTCCTGATATTCTGTCAACACTGGATATTACAGCAAATAACTCACAAAATTCAACATGAATTTTTCAGCATCAAATTTTTCTTATATTAGCTGCGCAGGGATATTAACTGATATTGTTATCAGAAAGAATCAATTATTTACGGGTTCAATAAAATGGATGCAGAATAGTGATATAGCAGGTGACTAATTCATACATTTATGTATTAAATAAAGACTAATGATTAATTCCTTACATAAAGCGAAGTTTTCAAGTATTCTAAATACCAGATCAAAAAGTTTCTTTAATTATGTATTTTACTTACACTTTTATAATACTTTCTGGACTTATTGAAACTCGTAATTTAGTAGCTAAAACAATGATTCCCTTAAGTGGAAAGTTTCAATGATACAATATTAAATAACATAAGTCAGAAAGATGCAATCATACATGAATATTATTAATGTTACGTTACTTACATACAAGTAACTTAATATTCACCAATGCAGGAGTTGTGAATGCTTAAAAACAGTTGAAACTTGCTCCAATGAACTGAATGCCATTAAAATCTGGGAATGCAAACAGGTTAGACGGTGAAGTAGTACTAATGTATGTAATGTATTAATATATTTTTTTGTTTTTTAACCAGTTCCCCCACATTTCCTTTAGAAGTCGCCTGGTACCCTTGAGGCTCCATTGGCACGGATTGCATAACACCTTTGATTGGAGCTGGGATAATAGTAGAGGATTTGGGAAGTTGGAAAGATGGTGGAACGAAGGCAGTCAGATCCAGCTCCTGGCCACCTTCTCCTCCTCATTCGTTTGTCCCTGCATATAGCAGGTTAACAGGGTAGCCTCGTGAAGGCCTAAAGTCCGAGTTGAGTGCCAGAGGTTATTAGAGGTACATAATCTCTCCATTACTACCCCAAGACCGGAGTTAATTATAGAGCAAATTTTATAATTACGAGTCGATATTTTTCTATTTTTTTTTTAAAAAA
This sequence comes from Hermatobates lingyangjiaoensis, assembly GCA_026182355.1. Taxonomy (NCBI): domain Eukaryota; kingdom Metazoa; phylum Arthropoda; class Insecta; order Hemiptera; family Hermatobatidae; genus Hermatobates; species Hermatobates lingyangjiaoensis. The sequence continues at coordinate 923,787 of JAPFBL010000117.1, read as the reverse complement.
ACATTAAGAGCTTTAGAAAACATGTTGTAAGAGATACTCTCTTTGATGGTGTGTTATCTGCAGGAAACTAACTGAGGTAAAGGTATGCTAAATAGCAGAAGAAACAAAAGATAGCTTCGGGAAAACATATAAATAAATGTGCAAATATTATAGATAATCATAGAATGGGGTAACAAAAATAAAAGAATCACTTAAATCCTTTCTGGGCTTACGCCTTTGTGGTATCCCACCGGGTCACTACTGGAGAAACTTTCCTTAAATGATTTTTTCCTTTTTAAATAAAGGACCTGAATCATCAAGAAACTAACAATCTGTAGATAAGATAAAGATATTTACAGAAGGATGTTATGGAAGGTTGCTTCATTACTTTGTGATTATAAACTTAAAAAAACCTAAGGACAACAGCAGAGCTCTTATCGTTTATCATGATAAAAAAAAGCTGTCAATACTGATGATAACTGTTAAAAATTTTTTTTATTTGGAAAACAGGAAGTTATTTGTGAGGCTTGAAATGATTAGGAAAAGTAGGATAAGAAATTTTAGGTCATAGAAGATATAAAAAGTTCAAGCTGATATAATTCGAAAATAATTGGAGGTTCATTAGGAGAAAGTGATTTAAACTTAATAAGGGATTCTTGGAGTTTAAGGGCCGGATTATTCAGGTTATTGCCACGGGACCTCGAAACGAAAGATCAATAAAAGGATCAACAAAACACTCGTAGTCCTTGAAGATTGTAACGTGATTAATTTCCGGAGATGGACTAAAATTAAAATATGCACGAATTTCTAGCTTAACGTTTCAATATAATTAATGAATGGCAGATAAATTGCAAATAGTTTAAAACTGTAAAAGTAGAGGGCTGGTAATATTCCCAGAAAGAAAGAAATGTGGGAAGATTTATTTACATCTTTGCAGAGATGAAATATATGAAGTTAAAGTAATTTCTTATTGCTAAGAAGGTGGAACCGTTTAAGGTACGCATGCTTTGAAATATCTCTTGGAGACAAATCTTAAGTTGAAATGGTTCCTCAAACATACATAACAAACACAACTAAAATGAAAGAATTGAAGAGTGAATGGAATTTAAAAAAGAGATGAGATTACAGAACTGAATGAGGAAGGAAATCAGTGCCATTTTTTAACTTGGCTTGCTTAGAAACGATATTTATATTATGACGATATGCGAGAGTGCAGCCAGCGACTTTTGAGAAAGGTAGGAACTACACTCAACCATTAAATCACAGGGTTATTGATAATAAACATTTTAAAAAGTTCAAATACTATGAAAATAAATAATTATAATTTTATGGAATAATTATAGCGGTAAAAAAATTAAATATGCAAATTAAAATATAAACATAAACATTAAAAATTAAGGAAATTAGCGGCTTCTGAGGTAAGATTTTCAGGGAAAAACGAGAATAAATAGCTCCCAGGGGCAATTCGCATTATTGTTGATTAATACAACTTAAGTTTTAAAGAACTTTAATAAACTTCAGAATTAACTATAGAACATTATCTCTCATATTCATTGTTTTAGCTATCATTTTCATATTTTCTTTAACTTCATTTACGCGATTGCCACCTATTGGCATAGAATGTGTTCAAGGGATTAAGATTCTTCTAGACTGATTTTCAATTGTTTGATTGTTACTAATTGTAGTACTTATGAGTGATAGAACGACAATGTCTGGATGGACACAATATATATATATATATTTCACATAAACACGTGAAATAACAATCAATGATCAAACCACAATAAGAAATGGGAAAACAAGACTAAGATCTTTCAACCGTAACAAGTGGTCTTCGTCAGAGTCAAAAACCCAACTAAACACTAGATGCAGAAAACATCTGGCGAGGAGTTGAGAAGAGTGGGAGGGAAGAGTGGTATTTTAAAACGAAAGGACTAATGTCCAGAAAGGGATGTTTGGGGAAACAAAGGAGTACAGTAAGAAAGAGTAAAAAACTATCCGCTAGCTGTCAACCCTCTTTGAAGAGGCTATTGCCCTCGTGACGAAATTATCAAGTTTGAAGAGACCATTACTAATGTTTGTAATATTTGATCTATTAAATTTAATTAGAGACGATTCAATAATATTTCTTAACAACATTGATTTTTCATAGGTAACAAATATAGCTCCTGTCCAATCAATATGATTTTCATTTTTTATATGCAAGAATAAGGCACTACTTTTTTTTTGTCTACTTAAGTTGTATTGGTGTTGTTTTACACGTGTTTTTAATGATTTAGCAGTTTGACCAATATAAATTTTATGGCAATTTTTGCACGGAATTTTTTTTATTGTGGTTTGACCATTGATATATATATATACAAAACACTTTTTCTTTTTCTCGGAGTTTGGTCAGGGTAAATATATGGAATCACCTTTTTGCCAACGTTTCGTCTTTATTTCAAGACATCCTCAGGGCTATAAACTAACAAAAAACAATAAACAATGGACATTTTTTCATTTCTACTTTAAAAACATCATAAACAAATTGAAAAAAGAACTTACTGAAGGCTTGGTTCTGTTACATTTACAAACAACCGTTAACTGTCATTACATGTGCTGTTCCAAGCGACAAATTATTGAACCACTGTTTTTTTAGTACAATCCATTATATATAAACATATATACTTATACACATATTATAATATATATCTATTATAATATGTATCACCATAATATATATCTATAATACATTTATAATAAATTATTATTTTAACAATCCTTAAAAATATAAACTAGATAACATTGCATCTTTAACTATTTATGATGGAACTATAAATCCTACTTAAATTGTCTGTATCTGTTTTTCTATTGCAAGTATTATTAGTATTTTTGATATGTATCATTTCTTTTAACAATCAATAAACATAAAAGATACTAATAAAAAATATACATAAAAAAAATACTAATAATACTTGCAATAGAAAAACAGATACAGACAATTTAAGTAGGATTTATAGTTCCATCATAAATAGTTAAAGATGCAATGTTATCTAGTTTATATTTTTAAGGATTGTTAAAATAATAATTTATTATAAATGTATTATAGATATATATTATGGTGATACATATTATAATAGATATATATTATAATATGTGTATAAGTATATATGTTTATATATAATGGATTGTACTAAAAAAACAGTGGTTCAATAATTTGTCGCTTGGAACAGCACATGTAATGACAGTTAACGGTTGTTTGTAAATGTAACAGAACCAAGCCTTCAGTAAGTTCTTTTTTCAATTTGTTTATGATGTTTTTAAAGTAGAAATGAAAAAATGTCCATTGTTTATTGTTTTTTGTTAGTTTATAGCCCTGAGGATGTCTTGAAATAAAGACGAAACGTTGGCAAAAAGGTGATTCCATATATTTACCCTGACCAAACTCCGAGAAAAAGAAAAAGTGTTTTGTGAATATTTTGTGGTCAAGAAAACAGTACCGTATATATATATATATATATATATATGTTGTATTATTAGTAATATTATGATAACAATATTACTTTATCTAAGACGGACCCCAGAGTAATTTACATATGCCTTAATGATTTATCTTTTTTTCTTTTTTTTTTGGCCAATTTTAGAACTCATTTCATTCTGTGTTCGTATAGTATGTTGTCTCTCCTAAAAATGTTTGTTTGTTTTTAATTCTCACGTCACTACGAATACAACTTATCTTCTTTTGTAAAGTACTATTACTCATTCAATATATGAAACACATGAAATCTACGTGCATATATAATTGAATAAATATTGAAATAAGTAATATTAATTATGGAATTTTTATTTTTATTTTGTTAATAGATATGTCACATACAAATGGTAAGTGTTTATGAAAAACAATGATAAAGTACCATTCCCATGCTTAAGAAAAAAAAATCAATGGAGATCTTAAACACAGTAAGAGCTATATGGTCTAGTAATTATATATGGCAATGGGTGCAACATGTAGCTTGATTCTATCACTTTGGTCAGACAAACACCCTTTACCCTAAAAAATGTCCTAAATTGTTGGTCGGAGTATATTATTACAGTTTTAAGAATTTTATTGTCCTTACATGACATATAAACTCTTTAAAATATCTTCAAATCTCTTTTTTTGAGGTATGAAATAAGAACTATGTTTTACTTGGACATTATGATACAGTCTCAATGGGAATTCCTAATTTCATAAAAATAAATCCTAAATGTCTAGCAAGGAACCCATTAATTTGAATTGTGTTTGAAGTTTTTAAAGTTGTATTTCCTTAGTAGAAATCAGAATTTCTTGCAAATCTATTCGCAACACACTATTATACTCGTATATTTTGTGTTTTTTTTTAATGATCACTGTTCAGCTTTACAATGACTTTTCCTGAATTCATATACAACTCCATAACGCTCCTTCTCGTCCATGAGAAAAATAATTGAGCTCACACACTAATAATGTGCTATTTTTAGGTATAATTTTATTGTGATCCGAAAAACAATGTGAATTTCATCGTGTTCTCAAAATTTTCAGAATACACCATAACTTAACTTTTCATTATGAAAAAACGTTTGCCATTGCTATAAATTATGAAGTTTTCCTTCCTCTCCATGCTTTTGTAAGTTTCTTATTAAATAAAATTTCAACTTTCTGTTGTTAGTAGTTTAGGAGATACAATAGTTATCTAAAATCTCACATTAACTAAAAAGTATATACATTTATACACTATTTATGTAGTACACACCTAACATACAATATTCTACAATGAGTCATTATTTTTATTCTCGCAATTAATATTGAAAATATTTTTATATAACTGATTAGTTGCTGGCGAATAAATTTTTACTTAGGTTATTTTTTATCAAACATCTTATGTTTCGTAATTAAATATATAATCATGTATAATATGCACATTTTCATTGACATTTTAAAAAGGAAGATATTAATATAATGAGTTTTTTGAAGGAAATATAATATAGCTTAATACCAAACGCAGTAAAAGTGCTATAAAATTTAATGTAAACGTTCTCTTAATTTTATATAAATGGTGGATGAAAATATACGCCGAGTGAGTCCTTTAAAGAAAAGAAGATTTAACTTACCCTCTGTGAGCGTCTGTTAAAGGAGCTGAAGTAAATCTCACCTCTTGATGGCGTTTAGTTTGTTAGCCACAAAATACCGCCTCTCTAAGGATTGGGAAGCATTTTCAGTGTCATTTCAAGAAGTCTCTTGCCCACCCTCCATTTTGAGCTGTTTATTTAGATTAATTCCGTCTTCTGAAATAGACTAGGTTTTCCTTAAGTTTCAACCATTTAAGAATACTTTTAAATTCTGAAAGAACACAATACATTTTCTGAATTTGTTTAAATAAACTAAAAATAAATTGAACAAATAGGAAATAAGCATTTTGTTACTAACATGAACTATCATATTTTGAAATGCCGTTCTATTAAATAAATATGTTTCTTACATAATTTATTATTGATTTAAATATTTAAAGAATTGAAGAAATGTCATTTTTATTCGTTTGATAATAATACTTCCCCATAGCCATAAACAATAAGTGTTATATGTACACGTCACCGGTCGTTGAGTTATCCTTCATAGAGTGTCAAACCAATGATGAACTACCATTCGAACTAGGAAGTTTCATAGTAGTTTTGCTGCAGTCATTTCTTCTCGATAGAATAAACAATTTTTAACTATGGTTATTATAATAATTCCTCTCTTCACATTGTACATGTTTAATGCATTTTTTTTGTAATTATATTTGATTTTCTCTTTGATATTACATTTTGTATTCATCAAGATATTATATTTATATTATTTTTATATATACTTTGAGAATATATTCTAAAAAAGGTTTGTATTTATTGAATAGAGAATCAGAATTGATATCAGAAATTCCCCGGTATGTAACTTCTACTTAATTGAAATACGATTACAGGAAGTAGAGATTACTGAAATACTGAAAAGTCATTATTATAATATAATTTGAAAGAAATTAAAAAAAGGCGTTTTCATATAGTTACATGAAAATCATATTTTCATATAATCATGTTCTTAGTGGTAAGAAAAAAGAAACCATTGATAATTCTGACATAATACTAAAATTATTAATCAGACGGGATAAAACTCATAAAACTCGAACTCTCCAGGGCCATACCTATGATATTTTACATCTCATTTCAAGTAAATTCAACTTCAGATCATAAGTTCTATAAAGACCTTCATGAATAATGACTTATCCCTACTACTATAGTTTTAGGTACGATTTGACAATAATCCGCATCCTTTTAATATGATTTCTCAGCATACAGATATAATGTCATCAAATCGATCTTCGTCAGTATTCTTAGTCAGTATCAAATGCAGCTTCTCTTCATAGTATTTAGGTAAACACATTTCTAAGTCATGTTATACATAATTCAATTCTTACTTTGCATATATATAGAATTCTTTACAGACGTCAGTGTAGTTCGAATTCAACCCGGTTTTTTTTTTACAATCCTAAAACTGCTTTCCACTTGATTTCTCATTTCCACTCCTGTAAACGCGGAGTCATGTGGGACATACAGTAAATCCTCGAGACAGCAGGAAAGTTGTATGTTTCCAAACATTTCCGAATTATTTACTGACTAATTCTTAGTATTCTCTCGTTTCGAGGCACAACGTGAAAATGCAATTATTTATACTGTCTTCATTCTTAATTTATAACTCATTAATATTCATAACCCATTATTCATTAGATCATCTACATAATCATTAAAATATGAGTGAAAGACCAAAATCCTGAGAAGATTTTTTTGCAACTGTGGTAAATCTAATTAGCATTGTTTTATATTCATGAATTAAGAAAAGTATTTTATTTAACACTTTAAAATGATTTTATATCAGGAAAATTTAAGAAAAGATCATAGATTGAATCAATCACAGAAGATGTAACGCAAAATTAGTATCCTCTCTGTAATAATTAATGAAAGAGTACATTTTGCATACTTCAACATAACCCAGAAAAATGTGGTTCATAAACACAGCTAGAACTATATTTGACATTTATTCGTTCAATTGTGCAACATATACTTTGGTTAGAACATTTTGTCACACTAATCGATATATGGTGCTACACTACCAGAGAAAACATGATATATGTATTTCATTGGCATTGCTTTTTTTAGATTTATGAATGTTATTTTTCCTTAACATCATATTAGGTTAGGTTAGATTAGATTACGTTGAAGTAGAAGTACCACATGGGAACACACATTCACCGAACAATGGCCGATTCTGTTACCGCAAAACGAAGATTGATTCTACTTTACGAATCCTAAATATTGTCTAACTCAAGGTGCTTTTGAAATAATAATTCTTAATAATGACTTAACATTGTACAGGCTTGGTACGGGCTTAACGTCATCTCTGAGGGCAAAAAGCTCAGATTTATTCACCTCCGACGTGAATAAATTGAGGGCCAGAGTGGGTATTGAACCCAGAATCCTCCAGTCAGATGTTGACACTGACTTGACCTGGCCCCCTACATAACATATCAACTCATTCAAACAAACAGTTCTTTTTTATTCAACCTCGGGATAACCATTTCATTTGACATAAACATTTTCTATGCCCGTATAAATAATGTAAAAAATGTAAATAAATTCGACAAGTACCAGCTGGGAAAAGGTAAAAGACGACTATTCAGTTATAATAGATGTCCTTTGCGGCAATCGGAATTTTATCATTTTTTTTTACAAATTACTCATCGTAGGTTTAAGTTATATTTTTTGATAAATCTTAGTGTTTTATAGTTAGCGGTTTTGCGTTAAAAAACATTACCTGAAACCATATAATGTATCATAACATCTTTTTTGGATCATATAATTTTAAAGAAAAACCCCACTCCTTATCACCATAATGCACTATTTTTTTGTAAAGAAATTGTTATAATTAATTAATTAATAATTTAAAAAAGAATCTTTCTTCATCATGCAATATTGCCACCAAAAAAAGGCCTAGACTATAATGCCCATTATTTTGTACAATATAAATTCGATCTCATTCATATTCTGAACAGCAGTTGTCCACAAAACTTGTGGGTAAACCCACCTAAGCACACACTAACACAAAAGTTTTTCAGCTTCAACATCTATAATTTTTTAATAAAATCCGAACAAAAAATTAAATATGAATTTTTTTCCAAATTTAATATATATTTAATTCAGAATATGTAATTTTATTGGTAAAAATTGTTCAATTGTCATGCGTGTACCTGCCAAATTCAAATACAGAGGAATGCGGCATTAGTCCGGTATGAAGAGTTTGAGTCAATCAAATATTCTGGAACACATAGCCTTTGCTTTTGTAGTGTATGATGCCCAATTTGTAATTACTGCAAGAAGAAGGAAGCAGATAAATTTTCGCTGAAAAAAAAATGTATAATTATATTTGAAAAGCTCATTTCAACTAAACTAATTTTATAAAGAAAATATAAAATATTACATGTTTGTAGAATATTTAAGAAGAAGAATGTTTTCTAGACTTATTATGTAAATACAAGAAAAATGTCCTTGAATGTAAGAAGATTTTTAGAACATCACAGCTAATACCAGTGGAAATATATACAAGTAAATATATGCTATATACTTCCCATCAGCATGTTGAGCAATAGCACTTTTCTTGAAATCAGGATGATTTCAATCCAGACAGTCATTTGTGACTCTTTAAACCACCTGAGTTTGTTTTTATTTTAACTAACCAGATAAATATAGAAAAATTATTAATGATTTGCAATATTTAATATTTCAAACTAGCATCAATAAACCTGTTTTGGTATTATTTAGCGCTCCCAGCTTATTCGGTCATATCGCTGAAAATAACAATAAAACAGACTGATATCATTTTACGTGAAAGCTCTTTCTCCACATCTCGGGAGCGTCAAGCCCTAGCCGAGGATAGAAGCAAACTAAAACTTTCCTTTATTTTGCCACATCGTTCCAATGTGGACCACATGAAAGTGAGCTTCCACAACTCTACACCACAAAAAATAAAAACCTTATAACCTTAATAAAAGCAAAGCAAAAATTTCTACTAAAAAAAAAAATATTCTTCTGAATAAAATTTAAAAGGAAGCATATTTCATGATATTTTTAACTTCTTACAGTTTGTATTATACCAAAAACTTAAATTACGAACTGGAAAATATACTTACGACTCCCATTATTTTAGATTTTTATGAAAAGGAAACTAAAACAAAAAAAAAAGGAAACAAAACAAAAACAAAAATATTAACATTTCTTACGCGTATGTAGATCTTACGAGAACCGGTGTATTCAATTAGACCGAGCTCATTAGACCGCAAACAAAACTCCTTCTTATAAAAACTTACAGATGTTAGACGTGTGAAAACTCTCCATGGTGGTTATAGGGCAAGTGGGTTTTGCTCCTCCAATCTTCTTTGATGAGTACTAACAAAAGACATATTGTAAAATCCATTCATGTTCTAGGTCCTTAAACAAACCAAGAACTATTTATCTCACAACATAAGTTCTTAACACATTCAACATGATGATTGATTGCAATAGGTTTTTGTAATGGCCACATCTATATATATCCATGATCAAACCACAATAAGAAATGGGAAAACAAGACTAAGTCTTGTTTATTGTGGTTTGATCATTGATTGTTGTTTCACGTGTTTATGTGAAATCTTTTTATCTATATATGTCCATCTATCACAAGCTATAAAGTAACATAACATATATGTTGAGTAGTTTTTGCTTCTATAGTTTTAAGAATTAAATCATTCTTTCTTATCATATTAACTAATGAAATGATGTTCAAATTACTTTTATTAAACATTTAAATACCAATTCAGTTTGTCTAGACTCTGGTAAAAAATGACTAAGGTAAACAAACCTAGTCGTTTCTGTGTATGGTTTTACATTGACTTAGTAAAACTGTTATTTTAAAGATCTTTAGAATGTATAGATTCAAAAAAATTGGATTAGCACATTGACCTAATACTCAACGAATTGGGTTGTATTGTTTGGTCTCTAAAATAAGTGATTTATTCTCCTTCTGAACTAATTATTTAGCTTGGTTGTCTGTACACTTTTTAAGCTTACATTAAATATGGAAGAAATAATAAATAAATGTTCTAATACTTCATTGAATGTTGTTAATTTGTTGTTTTCTTTTAAAAGTTGAGTCTGAATATCACCTAAATTTATTCTCATTTACATTTGGTATGTATGTGTATATGACGCATTTAGATTATTCACAGTTTTTTTTGCAAGAACGAAAGGGTCCAACAGTGAAGTAATGACAAAGTTAGATAATAAGGGAACAGGCAAAAAAAAGTAAATGAAATCAAAGTCTAGCGCGTTTCAAGGAAAATAAAATGCATTATTCAAAGTACACTGAAATAAACTAGAAAAAAAAAGATTGAAAATAATCAACTCACGAATAGTATAACTAAAGGAATCAATAAATAGTACCTAATGCGGATTGATTAGGTGTACATTTGAAATGGGTTCGCAAGTGAAGAAGGCCACTTATAAACAATGTGTTCATTTTTATGTTAACATTACGAATAACCTTGGAACGAAATTAAATTTCTATAAAAATAATTTAATTAGCATAATAGTTAATTTATTTTAATTATACCGGCATTTAATTTAATCAAGTAATCAAGTTGTATCACATAAAGTACAGAAATCAAGTTGACTGAATATTAATTAATGGTATTAAATTATCTAAAGCTTTCCGTTGTAGAACTATAAATATAATGGAATAAAAACTCAACAATTTAATTAATTAGAGATTCAGCAATGTAATTATTTAACATTATTAAAACAATTATTTATAATGTTTTTGAAAATGAGAAAAGTTTTCGTAAAAGAAATTTGTTAATTTTGTTTTAAAGGAGAACACAGTTCTTTACCATTTATCCTGATATCTGCAACTGTTCGTGATTTTAAAACAAAAACAAGAATTTATTGTAAAGAACTGTTAGATATGATATATCTGTGTCATTTTAATAAATCAAAAGAATTTAACTTATCTCATACACCTAGAAGTAGACAATTATTTTCTGATATGTATAACAAAACTATCTAATTGCTCTTGATAATGATATTTTAAACATTTTTAACACCATTAGAAAATCAGGTGATTAAATACATTCATAAAAGAAACTTTATTAACAAAAAACAAATCACAAAATAGATGGGACTTAACTTGTTAGTTACGCAATCTGTAATTGTGTGGTATTAACTCGTTGATGAAGCAATCAATTACCTGATATACCTGACAATGATCACGAAGTGTTCGAAACACGAAGTTCATTTGTGTAGAGACTTTGTTTTGAACATTTAGCCCACTATAGGTAAGATTTATATTCTTTAGAATATATACACGAAACTAGGAAGCTTAAGTTTAGTGATTATTTTATGAAATTTTAATCCTTTAATTAAATTCATTCATATATAGGTGAATGTTATGACAATTATAATTAAGACTCAGTTAAAGTAATTAGATAATTATAGATAACAATCACTGCATTAAAGTAACTTGCGTTTAAACAACACTGCATGTTCAGCTCCTTATGGAAATAAAATATTATTAATATATATAAATCACAGTTTCAACAGAAAAGTTTTAACGTATGAACAAATATTGAAAAATACTGTGTTTCGACGATTGATGTGATTGAAACGCTCCGTCAGTGTCTGTTTTACAATGACGATAACTAAGTCGCAAGGGGATACTCTATCTAGCATAGGAATTGAAGTGAATGAGACCAAGTATTTCTCACATGATTAACTATTGTTTGCTTGCTCAAGAGTTCCAACTCTTTGTTCTTCCATGAACCTGAAGGACAGACAGCTAATGTGGTATATTAGCTACAACACTGTACTAATAATGATATTTCTATTATTCTATAAATTCTAATGATATTTTGGAATACCATGTATCATCTCCAAATTTTTGAAAAACTATTCGTCAAAAAAGCATGTTTGCTGGCACAAAATAAATGCAAAAAAGTTAATTCTTTAAGATATTACAGAGTTATTCCTTTAGATTGAGGCTAGGTGTACTATGCGCACTGAGCAGCCTAATATTATCTTCTTCGTGTCTCGTGGAGTAGGATATATGCAATAAGATCAGATCTGTCGCACAATCTGAACCTGTAGCACTCATTAAAGGGGAGTCCCTGGTTATTGGCATGAATGGTGATGGGATGATGGGAGTGGTTGTTGACGGAAGGTCTATAACCATTCATGCGGTGACGAATCTCTGTGAATGCTTGACGGAGTGGTTCTGTGTCTGCCGTCACCACTGTGTCTGTTCTTTGGCTACACCAAACCATACATACCTGTTTAAAATATAGTCAGATATCCTTCACCAATCCAACTTCAATCTTATTATTTATAGGTAGGCCCACTTATGAACAATCTAAGGTTTGGTTGCAGTGGCAGTTCCACAAGGGAACACACGTAGGTCAAGCATTGGCCCTTTGTGATACCACATAATGAAGATTGAATCTACAGTGGGAGTCCTAAATTTTGCCTAACTCAAATGTATTTAGAGTAGGGATCTTTAACGAGTACCTGACATCGTACAGGCTCGGGACCGATGGTTTAACGTCCTTCTCCGAGGGACGACGTGCTCAGATTTATTCAGCTCCCGCGTGGATAAATCGAGGGCCAGGTGAGGATTGAACCCCGGTCCTGTCAGTTCAGAGGTGAGCACTTAACCACTGAGCTAGCCTGGCCCCTATGAAGAATCTAAATATATAGAAAATTATCTCAGTCATGTTATAATGAAAAATGATTTCAAAGAAGCCTTAACCATCCAAGTTATTAACTGATAGTGTAAATATGATATCCCTTGATGTTTACTAATGCAAGTTTTACTAATATATCTCTAAAACTACCATTGAGGTTAGGACAAACGATGAAATAAGATTAGATCACAATCTGGACTATTTAAATGTTTTTAATTTCAATAATATATCTTATGTTTAGTAAAGATATTTTACTTATGTTGGAATATGTATAAGCCCAAACTCGAATATCCAGAGGAATATGAAGTACCACTAGTTTTTTCCAGTATGGTTATAAAAATAAGAGGTGAGGAACATCATGGGTTAAATATATTAATTTTTGTTATTGTTAGTCACAGTTTACACACGAAAGAGAAAAATATGGAAACGGGAAGATTGAAGCTTTATGAAATATATTTCGTAATAATGAAAATACTGTCATCCTTTGCTACCTCATCGTTTGTTTTAGTACATTGTGGATATTTCAAAAATAGTCATCAAACACATAAAATTGATGAAGTAATATTGATGACTCGAAAGTTAGCCACACACCAGCAGAATGCAGGGAGTGTCCACAGAATTCAAAATTCAAGTCGCTGATTGGCATTTCCTCATGTTTCATCGACATCTATAAAGAGCAAGCAAAGAAAGAAGTTATTATCGGAGATGATCCAGTTACGTATCTTGCTATAAAAGGAATGTAATTAAAGACTGAGAGAATTCTAAAACATATGTACATACAGTATGCACTCTTTTGTGACATTTACATATGTTGCACAATGGTAACATGTACATATTATTGTACATTGTGTATGTTATTTATACTACTAATATTTTATTTAAATGTTTGAAATTATTCTTTTATGTCCTAATGATACATATCCTCTTATATGGTTTCATATATATATATATGATATTATACAAACGCAAACAATGTACGAATGTAAAAAACGAGATAGTGGCATTACTAATGCGGTTTTTCCGTCATCGCAGATGGTTAAGGACCCTATTAAACGCGATAACTGAGGGAGCACTGCTTATTAAAGATTGTTATACGAAACCTACAACCGCTGATAGAATTCTGAACTGCTACTCCTTTCATGCTATGAATCCCAACTGAATTGTGAGTAAAATATCACGTACAATCTAATCGCAATTATTAATTTATATCTTCTAAAAACCAAAAAGGAGAAATATTATTATTATTAAAAAAGATTCTACCAAATAATTAAATTCAAAGTAATTGGACTAGAAATATAAACCAATAGCATGAAAAATCTAATGATAATAACAATCTCTAATTTTTAAGGGGGGATTTATATGGTTACAATTATTTAAAATTTATATTATTCTTGACTTATTGTATATAAATAAAAATTATTCAAACAAAATATACCTGAAGTTAGCCTAGTAATATAAACTTAAGGAAAAGTTAAATGATTGTATTCAACTAAAATCGAAACACACCGAATGAGTTACACCACAACATAATTTACGATGAGGTATGCTTACATGGGTTCTACTTTTTTACTCAAATTAGCTATTCATTTTGAAAATCATCTATGAAGTAATAATGACATTAAAAAAAACACTCTTGTTAAAACATTGTAACTATTAGGCAGTGCTATATTATTTGGATTTAATAACAAAATTACGAAGATAGTTATTTCGAATAAGAGATAAATTGTTTGAAAAGCTTGTATTATATGATCGTATTTTAAATATTTATACAAGTGTATAGCCAAGTAGGAGCAAACATAAGTACAGATAACTGTTTTCTCTGCAAATAGTATCGTTCATAATGTCTTCAGAAAAATGAAAATTTCTAGCTTTAAAATTGCTCTATAAATCTATGTCGATGATTATGAAATATCATTATATTTTTGAGTACATATTTTTTATTAATGACATTTAATTATTTTAAAAATCATTTTAAGAATTTTCGTTCAAAACAATACAAAACTCTATGTTATGTAACAGTTTATGTTTCTATTCTATGAGTGCACTCAAAGGATTTTACAGGAATAAAACAGATAATTTTATATGTCGTGCTCATTTTTTATTGTTCATTTGATTGGATTTACGGATAATTAAATAATTAGTTGTGCAATCTGTAATTGTGTGATATTTACTTATTCTGAGGTAAAATGGATAAACAAACAAAAGTCTCCACACAAATGAAGTTTTATTCAACAACAACAACGTGTTTCGAACACTTTTATGTTCATCATCAGCAGAAGGTTGGTCCAGTGATGAACACAAAGTGTTCGAAACACGTTGTTGTTGAATAAAACTTCATTTGTGTGAAGACTTTTGTTTGTTTATCTATTTTACCTCAGAATACGGATAATTATTTTTTTTATGAAACAAAATATAACCAAATTGAAAAAAAAATAAAAATATTGATATTTTTTACAGGGTATAATTTGAATAGGTTGAATTTGTTTTTTTTTTTCTTTTTTATTTAGTTCGAGAACCCTTAAACATATAAACCCTCAATATGATTGAAAGATATGTTTTTCTTGATATCTGAAGAAATTTATCAAAATTAAACCATCAACCTTTTATATTATGTGTGGAAATCCGATGTGTTTTATTCTTTTTCTATAATTTAGGATAAACTGGTTGTGTCTTCACCTGATGTTGGTTGCATTCACCCAGACAACACACACATTCGCACAAACACACACACAATGTTTCAGGTGACCTCAAAACTCTTATATCTGTGAAATGCTAGGGGTAATTTTGTGATTGCTATATATGCTACAATACTGTCTGACGAAATATTTTCATAAGTATTTCATAAAAATATTTTCATAATACATATTTAAAATAAAACATGATCTAATAATTTTAAATGTGTGAAATTCTAGCAAGTTATAGCGAGAATTTGAAATTGGATAATTATTATGTGTAGCTTAGTATATATTAGTTTGTTTAATATTTTTCTAAATGAATGTATATCCTCCTGTTATTACTTATATACAAAATTGAAAAAAAGTAGCATACTTTAATATTCAGAAGTTATGAGCCCAGAAAAACTAAATTTCAGTTCTGCTGTGGTATATTAAATTGACTAAAAAGGTATATTTTATATGATTTGTTATATTCATTTGACAGAAGGCCGTTAATACAATATTTGTTAAATTAATAATTTAATTACTTTAGCCATTGAGCAAACGGGTGGGACTGAAAGTGAAGGAAAATGCCTAATCATACGTTATATAAAGGTCAATACAAATATCCCAATAATCCACGGGTGCAGTGAGATATCACGAATAGCAAACCTCCATATGGAAAGCACCATTAATCCTAGAAGGGTAATTACAGCTTATAATTAAGAGCATATTGCAAAACCTTGCAAGCCTGAATCCATATCTACTATAATCAATTTAAAATGTTCATACAATATTTGTTTAACTCAATTAATTGTCACATTTTTATATTATAGTTTATTAAAAAATCAATGTTATATATATATATTTTAAACAGGAAAACAATCCAAAAGGACAACAAACGTTTCATGATGAATCACAAACACACAACTAAGGAACAAACACACTGTCTCTAATTTTCGGTTGAACCGTCATCAGGAGAGTTGAGATAGGGACACCAAGCGAACTTGTGAAGCGACGGTTGGAGGCCAAGAGTGTTGTCACACGCGTGCCCAGTTCAAGTGAGGTAAGAAAAATTAACTAAGAATAAGCTAAGAAAATGAAAGTGAAATGAAGAAAATTAAGAAATATAAATAATAAAAACTTAAGTGATAATAATGAAGAAAATAAGAGGAAAATAGCTGAAACAAAATAAAACCCAGGAATATAAATAATAGATACTTAATTTATATTCCTGGATTTTATTTTGTTTCGGCTATTTTCCTCTTATTTTCTTCATTATTATCTTTCTCTCCTGATGACGGTTCAACCGAAAATTAGAGACAGTAAGTGTGTTTGTTCCTTAGTTCTGTGTTTGTGATTCATCGTGAAACGTACATATATATATATATATATATATATATATATATATATATATATATATATATATAAAACTCCTCACCAGATGTTTTCTGCATCTAGTGTTCAGTTGGGTTTTTGACTCTGACGAAGACCGCTTGTTACGGTTGAAAGATCTTAGTCTTGTTTTCCCATTTCTTATTGTGGTTTGATCATTGATATATATATATATATATATATATACCATGATAAACGGAAACGGTCCGGCAAGACAGATTACACTTAAGGCGGTCGAAATATTGAAAAGTGAGTCTTTGTTATGTTTCGGTCTATGTGTCACAGCTTATTTTAAGCATATATATATATATATATATAACATGATTTTACAATAAACACGTGAAATAACAATAACTGTTCAAACAAAGATCTATAAAACTAATTCAAACTCACACTAATTCAAATTCAAACTAATCACACTATAAAAGAACTAAGATCTTCAACCGTACAAGTGGTCTTCGTCAGTGAAGATATGACTGACGAAGAGCACTTGCTAGAGCTGAAAAATCCTAGTCGTTTTTCTCATTTCCTATCGTGGTTTATGTATATATAGTTAACACATGAAAGAGAAAAAACAAATAAAGATACACACAAAAGACTCACAACGATATTTCGACAGTCGTCGTCATCGGGTAGAAGTAGTCCCTTTGAGTAGCTGAAGCTAACTGAGTGGTAGGCCGAATGCAAACGAACACGCACGCACTCTGCCGGCCGCCCTAGGTAAGCTACTAACTACAGAGAGAAAAATAACTAAAAAGAACAAATAAAAGCAAATAAAAATAACAGAAGGAGAAGAATAGTAAATGAAACAATAAACAATTTAAAAAATAAAATAAATAAATAAATAATAAAAAATAAAATAAAATAATAAAAATAAAAAAAAAAATTAAATTAACGGTACAAGTTAAGGCCAGGAGGAGAGCGAGCTTTGAGAAGACAGATAATTGCTTCCTCTGAAGCTCTTAAAGTAACCCGATAAGACGGAACAGGGATATGATTAAGGACTTGGACCCGGAAGCAGTGATTAAAATCCAGTCCATGGGAATTAGAGTGGATAGCAATAGGGAGGTTTTTGCGTTGACCAACGAAAGCCCTGTGACCATTCATACGTAAGTTGAGCTGCGTAGAGGCCATACCAACGTAGAATGCATCACACTGGGTGCAGTCCAAACGGTAAACGCAATTAACCGATGTGCATGAGGTGTGGGGAGGACAAGGGTA
Source organism: Hermatobates lingyangjiaoensis (assembly GCA_026182355.1). Classification (NCBI taxonomy): domain Eukaryota; kingdom Metazoa; phylum Arthropoda; class Insecta; order Hemiptera; family Hermatobatidae; genus Hermatobates; species Hermatobates lingyangjiaoensis. Next base: position 905,747 of record JAPFBL010000117.1, on the reverse strand, counting down.
GTTAATGTTGCTATGGGGGGAAGTAAAAAAGGGATTAGGGTTTATGATAAGACAGGTTTGGCATCTGCTCCGTCCGCACTCCACCATCCCCATCCCAAATGCAGGGTTCAAGGGAGAGTGATGGGAGTTTTTGCTTTCTTTGTACCTATAGTTTATATATATATATATATATATATATATATATATATATATATATATGTGTGTGTGTGTGTGTGTATAATATATAAAAAGATTTCACATAAACACGTGAAATAACAATCAATGATCAAACCACAATAAGAAATGGGAAAACAATACTAAGATCTTTCAACCGTAACAAGCGGTCTTCGTCAAAGATGGGTTTTTGACTGTGACGAAGACCGCTTGAAATATCTTAGTCCTGTTTTCCCATTTCTTATTGTGGTTTATCATGTATAATATATATATATATATATATATATATATATATATATGTATACACTTTTTTTCGTTGGAAATACGATCCAAAACGGACAAATATAGTTCAATATAAACAAAGAAACATAAAGAAATCAGAAGAACACACTTACAGTCTCTAATTTTCGGTTTGAACCGTCTTCAGGAGAGATAAGAGAGGGAAACCAAGCGCACTGGATCAGAGACGGTTGGAGACCAACAGTGTTGCCGCATGCGCGCCCGTTCACAGAAAATAAGGTAGACAGGAATCAATTTATAATTTATAATTACATTAAATTAATGGAATATGAAAACAATAAATATATAAAAAAGAAAAAATTGAAAAAATAAGGGAAATTGATACAGAGAAATTGATACATAAACAAAAGTACTGACTAAGCTATGGTAAAATAAAACTAAGAATACAAATAATAATAACAAATGAAATAAATTATTAAAAAATGTGAAAAGGCAAGGAACTTTTAGACATTATCGCTTTAGATTGAGGCCAGGTGCACTGCGCGCGCTTAATAGCCAAATATGGGCTTCTTCGGAGGCTCGTAGTGTGAGGTCTTTGCTGTCAGGGGGTATTTGTCGCAGAATCTGTAACCTGTAGCACTCATTAAAAGGGAGACCATGGCTATTGGCATGTATGGCAATGGGAAGATGGGAGCGGCTATTGACTGAAGCTCTGTGATTGTTCATACGGAGACTAAGCTTGGTGGATGCTTGGCCTACGTAGAACGAATCACACTTGGTACACTCCAAACGGTACACACAGTTTTTGGAGGTACACGAGCAGTCAGTTGCAACAGGATAGAGGGTGTAATGGGTGGGGGGGGGGGGGGCATGCGACAACACTGTTGGTCTCCAACCGTCTCTGATCCAGTGCGCTTGGTTTCCCTCTCTTATCTCTCCTGAAGACGGTTCAAACCGAAAATTAGAGACTGTAAGTGTGTTTTTCTGATTTCTTTATGTTTCTTTGTTTATATTGAACTATATATATGTATATATATATATATATATATGTGTGTGTGTGTATACAATTCAGAGTAAACTATAGGTACACAGAAAACAGAAGGACTGCCCTACCTCTTCTGTCTTAATGGAATTTAAATCATAATGATGTTTAAATTTAAAACAAAAATCAGAGATTGTAAGTGTGTTTTTTTACTTTCTTTGTACCTATAGTTTACTCAGAAATGTTTGTTGTCCTTCGTGAGTCATTTTCTAGATTATAATATATATGTACAATTAAAATTTATCAAAATTGAAATAGAGTAATACTAAGAATTGAAATCGGTACTCGGTACAAGATTATTAAGAAATTTAGAGTTATGGAAGTAAAATAATTCGTAAAATAATATGAGGATATACTGAAGTAAGAATTTATTTATTAAGAAAAACTATAAAAAATTACTTTACTAGAGGCTTTTAATGTTAACCTTTCAAAAACATCCAGTCTAGTAACGCTGTTATAAACACAATTTTGAAGAGTAACCCTAATGTATTATAGCAACAATAACAAGAAAAAATAGAAACGAATTTCTCATATTTTAACAGTTATGTTGTTTAACAAATTATTTGCAACAAATCTATAACAAAAATAAATTAATTCATCCGAATAAATATGATTCATATTCGGTCTATCACTTTTGAAATTAACTAAAATTTGATCCTTTTTAATATATAGAATTTTCAGTGCTTTTTTTTTCGTTCGTTCATCTCTTTATATATAATAATCATGTTCTCTAATTTAAAACTCTGACGTTCATTTAATGCAACAGATGTAAGGGCTGTTACATTACTATTAATTCCCTTATTGAAAAATCCCGTTGCTATATTTTTTCTATCAAAAAAACTTGCTGTCCTAACGTTGTACAGCAAGATACTTTGTTTAATCTAAAAATGGCAGCCTAATGTGAGATTAATTTCTTTTAGTATTTTTTAATTATCTTGATAACCTTTAATAAATGTAAATTTGAAATCCTTTTATTAAAACCTTTAGAGTTATAATTATTGCCACTGGAATTATCTGTTCTCCGTTTTTAATTTCAGAACTAGTAATGTTGAAATTAATTATTTTGGGAGCCCTTTTTTCCTGGAAAATCATTTGATCTTTTCTTATTGTTATTTATAAAGATGGACGGCTAATTTTAATCACTTGTCTGACTAAATTTTTCTAAACACCCTTCTCCTTTCATTATGATAGCATTGCAAGATTTATCTCCAGAAAAGTTGGTTGAAAGTCTATTGATCACTACATCACTTTACAAGCAGCAATACCAACAATGCAGTAAAAACTGACCTACCTATCTAAATATCTTTGTCCAGTCACTTAATACAAGTGTCGATCAACTCCCAGCCCCTCTAAAGCCGTACAAAACATCGCATTCTCTCTTCACTTCATTTCAAAAGAGCTGAATACTAGTGGTACAGAGATCTGTCGAATGATAGATAAATGAAATATTTGACAATAATTCCCGATTTCAAAACAAATTGTTTGAAATACGCATACTCTGATGCGTACACAAATACAATAAAATAAAAATATATAGCTCACACAATGTTTGTTGGCTAATGGTCTTTGATAACGAGAGAGTTAGAGTCCGAGATTACCAGTATTATTTTAATTAGAAGTAGCTTTTATAACTATAACCTACAGAATGATGCAGATATCTGAGCCACTGAATTATTTATATTTAGGTTAGTTAGTTAGACAATTAGTCAAAAAGGTTCGCACTTAGTGCAACCAGTTGATAAAACATAGAAGTATTATCGTTGTCAACTCAGGAATCTTAGTTAGAATGCGAAGATTATGAATGACTTGAGTTAAAATGAACAGAAAAAGGTGAAGTAATTTGTTGATTACAGAAGCGAACCTATAGAAACCAGTGAATGTACATAACTTCCTAATGTAATTAAATTCTAATGTAATATAACAAAAACGTTTCTGTTTTAAATTACTAAATCAAAAATGTTATCATTTCCGTCATCTTTAATTTTAATAATGAATTACACATAAATCAATTGTCAAAAGCTATCATTTTTATTACTGCCCTTTAATAAAAAAAAATGGCTGATTTATGTATTGTAGATTAATAAATGACTTCTTACATTTCATTTCAAATTTTATGTTTACAAAAAAAATATCGGAATTGATTGTTTGACATATTACGAAAGATAATCTTAAAGATAATATTAAGAATTTGATTACCTGGAAAGATAAGTAATATAGCATAATTTTTGTGTAATGTACATTGTACATGATGATGTAAAAGTACATGATGTACTTTTTAATATATTTTATTAAAAAGTCTCCCATTCCAGAATAATACGACCATAACATTTCATTTAGAAGATTTCATGATTTGTTTTAGGCTTTTTTAATATGTGTGGTTCAATTTACTAATTCTATCTCTATAATGTTTCTCAAATATTATAATTATGATATTTAGTTCAAACTAATCCAGCAGTACGATTTTATTCCTATAACATATTTTGCAACAATTATACCACCCTTTCTATATAATGCAATATCAGGTAATATAACCGTACATATCATAAATATTATGTAGCTTAGATAAAAAAATAATAAGGAAATTACAAGGTAAAGAGCTTGTATTTTGTGTTTTATTGGCTCATATTTACATGTGTTCTGCTGGAGTTTGTGGGCCAATGAGCAGTTTGGATATACTTGTTTGATTTATTAGCATGTACCTCGGTCTTTCGACCACACCACGCAATAAAGCAGACCAGGCCGATGTTTTTTACGTGGAGCCCTTTAGCCACACTGGGCAGAGATAACTGTTTCCAAAAGGAAACAGAAGGCTCATCCCAGTGTGCCCAAGGTGGACCTCGCGGAGGCGGGCTACCACGACAGACATCACGCTAAAGACAAACATCAATAATACACGACGGACGACGGAAAGACAACAGACAAAAGACAAATAGGACTAGAACAAACAAAAACCTAGGCTAGGGTACCTAGGGGTACTCGGATATTCCCCTTAGGGCAGGCTTAAGACTAATATAAATAAATAAATAAACCTAGGCTAGGGTTCCTAGGGGTACTTGGATATTCCCCCTAGGGCAGGCTTAAGACTAATATAAATAAATAAATAAATAAAAACAAATCAATAAACAAAAACCTAGGCTAAGGTTCCTAGGGGTACTTGGATATTCCCCCTAGGGCAGGCTTAAGACTAAGATAAATAAATAAATAAATACAAAACCTAGGCTAGGGTTCCTAGGGGTACTAGGATATTCCCCCTAGGGTTGGCTTAAGACTAATATAAATAAATAAATAAATAACAACGTATAAATAAACAAAAACCTAGGCTAGGGTTCCTAGGGGTACTTGGATATTCCCCCTAGGGCAGGCTTAAAACTAATATAAATAAATAAATAAATAGATAAATACAAATAAATAAAAACCTTGACTAGGGTTTCTAAGGGTACTTGGATATTCCCCCCAGGACTGGCTTAAAACTAGAATAAATAAGAAATACAAATAAATAAATAACATCAATAATAAATACTATGGCAAATATAGGAGGAGACTAGATCAGGACGGGAGGCGGGTTGCCATTTAGACTACAGCGTCAGGGTCCTTTTTATCTTACCAATTTCGTGGACCAACCCAACGAAGGAAGTGTAGTGCGTCGAACTGAGGACCACACTGTACCTATTGGCGATAAACGTCCCCAAGGCCAACTGATAATCATATCTCTGGCGGGAGAATCGGTCGCAGGACTCAAGTATGTGTGCAACCGACTCACACCGGTCTCCACAAAGGCAAAAGGAGTTATCCCGGAGACGAAACCGCGCGAGATACTCTCCAAAATCTCCGTGGCCCGTCAAGACCTGGGTCAGCCAGAAAGAGGGCCGGAGGTGCCTCCAACGAAGCCTGTCGGCAATGAACGGGAGGAACCGATAGGTCCAACGACCAGTAGTACCCAGGTCCCACCTATGCTGCCACTCAGACAAAGCCCAACTCCTGACACTGTCAAGGGTAGCCGGTATCTCGCTGCGACCAGGCGGGATCCATATTGGGGGTAGGCCCCTCTTACTCACAAAGTTCTCCACACGCCACCTAATAAGGATGTCGACGGGGATCTGCCCAGATAGTACCTGTAGGGCCAAGGCAGATACCGTTCTATACCCCTTGACCACAAGTAGGAGGGCTCTTCGCTGGTGTGATAATAGCACTCTGGTAAGTTCCTTATTAAGGCTAGGACCCCAAATGGGCGCTCCGTGGGTCATAATAGCATTAAAAATGGCCATATAAACAATGCTGCAATTTTTATACTTCACACCCCAGGTAGGTTTGGAAATCCTATTTATAACAGAAAACTTGGCATAGGCCCTCGCTGCAGATTCTCTAACATGGTCCCTAAAGCGAAATCCCTCTCCAATCAAGACCCCCAGGTACTTAACAACTTCTACAAACCTAAGTCGGGTACCTCTAAAGAAGACGCGGGGCGAATTATGTCTCGTGAACTTACCCCTAAGCATAAGGGCCGAACACTTGTCGATCGAAAGGTCGAGCTTGGAGTATCGGCACCAATTATCTATTATAAGCAGAGCCTCATTAGCCTTGTCTTCAATCCGTTGTCTTGATTGCGCGCTGAAAAGGACAGCAAGGTCGTCCACATATGCCAAGGGTTGGAGACCAGCCATAGCCAGTTGCATCAGAAGGGGCTCCATAAGAAATGCCCACAACGTAGGACCGAGAACCGAGCCTTGGGGACAGCCTCTCTCAGTAAGACGGATCACGGCGCCTGAGAGGGTCCGTGCAGTCACAAACCTTTCGGAGAAATAACTCTCTACGATACGGGTCGTATTAGGGCAGAGGCCCGCCTCCCATAGCTCCCGGATGATGGCAGGGCGCCAAGCGTGATCGAATGCTCCCCTGACATCCAGGAACAACCCTACTATATACTTACCTTGGGTGTTGAGGGTGAACTCCCGCAGTCTCCATAATGCGTCGTCTACCGACATGCCCCTCCTGGAACCAAACTGGTAGCCCGTGCATAGTGACTCGTACTTTGTAGAAAAGATGCTCAATAATAAGGCCTCAAGACATTTACCCATTGAATCCAGCAGACAAATAGGGCGATATGAAGACGCCAAAGTCGGATTCTTGTTCTCTCCCTTAGACACTAACACTACGTCGGCTCTCCTCCAAGCCAACGGAAAATATCCAAACCTGTGGCATTCTATATAGATTTGGAGGAGAGATGGGCCGATGAGGGGGAGAGATTTCTTTATGTAAATAGGGGCGAGGCCATCAGGGCCTGGCGTCTTATGATTACCTTGTTTTTCGAGCGCTATTTTGACATCGTTCAGGTCCCACAAAGGGCAAGTGCACACTGACGGGGGCGGGCAAAAATTTCTGGTGGCCACATGGAAAGGTTCCTCGTCAGGGACATGGTCATTCGGGAATAAGTGGTCCAAGAGGTGATTCAGTCTCTCGATGGGATTTAGGATATCAAGGTTACCCAATCGGAGGCTACTTGCGGCACGTTGAACAGAAACCTTGTTGGCGGCTATCTTAAAGGGGAGGCTCCAGGCACTACCTTCACAGGAATCCACAAAGGCCCTCCAAGAGTTACGCTTTGCGGTTCTACATTCCCTGTGAAGGTGTTTCCTTGCAACTACGTAGGCGGAATATCGTTCCCTTCTCATATTAATATTACAGGATCGTTGAAACTTCCTCCGCAGGGAAGACACCTGCTTTTTCAACGCAGAGAGTCCTGCATTCCACCAAGGAACCTTGTGGGCACGAGGCCCACAGAAGCCATTAACATATGCCGCAGTATTATAGATGGTCTCTGTGATGATTTCAATCTTTGCGTCAATGTCCTCCACGCAATCTGCCTCAATGTTTAGGTAATCGATGAGGGGGGGATAGCTCGAAAGACAAGGCTCTAGTGAAATAGGACCAGTCAGTGATCCGAGTCCTCAACTTCGGGGTACTAAAAGGATCGCTGGCTCCAGAGATCGTAAAGACTATAGGATTATGGTCTCCAGAGGGGACACCGGAGGACACTGACCAATTTTCGATACAATCGTAGATCCCCCTAGTGGCTGTCGTTAGGTCGATCCATGATGATCCATTGGGACCATCAAAAGTAGGGCTGGAACCAGGGTCATTAAGGACCAACAGTCCATGCTTGTATAATATGTCCAGAACCCGAAACCCATTCGCAGTAGACTTGCGTGATCCCCAGGCGGAATGGTGGGCATTGAAATCGCCGACCAAAACAATTTCCTGACCTCTCAATTTTGTTAGGGTGTTATCTAGGGGAGGAGAGCATCATCCATATCTAGGGCATATTGTTTATAGAAGGAAATTAGGACGAAAGACAGTCCTGGGAGGGTACATGAGCAGACCGTGATGTACCTGTCCGAGAGGGCCTCCACGAAGCATACATCGACACGGTTGTCCAGAATCTTAATAGCAGACATGGGGCGAACAGGAGAACCTACCATATGTTTTCCAGTTAGACCAAGCCCGATATTGCCCTCTGCGTACCAGGGCTCTTGAAGAGCAACAATAGAGGCTCCAATTTCATTACAGAAGGTAAGGAGCTGATTAGACACAAATCTGGATTTGGACACATTATTCTGGACTATCGTAAGTAGTCTAGTCATATTCAGTTTTTAAAACATTGATCTTCCTTTCTCTTTTTCTATAAGGACAATCTTTGGAAAAGGCATTATGGCTAGAAGACGAGAGGCCCCTGGTTTTGCAATTATGGCAGGTGGTCTTATTCGGATCAGGGCAAGATCTAGACTCGTGTCCTGCAGTGCAGTATGCACAGACGGGCGCGTCAGCTCTACATCGCGATGCAACGTGACCAAAACCAAGACATTTAAAACATTGACTGATATCGCTAAATCTGGACACGGGACAGACTTTCCAGTCGATGCGTAATTTTGCGGCATTTAGGATGTCTCTATATTTAGTTTTATTAACGGCACACACTACAGTCATGTTCGGGGTGGCCTTATTTGGTATCTTGAACAGGGGTTTAAGATCTCCCTTAAGAAGGATTAACTCACTGTTATTCCGGAGGAGTTGTTCCTCGACATCATCCAGCGTAAGATCGTTTGGAACACCTCTAATTTGGAGCCTAGGTACCTTAGAAGAGACTCCCCTGGTCTCGATACAGGCGTCAAGTCGTTCTATTCCCCGCTTCAATATCTCAGCTTCTTTGGAGGACTGTGCCACAAGCAAAACATCGCCACCTTTCAGCTGCCTCACGGAGTTAATCTTTACTCCGAGGTCAATAGGCTTAATACCTTTGGTGATTACCTCCTTGAGGCCAGCACCGCTTTCCAAGTTTGGATATACTGTAAATGCATTAGTCTGGCTATCTATCGTTTGCATTTTTCTTTATGTAGACTGACTCTTATTACTTTTATTGATATTTGTAGTTATCTAAAATGTCAGTATTCTTGTCGCTTTGTTTAGTTTAATATTAGACTTCTTGATATTATATTCCATGGAAGTTTTGTGGTGAAGTCTATTGTTATTACACACGAGAGATTTTTTTTTAATTATCTTTACATAAAAAATGGTTTAAAGTGTGGTACATTTCCCAGGTGACATATAAATTCATATCCTTGTTTCATATTTGTATGGTCATGAATCAGGCCTTTACTGTTTGTGGGCGGTAAGGAGCTTTCTTCATCTGGCAGAGAGATTCTGTAACATGGACACAAAACATATTTTAAAACTCTTTTCGAATACAAGATACTGTGTATGTGTTAGAACTATATTTTTATTCTCAAATATTCGTAATTGGTTTACATACAACGGAAGGTATCAATGAATTTAAAAAAAATTGAGTATATTTTGCCTATATTTGCACACTGTATATGTCTCTTGAAAAAAATTCAATTTTTCTTTACCATCCCATTATTTGTTAAAATTTTTAAAGGAAAAATTACCTATGTTAATCCTCACACACACAAACACACACACACACATATATATATATGACATTAAATTTTCTGCCCACTTTAGTCTTAATTTTTTTTTTTTGGATTTTTACATGTATAAATGAAGGACTGTTCCCCAAATATACGAATTTCAATATATATATATATATATATATATATTATATATATATATATATATATATGCATATATATATATATATATATATAATATATATATATATATATATATAAACTTTAACACATAGGAAAGAACACAGAAAGACACTACAGAACTCACATTGATATTTCGGCATCCGTCGTCATCAGGAAGATGACGCGAAGTACTCGCGTTGAGAAGCAAACTGCTACTGGCCTGTATATATGATCAAACCAGAATAAGAAATGGGAAAACAAGACTAAGATCTTTCAACCGTAACAAGCGGTCTTCGTCAGTGTCAAAAACCTAACTGAGGTTTTTTACTCTGAGTAAAACCCAACTGAGTCAGTTACGGTTGTTATATCATAATATCATTCAGTACTAAAGACCGCTTGTTACGGTTGAAAGATCTTAGTCTTGTTTTCCCATTTCTTATTGTGGTTTGATCATTGATTGTTATATCACGTGTTTATGTAAAATCTTTATATATACAGCAAGAGAGAGAGAAATTTATGTTAGTAAATTCTGGAAGCAGACCTTCAAGTAAACGCGTATTTAAAAACTTAACTTATTTGTAATCCTTAATTTCCTCTATAGAAATAGAAATATTCTATATAGAAATAAAGTCTTGTATTTTATTGCTGTTGAATTCATTACAAACCATTACAACACTGTACCAAAACTCTTCTTTAAACTACTAATTAAATTAAAACTAATATTTGATGTTAATTACAGGGAACTCAACATATTCCGATCTCTTAATTCTCAACATCAGCAGAACTGAGAATTAATTACCTTTACAACATTTTAAAGTTTTATAGTTCTAGGTATGTTGACTGGAATAAATTGTGTTTGACGTGGTGATTGAGAAATGTCGAGAGTAGAAGAGGTTCCAGGTAGGCGGTAATTCCTCGTTAGGACTGTGAACATTTTAGGTGAAATCATCTCAACGCCTTATTGAAATTATAACTTTGGGTATTTATTATCACAGATGTTTTAGAAATGCCTAAAATTTCCACTACTCTCATTTTTTTTCATCATTTTTGAGTGCAAATGATACGTACTTATTTACGTGGGTTGAACAGTTTACTTTACATTTGTGAATTTGGTGCTTATAGTCTTTTGGAGGTGTTGAATTAAGATACATTGCTTGTCATCTAGACAAGGTGGTGATTGGTGACTTAATAGAAGAAGGATTTTATAGTGCATAGTTTTCATTTTGATATGTGTACTCATATATGATATTTGTTTACTTATTCATGAGGGTTCTTCCATATTATTAGCCATGCATTCATCTAGATTCAGTGCTGAATATTAATCACCATTTTAACATCCTTTTTGTATATCTGATGTTAGTTAATAGTCTACAATACCTTTTAATTGATTAATTGGTTATTTATTCGACAGAAATTGATTTTTTTGTAAAATGTGTAGAATCTGAAGCCCTGTTTTACTTAGCATTGTCTTGATTTCTGTTTGGTTTTTTAATGAAATCCTAGTTATGTTTGTCAAATTCTCTACAACTGTACCTATTGTTAACAAAAAGCTCCTTGAAGTTATTAACCAATTTATTGAAGATGCTCCAATCAATCGACGTTTTGTAGAGGTCATATATGTTAGGTATTACTGTCGAGTCACTGTGTATTTGCTTTGTTGTTCAAATATATACAATTGTGTAGAGTTTAACAAATATGGATATGCACTCCCTATTAACTGTTTTGGCTATATACACATCTAGAAAATTCATAACTTTATAGATTCCTACTTATTGAGAAATTCAAAGAAGAAAATCAAATAGAATAATTTTTTTATTCTAGTTAGTGTTTTGCGCTGTCCAAACATGATAAAGGAGTCGTTGACACAGCAGATAGACTGGTTTGTCCTCCTGTTCGACATATTTCATTATGTTGTTTCCAGGTTTCATACATAGAAGTTTGGGAACATAACTACTAATGAAGAACCTATGACTACCCTGTTTCATGTCATCTTTATGACAGGAGGTTTTTTGTTATTTATGGTAACATAGTGATTAGTTCTTAGACTATCCCAACAAATGTGATGAGAGACCAAAACATGTCGAGTCCATATAATTGCTCTCACATATTAGGTTAGGTTAGGTTGCAGTGGAAGTCCCACAAGGGAACACACTTAGGCCGAGCATTGGCCCTTTGTGATACCACACAATGAAAATTGATTCTACAGTGGGAATCCTAAATTTTGTCTAACTCAAGTGTATTTAGAGTAGGGATCTTTAACGAGTACCTGACATCGTACAGGCTCGGGACCGAAATTTTAACGTCCTTCTCTGAGGGACAACGTGCTCAGATTTATTCACCTCCCGCGTGAATAAATCAAGGGCCAAGTGGGGATCGAACCCCGGTCCTATCAATTCAAAGGCGAGCACGTAACTACTGAGCTAGCCTGACCCCTTTTCACATATTTGTTACAAGTTCCTGGTTCAAAAAGTAGTTTTAGTGAACTGTTGTAATGAATAATAAATAATGCAACAGTAAAACCATTGGAGAGTTGATTTCTTCAATAGAACTACATTTCAAATAAAATACAAAGTTACTGTGCGAATTATTATAAACTATAATTAATAATAAAATTTGCAGTAATTTATGTGCGTTATGATAATTCTAAGAAAGAAAAGTGTACGACTGTATTTAATGTAATCACTAAAATATTTGTTAAAATGGGTTGGACTTCAGTGAAATGGAAACAAGAAAATTCTATAAATTGTTGAGTAATGTCGTTATCCCTGATAAAAGGGTAATGGGGTGAATAAGAGGCTGGCTACTCTTGCCTTTCGGTTGGCTGAGTGGAGGATGAGAGGGCCCGTAAACATGCACTGACGTAAGATTTAAACCTCATATTCAAGGGGTGGAGATGAAAAGAGAATATACGAGATTGAAGGATATAACTCGTTCAGTGAGCCCTCGTTCTCCTCTTTAAAAGTGTATCTCCATGCTAACGAGCCCTTACAAAAACCTACTTAGTGCTTCAAGTATACCAATGTATCCCTTCTCATGGGCAAGTATGTGCTCAAACAAATAAATAAAATCTATTACTTCAGTGCTAAAATAAGAAGAGTAATGATACTGATATTCTACTACTGTAGAATATCAGTATCATATTTATATATACTGGTTTATATCATGTTTATATAGTGGTAATAAAGAGTCTATTAAACCTACAATTTAAACCACATTTCTGCAATTTGATCTTATTTTTATTATTTAATTAAACTCACTTTGTGGGATATAATACCTTATAAATAATAGTACATATTTCTTATAAACTAATAATCAGTTTGCAGTCACCAACAACGTGGCTTCCCATTTATAATGGAAATGTTCCATTAATTCTTCTGTAATGATTTATTCACAAAAAAAGGAACAAAAAGGTATTTACAATAAATGTGTTACTTATATAAACCTAATAAAGAAGTCATATCTTAATCATGAGAACAAACTGCAATCAGTGTTACTTTATTATATATAAAAACTAATAAAGACACCCAAACACAAATTTAAAGGATTTGAACAAAAGTCAGAGCAATGAGATTCTTGCACACTTCATTGAGCAGAAGCAGACTAAGGTTGTAGCAGTCAGGAGTAGAACTATAAGCTTTCCAGCTATAGGGATAAGGCTACGTGTTTTAACATACTAATTCTAATTCATAATATGTGACAGTAATTCTGGCTTTTTTTTCTAGACTTATTCTTTACAACAGTCTATTATTTCAGCAGCATCAGAGAGTTGTGAATGAATCGGCATAACCGATAAACAACGCTTAAGTGGATGATGGAATGACAATGTTTGATGACATTAAAAGAATAATTTATTACAGGAAACTATGTTTATTTTTTCTGATGGATATAAAACATTTGCTCCAGAAATTCATATGGTGTTCCAAAGATTATAGTTTAGAATGTACATGACGTTGGATGTCGTCCAAGTAACTTTAGTCTGCGGCTTCAGATTACAGTTAATCATATCAGGGTTGTTAAAATTATAGTTCAGCAAGAACTATAATGGGACCATTTTTCCACTGGAAACATTAATATAAAGAGAACTTGTGTGAAATCTCTGTTGACGTCTAGAATAATAAAGCTGCAGATATAAAATACTTTATAGTACATATACATAAACAGATCAATGAACAAATCACAATATGAAATGGGAAGAAAAAGACTAAGATCTTTCAAACGTAACAAGCAGTCTTCATCAGAGTTAAACAGTCAAATAATTTCCATCGTTTATTGTGAAATCTTGTTATATATAAACAGATATATTAGCTACATCAACAAAGACAAATATCTAATCACTCAATTAATCTAATCTGAATCAAATAACACTAGATTCAATTAGTGATTAATATGTTTTAAAACTGAATCTGAGTTGGCAGGTTTTTTTTTCTATGTGTTTATCTGTCTGCAGGTAGAATTAGACAAGGTGAAGGCGTCTTCAGCACTCTAAAGCGAGAACTCTAGTTCCCAAAGGAATAATATTTCCTTGTCTCCCAGCTAGTTGGCAAACTTTCCTCTGGCCACAAACTTACCACCCTGCTCCATGTTTTAACTTTCCCACCCTAACCTATTTCCAAACCCCCGTCTATAAATATGTTTTATAGAACTTTTCCAGTAATTTACTTTAATTGCATTGATACAATCGACAATATAACTTTACAAGTAACTTGTAAAGCATAGATTTGAATTAGAAAAAAATCTTTATATCAATAATACTTTATATTAATTTAACTAAATTGTTATGTTAGGACTTCATCATTTGTAATCATAGTTTATAATTAACTTTCTGAGTATTAATATAATGGCATTGTCATTTTCATTAGTTTTCTATAAAGCAATCATAAACAGCTGTCTGTTATTAAAACCCAAAAAAAATTGAAATTAATGAAATTTTATTTTTACGCATTACATTGCGTTTACTTTTTGCTTACGTAGTGCTATCAGGTAGTGCTATCTTAGTAGTGCTCACAAGTATCGTTTTATATTAATCGTTTTATTCATTAATAGCTAGCTTTCTGTTGTTTCAGTTGTCATTTGACTAAGTTTAAATGCGTATATTTGAATAATATACGATTTTTATGTGAGTAGACAGAGCAAATTTACTTTTCAGTGTAAATGTTCAAAATATTGATCGTGATAATAAAAATAATAGCATTATGCAGCAAAAAAAGTAATTAATTTGCATAATTAATACTGCATGATAAGTTGAGAAAAAAAATTGTTGACTGTATGAATGATACGCTTGCTTATTGGAGACAAAAAGAAATATAACATTGAACTGCGCAGTAATGTTCAGAAAAAGTTGGTTTACATCTAAAGTGAGTGAAAATGTCATAGTTAATGAGACCTGATCTCTTATTTTTAACTTAGCCAATCAAGAGAGGAAACATAATTTGGCTCTGATAAATGTTATTCTAAGTTTGAGATCATTTTGACACTGGTTGGAAGAAATTTACTGGAATCAATAGGGCATCATAATAATAACAAACAATGAGTTTTTGAATCATGTCGAGCAGGAATTGAAAGAAATTAGTCTCCTTTTTGCAAAGAAGTATTGTTCACAACGGAACCACATGTGCATTTAACTAGACTTGTTTCATGAAACTTTATAATTTGCTTTTCTGATTCCAGCAACAACCTCCTATTGAACAGATCTGCTTATTCGTAGTGTTGTGTTGTTTCCGAATAAGGAAAGAGGGGCCTGGATTAATTACATAGATTAATGAAAAAAGTTATATTGAAAAGGCTAGAGTTTAAAGATCACAATAATTCTTATTATTCGTAATCACGTTTAAAAAAATATGATTAAAAAAACTATATGGAGAGATGAATATTCCTAGTAAAGAAAAATATAGATAAAAAAAAAGACAAAACAGTTCTATAGATATAGAACTAAAAGCAAGCGTACAGTCCAAACAATTTAATTAAATCCTTATTTGAAAAATAATAATGCTAAATATAAAATCACTAAGCACTACATCAAAGTAAAGGTCGAATACCTTTGTCTGGATTGATCAGGTTGCAAAAGATTATCTTTCATAAAGATACTTAATCAAACAAGTCTTTGAGAGATTATATATAGTATTTTTAAACTTTCTGAGCATATTGTTGAGAATAAACACAGCTGTTAACAATTTATACTTTTCGGTCTATAAAATTACTACAGCATGGAAATTTCTAAAGAAATTGAGAAATTCTTTCACTTTTACAAAAAATAATGGATTCATTTTTCATCCATGGTCTGTATTGCATTATTTTGAACTATATTCTTTAGTATAAGCACAACAAATAAGATATACATACACTGGCACATGCTTTTTGTTGGATTACTTCTTCAATGAAGAGATTGATTGAAGTCAGACTAAGTACTGATCATTTGAGAAGTTCTTGTTTGATCTATTTATACTTATACGCTGATATTTAATAAATAGCTGCAATATAAATTTACACCACAGATATGAATTAATAGTGTTGAATGAGTACCCACTGAAGCCTGCTTCAGCTGACTTACGCAGTTGAATACCCGCTTTTTTTACTGAGTTTTTACATATTTGTTTTTTTTTATTGAATTTCTGCAGTTTAGAAAAGTTAACAATGTCAATGCTCCTAAATACGAGTATATTGTTTAAACTGATACCTTTAATGATTGTAGACAATTTTACAATTATTCATATATTTTCTTGTAAACTCATGAAATCGAGGGAGTTAGCTAAATCAAACTTAACAATAAACTAATTCGTTCTTCTTCACAGAGTATACTCAATGTGCGACACTGTTATTGTCATTGCCTAAATTAATTATGCCGCATTCATTCTGTTTCCGTGTCAATTAACAAATTAATAGAGTACCACTCAGCAATGCGTGTCTAAAATATTTCACTTTATGCTGCCAGGTACATAGTTTTAAGGTCATTATAATTATTATATTTTTATAATAATTGAAATAAGATATAAAAGTATAATAATTTTATACTTTTGAAATAAGCATATAACATATGTCGCCTATAACACCTAAGGAATAGAATTAGTGGGTGTGTAAAAATAGCTTTATAGATTTACGATGACGTAAGTGAGCTCATTACAAAATTAGAATTCTTATGATACAATACACATATGGTGCAATTTATATCTAGATGTATCCAATTTATCTAGTAATTGATACATAGTTTTAAGGTCAGTTCAGTTAATGGCCCGTTTTTTAAATTCTCTTTTAAACAGTTCCTCTCTTCTCAACTGTTCTCTTCTTAAATACAGTCTTTTAACTCTAACACCGCTTTTACTGCAATGATTCCATCTCTTTTGTTGCACAACAATCAACAGCTGAACCAACCTTTTACATGTCTACTGGTATCACTAAATCCTCTACTCTCATTAGATTACATCAATTTTTAGATCTTCTATCGACAATTGTTTTCGGAATAGTTGAATATATGTTGACAATATCATTGACAACAGTGATATATACCCTAGAAAAGTAGAATGAATAAGCCTCCGCCTTAGGCTTGTTGCGATAATGGAAATATGCGGATTGAATTTCTCCTCCATTTACTTCTCAATGTCCTTTTATTCCACACGGCATCAGATGGATCTATCACTGTAACACAGTTTATTCATGCTTATGACTACATACATGAAGCTTGTTAAATAAACTACCAAATTACCCAGTAAGGATAGCACACCAATAGGTGAACCATCATGAGAATATAAAAGATTGTTTTTACACAATGTGCGATTTATAATTGCAGGTTTATGTATTATTTGATAGTCAAATGTAGTATATCTCTACTGAATCAACCAAAAGATGAGTTTAAGGCACAATTTCAATAACAGTTAAACAAATATCGGCTTTAAGTGCAACTTTTTATCTTAGTAGTGATTAGAAATTGGAAACAGAGGGAGCAGAAAAAGATGAACTAATGAGAAATATTTACAATTCAAGAAGCCTGCAGTTTAACTGCAAAGTAGATATTATGTATTATAATCACCACAACAGCCTCCTTCTTTTGTACCAGTTATTCAAAAATGATATTAATAGACTGGTGACGATTTCGATCAACCATTAGTTATAATATTTGTCGCTTGGTGATTTAGGTTTTAGTAGTAGTAGTATTGCATTGAGAATTGCAAGCAGAGGTTAAACATTTTATAAGAGAGAGTTTGCATGTACGTACCACCGAATTTGTTGAATTTAATTTTCATTAAGAATTTTACTCAAACCACCAAGGATGATTCTTTAAACAATGTAAATAATTCTTGGCTTGACTTGCACATACATGATCCCAATCTCCAAAACTGGGGATCAATTCAAAATATGGTATTAAATCTATAAGCATAATAAAGATACTTATGAAATATGCATATAACATCTATCGCCTATAACACCTAAGGAATAGAGTTAGTGGATGTGTAAAAATAGCTTTATAGATTTACGATGACGTAAGTGAGCTCATTACAAAATTTGAATTCTTATGGTACAATACAAAGAAAGTAGTACTGGGTATACTAATTAAATTGCTTTTCCACAAAAAGAGTTGAAGGAAAATAAAAAAAAACTGCCAAATAATAATTGAAAAAGTTTGATAAGAAACAAATTTCTTTGATGAACTTTACTTAGCGTCAGATTAAAGCGTTTTTTCATAATCCTTGTTCCCTTCAAGGGAATACATATCAAACGGATTCGCTCAATCTAGGATATTTGCATATTGAATATCAAAACGAGTTATTTGTTATCAATTGGCGATACTTTTCAAGTATCGATACTACCTTTTCTTAAAACTATCAAGAAAAAACTCACAAAAATTTCACTGAAGTGTTTTAACTTCTATTTAAAAGTATAATAATTAATTAAAAATACATACACAGCGATGGTGAAGTTTTAAACAAGGATTATAAGGAGACCTGTGAATAAATAACATTATTCTCTAACGAAAATGATCAACTATGAAAGACACATCAGAAGAATGATTCAGCAAAACTTAGAGATGAAATGTACTTAGATGATTTTCTTTTCTAGGCTTATGTAGTTAATAAATCGTTACCCAAAAATTGTGAAACAATACAATTACAGGCTTTATTAAAAAATTGAATAGCATCACTGAGCTAAGTAAAAGAATAATGAGGGAGAATCTTTGAATGTTATAAATAACGATAATAGACAATGGTATGAAAAGTTGAAACGTAAACAAGGAAAATTAAGACTAAACACCCCATAAGAATTTGAAATGTCATAATCTATTTGAATAGTCTATATGGAGAATTTTCCCACATAAAATTTTTACATTAACAAAAATTTGGCTACTCTGTGATTTATTGAACAACAGGTGAAAACGGGCAGGATGTTAGGGGAAGGTTTACAACCACAAATTACAGAAACATGTGCTCGATGTGCATTTGATAAAAACTAAATTATAGAAAGGAAAAATGGTGGTATACCCCTAGAAATTTCGTACAATTATCAACAAAAATTAAAAAAGAGACTTTGTTAGTTTAGAAATTAATGTAGTTTATAAAAATTTATTTTATTTGCTATATTTTTGCCTTTATGTTGGACAATTTATCCTTATTTTTTTTTTTAATTTCTAGTCCAAGCGCTGGTTTCTCCTTCATAATTTCTACCACCAATAGTGATGCGTATAATTATTTGGGCCTGCAACCAAAGGTTTTACTCTCGTCCATGCAATATATGTGGATGGTGGAAACATTGAACATTTATTCGACTATAGACAATGCAATGTTTCTTTTAGTCCCTATATAGTTGATTTATTCCTTCAAACTTTCTGCATTATGGTTTCTTTGATCTGTTACCGGGTCTACAATAATTGCAATTGTCCATTCCGACCATCTTTACTTCCAACAATCTCATCCTTTACCTATTCTTCTTCTGCTATAATTCATATCGTTGTCGTTGTGTCCTATTCCATTAAATTTTATCATTGATTATTCAGTTTGAAATTTCTTTTATAATATACCATAAAGAAAATCTTTCAAAGAAACTAAATTAGGCAATTTCTACATTGTATGAAATCATTTTGCTATTCAATCTATTATTTTCAAAATTGATCATTTATTTTCAAGATGTTATGATACGTGGAGACTACATTTGTTTAGTATAATACGAATGTAATATAATAATGGATTTAAATCAATGTTTCAATTTATATTTCAACGTAGAAAGAGTCTAAGCAAATTTAGCGGAATGAACCTTGAAAAAATGAGTGTTTGGTGGAAAGCCAGTCTCTTCATGGCAATGTCTTGTTATTATAGCCAGGTGCGGCATGCCTTAAAGTGGAGGAGGCCAGTAGTTGGACAAATTTGATGTGTTGGTACATAAGACAAATGATCTCCGAGGTGTTCTAAAGTGTTTGCAGTGGCAGGTAGGTTGTTTCATGTAAATGATCCACTGTATGAGAGTGTAGTACCATTCTAATAACAGAGATTACTGACCGACAGCTAACATTGATGATTAATTAACTAATTTAAGTTATAAAATAGAAATATTTACATTCATTCAAGGTGTTCCTAATGATTTGAAAATGAATAGTTAAATTTATAAAGAAATAATAAACCTATTTTATTATCCATTAACCATCACAAATAATTAGTCACTATGCACAAATATAATGCCATATATATCTATCAGTAAAATTTAATTTCAGTGAGGAAGTATTCAACTAAACGCTAAAACTATGAATTATACTTATAGGAGGAAAACATCAATATGAAGTATGAAAATATACCATCCTAAAACAGATTGAATGTAAATCCAACTAAAAGAATGTAATCATTCTCATCTATATGGGTTTAGCAAAAGAATTGGTGTTTATTCTCAGAGATTTAGACTTAACCTGGTTAAATGTCAGTAATGAATACTTACAACTCTGAAGGGCTTAAACAAGGATAACGGAAATGTAATTGGATCATAGTGGTAGAAGTAATTGGTGAAGGAGGGCCGTCGGAGTCAAGTGTCACGGGCTGTTTGTTTTCTCAGTGCAGGCCATTTGTTTGAGCGAGCATTATCATGATAAGTAGTATCAACCCGACGCCGCTTTCAGCGAAAAACTACCCCATAAGCACGCCTCAGCTGTTTGACTTTTCTCTCACGTACTCTGGACAACTCTGGCTTCAGTCTGACTCGTCCTTCATTTTAATCTGTTGTTGAGACCAACATGTCCACTTTATAAAATCAATTACATTTTTTTTTCTTATCTTCCTGTAATACACACAAAAATCAAATTATAACTTGTGATCCATACCATCACAAAATACATAATTCGAACTCGAAATACACGTACTAACTTAAAGAAAACAGGACAAATGAAAGTAAGATTCTTTTAAAATTGAAAATAAATTTAGTTAATCCTAGAATTTCATGTTCTTTATCATAAAAATTTTTTTTTTGAGATTTTAAGGGATATACTAACACCATTATTGGTTTCCTCCTCCTTCCCCTTTCCCCTCCTCCCCCTTCCTCCTCACCCTTCTCCCTCCTCCCTTCCCCCTCCTACCACTTCCCACTCCTCCCCATCCTCCCCTCCCCCTCCTCCGAATTTCCCCTCCTCACCACCATCCACTCCCCCTCCTCCTACCCTCCTCCTCTCTTTTCCCCCCTTCTCAACACTCCTCCTCCCATCACCACCTCCCCCTCCCCTCCCACTACCCTCCTCCTCTCTTCACCCCCCTTCTCAACACTCCCCCTCCCACCACCCCTCCCACTACCCTCCTCCTCTCTTCTCCCCCCTTCTCAACACTCCCCCTCCCACCACCCCTCCCACTACCCTCCCACCTCGCCTCCCACTACCCTCCTCCTCTCTTCTCCCCCCTTCTCAACACTCCCCCTCCCATCGCCACCTCCCCCTCCCCACCCCTCCCCACCCACCCTCGCCCCTCCTCTCCCTCCGCCCCTCCTGGCCTTCACCCTCCTTCCACTCCTCCCCTTATCTATTACTATCGGATATTTATTCACAAGAAAAATGATAAAGGCGTTAGTGCATTTAATTTTTAAATAATTTCTATCTCTCTATCTATTTTGAAGCATTTAAAATGTTTTTGACAATTACTATTTTTTTTTTCATTTAGTTCGTTAAGCAGGAGTTCATTGAAAGAATATATTGTATTTACTCTTAAAAGACTGAAGTAAATTAGTTTTTTTTTTTGTTTAATTGCATCATAGAAAACGTGCATTATACCACTATTTCTTTATTTCTCAATATAATCTATCTATCTATCTTCATTCTCAATATAACTGAATATATAAAATTAACATGGTCTAAATAAAATCATTTAATTTTTTATATGCTTCCGTAAAAATGTTAATAATGTTGAATAGAATAAGAGAAATATAGCACTAATGCTCCAAACTTAACCTGTAACAATTACGATCTTCCCTACGTCTTGATATTGTTTGGATTAACTCGAAAAATTTTTACCAAAGTCGAGTCAAATGGATTTTTGATATATTATTAGATATTAGATATATTATTTATTTGCTTGGAAAAAGGCTGAACTGTGATAGTTTTTTACCTTTTTTGTATACCACTTGAATTGCATTACACATTTATTGTTTCTTTTTTTCCTTCACAATATTGAATTTCTGAAACGTGGAAGGTCCGTGCTGTTTTTCTATGTCTAATAGAGTATTCATTTTACTGGTACTTACAGCAGTTTCTAAAATTGTTGAACTGCCTTTACTCGACTTTTCTATAGGAAAGAATCATACGAGTATCAAACTTGTTCAAAACTAAGTGATTTTATGTTTTATTTTAATTTCGCAATACATACATGTTAATCAACAATGTATCATTTCTGGTTGTAATCATTTCACCAGTTACATAAACCTGGGAAAATCATTGATCAATCTGACATGTTATTAAAATTATTAACTGAAACCCTGAACTCGTAGTTCCCTATCCGTAATTGTCATAATGTTGATCTCATTGTTGTAACTATAAGTTTATTAATGACCTTTATAAATGTACATAGAGGAGAATATCTAACTTCTATTGTTTTATGTAAGATTTGGCAATCATCTTTAACGACTCCAAGACTATTGGCTCTCATTCAAATATAAAGTAATCAAAGGTTTTACCTCTGTTAGACAGCGAGTCTGCATTCGTCTATTGCAGTTAAGTAAATGTATTTCTAGTAGATGTTCAACCTATATTTTTAAAATCTCCATGTAATGATACAGTATTATTTTGAAATGTAAGTTCAGTTTGAATGAGCCCTGTCAATTAATTTTTGCTGGGTTGTTCTCGCGACCTTTGAACTGTTTTCTTCTTGACCTCTTAATCAGTTCTACTCCTGCAAATTTTGGTGTGTTTTGCTAGTTCAAACTACAATATGTTCATATAGATCAAAAAATTTAAACATTGTTGACTGACTCAATCTATTCAAGAAAAATCAAATTGTTTACACTGTTTTCGTTATTAATTTATGAACCCTCAGTATATCAGACTAGGGTCCTTTTGTTGAAATTATAAAGCATTCAATCGTGGTGATATTGATGTTTACTTGGAGTATAACTGTAAAAAGTCTTTGAAGTGCGTTGTACCAAACAACATATAGGTCAAAATATCTGTTAATTTTAATAACTTATTAAATTTGGACACAATAGTAAAATAATCTAAATGCATTTCTCAAAAAGAATTTCTAATTCATCTTCACATAATGTGGTAGTTAACATTATAATTTCATTCTGATTTGTCAGGTCGTATGATTAGTATCATTCCCTGACTATCTTCCAGTTTCAATCATAATATTTTTTTTTTATTTTATTGAATAAAATACCATACCTGTTGTTATAAAGATCTGATTATTTCTTCATTTATAATTTCTCTTATTTATATTACAATTCCATAACTTCAAGACCCTGGAATAAGTGGTCTAGGAGAAGAAAATGTTGTCAAAAACACTATTTACCT
Organism: Hermatobates lingyangjiaoensis; assembly: GCA_026182355.1. Lineage (NCBI taxonomy): Eukaryota > Metazoa > Arthropoda > Insecta > Hemiptera > Hermatobatidae > Hermatobates > Hermatobates lingyangjiaoensis. Next base: position 882,274 of record JAPFBL010000117.1, on the reverse strand, counting down.
AAAATTGTGACTTCTCCATCATGTTATACATGTTAAAGTGTCCCCAAAAACAATGTGGCATATCTATACTATATAACTATTTTTTATGTGAAATATGCTTCAGACTCATAAAACATTATGGGCTGTTGTGTACCTATAAACATTTCAATTTACACCCACCCACTCACCCACATGCAGATTTTAAATACCATCAAAAAGATTTCGAGATAGAATTCTTCATACTCACTATACTTAACTTATTCAAAATAAACACTGGAATATATAAGCGTTATTCAATAGAAAAGTTAAGGAATTAATGATTTTATGAAGTATTAATTAATATATTATGAAGAAATGTGAAAGAAATGGGAACTATTGAGTTCACCTGTCATCACATGCAAAATTTGGCGATAACAATGGTAACCTTTTCGTTACATTTTAAAAATTGATGTTGGCGACATTTCAATCAATCAATTAATTAAATTAATTACCAACGATTTGTCAGTATGTTACTTACAATAAAGTGTTTGTGTACCACTCCAGTTGCTTACTTACTAACTCCTTAATATGAACCAAGTCAATTAACAATTAAAAACTGGTTTTATTTTAGTAATAATCTTTCCTATAAACCTTGTTGATTTAGAGCAGTGAGATTGTTACGATTAAGCTAAGCAATACTACTATTCACTATTCAGTTTAAAGTTATTTGCGTATTTTACAGTCTTAGCCTCGTGCATTTGAACTGCTTATAAACGCCTTTTGTGTTGAACTTATTCAGTGGGTTTTCCTTGATAAAATAGGTGTGTCAATCTGTTATAATTTAATAAAGGCAAAGGTGGACTGCGCGTTAGACCATGGCAATGTGAGTGGCGTAGTTGAAGGTCTGACTGGAGTTGGGTCCGCCGCAAACAGTTGGTTAAGCAGGCCTGTGGCGAAGGGCTCCGTACGTAAAGTGCATTAAAATTTCAAAATCAAATGTTCTCGTAATTACTATATTTTACGTATATCAAAGTAAGAATTAATTACATATTAATACAAACATAATAATTAATTACATAATTATTACATATAAACCAAATCAAATAATTATGTATAATAATTTGAAATTACTCTATTGCAACAATCTGCTTGAAATGACAACAAAAACGATTTGACTACAAACTGTCCTATGTTGTCATCAAACCCATTTGATGACAACGGTTAATCTGTTTCATTAGATTTAGTGATTTCATTAACAATAAACTTATTATTATTATTACTTGATTTTACACTAAAAGTAAGTGAATTACAGACCTAATGTAATAGTTAAGGTTTTTGTCTAATTTTACGACTCAGATTTAAGTGTTAAGCTTTTACTTTTGACGCTAATGTTCTTTTAATTATTAAATCATTTTATCGTAGAAGCAACATTCTTTTCACCAATTCTCCTACCTAAACAAGTTAATCATATGTTTATCATAATTGATGAAGCGTCATATTAGAAATAATCATTTAGATATATTCATTGAACTTTTGTTATATTTCGTTATAGTAAGTACATTCAGTGTAGCTTAGATTTCTTCTGTTCTTACTCTACTATAAGTAAAGTACATTTTTTGTCTTCTTCCAAATTAACAATTGAAAGAATAAAAAGTCATCAACCCTGTTTGTGTACCCTGCCAAATGTATGATATATATCCTTACTTTAAACCAGTGATTCTCAACCTCTTATTAGTCCGTTCACGCTTATAATAATTTAAAAACTTGACGGCACGCTATCAATTAGATAAATAATTAACTGTTAATATTTAATCAACTGTTATACCTAAAATATGATATATTTTGTAAAATTAGTATAAGATAATAATGGAATATAAAGTAATATATACATTACAAAGTAAGTAAAATGTTTATTTAATGATAAATTATAAACTACATGTAATGTGAATTTTGAAGTTGGTGTTTTTTGAAAACTTAATTTATATTTGGGCGGAAAAACGATAATTCTACTCTCATGATTTAGAATCTAAATCTATTTTCTATACTTCTTTTCGATTCCTACCCAGGCAACAAAATGCATTATCGAAAGGTCTTATCCGCTATTTTACTGTATGTATCCGTAAAATTTGGCGGCACACTTGAAGAATCATAGGGTACAGTGGTTGAGTATCACTGCATCTAAACAAACATGTTAATGGCGAAACAGAATAATCCGAAGTTGAAAGATGCTAACAATCTCATTATTTGTACGCCTGGATATGCAAAAGATAATACGACCATATGAATTTTTTTATAGGTTATGTATATTTCCAACACATCCTCTATACACTGGCTCCTGATAATAGGGTATTCAAAATACAGGGGTTTATGGAGTTGTGTGAGATTTGAATATAGAGATTATAAACAAATAGAACCGTCAGTTTAACGGCTAATGTGTTTGGAAAATGCGGTTATCTATCTTCTGTTTGGAGGTAGCGGCTTCAGTTGTGTGATGCAAATGTTATTACTGCAAGTTGACGCTTGAAATTCAACCTGGATTGACAACCAAGTTATCATATAATCAGGCTGTGCACTTCTAGTTTCAGCCAATTGCAAACTTTCCCAATCATTCAAACGCGCGTCCGTTTCAAATCAATCATATCTCTCATTATTATTATTAAACACATATTTTATGTTAATACTTCTAACATTATAATAGAGTAGTTAATGTTGAATCCATGCAAACACGTTGAATTCAAGAAGTGACTATCCAAAAATCACGTATATTCCAGTTTGTGAACTGTACACCTGTATAATTAGAGATACTTTCCTAACTAACAACATGAAAACTGTGATAATTAATAGGCCTTATGAACTTATCTATACAATGATTTTACAATAACAGGAAGAAAAATAAACAAAATACCTTTCTTCTTGCAGAACCGTTCAAACACTTGATTCAAAAGCTATTGTACCGTTAATATATTTATTCTTATTCTATTTTGAACTGAAATTGTTCATATTAAGCATCAAAAGTATAAAATGCTGAAGGAAAGCTGCAAACATTTCAAATAATTCTTTATTGAATTAACATGATTTTTTAATAAATATACAATATAACTAAGCAAGCTTGACACTGTGAGATCAAAGTGTCAAATCTTTGCTCTGAGGAAATACATTCAGTGATACATTCATTCAGGTAGTACTGGGACTGTTCGTTTTAACATTACTAGGAAGCCATAAAATTCCCAGTATCGTAATTCTATAAAAAACCAAATATAAAACATAATTAAAAATTGAAAACATTCTTCGAAGAATAGTAAAAGGAACTATCCTACAGATAATAGTAAAAATTATCTGAAAACATTTTTTCTTAGATTTTTCTGATATTTTTCAGACAAAATAGGATTACTTTGAAGTTTTAAATGGAAAAATTGTCTTAAATATTCAATGAAAAGGAAGTTAGGTAAAGTATATAAGAAATGGACTGCTTATTGGAACAAAAGTTTTCCTGTAAGAGACAATTTCGTAACACGAAATCTATACTTCTGTTTATCAAAAATGTTATTACTGCTGTAGTTATACTAATGATATTATATGCATTTGTGGTGTGATGTACTAAAATAAGCATATGTTTTGATAAGTGGATCAATCAATGTCTAACAAACTATACTAACAAACAACTCCCATTTATGCATTTATATGATGCCTAAATGAAAAATTATATATTATATACCCAAGAAGTATGATATTATGTTTACTTATAGTAAAGTTATGTGTACATTGTAATATAAAATAATCTGTAGTGACCAACACTTATTTTGTATTACAGAGTATACATACAATAATTAAGATTGTATGGGCATTGAATCGTCTTGTGACAAGTATAAATTAACTGTTCCCTATTTCAGATTGTATGTGGGTAAGCAAGAATTATTTGGTTTTTGTTTATATCTTAACCATTCAAACATCTATTGCGAGTATCAAATATCTTGTGACAAGTATAAATTAACTGTTCCCTATTTCAGATTGTATGTGGGTAAGCAAGAATTATTTGGTTTTTGTTTATATCTTAACCATTCAAACATCTATTGCGAGTATCAAATATCTTGTGACAAGTATAAATTAACTGTTCCCTATTTTAGATTGTATGTGGGTAAGCAAGAATTATTTGGTTTTTGTTTATATCTTAACCATTCAAACATCTATTGCGAGTATCAAATATCTTGTGACAAGTATAAATTAACTGTTCCCTATTTCAGATTGTATGTGGGTAAGCAAGAATTATTTGGTTTTTGTTTATATCTTAACCATTCAAACATCTATTGCGAGTATCAAATATCTTGTGACAAGTATAAATTAACTGTTCCCTATTTCAGATTGTATGTGGGTAAGCAAGAATTATTTGGTTTTTGTTTATATCTTAACCATTCAAACATCTATTGCGAGTATCAAATATCTTGTGACAAGTATAAATTAACTGTCCCCTATTTCAGATTGTATGTGGGTAAGCAAGAATTATTTGGTTTTTGTTTATATCTTAACCATTCAAACATCTATTGCGAGTATCAAATATCTTGTGACAAGTATAAATTAACTGTTCCCTATTTCAGATTGTATGTGGGTAAGCAAGAATTATTTGGTTTTTGTTTATATCTTAACCATTCAAACATCTATTGCGAGTATCAAATATCTTGTGACAAGTATAAATTAACTGTCCCCTATTTCAGATTGTATGTGGGTAAGCAAGAATTATTTGGTTTTTGTTTATATCTTAACCATTCAAACATCTATTGCGAGTATCAAATATCTTGTGACAAGTATAAATTAACTGTTCCCTATTTCAGATTGTATGTGGGTAAGCAAGAATTATTTGGTTTTTGTTTATATCTTAACCATTCAAACATCTATTGCGAGTATCAAATATCTTGTGACAAGTATAAATTAACTGTTCCCTATTTTAGATTGTATGTGGGTAAGCAAGAATTATTTGGTTTTTGTTTATATCTTAACCATTCAAACATCTATTGCGAGTATCAAATATCTTGTGACAAGTATAAATTAACTGTTCCCTATTTCAGATTGTATGTGGGTAAGCAAGAATTATTTGGTTTTTGTTTATATCTTAACCATTCAAACATCTATTGCGAGTATCAAATATCTTGTGACAAGTATAAATTAACTGTCCCCTATTTCAGATTGTATGTGGGTAAGCAAGAATTATTTGGTTTTTGTTTATATCTTAACCATTCAAACATCTATTGCGAGTATCAAATATCTTGTGACAAGTATAAATTAACTGTTCCCTATTTCAGATTGTATGTGGGTAAGCAAGAATTATTTGGTTTTTGTTTATATCTTAACCATTCAAACATCTATTGCGAGTATCAAATATCTTGTGACAAGTATAAATTAACTGTTCCCTATTTCAGATTGTATGTGGGTAAGCAAGAATTATTTGGTTTTTGTTTATATCCTTAACCATTCAAACATCTATTGCGAGTATCAAATATTAACAAATATTTAGAGATGATTACTTTGTTTTGTATTACTGGTTCCACAACTCTATATAATAATTTATCTCGTCTCATAGTGTAAGAGAAGTGCTGATGATGTTTGGAGAATATATGTTGATGATATTTAATAACTCTGAGGCACAAATTTATCGCCCTATCCCAATTCCACTATTACTGTTAAATATTCATGAAACGAGTAACAAAAATTTGAAGTCGCCGGCACTTAACCTTACTATAAGTTAAAATAATTTCAGATGTATCTTGCAATAAGCTATCATTTCTTTCTAATGATTTTATTTGGAGACACAGTTTCAGAGAAAGCTTCAAATTGTTTCTAACAGATCAAACTCTTTGGTGCATGATAAGATGTCTGCAACATCATTGTTTCCATACTTGGTACTTAATGTGTTTGGTAAACTTGGTGAATAAACTCAAATAGAGGATCTCAAAGGGAAGCTGAGGAACGTTTCTCTTTGAATGCGTGCACTAATGGCTTGCGATTAGTATAAAGGCAAAACTCCCAACTTACTACTAGAGGTTTAAAATGTCTTATTCCTTACAAATAACTGCTTACTTTCTTAGAGTATCACTAAAGATGTTTTTTATTTCTTTCAGAAAAAAATCTGAGGGAACCCATCTCTCTAGTTCCCAATGGTGCATATCTGCTCAAATATGCACTTGAATTTGAAGTGTTCCATGCCCCATGTATAAAACCGTCTCCGTGGTACTCTGCCTGAGAAGGCTTGTGCTTGACATTCTAATCGAGTTTGAAGTAAAAGCACTTGTAAATTGTAGTTCCCACTATATTTTAAACATATTATTTAGGTTAGCTTTTATTAAGTTAAGTATAATTTACTAAATAGGACTCGGATCTAGACAATTTGTACATTTTCTTATAAAACCCCAGTACCACAAAAACGTACTGAAATCTTGAATATTTGAAAGCTTACGGTAAATATTGAATATATCTCACAGTTATTATAACGGAAAATATTGCTGCAAGGGTGCTGTAATATGCTAAAAAAAAAATCTTGTTCTTCCTCTAAACAATTGATTAATGATCCTACCAACTGGCACGCTTTTTTTTTTTAGAGAGATGTTGGCACCACTAACAAAGATCATTCTTCTCTTTTCAGTTTAGAACATCTATAGAATGATCATTTTATATGATACATGATAAATTAGTTTAATGTTACCAAAAAGTTGAAGCTCACTGGTAACTTAGAAGAGAATTAGAAAAAGTTTAAACAATTGTTTATGATTCATGTATCGATAGTGATATAAGAAAACTGCTGAAGAATGGAAATTACCAATTTTTTAAATTTACTTGGAGAAATTCAAACTGAAATGTGCAATACATTTGAAATTACAAAGCCACAACAATTGATGTTCGAAAAATTGTTATATTATCGAAGTTAATGACGATAAAAAGATTCAAATAAGAAAAGAAATCATTGTAAACCATGTAAAATAACATGAAGATACTTTTAAAACAATATTAATGATCCTTTGCCTTAAGAAAACTGTTTCCACAAAAATACCAAATTGTAATAAGAGAAGTTACACCTTACAATTACTTCTCACCACATGGGATATAACTTTTTTCTAAATAACTGAAAATACAAAAATATTCTTTACTCAGAATTTTCCTTTGTGAGGAAAATATTTCTGGGGTTTATATATATTTTTCAACTTATGTCGTACCTATGAAGTTCTGTACTGATAATATGCATCTTGTTATTATCAATACAAGACTCAATAGAGAGGCATTTTATAGTTAATACCTGAAGTCCATGTCAACAAATTAACGACTTTGGTTAAATATGAATACAAATGACACAAGCACTATTCAAAATGTACTACCTATTTTTATTAAATTTTACTGCCATACTATAATGCCCCAATATTAACTATAAATATAACTCTTACCCAGTTGTAGTTCGTCTGGAACTAACTAACTAGAAATTTATGTCTCAATGGTCACAACTGTAGAAGATATCAAGTCAAACAGGACAACGGTAGCATATATTTAACTGAAATGCATGGAAGAATCAATTTTAATTTTAAAACAAACAGATCATAGTCTAATAACATAAAAACCTTTGTGTAAGAGCTATAATTTTACGTACCCAATGATCTTATGTAACTAGGGTTGAGGAAGAGAAGGCGAAAAGAAGACATATCGACACACCAAAATCTTGGCAACTTAAATGAATGTCACTGAAAAGGACGAAAAGAAGTGCTTGTATAACCGACTTGGTTTCAGTAGAGCAGCGTTTTTAGACATAACATTCAGATGAATTACCAATATTCATTACTACCTCAAGTTATACATCATAACATTTTAGTAGTGTTGATTTAAACATTATATATAAAATACTCCTCTTCTTACATACCACAAATACAAAATAGAGAGATGTTATGATAAGCCTAGTTCTACCTGGCATTAAAAGAAAAGTGTGTAGATTAAAGTAAAGCAAAAAAAAATTGTGGCTGAAACTGTTATTGAAAAATTGATACATACTGATCTAACAAAATTAATATTAAACTATGACAGTCTAAAAATTATAGATATAATAAGAAATTAGTATAACTCTAAAATATGAGAGCTATACATGTTGATCTCTACTTCATCTGTTTCTTTACAAATATTTCAAAATACACTATTTTAGATAGTAATATGAAGAACTCATAGGAACTAGAAAAAAAAAAATATAATGGAATCATTAAAGCTGCACTATGAAGAGAAAGAATTTCTGTATAAGATAAGTAAGTTCATGTCAAAAAAAAAATTATACTCGTATTCCTTTCTCCATAATTAAATGACATTTCATATTCTACTGGATTGAGTTTGTTAAACAGGGACTGATAAGATAAGAACGTTTTGAAAATACAGTAGCCAATAAGCACTCCCAATAAAAACTTCCCTAAATCTATAATTAGATTTTAATATATACAATAAACATTCATGTAAATAAACCTCTTTCGACTAGTATTTAAATTAAGTAATAAGATAATTCTTGAATATAAGTATTAGCTTCAATGAAGCTTGATCGATAAATAAATACAATAATATATTTTAAACTGAATATTATTAAAATGAAATAATGAGCACTAATATTAATACGACCATAATTTAACATTATTGATACTGAATTTATGATATTATGAAATCAAGTAGAAATTTACTCAATGATGTTGCCTTCCTCTTTAGTTTAACTTTTATTTGAATTTTTCAAGTTTGAATTTTTTTATTTAAATAATTTATGAACATTATGGGCCGAAAGGTTATCGAAATGACTAAATGTCATTTGTATGGCCTATGAATAAAATATTTATTATATTTAATTGTTATTATTTATATTATATACAACAGAGTGATCCTCAAGTAAGACATCACAAAGAGTTTTTCAGAAAATATAATATAAATACGATTAATATGAAATATAAACCAACTGCTACTGTTGGCTTCATACGACGGAAGATGTTTTCAAATTGCATAGAAACAGAACAAGGTATTCTATACATAAAATTTAGTAAAAATTTAAAGAACAAATAAATAACAAGAACAAAATACTTAAAGACATAATTTGAGTGATATGTGTGGCTGAGAATACATTAACATACATTACAGTTAATTATAGAGAACAGAAATGTTTATAAGGTATACAATCATTTACTAATCTCTAATTAATCCAACATCTTCTTTTTCTACACTAAAAAACTGGTATAAATCACCAAATAGTTTGGGTACTTTCAAAAGAAAAAATAATAGAAGCTTAACCTCTATGTATATTTAAGATCATATTATGTACTGCATATTTGATTTTGTCATTTACTAATCTCTAATTAATCCAACATCTTCTTTTTCTACACTAAAAAACTGGTATAAATCACCAAATAGTCTGGGTTTACTTTTAAAAGAAAAAATAATGGAAGTTTAACCTCTATATATATTTAAGATCATATTATGTACTGCATATTTGATTTTGTTTTGATATTTCTTTGTTATTATCTTGAAGAAACACTGAACTTATTTTAACCAGGAGTTTATTAAAATTTTAAAATCATATTAAAGAAAAGTTGGATGCAATAAACAAAATAAATATCCAATTCAATATTTACTGTCGTCATTTTACTTTTCTTAGTCTAAAATCTCTGCAAACAAATCAGAGTACTTTAAAATTTCGTTTATTTATATTTTATAACAGTTGATCGAACTATTAAGCCTAAAATATTATTTCTGTGACTATTCTGTTCTACATATTTTGATGTTAACTGAAATGCAGGTACTTGTATTACTAGTAGTACATGTTAAAAGGTAAAGTAACCATATTTCATGTTGAGTATAATATTGTAGAAAATGCAACCCTATTCATTATGAGTGTAACATAAGTATTAATGGAATGTATAAGAACTATTCAAAAGCAAAATATTATGAATTATAGCTAAAGGTAATCATATTCTTCGTAAAAGTAATATGAATTAGATGAAGAGGAAACCATAGTCCGAGTGATACATGGAATGAAAAGTAACTCTAGAATTAGCCAGATTAATATAAATTGGAAAGAAAGGTAGCCATATGCCTAATCAAAGTAAGACAGCTTAGAAGAAAAGAATGTTATCTTTAATCAGAGTAATATAACTAAAAGGAAAGTCAATTGATTTATAAATCAGACTAATTAAGTTAGAGGAAATGGTAAACGAATGCCACTTTTGGTAGTGAAGTGTAAACAAAGAAAGGAAATGAAAGAAATGAACAACAGGATACCTAAGAAATAATATAATTGTATATTAACTATAAACTAAGAAAATTAATAGTTGAACCCATTTTGCTGTTCTGTAACAGAGCTAATGAAACTTAAATATGAAAGTTGTAGATTGCCTATAAAATATCCAACAAATACAGATACTACAAAGAATGCGGTATATTCCATATTGATTGCGTTATAATTACTGCCGTTTCATCTTTCATCAGTTTTCAGGCATAATTATTTATTTTAGTTCTTCTTAATATCACAGCTAATTTTCAAAAAAAAAAAAAAATATTGGAGATATTCTTAATGAAAAGCCAGATTTTGACTAAATTAATGCCATATGAAATAAACATGAATAATTTTACTGCTACAGAGTATAGTAAACATCATAATATTGTAAGAATTCTTCATGCCTCGTGAATGATTGTTGCAGATATCTGAGTGGTTCCACATGAAGCACAACTTTAAGAACATATTTGTATAATCTGTAATATTATCTTTAAACAAAGCTCTTTTCTTCCATATTTAGTATTTAGTATTTATGTAATTGATAAGAAATATAATAATATATTTTGTCCTCCATAATTTTTAATAAAATAAGAGAAATGCACATTACTACACCGAATTATACACTCCATAATAAGTTTTTCTTGAAATAGCTCTCCAAGTTGGTTAAGAGTGATATTATGTGAAATTCTCTTTTGAACCATGAAATAATGCTAGCTTTACAAAAAAAAAATGTTATAATAACTTAGTAATTTTATGCACTTCATAATAATTTTTATTTACATTTCTTACCTGTGATAAGATACGTAGTAATGAAATTCTATTTTAATTTACTTGTAAACTTACTTTCGTAAATAAGAAAGTATAGAAAATTAGAATTATATGTATATATGAAATTTAGTTTTATATGTATATACCGAGTTCCGACAACTACAAGATTTTTAGTTAAACAATTGTTTAAAGAAGTTATTTTTTTGTATACAATTCAAATTGATCAAGTCTAAAAGCATGCAAGGAATTTAAATGAATTTCACTCTTACCGTTCATTTGTTCAGTAAATCAAATTAGATCCACCAAATCATGCATTCCACAAGTTAGTTTTAGCAGAATTGTTTTTTTTTTCTATTATAAATATTGTTTTCATTAATTTATATATTTGTTAACTATAGTAAGTATTTTCAATGCTCTGTCAGAAATGATATTACATTGCCATTTCAACCAATGTTTCAAACCCATTTCTAGTTCTTCAGTCTATTGGCCTTCCTCTGAATATTAAACATGGAAAAACAATAACGAAAGTGTGCCTTCTACTGCCACAAACACAGTTACCTTTTTTTTCATCAGCAATTCATGAACGTGATCTGCCTTTATAACATCCAATAAGGTTCATAACGAAAACTTAAATTTAGTTTTCCTCTTATTCCTTTTTTTTGAACTTTGCTTGAAGAGCAAATTTATCCAAAGCACACGTTTAGTTTCATATATGTCTGAAGTTTAACTTATTTAATAACATGAATGCCTTCCTGATATCATAGATTTATAAAAACTCTTTGTGTATCAGTATTTAAATTCAGTTTAAAAACATATAATATATAAAATATCGTTTATCTAATGAGAAACTTACATTCATATATAATAAATATAAATTCATTTTTTGAATAATTTTCCCATTATTAACTTAATACTACCCACATAATTTAACGTTACATATTATATAATACTATAATTAATGACATTGAAATTACGACGTGATGTTGTTACAATTATCTAGAAAGAGTTACTTATATATTTCCTCTGCATGGAAGATTTCAAAAACTAAAGTGTATTGTTGAAATAATAAAGTAAAATAAAAGATTTTTTTTCAATACCCATACTTGTATTTTACTGCTACTCTAGTAAGCAAGTGTGACTAAATTATTATTTGGTATCAATTTTAATAATGGGTTAGCAACATTTATCGAGTTTCCTTACATTAAGAAAACAAAATTTTTGCCCAACGTAACTGCATTTAATGTAGAGATCTTTAACGGTACGTTATATCGTATACCTTTGGAACCGACAGCTTCTCGGTTTCAAGTCAAAGGTACTGTCCAATCAAATTTTAATTGACATGAACATTCGTAATGTAGTAGCCATTAATGTCATGGAGATGATTTAGATCAAACTATGTATATATATATATATATATTGATATAGCTTCTCGATCACTGATATTTCAAGTTCACAGAAGGGGTTCTTGAGGACTTTGCTCATAGACATACTGCTCCTTATTATAAGCAGACGTTTCGCCAAAAGTTTTTTGGCATTTTCAAGGCTAAAAAACAATTTATTAACGACATAAGTTAATATTTATCTTTATCTTGTTTCACTTATGTCGATAATAAATTGTTTTTTAGCCTTGAATATGCCAAATAACTTTTGGCGAAACGTCGGCTTATAATCAGGAGTTGTATGTTTACTACCAAAATCCTCAAGAACCCCTTCTGTGAATTTATATATATGCTATATAACAGATATCAATAATACATTGACCGTTTGATAGAATAACATGATTTCTTACTATCCTTTGTTTGTAGGCCTATGAAAAAGGTTTTAAAATAAAACCGAAACGTCGGCAATGAGAGTTTGACTTTTGAACCTAGAAAATTTAACCGAATCTCGATTAGATAACACACCTATATATACTATATATATCAATGATCAAACCACAATAAGAAATTGGAAAACAAGATTAAGATCTTTCAACCGTAACAAGCGGTCTTCGTCAGAGTCAAAATAATCTTGTTTTTCCATTTCTTATTGTGGTTTGATCTTTGATTGTTATTTCACGTGTTTATGTGAAATCTTTATATATATATATACAAAAAATGAGTTGGATTTGTGACTCTGACGAACACTGCTTCTTACGGTTGAAAGGTCATAGTCTTGTTCCCCCATTTCATATATTTGGTTTGATGGTTGGTTGTTATTTCACGTGTTTATGAAAAAAAAATATATATATATAAATGTATGTATGTATATATAAACTAGAATTTAAAAAGAACACATAGAAAGGAAATCACTGAACTCACTACGATATTTCGATGTCCTCGTCTTCAGGAAAAGAAGTGAATCGCTCCAAAGGCTGATAACGACTGACTTGGCGGTCGAACTGAAGCACTCAAAGAGTGTAGCCAACTTTCGGAGGAAAGGTAGAGAGGGAAGATAAAGAGATACAAGCAAAATAAAAATTAAAAAATGAAAACATTTAACTAAAATAAAATTAAAAGCTGATAACAACTAAAAAATATGAAAATAATAATAATAATAATAATAAAAAAATCAACGATTGAGGTTAAGCCCTGGAGCCGATCTACCGCCCAGATATATATATATATATATATATATATATATATATATATATATATATATGGCCCGTGGCAGTTCGGCCACTGCTAAGCATAAGTACTTCGACCTGATGAGGTTGCCTGTCGAAATTTTCTGCAACAGAAGCCCACTACTGCTAAATTCTATTCTCATTCTGCAGTTTTTGCTAAGGTCAGTAAAAATTGTCAAGGATAGGACCAAGACGGGGATGAGGAAGTCTGTCTCTTAGGGGAAGGAGTCATGTTCGTGATAGTATGGTCATGAGAGTTTACATTGTCCGAGGTACTCTATAACTTAGAAGTCATCTGGTCATCATGTTTAGCTGACGACCTGATTCTACAAAATGTCAGAAACAAGTAAGAAAAAATGTCAGTGTCATCAAATCAGCTTAAAATTATTATCACTTTTGTAATATATACCTAGGGTGTCCATTCCTCTTAATTCAGAATTTTTCCCAAAGATAATCAGATTTACAAACACTAGAAAGTATTAATTTTTTAATTTTTTATTTTTAATCTTACAGAAGGATCAGAGTATTTTTTTTGTTTGACAAATCCATCATACCATGGATTTTTGGTATGTTGGGTTGGCGAAGACTTTGTACATGAATTAAATCTATTCTTCTTACATCACACATTAAGTCAATAAATCATTTCATATTTTTCGATTAAAAAACTATAAACCTCAATTTTGTTTCATTCGATTTCCTTAATAAAATTCAATATAAAAAAGTTAATATAAACAATGTAAATAATTGTTAACAAATCCGAAAGGTATATCAGGTGATCCGTTAGTCTATGATAACTATTCTGTTGTTACAGCTTTAGTGTACTTTGCAGTAATAAAAATTTCAAGATTTTCTTTTATAAATTCCTATTTTTTTGCTTAATTATTTTGGTAAATTTTCATTTTTTGTAATGAGCACATTTTATGAAAACAGAAAATGTGCTTATTTAATTAAATACAAACTCTAACGTTCCTTTCATTAATGTAATTTTAACAAAACATTATCTCGACTCATTTCTCACATAATATTTTATTTCTAAGTAAAACTTCATTTTGAGCCGTCATACGGTATGGATTACATCGCTCTCACAAACTTTCAGATTGAATTAAAAAGTCAAAATTTTTACATTTTATTGAAAAAAATATTTCCAGTTGTTTTAAAAATCTGACGATTTTTTCTGATATTGCTTTTGTAGGTTACAAGATAGCGTCAAAATTTCAAGTCACTAGAGTTACATTTTTAAGAGAAAAAAAAATGTTGTATAATAACACATTTGGGCAAAAAAAGTGACTTTTCCATCATACATAATTGTTCCAAAACAATACGGTTCATCTACACTTATGAAGACCACTTTTGTGTAAAATATCAGTTAGATATATCAGTTATTCTGGACCTTAGCGTCTGCAGAATCTTTTGGTTGCACACTCACCCACCCATACACACACACACACACACACACACACACAAACACAAAGACATCATCAATAAGACGTCATAAAACAGGTTTGGGGACTTCAAAACATGTAATTCTGTAATAAACCCAACATCGAATTTTTTCGTGATGACTATATTTATTTATAGAAAGTAATAATTCATCTGTTACTGAACCTGATGATACACCAAGCACTCTAGGTTTTTTTTTATAAATATTTACCTTAAAAAAAGTGTTACATCAATAACGTGTAAAGTTAACTTCATGAAACATTTCAGTGAGATTTGTTAAACATATAGCATTCACTTTAATGAATGATATTTAAACGAGACGTTAAAAGTTACATAAAAAAAATAGAATAATTATTGAAGTTTTAATAACATTTGAAATATGAAAATGTTTTCCATATACATTATTTCAATTTTTCAATTATAATATGTTGCACAGTTTTGTTTTGAATTATAAATTACAATATAGATATAACAGAAGTTTCGAAAACTAAAACTGTGAATGAATTTATTCCAATCGTTTATTTGATTATGTTATGTCTTAATGTTTGGATTAATTCATTTTTTATAGTGTAAAACCATTTTCTTATTCTTAGCAAAGTAGATAAAAAATGAAGTAGATAAATTATTTTATTGTTATTAATAATTATAATACTTATAACAATGAAGACTGAAAATACACTTGTATATTTGCACGGCAAAATAGAAGAAATTTAATAAAATTAACTGTTATAAATGCATTTATAACAGATTACAACTCATTTTCCAATAGCTGTAATCCATAAGAAATGTTTCAATTTGAATATCAAGAACTGTTAAAATTCAAACAATCCACTCGTTTAATTATTATAAAATAAATAATTATACAGTTACTATTTTCTTTCTACACCAAATAATTTTTAATTTTTTTCTCATTTAAGTCATTCCTTTCATATTTTGGAATATTAATTATACCCAGAATCAATAAAACTCAACACAACTAAAAAAAAAAGGAAACATAAACATGTGAGAAAAAAATTATGAAAAGTTGTAATTTATTTTCTTATCTAATTTAATCAAATAATTTAAAAGATTAAACACTGACTGAGCAACATCTTTCAAAAATAAAATAAATTTGATTGAAACAATGCTATAGATATTATCCTTAAATATTTAACATTTCAGAATATTATCAGTCAGAATTATAAATTACAATATAGAAATAAACATAAAGTTCAAAAAAAGTGTACCAAGTATTTATTTGATTATGCTAAGACTTAATATTTGTTTAATTCATTTTTAATTACTCTAAAGTAATTTTATTATTTTCAAGGAAAAAGTTACATAATTGTTAAATAATTAATTCTCTCATTAAATAATTCAGTACTTATTTGTGCTGATTTTATGACATTTTCAATTTAAGTAAACTAGACTAATATTTTTTAAATAAATTCATATCAATGAATGAATCTGAAAGCTTTATTAAGTGTTGAAATAAGTATAATTAATTTGAACTGGGAAGTTTATTGGTTTTAAATTTCAATCATTTTTGACAATGCAACAAGTGTTTTATTAAATTGAATTACCTTATTTTCTTTTTTATACAAACTTCACCATACAAAAGTAGATTATTAAGTAGTATTATGGGGTAGAGTTCGAATTGTATATTCAACACATTATTGTTTTAAATTAATTGTTTTTTTATTCTAATTAACCTCTAAGTTTTTAATATTTCATTGAACATAAATATTTAAATACAAACCAATGCAACAAATTTCAATAAATTGAATTGAACTTTCTTTAAATTTAAAATTAATTTTATAATCAATTATTTTATGAAAAATAATTTCCAATAAGATATTTAATTTTTTTGATAAATAGAACAGGAATATTTTATATTATGTTGATATATTTTAATAAATGTTTTTGGAAACTTTAAGAAACATGAATACATTTAAAATATTGATATGTTTGATAATTGAAAAGAAAAAAAAAATAGTGTAACTAAAGGACACTGACCTAGATTTCAAGTGGCCATAATGTTCGAAGATAATCTTTAGGTATATAGCTTATTATTTTTATTTCTTATTAATATTAAAGAAATTAAACAACAATAATTAATACGTAAATAACAGGGAAAATTTAAATAACAAAAAATAACGTAAACATTTCTTAATTGCTATAATAAGTGAACATTTTCCTTGAGAGTCTTATTTTTCAAATGTTCGAGAAATAATTAAAAAACTACCAACAATGCCATCTAAACTATTTCCTATGTATGTTTATCTACAATTTTTTTTTTAGGAGAGACTCCTAATAAGGTCTCTCTAAAAAAATCTGTAGTGACCTACACTCAACTTTCTCTACAAGTAAAAAAAAATTCAAACTAGATTTTTGGTTTCCTCTAAACTTTCACCCTCAATCATAAGTCAAACTTATTATATTATATTTAAAAAAAAATTTTTTATTGTTCATAAAAAATTAATAATAACAGAATAATCTGTTATTCATTCCTTTTTTTATTAAATCTAGAATATGTACTTTATATAGTTTCTTAAAGTCCTATCTGTTTATCCAATATAATGGTGTCTGAAACCATTCCATCTTATTACCATAAACAATTTTTTATGGATTATTATGTATATTTATAAATTCTAATGAAGAAGAATTTCATTAATAAATAAAGCAAAGAAATAAATTAGATAAATCAAAATGCTTAATATATTTCTATTCATAAAAAGATTTCACTTAAACACGTGAAATAACAATCAATGATCAAACCACAATAACAAAAACCCAACTCAAAACAAAAACAAAACCAGTTGGGTTTTTGACTCTGACGAAGACCGCTTGTTACGGTTGAAAGATCTTAGTCTTGTTTTCCCATTTCTTATTGTGGTTTGATCATTGATTTCTATTCATGTATATTTTGCAAATAAGCTTATGTTCCAGAACTAAATTTATCATAATGCATAATTGCTTCTAAACATTAGGATTCTATTACTCTATACGGCATACTTTTGTGTAAAATATTAATTTTAACCATCAAAGATTGTGGACTGTAGCGAGCATACAAAGCATCCATATTCCTTTGCTTACAGGAATATATGATTATTTATATAGTTCCAAGTTCAGTATTTTTTTTATGTAGTAATTGCTGTCATTAGAAGCAAGTTTTTGAAAATTTACTCTTGTTTAGCAAGTAGTAACAGCATTATAATCTACTTATACATCTATTCGAAATTCAAGAACTATAACTAATTAATATATTTTTATCCTAATTGGACACACAAATTCTAAACAATTAAAAATATATCTTTAATTTTATTATTGTTCTAGTAACTTACCACAATTTAAGATAATTTTTGTACAAAATAAATTAATGTAATAATTATAAAATAATAATGTTTTTTTTAGGTAAGCTGAAATGTTTGTATAGCAAGAAGAACATCACGTAAAACCATCTGGTTCATAAGTAAAATAGGGAGTTACTAAAAATTTACAAGTAATAAATAGGGGTGTTAAGATAGTAATATCTTGCCGGGGACGCGTTCGTGAATTTGCATAACGTAATAGAGCGGCCTGGATAGGAGTAATATTTTTTGCCTGACCATTTTAAGAAGCTAACTGATGTCGGCACTCTTTGTTGAAACAACCTATTTTAATAAATAACATTCCATTTTTTTTTCTTCTTATTATGTGCATGATTTAATGTAATAATATATCATACTATTTCATCAATTACAAAGTGTTTGTTCTATTTCAATTTTTTAACATAGCTAGTTAATTACTGTTAGCTTAAATATTGTCAGAAATAACCTAAAAGAAACTAATAAGGTCACCCCTTCTTCCTATGTTCCAAAAAGCAAATAATATTATTTATAATTCATAGAAATTGCGTAATTGTAATAAATATATTAATTTGAATTTTTTTTCTCTAATTGTGTATAGTTGAGACATGCATTTATTAATTGTAATATAAACAAAACAACTGTGAAATAGCCAAACATTTCTTTATTTTCACAAAAGAGAGGTAGCGCCAAGGTAGTAAAAGTCTAGTTTAAATAAAATGACTTTGCTTGGCAGTACTAACTGAAAGGTGAATTTGTAAAAAGGAATATTTGTGAAACTTTTTTTTATATTTTATTAAAGTAGCAACAGCGTTCTTTCTGATGGATGAAATAATTTTTTTTGGTTGCAGTGTTTATAGTGTCATTCAGTCTTACACTCTTCATTTCTAAGATGTATGAACTTTGATTAAATAGCAAATAATTATACAATTAACTAAATCTTAGAGATAATTGATCTTCTATCAAAGAAAGACATATGGAAGCAGGATTCAGTAATCATTATGAATTTTCAATGTCTAAAATGGTAGCTAAGAAATAATGTGATTTTGTTCCAAGTAAAGAAAAATGATCATTATTTATTGCTATTATAAAAACACACATTTATGTCAAAACATGTTATACCTTCTACTATAATATAATAAAAATTCAATGCTCAATATTAAATGTATGCATATATCAAAGTTAAAAAGCTTTCGCAATAAACACATCAAACAAAAACTAGCGTCTAAACCACAATAAGAAATCAAAAAAATTACTAAGAACTTTCAACCAAAAGAAGTGGTCTTCGTCTATTCAGACTTGATATATCAAGGGTTAACAACAGTAAGATACCGAAATGTGGTTAAAATCTCTTAACCAATACAAGTGATCTTCTTCATAATCTCACTCATACTAATCAGTATTATTTTATTAATTTTTTCAATCGTTTATTAATTTTATGTTATTAATTCCTTTCTTGCTTGGTGGTTGCAGCACTATGACCGTTCCTGCTACTGCTGTTGGACTTCAGTCACCGCTTTGCCTCCTTGTCGTACACTTAACTTCCTGATGGTGACAATTGTCCTTCCAGACGATGGGAAAACAAATTTTCGCCTCCAAAATAGACACCCACAATTAAACCCTTTTCTTATTTTCTAATAAACTCTCATCGCTTCCACCTTTACATAATCAACAACTATTTTTTAGCCTTATCCTTAAAAACTTCCTGTTACACTTTTTATCAGTAGTGCACATATTTGCAAAAGAAACGTAAATACAAACTATGATTATCACTATTACAACTCCTTTCTCTAATTTGTAACTTATCAACAATCTTCTCCTTTTAATAACTAATTTCTTTCTTCTCTTTCCACTACATTAACAATATATCTTCATTTCGGTCCACGGTACATATCAGTAATACATCTTTTCAATATCTTTCCAGGATTTCCTCTCTACTTAGTTTACTCATCAAGGGTTCAACAATCACTTTATTTCCATGGATTTCTATGTCGTTTCACAATTATTCGTTTTCTACTTTGGTCAGACTTAAACTAACTAATGTTCAGAGTACCTCTATTATAATATTTGTCATCCAATGTATATAAAAAAAAAACCTAAGGCTGCAGATACCTGACTAAATTTTTTGAAAGATAAGTTTTCAGAACATAGCAATCGCCATGGTTTCTAAAATAGTCTTGTTTGGAAAATTAGTTCGTTTTGTTTGGCAGTTCACCAAAGTGTACTCAGTAAAAACCACAATGATTATGTCTTTTTGCCTATTTTATACTTACCTTTTTTAATAAGTATCCATAGAATAGGCAGTTTTATCAAGTAGTTCTTCTCTTTGATTACGTCTCCTTCTTCCACCTTTTCTATTCTTAGACAGTCCATTTCTATTTCCTATTCTAAAGCACCTAACTTTAAGGGCATTCTTTCCTGTCACTCATTGGTAGAGGAAAGGTAGAATGTGGGCATTGATATTAAATTTGCCTCACTATTAACTGCCGTCCTTCTTTTTCCAACATCCCCTCTCCACCAACACAAGTTCTTATGTTATTATGAAAACTAATGCCAACGCATGGCCTCCTTGTACTATGCAGTTTTTATTACTAAATCTACCCCATTAAGTGAGTTTGAGTATCAGTAACATAATTTTGTGTGTCCAGTATCATAATAATAAATATATCTAAGGATGCTTTATGTCATAAACTTTCACATAACTTTTAATTAATTTTTCTATAACAGCTTTTCTTTATAACTTTTTTCATTATTTTTTCATTGGATTAATGTAATAGTATCTTTAATTTCATTTATTATTTCTCTTCCTTTTCTTTTTGGCAGCATTAATAGTTAATTTCTTATAGTTTCCTTGAGTGTAATGTATTTTTGTTGTTCCAACAGTTTTCCCAAAATTTTGGTTTCACTGCTTGTTTAAATATGTCATTCATATTTCAGAGTTAATAAATCTACGTTTAAATTAATGCATCTACATATAAATGAGACTATGATGAGCCTTAAGCAGTTCTTTCCTAACAATACTCACAATCTGTGTTAGTAATCTATGATTAAATAGAATGCTCAAGGTGCTATATCTGAGAGCAAGTTAAGTAATCTTTTATTTCATAATTTCTTATCTGAAGATAACCGTGTAAGTCATTTTAATGACTTACTATTTAATTTAAAATTTTAATTTAATAACACCTCTTTTTAATGAGGGAGTTATTATTTTTTTTAATAAGAATGATTAACAGAGGTCAGTAAGGTTATTTTCTCTCTTGATATGTTATTCATACCGATATGAACTTATTATAATATCGACATCATAGATTCTAAACTCTACTGGGCTATTAAGTCACCCACATTCTTAGCAAGTCTGTTCTCTTTCCGTTTATTTTTGTAAGTTTAGTAGATAAAGCGATAAATAAAGCACAGCGTTCTTTTTCAACTTCGTACAAGTAGGAGCATAAGCAATAATGCAAGTAGCTAAAAATCATTGACAATATATTCCTAAATTTCAATTGGATTTAAGCAATCGACTAAAAATTAAAGCAATTATGACTAAATATAGGATTATACTTCTAAAACATCGAGACTATCACTAGCTTATCTAATAAATACTTGTTTTTGTTCTTCTTATACTTTAAGCTTATATTTGTTTTCCTTCTAAATAATCAATAACTTCAATTTTTGCTTGATTAAGCAAAATTTTCTAGCTCATAAATTCTGACTTTTGATCGCAGTATTGTCATATTGTCACCAATATCATTTGCTCGAATAATAATAATCACCAATAATAAAAGTTCCTGTATTAACGTCTTATGTTTTAGATATCTTGTTTTTATAAGATCTATGTTAATATTTTCTGTTTGGAAAATATTGGTCTTATCTGCTGATAGCGACCAGTGGTAATGGAAGGAAATGCTATTTTCGTTTGTAAAACCTTGACTGTTATCCTCTGTTTGCTGAGGTAACATATTTTCAAGTTCTGTCATTTTTTATTTTTGTTCTTGTCAACAGAAGTACTATTATTTGAGCCTTTGAGCCAGAGTTTCCTCTGTTGTAATGGACGTTATATATCAAGTTTTCATTTCTTATAAGTCACTTTTACTTGTTCTGTCTACTTCAGTATTTGTGTTGGCCAAATTTTTTGGAATGTTATAAATTTTATCAGATTTTTGTAGAATTCAAAGATTTTTATATATAATAAAGGTTAATTTTTGATCTCATTTTAGCAGCCGACATTGGCTCTATCAGTCTTTTTCCTTTTAATAAGGGCCTTTGAGGACGTTTGGAAATATGTCATTTAGGAGTCACTTCTGAAAATTAACATATTCTTCCCGATATGTTGATAATCCAACATGGCTGGTCGAAGTTGATTCTCCTATTTTTTATTTTTTAAATATTCATATAAATGAATATTCTTATTTATTCATGTTAATTTATAGCATATCATTGAATTATTCAAAATGAAGTAACATCACCAAAGTAATATCTCTCCACTTTTTACCACTATCCTTCTTTAAAAAAGTCTTAGGTTCATCTTAAAGCCAATATCACTAGAACATGTTTATCATTTAGTTTAAAATGAACAAATAAATCATGAAAACGTTTGGACCTACAGAACTGTGGCACTTTTCTTATCTTAACTGATCAGACTTTGATTCTACAGAAACTTATCGAGTAACACTAGATGCAGTGACAACCTTATCAACATCAGAGACTCCATCATCCCAATCCGAGATAAATATTTTTCTAGAACAACATTCTGAAATAAAGTACCATGCATGCACGGATGCCTTAAATTTATGGTTTCAGACGAAGCAACAAAAATTTGAACTTAGGAATATTACAACTATTTTTTTACTAGTGGTATTTTACAAAAATCCAATTCCATAGGTTATCTTGTTTAAATATTGTCTAGCCTAGGGATATCTCCAAACATTGAAAGCAAAGTTAAAAACGTGGTTATAACCAGTAGAAATATTGCTCAATCAAGAAATTGGAAATGACTTTGGATGATACTTTTTCTCACAAATTGAGTTCCTTCAAAGTAAAACGATCATTCAACCCATGCATTTATAAATTGATTCCAAATACAAAGTGGCAATTCCGAGAAGTTGTAGAAAATTTCACCTGTAAGTATTTTTATATTTCAGGTGAAGGCTAAAACGCATGTTGACCAATTGAGTGTAACTGCGGTGCAGAATAGAATGGCCAAATATGGATCGACCTAAATTTTTGGAATTCCGCGGTTACTTACAATAGATGCTGAAACAATAA
The DNA here is from genome assembly GCA_026182355.1 of Hermatobates lingyangjiaoensis. Lineage (NCBI taxonomy): Eukaryota > Metazoa > Arthropoda > Insecta > Hemiptera > Hermatobatidae > Hermatobates > Hermatobates lingyangjiaoensis. Next base: position 858,654 of record JAPFBL010000117.1, on the reverse strand, counting down.
AATTCAGCATAAATTTTATTGTTTCAGCAAATTATTAATAACAACAGTTATTCAATAATCACTCCAGGAGCCTATATTCTCGAAGCAAGTCTTCCCTAATTAGCTTAATTCTTAATGGCAATACTGAATGGATAAGCAAAATTAGCATCCTACCTCATGAATAATTTTTAGTTGAACTAAAAATAACTCACCCATTCAAAAAAAAAAAAATGCTTACAAAATTGTCATAATTCAATTATTTACTATTGGTTTTGGAGAATGTGACTTATATGACAGGTATTAATTTAAGTATTTCTTTTTTTATTTCATTGATTATCAATTAATTATTGTTCTAAAAATTTTATTTTTACAAATATTATTATGTTACATGAGTATTATTTGTTTAATTTTTATTATTTTATTTTTATTATTTGAGGGTGACTATAGCACTCAAAAAAAAACTATTGTACTTCTCCTTTTCTGTACTAAAGTAACCCAGCAGTTAGCTTCAACGCCTCCATAAGCTCAGAACTTTTCCTGGTTCCAGCGGTAAAAGTTTTTCTTACAGGGGAAAATCCCTGAAGCTCTATAGGTGTTATTTCGTCCGCTCCGGCAGAGCACCGCATACCGGAGTAAGGCTGTTTACTCAAGGGGGTTGACTGGTGCCCTTGAGGTTCCGTTCCTAATACAGAAACCCCTGTATCATCCATCCTTCGGCACGGATCGCGTAACACCTTAGATTGTGGCTGAGATAAAAGGAGGGGATTTGGGGATTAGGAAGGATGGGAAACGAAGGTGGTCAGGCCCAGCCCCTGATCACCTTCTCCTCCTCTATAGCAGGTCCCTGCACCGTCCCTGCATATAGCAGGTTAACAGGGTAGCCTCGTGAAGGCCGAAAGTTGGAGTTGAGTGTTAGATGCTATTAGAGGCGCTTAATCACTCCATTACTACCCATTTGTTTAATATAAAACAATAGAAATTTCTTGAAATCCTGTAAACCATGATTGTTTTAGAACTGCTTGAGCTTTCAATGATTTTAACTATGGTATTCAGATCAAATAGAGAGTAGTTGAATCATATCATATGATCATACGTCAACATCTCATATGATTTACCTGTTTTTTTAATAAATTTCTCAAATGGTATTTACTACTATAGTCCAAAATCAACGAAAGGTAGAACAAAAAAAAAACTCAAAACTAATAAAAAACCTTTGATTTTCAACAAAAAGTACGATATTTCCTTTTTCTGATTTTTTAACGTGAATAAAATATGAATACAATCATTTTTTTCGTGCCATCAATTTATTGAAAGAAAAATTAATATCTCTGATTTGCTGGATAAATATTCTCTGCAATATCCAATCTATTATTTATAACATCGTTTAGTAAAATGTTTTATACTCATAAAGAATAAAGTAAAAATAGATAAACTATCAACTAAATTGGATATATAATGACAGTAAAAAGAAACATGAATTGATTAATAAAAAGAAATTAAAACTTTAAAAAATTATAAATACATTTAAAAATATTTGCATTATTTAAATTCGCAAAATTTTTTAATACCAAAATTTTATGTTAGAATGTTGATGTGTATAAAAGTGTTTTAATATTTAAGAAGTAAATTAATGTTCTTGTATATAAAATTTTAATGTATTAATATTAATGCTAAGTGATTTGATTTATTATATTTAAATATATTAATTACTTACTTTGTGGTGACGCAATTTCTTGAAGTAAGAAGAATCGTTATAGTGTGGAAGTGATGTGGCACCGAACATTACTTTCAATTGAGAACAATGTGCGATACTCGTGGAGGATATGTGACAATGAGCATGAGAAGTATTTGCAATGTCTATTAGATGATTAGATGGGAGGCACTATAGCTTGCATATTAGCAGCAAGCAAGGCGAATGAATCCCCTGTTCCGACTGCCGAAAGCTCTTAACCTGATTAGAACTCGAAAACGACCAACTTCAGATTTTATTTAGTATCTAACAGAATGTGTGTATAGAATATTTTAGTCTCAAACAGTTGTAGTTTTGTATAATTAAGTTTTAAATATAATTATTGAATTTATTATGTTTATAAGAAATAATTGCAGTTACTTATATAAATCATTAAATTATATGTTCACCAATCCAATATTAAAATTATATATAATATATAATATAATATTATATATAATTATATATAATATACTTTTTATTGCAAACAATTTTTGATAATGTGCAACATTTTCAAAAAGATAATCTTCCTAAATTTGAAGTTATTTAAAATTGACGGTCAAATATATCGTGTGCCTCCAAGAACCAACCAATGGCAAAAATAATGACTTCAAAATTTAAGATAAAAAGTTTTTATAATTTCCATCCTCATAAAATCCTCACAAGTTAATTTAGTATTTTATAGGGAAAAAAAGTGAAATCTGGATTTTCAAATAATAAAAGAATATTCCAAAACAAATACAAAATTATGCTCTTGATTGTGACAAAGTTTACTGAAACGTTTACTAAAACTGCCGGGTCGGTTACTTGCCATTGCGTCTACAACGTGTTTGGTCACTCTTTCTCTTTTCTCCTGAAGGACGAATTGCCCGAAAATTTGAGTTTATAAGTGTGTTTTTTTATTCTGCGTGTTACTCTACTTGAATTTTATATATTAAAATAAACTCGGGACTTGGTAAGTTTTTCATATTCAAATCATGGTTCAAATATCCAGTCGTTTCGAATAACATAACAGTACATCATTCATTAATAGATACGTAAATTCAATAACAACATTTATAAGGACTTCAATATATAGGTATTCATTGAATGAGAAAACTAGAGACTGTTACTTTACTTAAGAACTAGCAATGGTAACTTTACAAAAACTTCCAACATACTAATGCAGGGAATATGGAGTACTCTGTGAACATATATCTATATTTAAATTTGTCTAAAGTTTCCTGTGTCTATTTATATACGTCCGTTGTTATGTGTTAGTTTTAAGTATTCCCTGTTGGGTAAATCCAGTACCTACAAAAATTCTACATTATAGCTCAAGCGTCCATATTTCAAAGTCGTTATTCAAAATAGAAACGTATTATTCGCATCATAAAAAAAACGTTAAATGAAATTCACCTTCTACGCAAACAAATGTAATAAACTTTCAGCCCTTTTAGAAAAAAACTAATTTTGAAAAATTTAAAAAAATTGATTTTTAATTTGCAAATATTAAAGTTGAAAAATCCGTTTAAAAACATTATTACTCATATAAAACATAAAAACATATTACGGCTTTAAAACTGATTTTGGCGTCAAATTTCAAATTTTTTGTTAGCTTTTTATTATTTTAATTTTTTTATATCTTTACCCCCTCAAAATTCTGCTTCTTGGCGCATGACCTCTTAGTGACGGATGCACATTTTCATGGAATCCTCCTGAAAAAAAACTGGGCATGTCACTTTGCTGTCACAGGGTCTGCTCACTGTTTACTGCTAGTAGTCAGCTGTTCCACAAATCTTCCATTGGGTCTTCAATCTCCTGCTGAGGAAGCCGGCAAAATTTCTGGAATCAGACTTCCATTGTTTTTAGATTTGTATTCTACTATCAGTTTCCCAACTATATACTTTTCTAGTTATTAACTTTGAGTTCTATTCTGATATTATGCCAGCAGAATTGTCTAAATTAACTTCTTCTAGTATATAATACACTATGAGTCATGACCATTTTTTATTACTCAAGGTAGCAGTTATATCATCCTTAGATTTGGAATTTCTCTCTTTTGCTTTTTTGTCAATATAATTGTTTAAAATATTTTCTACCCATCTGCAGCTTTACAAGATCAATTTTTCCTTTCACTATTTGTTTTTGTTACATACTGTAAGTATGTAAGTATTTTGCTTTGACATCTTTGGTTCTTTATATTTTCATCCTGTTTTAAATTTAATTATTTCATTTCTTAAAGCATTAAAGGCAGAAGTAATATCACTTATTGTCTTTGATACTCAATATCCCATCTTATTCATCAATTTCGTCTCGAGTTTCATAATGATACTAGTATTATAAATTGCAATCGACAATGTTATGCCGTTTTTGTCTACCATGTTTGTTTTGAGATTTACTGAAGTTGAAATTTTGAACTTTAATTCAAAACTGTTTGTTTTGAGATTAAAGGAAGCTTTTAAATTACTATTTCTAATTATATTGAGTATATTGGCAGAACATATTTACTGGTTTTTTTTTTCAATTTTTGATACTAAAGTATCAAATAACTATCAGATAAAAACAACTAATTGTCTGGGGCATTCCATTACTGACTGCGCAAGTCTATCTCTCTCCTTTAGTAAATGAGTTTCCATTTTCTTTTAGAAATCATTTAATAAATATATATATTTTTCTCCTAATGACTTTTCATCCATCACTAATGACCTTCACTAATCAAAATATTGTTTTAGTTTGACTCACTTTGACTAATGGTTGTTTCTCAAAACCGGAGGACACTATCTTTGGCTTAAAGCCACACATTTAAAGATCATAATGACGCTAGTTATGAATGAAGAATGAATATTTGTATACGCTGTACCTAAAATGTGTATGCTATAAATCAATATTGGTGAATGAAAAGGAAATACAGCTCTAAAAACCAATAATTCAACTTGGAATAATGTATGACATGCTGTACTTCTTGGATTTGATTTTATTGACTAAAGAAATTTTTGATAAAAATCCAGGGAAACAAGATTGCTATTTAAAGTTTTAATAAAAGAAATTTGATGATCCATTAAGCAGTTAATATGGTATTTTAGAACAATACAATTTCTAGATCTACAAAAGTACAGGCCAATGATATATATATTGTTTGATATTTTCCAGAGTGAAGGATGATTGATTGCCCGCAGAAAGTGTTATAATCGATCTACATGTCGCCCACCTTAACAAATTTTATATGAGACATATATTTCTTAGTGTGTTTATGAACGCCATTACTTTTGTGCAGGAATAAGTGAAGTTTTGAGCTTAATATAATAAAGCAGGACTAAGGTACTTTCTACACTTCATGAAAAATAAGCTCTATTTTATCCACTTTTCCAAAAATTTAAACAACTTAATATTTTGCATTAGATACTGTCGTACAAAAAAATGTTATGAACTTATAATATTGGAAGAGTAATATTGCTCTAAATATGACAATTATTAGATACATAAATAAAAGGTTTTTGGTATATCTTCATATGCCACAACATATCTACGAAAATGTCAAATTAATAGATTCAGTTTTATAAATTTTGTGAAGAAAAACAAAATAATCATTAGCCGTAAACTAATTACTCTGGACTTCTTCTTAGATGCACCAGGAGCTTTTGATAGGACGTCCTTCCACTTCCATTAATCATCGATAATATATTGATTTATTAATTCAGGGGCTATAGAATGGATTAATACGATGCTAACCCAAAGAATAATTTTTTTTTAGAAGCACTCATGTTCAACTCTATTCCACGATGATTTTTGGCTTTTCTTCAATATAGGAACCTTTAAGATGAAAGATTTTGTTACTTGAAAACTGAGAGGAATGATAAATAAATAAACTCATCTATATTTAAAAAAAAAAACGGAGATAAGAAAAAACATAAAAGTGACGCTGAAACATTTAATTTTTTATTAATAGTGAACATTTAAAGTAATGAAATATTTACTCACTCTTTAGATAAGTTATTAAATAGAGACTCTCAATTGAATCTATGAAATTTGTACATCTCAGTGAAAACTCAAAGCTGCTCTGAATTACGAAGGAAATCAGGGGCCAGGCTAGCTCAGTGGTTACGTGCTCGCCTCTGAACTGATAGGACCGGGGTTCAATCCTCACCTCGATTTATTCACGCGGGAGGTGAATAAATCTGAGCACGTCGTCCCTCGGAGAAGGACGTTAAACCGTCGGGCCCGAGCCTGTACGATGTCAGGTACTCGTTAAAGATCCCTACTCTAAATACATTTGAGTTAGGCAAAATTTAGGACTCCCACTGTAGAATCAATCTTCATTGTGTGGTATCACAAAGGGCCAATGCTTGGCCTACGTGTGCTCCCTTGTGGGACTGCCACTGCAACCTAACCTACGAAGGAAATCCCAGATTCAGAGTGAGATACATCTTCTTTTTTAATTTTTAGTAATAATTTTTTGTATATATTTTGCTTACTTGTTGTATTTATTTATCCATGAGAGAAACCAATACTCTATGGTTTTATCAATGTATAAGTAAAATCGTATATTAATTTTGATTTGCTATGTTTAGCAAAAGAGAATAGATTGATGAATGAAGGTTAATCTTGATTAGTGCATGCGGTGGGGACTTGCCCGGTACCCTAATGGTGACTGCATAGAGATTAATTACTAACGTTACGTATGCACTGGTATAGAACCCGGTGGTTAGAGGTATAGAACCACTCTGCCTGGATAGCTTTAGATAAAAAAAACTCTCCATCAGCTATTTGTTCGATACATTATTTAAAACATTACGTAATGGTAGAAAATATTTAACGCTTAAAAATAATCAAACTATAAATTCTATTTAATTTTTATTTTAAATTATTAGCAATAAAATATCATCAATCATTTTGCTAACGTTTTGAAGTACTGGATATTTAAAGTTATTCTAAGAAAATTTTTATGACTGCTAATTCGAATATTAATTCGAAAATTTTCATGACTGCTAATTTTCTTATTAATGCTAATTCGAATATAAATACCGATATTAGAAGTGTTAACTAGTAATAATGGTGCAGATATAGGTCCGGTAAAATTAGTATTGTAAATGCATCAGTGCCGTTGAACAGAATTAATGTTACCATAGTTACTTTTCAATTTCAATATACTTTTGAAACGTATCAAAAGGTCTTATATTAGGGATGTAGTATATTAGCAATTGTGGGTAATGATTGGTCACTTCTTATGATGGCGAGTATGGCATCTTTTGCTTCACAGGGGAAGTGGTTGTTTGTAACAACCAGTTATCAGTAACGTAACTCACTTTTGTGAGTCATCTTGTAATAGTCATCTTGAAGTGCAAATTTGTTTATAGATTTTTTGTTATAAACCATTTATTTAAAACATAATTTAGGCTTTATTTTGTACCCATCAAGAAAAGCCAGTTTTGAAAAGTAAACTGTCGTTACAAATGAACAATAATGTCCTTAGCTTCCTTCTTCTTTTTTTTACTAAAAAATTTTGTATAGTCAGTAGACTTACTTTGATTTGTCTCAAAATAGTGTTGTTAGTTGATTTTTTTTGGCACTGTCACACGGTTTTTGCAAACACACTGATTTTTCATCAATTTTGATTGAAAAATATTTAGTAGTCCATTCCTTCCTTCCTCTAATGTTTGAAACTACTTCAGATTTCCCTTTTCAAATGGGCTTATCTCGCATAAAATTTATGGATTTAGGCAACAGCACGGACAAATAAATTCAGCAAAATATCATCTTATGTGATATCATAATTTTCAATCAGCGCCAGAGAATAGTATTCAGATATCTTGAATTTCTCTTCAAACTGAAGATACATGTTTTCAATGATGTATTTAACACCAATGATGCCTTATTCACAAAAATAACTTCTTTCATGAGAAGGAAAGAGAAGAATTATTTTCCTCCCTCTAAACTCGTTACTTTAAAGTCTGCTTCACTTATCGTAAATCTAATATTCTGAAATTTAGTAGTCACAAACTCTCTGGTTTTCATAGATATTCAATTTTCCGCTGGTGAAATAATTCCACTAGTGGTTTCAAACATCACATTATCTTTGTCATATAATTTTATGAATAACTTTTATCAATAATTATCAGTATAATGCAGCTTACAAGAACAAATGAAATAAACCTAATAAAAATAATATCTGAGAATGTAGTTTTAACCAAGACATAGGGAATTTGTCGCTTTTTGAGTCATGAAGTGCGGCTTTCTGAGTATAACCTGTTGAGAATATACTTACAAAAAAAAAAAATAAAATATATAAAGAAGAAATTAAGGATTTTTTTGCATATCTTAAAATAGAACTGTAATGTATTTTGCATGAACAAAATCTCTGTCTTATATCTGCTACTTTCGATAAGAATTTGAAAAAAGTTGTGGGTTTAGTAAATTTCATTCGAACAAATGCCATGTGACATTACCAGTTACGAGATGTGATCATGTTGGATGATGAGATCATTAGCGCAGATTTTCCCTAACTTTTAAAAGTCCATTGGTTATCACGAGGAGAAATCTTAGTGTTATGTTTTATCATTCCGTGAGAAATGCATTGAGCTATAACATGAAAACAATAAAAATTGCGAAATATCAGACACCTTTCCTTCAAGGTGTTACTATTCTCTGTGATATCATGGCGACGCAAAATTAATTAAATGTTTTGCTGCAGGGAAAAAAACAAAGGTTTTTATATGTGGTAAAATATTTTGGCATTAAGAACAAGTCTTTTATTCAATCAATACTAGAAAAGTCTGGTTTTTAGAAAGTCGTTTTCCTAAGTTAACAAATCTAATAATAGAAGGGTATGAGGACATTACTGAACTTTTAAAAGATTTTGTTTTAGATTTTTCTGATCGGGGAATATAATGATAGATTCAAGGATTTTGCAAAATAACTATTAGAGAAGAATTTACATCTCCATTGGATGTAAGTTGTTGAGAAAGTGGACGGCGCTAATGTGTCCTTCACTCGCAGAAAAGGCTCCCCATGCCTGATATGAACTATACTTCAAAAAGTTTGGCTGACAAAACAGAAAACTCTTGAACTACAAACGGAATTACTCTGAGTTGCATCGTTTAAACTGAAGTAGCCATTTATAACATGAAATTGAATTAAACCAATCAGAACTAATATCTAGAGGTTTTAATCAAAGAAATATAGAACTACTTATAACAAACTAAGACAAGAATAATTAGTATAAATATAAGATCTACCACAACTGAAATTGTGAGGACTTAAAGATAACTTTAGCAGGTGTGCAATCACCCACATATAGTATTTCCTTGTGGATGACCTTACTGGATTCTTTAGGTAATTACGGTTACGACAGGCAAATTTATGCAGAAAATAATCTTGTGATTATATGGAGAGCAATGTTTGATAATAATGATTTGAGGTTTATGCAGCATGTTATTTACATTGATAAAAGATGGAGAATAGATGAAGAGGGAGAATTCCTTTCAAAAGGAGAAAGAATGTAGTTCTAAAAGATCCCTTGATTAGAAATAATAGAATTAAACCCTCAGAGGCATGTATAAGCGCTGTAGTCTCTTTAGAGAACTGACTAAATTTATAAAAGCCCTATCTATCACATACATTTTCTGAGGGCAAAAAAAATATTATATTTGGTAGAACATGGAGGCTTAAACCCAAATCTAAATTTTGGCTCTGCTAAATTACTGTTTGATAATAATAAATAAATGACCTCATATACATACCATATGTAGTAAAATGAAAATTATTACTAAATTCGCCTAAATAAACTATAATCAGGCGTATTGATATAAGAAATGATCTTTAAACAATTTTATTAAGAAAGAGGAAATTTGAAGTTTAATCTGTGAGTTTAGTTTAATTTTAAACTAAAATTAAGTGAGTTGTACGTGGAATCATTTTAGTTAGTTGTCTTTATACTTATTATATGCACAACGTGTGCATTACTGTTATCAACTTTGGAGTTGATAAGACGAAAACAAATATTAACATTTCTGTTACTCTTATTAACGCTAAAATCACTTCAATTTTGGCCCACAATAGTTTGTTTCAGTATTTTGTATCAGTTTTGTCAGAGATTAAGGATCTATAAATTTTTAATACTATAATTACCTAGAATTACCAACAACTAATTCTTTTCAAACATTCTTGTTTTTTTTTTATACATTCATAAAAGTAATAATGTCATCATGTTACCTTTTATGAACTTACTAAAGATTTTCGTTTATTTCATTTTACTGTACACTATGCATTCTCAATTTTTCTTTATTTATTTCTGACTTTACCTGGCATAGAAAGTTTGCTGCAGTAATCTCCACATTTATTTTAATATAAATAAAAGGTTTAGATGATAACATTTTACGATTAATATTGGTTCATTTGGCGTAAGTTAAAAAAATAATTTAGTATAACTGATCCTGTAGTAGTCAGTCCTAGATAATTTCAATTTAAGTTTACAGGAATGTATTGATTTTACAGGAACATTGATTTTCTTTTGATTGAACAACTGACACTTTGAAATATAATATGGTTATTAATTTATAAGTAAACTAGCAAACGTGCTGGTCTTTGACGGAATCAAAAATTCGATGATATATGGTATTCCAAAATATTAGAAATTATAGAAAAGTAGAAAATATCATTATTAGTACAGTTTTAAGCAAATGCCTGTGTATACACCACATTAGCTGTTTGTCCTTCAGGTTGATGAAAGAACAAAGAGTTGGAACCTCTGGCTGTTGGGTAAGCAAACTACACTTGACCATGTGAGAAACCTTGGTCTCACTCACTTCAATTCCTGCGTTAGATAGAGATTCCACTTGCGACTTATTTACCGGCATTGCGAAACAGAGGCTGGTGGGACATTGCAATCGTTTGAATGGAAACGGATAGTGGCTCCGGATCAATGGAGTCGTGCCCCGTTGCACATTTCTGGTGCACTCACGTACCGTAACATGAAATGTCTTACTGCTACTAAATCGAAGCATGATTGGTTCTCTTACTTTAAGTTTTTACTCATGAGGAGGCTGTCCAGGGGTAGCCACGGAGTCAAGAAATTCAGTTGGATAATGAACTGCTTCCCCATTGCTAATCACTTTCTCTACAGACTTGTAAGTTCATTCCTCGGCTTGATGCAGCAAAAGAACTTTTTTGTTGATTTTTCCTGCCTAATTAATAGCGAATTGCTCTTTCACAAAGCCATTAAATTTGAATTGATAGTACATCTTGAACTCTGTGAAACACCTTGTCAAAAAGCTCAAATACGCAATTTATTCATATAAGGAAATGAAATAAAAATTAGTAGCAAAATTCAGCTTAAAAAATCATAACTTCGCTTCTTTGCTGAATTTTCAATCCATTCAGAGGCTATATTTTAAGTTAGACATAAACAAATCTAGTGTTAACGTTTCAGCTCGCTATGTCTGATGGTGGCTGAGCTTTATTGTGACAAAAGTTTGTGCGTAAAACGTCAATAACTTCGCTTCTACGTTGAATGTCCAATCGACTCAGAGACTATATTTCAAGTTAGATATACACAAATATACTGTCAATGTTTCAGCTTGATATGTCTTATGGTGGCTGAGTTCACCTGTGACAAAATTTTACGGACAAACTGACAGAAATTTTTCTAAGGGTAGATTCCGTTTCTCTAATGTATGAAACGTAAAAAAAAACCTTGAAATGAGTCAGTTCTAAGCAATTTTCAGACAAAAACTTCCTTCTAATTGTATAAATTTGGTATGTTTGAGGTGGTAGGGTAATAGATTATGGAGTAATTATAGTAATAAGACGTTATAATGTTATAACAATATAACGGTTATACTAATAAGTATAACAATAATATATAATAACAATTATATTTTGAAAATATAATGAGATATCACTAAGCATGTGATAACGTGATGTAAGAATTGATTATTTCGATTATAGTGATCTGAAATTCTTAAAACTATTTGGAAGGAAGAGTTTTGTGAGGAAAATCTTTTCTTTGCTTGAGAAAGAGAATTGGGCAATAAGACTGCCTTCAGCCGGAAGTTTAATCATTTCAAGGCCGTCCTCTGATGCCACTAATTTAATTTGGTTAGCTGCTGTCGCTTGATGCTTGGGTGTCTTTAATATACCCGAGGACCAACCGGTTCCTTCCATCTCCCCACTTCAGAAAATTGAATTTGTTGCGACAACCTCTGTCCAACAATATTTAATATATTAAAAATTTCCATCTAACCCTCAGAAGTTTTCTGTTTTTTGTTGTATTTTTTTGTAAATTAATTCTGTAATTCTTGCTTGAGTGAAGTAGTGTAGTTAAAAAGTTGATTTTTTTTTTGGTACAAAAACACAAAAACATTATATTACCTTAAATCAGACACAATAATTCTACATATTAGTAATTTTAAAGACTGACAGTAGAAAGAGGGATATTCAGTGAATGAAGAAGATTTTATAAATATAGAGCAAAGAAAACATTGGTGGACAGTAATGACACAAAGTGTTACCTACACTCTGTAATCTCAATTATATGAAACAGTTTTTATTATTTTATACATTGGAAGAAACTCGAGTTAAAAAAATGACTACAGCATTATTATAATCCTCATACGTATTAACTGTGAGTCTAAAAAATTACTTTTTATATCAGTTTCCAAGGCTAATATATGCATGTACCTTACCCAACTGTTGTAAAAAATTTGCTAAAGTTTTAAGAATAGGCTATAAATATAACCCCATGAGAGTTGCAGAGTTAGAGCCATCAGTTCATTGTTATATGCATTCATAAACAACTGATCTGTCAACTCTTATTGTGGGATTAGATGTTTTGAAAGTTTCTCTAGATTACTTGCGAAGTTATTCTGAACGAATATATAAACTTGGAATCAGTATGGGCACCATTTTGATCTATATTAAAATATTTGGTTTTCATATGCCAACCCACTATAACAATCATTCATTATTCCTAAATATTTAAATTCAATAAATTTAATTGAACTAAAGGCATGTCTATGAAAATGATTGTAAAAAGATACAACTTAATGTTGCTTATTGCAGTGCACAAAGTCATCAGGCAAAACAATCTATAGTTATAATCATGCTAATTTTTTATGACTTCTTTAGAAAATTAAACTTTAGTAAAATCAAAAGGTTTTGCAGTTAAGTGGTGTATTTTCTTTACGTGATTATTTCTAAGGGACACCTATTTGTCGTTCTCTATGTATTATCTCTTCTTTATACATTCATCAACTTGTAATAGTGTCTGAACTAAAAATTACTAAAAGGAACCGCCCCCATGTAGTTTATAAGTACCCATTATAGTGAAAGTAATAACAATTATTAGTTATATGATTTGCGTAAATTTTTCATCAGACTTCATTGTTACAAATTATACCAGCTGTGTTATTAATATACATCCTAAGGTATGGTTATGCAATTAATATAAATTTCAAAAAAAAAAAAAAAATAAATGAAGAACCCACATTAAAATTATTGTTTGAAATAACAGTCAATAAATGACGCTTGGAGGCAAGTTGTGATGGATCGTTGCTTGCATAAAAGTGGGAGTGACACAAAAGATAACGAACGGCCTCCAACAACTGAGCTAGTTTAAAACGCAACGCCTCCAGCACTGCTCCACTTGGCCACCACTCTTCTTCAATTTAAAACTCATGACCAGAGTTTTTGCCAAAAAGTTTAAAAACAGGAAAGCATCGTTTGTCACTCCTGCTTGTCTGGCTATCTTTTTCTCACTTTTTCCTTGTCTCGTATTCGAGTTTTTCTCTTCTCTCTGTTCACGACTTGTAAAGAAAGAATGAAAACTCTAACAATCAAAACGAAATGGTCATTTAGAACAAGAATAAAAAAAAAGTAAAGACGATTCTTTTTTTTTTTGATTACCTTTATAAAAGTAAAATGATAGATGGAAAATATTTGTATCAATGAATTAGTACAACTAAATATGTATGGCACAAATTAATATTGTGAGAAAAGAAATAAGTTTAAAAAAATAATATTAACACCCTGAGCATTAATAAAAATCAATCTGTCACGTTATCTAGTGTTCTTAATTTCACTCGTCCCTCCCTCCTGAGGACGGTTATACACAAAATTAAAGAGTATAATTATATCTTTCAACTGTATGTTTTTAAATTATATTATGCACTGTTGTTATATATATAATAATTATATATATATTATATATATATATACATACATATATATATATATATATTATTAAAGTAGACGGCAGCTTCCGCATTTACGACTTTTTTGCTCGTTTTCTCTAGTTTTCTTACTAGTTTTTTCTGGTAGGGAGTGATTTCATGGAGGAGTTGTCCCAGAGACATCAAAGAAATAATCTTTTAGCTTAATCAATAATATTATATTTTTACACTTACAAGCTTTCGATTTTCTCAGAAATCATCTTCAGGTATATATCATTATTAAACAGATTAAATTCACACAATAAAATTTTCCAAATGTTAAACAGACATTAAAAGGAATAAAAATTTAGATGTTAATAGAACTAGATGAACTTTGTGAAAAAACAAAACAAGTCCACTGTGACAAGTGTAAGGTTACAACTTGTCATTCACATTGCCTGGGGGTCCTGTCAATGTAGGCTTATTAAGTTTATAAGAACTATCGAAGTTCTTACAACTTGGTATTATGCCTATACAATTGGCCTGAATGTTCATAGAAGGTTGGACGTCCTTGATGTATAAGGCCTCGAGGATATGAAGGCGGCTGGTATTATTTTCTATTCTTAAACTTGTTGTTCCTTTTTCTAACATTTCCCTCGTTAATGTTGTGTTATGTGCTTGTCTCGTATGGTTTTTCGGAGTACCTGCTGTAAGGTGGAAGTCTTGATAGTTTGGTTGTGGTCATCCCGATGTACTTTGTAGGACAGGCTTCACAGTTCCCGGTATTACATGTATATTGGTACACCAAGTGACTTTTTTGCAGCACTGAGACATCTCTTTGGGGGCGGTTTTTAAGGAGAAGGTTTTGAGTCCTTCTGCTTTGGTAGTAAATCCTAAGTCGGAGTTTATCAGTTTCATTTGTCGGGAAAACATTAGTGCGAATGATTTTTCTTAGTGCACGTTCATCTTGTTTGTAGAAACTGTGCATATATGCTCTATAGTAGAGATCTATTGTTTCTCCTTGATTGGTTACATTTGGTTCTCCAGACTTAGCGTGCCATCGGTTCATGAATTTTTCAATAACGTCAGAAACTTCTTGGTTAGAGTACCCATTATTAATAAGAATCTGAGTTGACTTCTCTAACTCATCATTGAGGGAGCTCCACTCGCTACAGTGTGTGAAAGCTCTCTTAACATAAGCATAAATTGTCGCCCTTCGGTATTGTTCTGGACATTCACTCTTTCCATTTAAGCAAAGACCGAGGTTTGTTGCTTTTCTGTAAACTGTTGTACTGAAACTAGTGGGGGTTTGCTTCGTGATGATGTCCAGAAAAGGCAGTTGTCCTTGGTAGCTGTGTTTTATTGTTAGCTTGAGTCCTGAGGCTTGTTGAAGTGTTTTCATGAGAACAGAGACTTGTTCCTCATCCTCAGCCAAGACAAAAATATCATCCACATATCTTGTGTATATTGTTGGCTTCATTATTTTATTGAAGATTTCTCTCTCAACGCATCCTAAATAGAAGTTTGCAAAAAGCACGCCAAGGGGTGAACCCATAGCAACTCCATCAATTTGTACATACATTTTTCCATCAGGTGATGTGAATGGAACATCTTTAGTACAAATTTGCAACAATGATTTCAGTTCAGCTTTTGGGATGTTTACTTTTGGTGGGCCGTTTTCAGGGTAGATTTCATCAATTATATATTTTATGGTTCTATCGACCGGGACATTTGTGAAGAGGGATTCTACATCTAAGGAAACCACCGTTCCTTTGGCATCCGAACCTTTAATCAAGTGAAGGAATTCTACAGGTGACGAAATGCTGTAGCCCTTAGGTACGTGAGGAGTTAAAATTTCATTAAGTCTTTTTGCCAGTTTGTAGGTTGGAGAAGGTATTTGGCTAATTATCAGTCTCAATGGGTTGTTTGGCTTGTGATTTTTGACGTTTCCATAACAGTAGCCCATATCAAAATCACCTTTAATAAGCGGTAAGATATTACTTTCATGTATACTGTTATTCTATAACAGTATACTATGTATATTATGTTGATTATGCTTTCCAATAATATCTCGAGCTCAACTCTTTTCCCATAAGGCGGGGGTTTTGAAAAGTAAACATCCCAAAAGCTGAACTGAAATCATTGTTGCAAATTTGTACTAAAGATGTTCCATTCACATCACCTGATGGAAAAATGTATGTACAAATTGATGGAGTTGCTATGGGTTCACCCCTTGGCGTGCTTTTTGCAAACTTCTATTTAGGATGCGTTGAGAGAGAAATCTTCAATAAAATAATGAAGCCAACAATATACACAAGATATGTGGATGATATTTTTGTCTTGGCTGAGGATGAGGAACAAGTCTCTGTTCTCATGAAAACACTTCAACAAGCCTCAGGACTCAAGCTAACAATAAAACACAGCTACCAAGGACAACTGCCTTTTCTGGACATCATCACGAAGCAAACCCCCACTAGTTTCAGTACAACAGTTTACAGAAAAGCAACAAACCTCGGTCTTTGCTTAAATGGAAAGAGTGAATGTCCAGAACAATACCGAAGGGCGACAATTTATGCTTATGTTAAGAGAGCTTTCACACACTGTAGCGAGTGGAGCTCCCTCAATGATGAGTTAGAGAAGTCAACTCAGATTCTTATTAATAATGGGTACTCTAACCAAGAAGTTTCTGACGTTATTGAAAAATTCATGAACCGATGGCACGCTAAGTCTGGAGAACCAAATGTAACCAATCAAGGAGAAACAATAGATCTCTACTATAGAGCATATATGCACAGTTTCTACAAACAAGATGAACGTGCACTAAGAAAAATCATTCGCACTAATGTTTTCCCGACAAATGAAACTGATAAACTCCGACTTAGGATTTACTACCAAAGCAGAAGGACTCAAAACCTTCTCCTTAAAAACCGCCCCCAAAGAGATGTCTCAGTGCTGCAAAAAAGTCACTTGGTGTACCAATATACATGTAATACCGGGAACTGTGAAGCCTGTCCTACAAAGTACATCGGGATGACCACAACCAAACTATCAAGACTTCCACCTTACAGCAGGTACTCCGAAAAACCATACGAGACAAGCACATAACACAACATTAACGAGGGAAATGTTAGAAAAAGGAACAACAAGTTTAAGAATAGAAAATAATACCAGCCGCCTTCATATCCTCGAGGCCTTATACATCAAGGACGTCCAACCTTCTATGAACATTCAGGCCAATTGTATAGGCATAATACCAAGTTGTAAGAACTTCGATAGTTCTTATAAACTTAATAAGCCTACATTGACAGGACCCCCAGGCAATGTGAATGACAAGTTGTAACCTTACACTTGTCACAGTGGACTTGTTTTGTTTTTTCACAAAGTTCATCTAGTTCTATTAACATCTAAATTTTTATTCCTTTTAATGTCTGTTTAACATTTGGAAAATTTTATTGTGTGAATTTAATCTGTTTAATAATGATATATACCTGAAGATGATTTCTGAGAAAATCGAAAGCTTGTAAGTGTAAAAATATAATATTATTGATTAAGCTAAAAGATTATTTCTTTGATGTCTCTGGGACAACTCCTCCATGAAATCACTCCCTACCAGAAAAAACTAGTAAGAAAACTAGAGAAAACGAGCAAAAAAGTCGTAAATGCGGAAGCTGCCGTCTA
The DNA here is from genome assembly GCA_026182355.1 of Hermatobates lingyangjiaoensis. Classification (NCBI taxonomy): domain Eukaryota; kingdom Metazoa; phylum Arthropoda; class Insecta; order Hemiptera; family Hermatobatidae; genus Hermatobates; species Hermatobates lingyangjiaoensis. The sequence continues at coordinate 841,143 of JAPFBL010000117.1, read as the reverse complement.
CTTTAATAAAATATGTTTACAAGAAAATCTGCTGCCAATATACACTAATATATATATATATATATATATATATATATATATATATATAATATATATATATATATATATATATATATATATATATGATCAAACCACAATAAGAAATGGGAAAACAAGACTAAGATCTTTCAACCGTAACAAGCGGTCATCGTCAGAGTCAAAAACCCAACTGACGAAGTTGGGTTTTTGTCTCTGACGAAGACTGCTTGTTACGGTTGAAAGATCTTAGTCTTGTTTTCCCGTTTCTTATTGTGGTTTGATCATTGATTGTTGTTTCACGTGTTTATGTGAAATCTTTTTATATATATATATATATATATATATATATATACATCAATGATCAAACACAATATGATATGGGAAAAGAAGACTAAGATTTCTCAACAGTAACAGGCGGTCTTCGTCAGAGTCGCATTTTTGTGTGAGGTTTTGACTGATAATAGTGCCTTAAATACCCATGGTAATATTAATTTTTCAAATACACTATTCGTCCATTTTATCAGGTCTTCAATGGTCCTCATGATCATTCTAGTGACTGTATGAATGAAATGCAGAATTACATTGATTTTGTATTGTATGCTGCTGCAGGTAATAAATCCAACTCGATGATTTATCTGATTATCTAATGGTAATCGATTTGATCTTAAAATCAAAAGATTTTATAGTTAAATTATGTACCATATATTCTTCATTTGATTATTTCTAAGGGGCATTTTTTTCTTCTGTCTTCTCTGTGTGTCTCTTCCTCAATTCATTCATCAACTTATAATAGTGCTTGAACTAAAAATTACTATAAAGGACCTTACTCACGTAGTTTAAAACAACTGACAACTAATATTAAAAAGAGATATTCAAAAGCCTCTTAACATTTCAAATCTTCTAAAATGTTGATTAATTAAATGTGAAGTAACTTCATTCAGATAATGATTATAACATATTATTTATAATAATACCTATAAAACTATAAATATATTACCACAAAATAAAACAGTTCAGAGGATAATCGAGTAGAACATAGGCACAGCGAAAATACTCCCTTCAATATTTGCACATCCTATGGCGTCAGAAAGTTATTCATAGCATAAAGAAAATCTCAACTTTACCATCTACACCAATAACCGCTGAGTTAAAGAATTCAAAATAACTTTACTATATGTAAACGTCATATCAAACACGTTGACAACCAACTGATCTTTTGTGTTATTTATATATTAATCAATCTGTTCATGTGTTGTTATAATCATTTTATTAGTTATAATAAATGCAAAATCAGGGCTGTGGAGTCGGAGTAGGGGTTGGAAGAAATCAGCCGACTCCGACTCCTCACCTAGTTATTACTTGTGTACATGAAAATGAGATAAAATGATAAAACATGATTAATTATTTCAAGTAGATTTTTTTCCTCTGGAGAAGGAAATTGGAAATTTGATGGTGGAACACAAAATGTCTAGTTTAATCCAAAATATCTGGCCTTGCTTGTTCATTGTTTACTTTACTGTAAGTAAATATAATATCAAACTTCTTCATTATTTAATGTCGTATTTAGACATAATATAAATGCTAAAAATAGAAGATGTTTATTAGTCTTTCATTCCTGGCGGTCGACTCAGTCAAGGACCTTGTCTACAATGAGGTTGTTCGTTCGGCTATGACCTATGGATGCTCCGTCAGGTTTAGAGCTGCACCAAAGCTACAAAGTACTAATTCATATTATTAGCCAACTGGCATCTGTTTTATAATAATAAAAAGATGAACTGGAGTCGGAGTCGGCTGTTACAAAATAGAGGAGTCGGAGTCGGCCATAATAGGTCCGACTCCACAGCCCTGCGTAAAATATTGATGAATCTGGCATGTTATTACAATTATTGAATTGAGGGCATGAACATCATTAGACTCATTCGCTCCGTGGCTATACTCATCACATTGTATATGTTATTGTCGTAATTAGATAAAACATCAATTTTAACATTTTTAATAACCATTGTCAACATACACAGAGATTATCATTTCTCTATGATAGTTTCAGCTATGATTTAACAATAATCTTCATCCATTCCAAGATCCTGGCCCTAATACAGGTTCAGGATATTACCTCTTCTAGACAGAGAGTCTAAATATTTCGAATAATGTCAAATACCTTTCATAGTACTTAAGTAGGTATATTTCTAACAGATGTCCTACATATATTTTTAAATTATCTCTTTGAATTTAAAGGTATAATATTCTTTTAAAATGAAGTTCAATTAAATGAGCTTTTTAAACTAAATTGAACTCAGCTGTTCTTGACATCTTTTAACTTTTTTTCCCTTGCTTTATTTGTCTCTAAATGAAATTAAAACTAACCAATATTTCAAACAAAATACTAATGTTCCATTCTATTATTTTTTTTGACGTTTTATCTCCCATAGAGGTTTTTTCATTTTGTAAAATTCAGAGAAAATTAATTATTTTTGATACAAATATTTAAGGTTCATATGTTACTAGTCTTTAATCCTGGAGGTAGCGCACGTAGTGATTAATACACTTATTGTTATACATGCTTGTTTTGTATATTACACGACTGGTGTCGTATATGTCATTGGTATTACCACAGTAGTCATAATTCTTTTGTAAAATATAAGTGAAGCTTTTATTTTACAAAATAATCTCTTACAAAAAAATTTTTACCAATAAAACATTTAGGTAATACTACCTGCGTGAAGAATTATATTCATAATAATAAATATATATATTCATTGGTATTATACTCTTATACTGTTTCATATGTATACATAGTACATTTATTATGTAAAGCATAAATGATAATACAATTTATTAATATTTATACATACATAATAATTACTTACTTGAGGGTTATATAAATAATAGCATTAAAGGAGTACAAAACAGAAGCACGAAGCCTGTAGATTCCTTTAAGTTTAACAAGGAGGTATGTTATTATAGGTTTTTGTGAAAACAGGTTGTGATGAAATCAGAAGGGAAGCCTACTAACTAAGGATACTTAGTAAAAGAAGCAACTAGCATTACAGACATGCCAAGGACTCTGAAAAATCAAAAAACCCTGCACAAATCTAGACTACAACTTCTATCAAAGAAAATGGGAATAATCATTTATTTTTTTTTTTGAGTTAATTTTGTGAAGAAAAGTCCACAGTGTTTGGAAGTGCTAAAGTCATTTAGTGTATTTTTCTTTTGTCACTGGAGTCTGGTGTCTTGGTTTTTTGTAACCTTCTCACTTGAAAAACTTTTCCTACTCCATGTTACTTTTGTATCCCACGACTTAACAAATATCATTGTTTCTACTTTTTAGTAGTTATTCATTTAACTATCTTAACAGGAGTAACCATCTACATTACTTATTTGTTTACCAGTTAAGAGTTAATAGTTCACACTCTCCGAATTCTGGGAAGCAAAATAGTCGTAGTGCAAAATTAATTCATAGTATTAATGTTTAATCTGGATTTCAGATTGCCGCTTAGTCTGCTTCTAATACGAGTAGAAACTTTCGTAGAGAAAAGAAATATTATGTGTAGTATTATCGCTTGAATATCACAATGGTTCCCAGATAAGGAGTTATAATACACAACTACAAACTTAAAGGGACAGAGTTTGGAACAATATCGATTGCAACTGAATGTTTCTTCAGCCAAACGGAGAGAGATAAACTTGCTTAAGGGGTTGGTAGAGTGCCAGCAGAGGCTATCTGGAGCACTGAGCGATTAATTAGGCCCCCTGGCCACGCCTCGTATCTTCAAAGTCACTTTCTCTGCATTTTCACTGTAGGCTACACCTTAAAACATGTTAATGACGTCTTCTATGATAGAAACAAAAATGGTCTAACTACCATTCATGTGATTGGAGTTTTTGGAACCGTAAACATCATCTAATATTTTTCTTTATAAACTAACAAACTAAATAAACTGAGTGTAGTTCACGCTTCTCTTCCAAGTAACTCACAGCATTCTCTTGATGACAACGCAGTCAAAATATAGTAGTGCGTTTTTGTGCTCACTTGTAAGCTTTCTTTCTGTGAATTTTAAATATAAATAAATATGTATTCACTTAATAAACAGAAAGACGATCTAAACTGGACACAATAACAGATCAAAATTGAAGATAAGGAGCACAAAAAATAAAGAGTCATACTTACAAACTCAAATTTTCGGGCAATCCGTCATCAGGAGAAAAGAGAAAGGGAGACCAAGCACACGTTGTAGACGCAACGGCCAGTAACCCGTATAAATATACGAGTATATAACGGGTTACTTGCCGTTGCGTCTACAACGTGCTTAGTCTCCCTTTCTCTTTTCTCCTGAAGACGGATTACCCGAAAAGTTGAGTCTGTAAGTGTGTTTCCTTACTCTGCATGTTACTCTTCATGAATTTTGAACTCATATATATATATATATATATATATATAACGTGATTTCACATAAATGTGAAAGAACCATCAATGATAAAACCACAATATGAAATGGGAAAAGATGACTATGATATATCAACTGTAACAAGCGGTCTTCATCAGTAAGGTTTTAACTCTGACGAAGACCGCTTGTTACAGTTGAATGATCTTAGTCTTTTTTTCGCATTTCATGTTGTGGTTTGATTATATATATATATATGAAACTGAAAGCCGAGACTGCGGTTTACTTTAATAATACATGTTTAATGATAGAGCATATAATTGAAGACTGCCAGCGATTATTAGAAGAATAGATCACAGTGGGGCTATAGGTGATCTTCTTATGTAAAATAAAATTTAAAAAATAATAAATAATAATAATATATATTATAAAGTCTTTTATATATTAGAATATTATAATTTATTATATAATAATTATAATATATTATAATTATTGTTTTTAAAAAGATATATGCATAGTTGTAACAATATAGGGTCAAAATACTATTAAATTAATAATAACATTAATAATTGTTTTAATGTAGTAAAAATAATATATTGGTTCGATAACAGTCGTTCTGTTAATTATAATTGTAGCTGCTCAGTGAGAATCTCTAAGGATCAGCCAACTCATATCTGAGGGTAGATCAGATGAAACTGTTACGTCATCTGATTGTAATCTCGGCAGCAGTTGAAACAACCGGGCAGCTAAATGATATTCTCCTCCTGTGGGAGATTCTAAGACAAGAGGCAACTGATGCCTGTCACCAGGGGATAAGATGACTGTCCATATAGGTTATCTTCCTTATTATCTAACCTTCGGTAAAAGCTGAAGAGATATCTCTTTTTAACTGTATATTTTTTTTTTATTGTCAGAGAACAGTATATTTATTGTCAGAGAACAGCATGCTCCACCTGAAGGCACCACATGCATCAAAAATTAACTGTATATGTAGGACTCATTGATTGCTTGACTTGGTACGTCCCAGATAAATGAGAGAGTTTTATGCAACAGTTATAAATACGTGTTATCAACACACCGGCCGATTTACGCTAGGTTTGATAACTGACGTCAGAAGTACTTGGTACAGGTTGATCATGGTTAGAAGAGAGTCCGGTCAAAGGCCTTAATGCGAGATAAATGCTACTAATGGAGCTGTAAGTCTAGCTAATTACAACCGATAAGCTCCTTATGTGATAATTTCTTACGTTACGAGGTTTAGGTGTTGTCCAAATCTTGTTCATAGGTTTTCGGTGATGGTGCTCTTGGATTGGCTAATCTTAATCTTATAGACTTAGGTCAAATACACCACTTTATCAACGTGTTCTTTAAATGCCTTTGTGAAATATTGAATAAGTATGTTCAGTATGAGGCCAACGTGTCGTCTGCATACATCTTCTCTGGCATTATGATGTTTCAATTGTTTTCATTCCACTTGGAAAAGCTATAGAAGTAAATAAAAAAGAACATAAAACCAAGGTAAATAATGTAGGGTACATGATTATTCTTAATAATTATATTCTTAATAATTAGTATTCACTATCTGAACATTCTAATCGGAGAATACAGTTTCTCGGTTTTTAACTTTACAAGACTATTCAGTAGTTACAATTATTTTGAAACAATTAGGGTAGCCTAGTATCTCCTAGATTCATTCCAATGTCTGCATGATAATATCAATCGCAAACTTAAAAATCAACCTTATTTGGTCGATGGCTGGGATGAATGTTTCTGGGTCATTAAGATTCTACAATAAGATCATGTCTATGTTCTAGAACAACCACACTCACTTGTTTTTAAAGAGGCAGTAGCAAATTGTCCTATAAAGCTTTATTGCTCGTCAAGCTGTTGTTTTCCTCTTCATGAACTATTTAAGAACAAGAAATGCAGGGTGGCTAAAGGTGTAATGATTCTTTGTATAAGACATTCCCTTTATGACTTGAAGTTCATTGCTCTCCTCTTACTTTGATGTTTGTCATAATTGTAGTACCTTTAATTTTCAGGATACTGTGGTGCATCCTCCCCTTTCTGGCATTGTTTATTGCAGTGTAAATAAGGGAAATTACACATATGATATGTAAGCTAAAGTATGCTACGTGTGTTCCTGAAGCCAGTATCCATGATATTGAGATGATTTATTATTATTTTTTAGCTCTCTCAATTTCAAACTCATAGTGGTGATAAAATCAAAGAACCTAATTTTTGGTCATTCTTGGAATTGTCAATATTGCCTCAAAGATAACGGAATTTATTACCCGTTATGCATTTTAGACCTCATTTATATTTTACTTTAAGTAATGTATATACTCCAGAACCATTTATCGCTTGAACCATTTAGGATTTTCTTTGTTGATAATACCTTTGATACCTGTTTCTAACTGGACAAGTTTCGAGGTCCACTGAGTTCATTTTTGAAGTCCTTCGATGCTGTCTCTATCATTAGATTTCTATGTGGTTTTATCATAAAATTTAGGACACGCAACAGGTCACACTGCTTACTAATTAAACATATTTTGTTCAAAAAAAGGCAACCCTAATGGAGATTAGTTGTGTAGTTTTTAGGAGCTATTGCTTCATAGAATTTTTTCTTCTTGGAAATCTGTGATTTTAAATCACATCCGTCACCTCCAGAACCTTTCCTAATATCCTATGCCTATCCTACAGATGTCCTCAAAACCTTGGCAATTTTATCTCGGACAGGTTCTTGAGGTGACGAGGCAAGAGGATAAGATGGAGAAAAGTTCATTGATGGTTGTACCCAGTCTGTGGCTAACTGAGAAAAACGTGATGAACCTTTCCTAATCCCCCACGCCTATCCTATCCGTCCCAACTTACACGAGGGCTATTGTTTACCTTCGGGAGCGAAACTGTGAGTATCGCACATAGGTTCCTTACCTGTACCATTATCAATCCCCTACCATACTTCACAGCTTCCTCCCATAACACCCATTATCCTGTTCCAATCGACTGAATTCTCTAAAACTGAATCTACCGTTTGAAGTGTACCAAGTGTGATTTGTTCTATGTAGGCGAAGTATCAAACAAGCTTAGTCTCCGTATGAACAATCACAGAGCTTCAGTCAACCAGTCCCATCTTCCCATCGCCATACATGCTAATAGCCACGGTCTCCCCTTTAATGAGTGTTACACTCATTAAATTGATAATTCACACATTGATAATTCTGCGGCAAGCACCCCTTACTGCAAAAATTTCAATCTACGAGCCTCTGAAGAAGCCCATATTTGGTTATAAAGTGCTAAAAATCAAAAGAGATAATAGTTAATTAGTCCCTTGTCTTTGCATTTCATTTTTTATTATCAAATACCCTTTGTTATCATTTATTATGTAATTACTTTATTTTTTATTATTTATTTATTTCATTTTCAATTATTCAATTACTTAATTTATTTATATTATTTTTTTATATTAGTTTTATTTTATTTCATCACAGCTTAGTCCGTAATTTTATTTATGTATCAATTCCTGTGTTCATCCCTCAATTCTTTTTTTTATTTATTTATTATTTTTTCATATTTCCAAATTTAATTTAATTATAAACTGATTCCTCAGTGACCGAGCATGCTTGCGGCAACATTATTGGTCTGCAACCGTCTCTGAACCAGTGTGCTTGGTTTCCCTCTCTTATCTCTCCTGAAGACGGTTCAAACCGAAAATTGGAGACTGTAAGTGTGTGCTTTTAATTTCCCTTTATTTTTTTATATATACATTGAACTATATTTGTCTCTTTCGGATGGTTTTCCATCGAAAAAGTGTACTTTTTGGAACTTTATGACAAAGTAGCTCGCAACATTAATCCACTTGTCCTGTATTTTGATTAAAATATATCCAAAGCTAAATTGATTTTTAATAAGTTTAATATTTTAATATTAAAGTTAGATGTTTTCATACAGTTTAATAAAGATTTATTGAGAAGTTCATTCTAACTCGTTCCAACTTATTTTCATTTGTATCCAGACACAAAATGTCTGTAGCAACTACATTTACTAGTTCCACTGTAAATAACGTTCTATTTTTTAACTAAAATAAATTTCAATTTATTTTGTAAAAAAAATTAGCTTCATGTTGTAAAAATATTTACATGTGTACAAAAACGTATTTTTAAACATTTTCACTTATTTGAAAATTTGTAATAAATACTAGAGCAATACCTACCTATATTAGAAATTGCTATAAAATTATTCTACATATTGTGACAAAAATAAATAATCATGAAGGAACTAATATGCTTCTAAATAGAAAAATGCTATTACAGTCAAGAATTATAGTTTTCTGTATAAATTAAGAACTATGTAGAAACGTGCATACGTTTCTTTATTTTTCACTAGGATTTTCAGAGTATTTTTAATTGAATTGTACTAAGTTGGTTGAAAGTGAGGTGAGCTGAGGATTTCTCGTTGAAGCTGAAAGGTGGAAGCCGAGAGATGGTTGAGAAGTGCGAAACCGGAGTCGGGGTGGGAGTGACAGGTGGGTTAAGTGGGCCCCCGAGAGCATGTGAATTACAGCCAGTCAGGTCTGCCCCTGATGAGAGGCTAATTTGTATTCAGAAGCCAAGTGTTGTCTGGCGACCCACTTGGAGCTAATTTCGTCTCTAACTTGTCCTATCTGCAAAAACAGAGCAATGTTGAAAAAGCTGACACAATGCTGGCGACAATTAGGTGCAGCCAACCTGACTTTGATAAGTAACTTATTATAACCTTCTCATCTACACTCTTCTGTAGTGAAATTATTTCGCAAAGAAAATGACAGCGCGAGTTATTTATGATGTTTAAAACATTATAATTATTAACATATATCCATTTTTGAATTCTTTATCAACATTTATGATTAAACAATAATTTAAAACTTTACTACCAAGTTATATATCATTGAAAAATACCGAATGAATCAGAGTGGAAAGTACCGTGTTCCCAAAAAGAATATATCAGGATACAATCTTCAACTATTATGAACGATGGGTTCATTACAAAAAAAAAAAAAAAAAAGAATTCACCAAACTCAGAAACTACTATGCAACTCGTCTGAATATTTCATTTAAACGAAAATTCAAAACCACCCAAGAATATTAAGGAAATAAACTTTCACGTTAAGCGGAAAACAATAATTTTTTTACAATCGTATTTCAATTAGCAAATGACATTGGATAATTTTCATAAAGACATTACAACATCAAGAAATTGTAATATACTAATCAAAAGTAGTTATCAATTTAAGGAAAAAAAAATGAAACGACTTAGTGTTCTGAAAAAAAAATATATATATAACCTATGATCTAATTAAATCTAATAATAATTAAATATAATCTATTTAAATTCAAGAAATAATAAATATATATTATAATAATATAAATAATATTGTATATAATATATATTATATATAATTATATATAAATATAATAAATATAATTTAAATATATTAAATTAAATATAATCTATAATCTAATTTAAAATAATTGTTGCATTATGTAAATGTACTTTCGAAATGTAAATGTTTTGTAGTTGGAGAAGCTATGGATCAAATATTTCTATTTCAAAGATTGTCCTGCAAAAATAATCTTCAATTAAATGGAATAGTTCAATCCTTCCTTCAATTAATTTGGAAATGTGCACGTGAGATACATTTTTATAAGCAATTTGTGTATTCCATTTCTTATAGTCAGTATTTCAGAACCAGCAATATATAATGGCAAAGGATAAATTAGCAGAAATCATATTGTTATTATATAAAGTTATACATTAATGAGAAACAAAATCAAAGTTGACTAATGTAAATGATAAAACATATTTGAAAGTGTACATTAAATGAAAGAAACAACAATCAGTGAAGTCTTACACTGTTGGTAAGCATATAATTGCTATTACACAAAAAAAAACTCACAACAGCTACTCCTGAAAATAGAATAAATGTAACTTTGAATAATCTCATAAAATTGTACGCATTACAGATATTCTCATTATCATTTAATTAAGAAGTAGAACAAAGGGAAATTTAAGTAATAAACTAGTGTCTTCTTAAAGAAAGATAATCATCTCTTACCTTTTTTATTCGCACTCTTAACTTTTATTTCACTCTCATTTCATTATATAAATTAAGTGTTCGTGGTAGTCATCTTCTACAACCTTGACAGTTAAATAGAATGGTATATTACCATGGTATTGTTGTTCTCACCTCTGTAAAAAGTAATTCTACTTATTAATAATCTGTATTTCTGAGTTATAAACGTCGTTATGATACCATAGTGTTTCTACAACGACAACCACATTATCACACAATATAATAATTCAGCAAATATATAAATTGAGAAAATAATTGAGTTAACTCACCATATTTCAAACTTACAGAACAAATAATCTTTATCGTAATATAAAATTACTTAGACGAGTATTTGAATTTGATTTCACTGTCTTGTCTTGTCAGCCAAGGTTACATTATAGTTAATCCAACATTTTTCTTTCGGTTCCTTATGTACTAACTTAGCCGGGTGATAGGTTAGGTTGCAGTGGCAGTCCCACAAGGGAACACACGTAGGCCAAGCATTGGCCCTTTGTGATACCACACAATGAAGATTGATTCTACAGTGGGAGTCCTAAATTTTGCCTAACTCAAATTTATTTAGAGTAGGGATCTTTAACGAGTACCTGACATCGTACAGGCTCGGGACCGACGGTTTAACGTCCTTCTCCGAGGGATGACGTGCTCAGATTTATTCAACTCCCTCAAATCGAGGGCCAGGTGAGGATTGAACCCCGGTCCTATCAGTTCAGAGGTGAGCACGTAACCACTGAGCTAGCCCCTTTAGCCGGGTGATATTAACTTATATATTTTTTCTAGCCGATTTCCATTGAAATAAGTTAAAAAGAAATGTGTTCACATGACACAATATTTGCTTCACACTTTTAAACAACATTTTCATATATCAATACCTAATATAAAATAATCATTGAATATTCATTTCTGGATTTTTCTACCTTAAAAATATAATTTACATTAGATAAAAAGATTTCACATAAACACGTGAAATAACAATCAATGATCAATTAGAAAATTGTTAATTGTTAAAACAATTAGTCTTGTTTTCCCATTTTCTAATTGTGGTTTGATTAATAATTTACATTAGATTTAGTTTAAAATGTTTCCTCAATGATTGTCTTAACAATGTAGGGATGTTGGATTTAATGACGATTTTAAACTTTTCAATGAAACAGTATGACTTCAGTCTATTCGAATACAGAATGCCTTAGATATAGTCAAATATTTGTTTAAAGTGATCACAAATAATATGTTTATTTGCGTGTTCATGACCTGTGCCTTTCATAACTATATACGAGGTGTGTAAATAAAGTATTGATACTGGCAACGTCGCTTTCCATTTGGCAACGCTAGAGACGCGTGGCCTTGAGTAGCGTCAGGTGCACGTGTGATGCGCCTCCAGTATGAATCTGAACTCGCCACAGTCATTTGTTTGTCCGTAGCGTTGGTTTTCGTGAAATGGTTTTTTCTTGAGCGTTTTAAAAATGAGTGACCTCAAAGTTGAGCCGCGGTGTGCAATCAAATTTTGCTTCAGACTTGGACATAATGCAACCGAAACTTTTGAAAAACTTTAGGTGGCCTATGGAGAACGTGTTTTATCAAGGGCACAGGTTTTTCGGTGGTTTAAGGAATTTTCAGAAGGAAGAGAGTCGATTGAAGATGAACCACGAAGCGGAAGGCCTTCAAGGGCAAACACCGATGAAAATGTCAACAGAGTACGGAACCTTGTGCGTTCAGATCGAAAAAGAGTCCTTCGAAAAAGACTTCGACTTCGAAAAAGAGTCCTTCGTGTGCGGCCAAACATCAAAGACAAGTGGGTGTTGCATCACGACAACGCGCCCTGTCACACTGCCATCTCAATAAACGAGTTTTTGGCCAGTAAAAACATTCCTGTTGCTCCTCAGCCTCCTTATTCACCAGACTTGAGTCCTTGTGACTTTTTCCTCTTCCCGAGATTGAAAAATCACCTCAAGGGAACTCATTTCGGGACACTACAAAACATACAAACTGCTGTAACCGACCAGCTGAAGGCCATTCCAGAATCCGAGTTCCAGCAATGCTACAATGATTGGAAGGACCGTCTCCAGGGCTGTGTGGCTTCCGAAGGGAACTATTTTGAAGGTGACGATATCACATTGTAATTATATTTGAATAGAAAATTAAAAAAAAAATCAGTCTCACTACTTTATTTACACACCTCGTATGTATTTGTGTTTTGTATCTGTGTGACTACATGTCTAAGTTCATGATTACAATTAATATCATCAATCAACCTTTTAAACAAGAAATACATTTAAAAAAAATCAACTAATTTTATTTAAGCTTACTGATTCCTAACAAGTATTGATTAGTCATTGAATGATCAAAAAATTTTTTTAAAAGTTTAAGCTTTACGTTTTCTAACTTTCATAGTTACAGCATCTGTTTAACACATTCATTTAATACAATTTGTCCTCTATTGAAATATGTTCATCTTTTCTTCGATTCTTCTACCAATATTTACTATACAATAAAAATACTTAAATAGTCTGTATTTAATAACACATACTTCTTAGAATTTTTTTTTCATTAATTTAAGTCTAGAAATTTTATTTAATTTAACTGAAAAACACTAATTGTATAAAAATAATTACAATATTTAATAAATAACATCATCGTAATGTTAATACAAATGTAAATGCAATTTACAGTAACAATACAAATTATTTATTTAATATACTAAATTATATTGTGCCATTGAATCAATCATATTGAAGAAACTTGCTGGGCATGTAGTCATAATTCAGAGGAAATGAAAGGTCATTGTGTCTGCAATTGTGCAAGCCTCTAATAGATGTAGAGAACAACACTTCTGCAGCCAAACAGCCTCATCCAGGCTATAATCACTCCATTTTATCTCTAATAACGTAAACGAGCTAATAAAATTCTATTCAGCACATGTGTATAAATCAAAACTTCCATTCAGCTAAAATAACTATAATCATAAATTTTTCATTGTATTTAAAGAGTTATTACCGGAGTTTGAAAAACTATTGATATAGATATTTCATAAACAATATACGAATTTTCATTTTGTATGCCTGCAAGATTTATTCATTATTTATTTAGTTTATATAAAAGTTTATTGTCGCCTAGTTACTGTTTAAAATCATTTTGGATACATGTATTTATTAACCTTATTCTCAACCAACGCAACTTTAAATAAAGTCACGGAAGTAATGACTGGAACTAAAATACTATCTGCATAGACTACTATTATCAGTTATTATTAGCAGAACAATTAATTGTATTGGGACAACGTGTTTTGATAGGAATTTAAACCTAAATAAATGGAATTTTTCGCCGGTCCTTGTACCTACAAAGGATATGGAAGTCTATTAGCCAACTCACTACTGGAGAGCAGGGCTTCAATTCAAGCTCGATAAAAAAATATCAAAATCAACAAAAAAATTAATATACTGCTTCAAAATATTAGTGCTAATGATTTTTTTGTTTAATAATTGGGAGTTACAGAATTTTGCTCTACAATACGATACCCTCAAATCTTTACAGCAATTAGTACTAAACTTTAAATCTCTAAATTGAACTTAAGAGCCGAGATTTTAGAGGCAAAAGATAAAATCAAATCAGTTGGTAACTATCACAAGTCTTACATCTGTTTATATGTTCCATGGTCTTAACAGTTCTGATTGTAATATGATTTACAAAAACAGCTGAAAGCACATTATCTATTAAAAATTTTATTGTTTGAGAATTTTATTAAACAGAAAAATATTGTAAATTCAACTAAGGTCTCAAAATCTCAAAAAAATATTTATGAACATATTTTTTTTCATCAGTCATTTTATGTAACAATATTTACCGGTCAATTATTCGTAAATTATTAAAGAGTTATTTTTCATATTTATTTTTTAATAGTTTAAAATTAAAGTAAACTTTAACTTAAAATTCAAATAGAATTTTCTACTTTGTTTGCACTTTATTATATTTGTTGGGTTAAAACATATATGTTGGTAAATTGTAACTGTTTCCAAGACCTACGCGGGCCAGATTAGCTCAGTGGTTAAGGTACTCACCTCCGAACTGGACCGACCGGGGTTCGATCCCCACTTGACCCTCGATTTATTCATGCGGGAGATGATTAAATCTGAGCAGGTCGTCCACCAAAGAAGGACATTAAACCGTCGGTACCGAGCCTCTACGACGTCAGGAAATCCTTGAAGATCCCTACTCTAAATACACTTGAGTTAGGCAAAATTTAGGACTCCCAATGTAGAATCAATCATCATTGTATGGTACCACAAATGACCAATAGTCGGCCTACGTGTGTTCCCCTGTGAGACTACCACTGCAACCTAACTTAACCATCCAAGACATATACTTATAAACTTTAATAGGTTTTACTTTTCTTGGTGCAATCATTTTGGCACATTGGTCCTTTGACGCCCATTTTGATTACAGATAATTGAAACTGACGGAATAATAGAAATTGCTCTTTTCTAATTCCATAAATATCACCATAGATTCATGGACAGTTCTCCATTGTTAGTATGAATTATATTCATTTTCATTTGTTATTTTAATTCCAACATATTGTGATTCCCTTGAAGTATTCCTCGATACTCTACAATATTTAAATTATAAAACAGGTATATAGGTATTTTAAGCAAGAAGACTAATAATTTAATAGACATTATAATTATTATATAACTGTATTTTTTCATCCGGCCGACGCTATTACATAATAAACAAATGAAATAAAAACAAGAAAAAAAATACTGGTTAAAAATGAATTCAACCATCCAATTATTAAGAGAGCCTTAAACAGTTGAATGGAAACAATCAAAAGAAACAAACCCCACGAAACAAATGTAAATTGATATTGTTATTACATATATGCAAAAGTATTAAGAATCTCATTTATCAAAGAAAAGATAAACATTGCATCAAAATAATAAAAGATTTAAACTGTGGATATTCGTTTGTCAGACAGTAAGAAAAGTTTAAAACACTTGAAGAAAATATCCGGTTCTTTAATATAATATAAATAATTTGAATTATGCAAACTGTTTGTAATAAATAGCATGATGCATACAACTAGGATACTGGACATGCATATTTATGGCTTGTAAGACAGAAGGGACCAAGAGTGAGAATAACAGAATTTCTAAAATATTTAAGCATAAAACAGTGCACATTACCATAATTGACATAATGACCAACAACCAGATAAACGAGTTATTTAATACTACCTTGAAATATTAAATAACATAGAATAAGTCAAAGAAACAGGAAGCAAATTTATATTGAATTCAGATATAGGCAAAATTGAAATAAACAGCTAGATATACAGCTGTTAATGATGTTAAAAATTACACTAATATTTTAAATGAAATAATATTATATCAACTGGAAAGTTTAGTCAACCCAAGAAAAGTATATATGCAGTATAAGTGGTGTTGGAGTGCTGGCAGACTGGTGACGATACCACGCAGGAGGCATAGTGGCGAAGTGTACTTCAATTATTAAAGCCTCTGCATAGTAACTCTTATATTTCATAATTAACGCTGCTATTAGCTTCGTTATGAATGAATGGTTGTTCCTTGAATTATTTTACAATTCCTATACTCCAGCGTAGCTACACTTAAGGTTTTGTTGTCAACCCTCTAGGCAGCAGTTTAGACTCTTGGAACTGGGTTTGTGTTTTTTTTTTGTGAATTTGAACTGTGTCGAACTTCTAATTCAGAGAGCACTGGTGTATGGTTATATTACAAGGGGAGCTGTAGAGAATTTAAAAGCGCTACAATAACGTATGATCTGTATCATTATAGTGGTCATTCATATAGTCCACCTCGGGCGTATCTCGGAGGTTTTGTTTGCCTCTATCCTAGGCTAGAGCTTATAGCTCCCGAGATGCGGCAAAAGAGCTTTCACGTAAAAAAGGCATCAGTCTATTTTGTTGTTGTTTTCAGTGATATGGCTGAATAAGCTGGGAGCACTAAATAATACCAAAACAGGTCATTCATATAGTAATATTCGCATTCCGAGGCAAAAACCATAGCTGCTAGATCAATTTCTACAGTTTTCTTCTCTAAAGATGAGTGGTACTTCCATAAGAAAGAGACTTAGAGTATAATAACTAGATTGACAGGACAAAGTTGATCTCATGTTTTAACTAAAAAATGGTTCATTCAGAGGAGAGTTGCAGGTGCTTAGTGACAAT
This sequence comes from Hermatobates lingyangjiaoensis, assembly GCA_026182355.1. NCBI lineage: Eukaryota > Metazoa > Arthropoda > Insecta > Hemiptera > Hermatobatidae > Hermatobates > Hermatobates lingyangjiaoensis. The sequence continues at coordinate 824,429 of JAPFBL010000117.1, read as the reverse complement.
TGGAAGGTTGTGTGGTATTCCTTACTACTACGTGACGAATTACACAAGTGTGATTATGACTACTTGTCGAGTTAATTTAATATTGGAAAGATCTGTTGGTAGACAATGTGTATGTATATTGACAGATCTATACCAAGTGTGTTCGCGACTATGTTAGGTAACTAACTATGTTGGGACTATGAACAATGTCAGAGAGTTAAGCCGAAAAATAACACCCCGAGTAAATAGATACACCCGCAATATTAAGAACGGGAGTAGTTCTGGATTTCAGTGGATGTGATAATTTTTACTGGAGATTTCCATAAATCACGCAGATCAACTAGCATTCGTGCATCTGCATGCCAAATGAGTTGATTTGTTACCTTTGACTCATTTTTTTCTCATTACCTTTGAGAAATTTTTTCTCAAAATATTTCATACCTCAATTTCGTGACAAACGAGTTTGGTATTTGCTATCTTTCAGATTACAATACAACGCATTTTTTTCACCCACTATTAGAAAGTAGGTGACTTATAGTTACTGACCACTCAGTATTATTATTTTCAGACAAATCCTACCGAGCAGCCAAATAGCGACAGTAGCAACTGGTGATATTTATCTGAATGGTAACCACAAACATTGGATCACTATTTAGATAAACTGCAGTACTTCTTGATTTCAGTGATACATGAAGCGAATAGCTACACTCCGGCCTTTAGTCGTTGTTTGACCAGAAGAATAGGTGAGCTTAAAAAGTTTTATCTCAAGGCTAAACGAAAATTGCCAGAATCAAAGAGGATCTAGTTTAGTCGTTATAACTTAAAGCGGGGAACTTGTTCGTTTGAAGTGAGAATTCAAGTCTTCAGCTGCAAAGTTATTTCATCAGCATCAAAGAGCATTTAATGTTAGCTGCGTTTGTCCAGGAGGAATCCTTGAGTTACACTAGTAACCGGTGATGCATTAGTACGTCTAGCAGGATATGTTCTTTATAATTTTAAAGTTAAAATATGCTTTTATGTGTTCTAAATTACTTTTAGGTCAATAGCGTTTTTAAGGTTATAGGTTCTAAATACGGTGTGTCATTGATTAGCTTTGAGTCATAAAGATGAAAAATACTCCGACAATAGCTTCTGATGGTTACAAAAGCTGACTAAATGGTGTAAGGAGATGTCGTATATTAGTCTATTAGGTTAACACGTTCTTAAAGAATAATTATTCTAGTTTATGAATATATGGGTTTCAGTCCTATATTTCTTATCTTGGCTTGCTAGACTAGAATTAATTGGAATAGAAGGCTGGCCAAATATATCATTTCTTAATGTACGCTTATGATCTTGAGTGCTATTCTGAACCACCTAACGGAGATTGGAGAGAGACAATAGAATTCTCTGCTGGGAGGCGCTTTGCTATGAAATATTTTAAAACTCATAGACCTCAGAGTGGATACACTAGAGGTGACTGTTGTAAGTAGTTGCAAAAGAAAACTCTCTTTGTCTCTTTACATGTTCGAAACTAAACTTAATTCTTTTGTATGAAGCAGTTCTGTGTCTAACATCTGAAAGTGGACTCGAGACACATTATAAGGGAGAAATACCTGCTATTACAGAAAATTAGAACCCTACCTTTATTATCTAAATATAATTTATGTCATTTGGACTTGTCTTCCATAATTTTGGAAATCCATTAGATTATCACCCCTCGCAGTGAATACTAACTGAAATCAGAGATTTGAAATTGGAATTACAATAGTAGGCAATTAAAGATTCACCTGTCTGCTAGAAAAACTATTCCTGCCCTCCTGCCCTTTTTCAGGTATCTTCTCAGATAGCATTCGAACAGTTATTCCGTATACATATTTTTCATATTCACCCTGTTCTGAGAACTTCGTAGCAAAAACTTTTGTTGATAATTTCAGATCTCAAAATGTTTAATTTGAATTTATTTTAATCTATGCATTATTCTGATATAGTTATAACATTGATTTGAGTTAGAAATAGATCATATGTTGAGTCAATTGTTTGATGTACTTAATTAATAAATATTTTTATTCACCAGTATGACAATAAATTTGACCCTCTATAAATTAACCCCAAGATTTCACATAGCTTCTATAAAAGTGAATAAATTTTATGTTTATAATTCTTGCTTACTTTATTTACTAACCAAAAATTACGATAGTATTCTCCTATAGTTTTCGGGTTTATACTCAAATATTTCTGTACCGAGAAGGAAGAAGAAAAACTTTTTCTTCTGTTTTTTTTTTTTTTTTGTTTAGTTTTGTTTGACTGTATTCTCTGTATTTATACAGTTTGTGATTTAATGTACCTCTTGAAGTCCTTGAATAAAGGAAACAACAAGATGATGGTTTAGTCACTAGTAAGATAAATTATAATTATGAAGGTGGGGGCTATTTAATATAACCTTTGGGGTGGTATTGTATAATTAGAATATAAGAATGAATTAAATTTTAAAATGATTTAACCTCGTATCGCAAAAACTGAACATATTTGTATTTTATTTGCTCAAAGAATACAATTGTAATATATATATATATATATATATATATAATTAAAGTTACAGCTAGAGAACACAAGAAAAAGGACGAACACTCAACAATCTCGATAATTTTGGCGTCTTGCCAAAACGATGTTTACATCGGCCAGTGGACGCATTTACGTCTCCGTTCCTTCATTCTTTCTCCTTTTATTTTCTTTCTTTCTACTCTCCTGAAGACGGCAAGACGCCGAAATTATCGAGATTCGTGAGTGTTCGTCCTTTTTCTTGTGTTCTCTAGCTGTAACTTTAATTATTTGTCCGTTCGGACCGTCTGGTTTCAATTCAAAGTATATATATACGGATTTTTCCTGCGTTCATTTCATCAATACAATATCTTCTTCATTTTGTGCCGTGGGAAAAGTCAGTTGGAAAACTTTAGTCATTCCCCAAAAAAATTTTTCCTCGAATATTTCTACCTCTCATACTTTTCTCCAAATAATAACCTCTATATATATTGCTATAACCCTGCAGAACAATTCTCTCATTTCCTCAACCCAACAAATTTCCAATAATATCTATAATACATAAATTGTCATCCACCACATATAATAAAGCTATTCCACGAACTCTATGTATTCTATTGAACCAAATCTGCAATACTTCATTCAGCAGTAAAATCAAAATAGACAGTTTAAAGCAGAAATTCAAGGAGAGTGGTTACCCTTCTGGAATAATAGTGAGACGTGTTGTTCCATCGCATGTTCCCTATTCCCTCCGAATAGACAGAGACAGTAATGATTTAGTGTCCGTCATGTCAGATTGTTTCCTCGTTGCTCACTTGTTGATAAAGGATAAAGTGATAAAGGAACTCTATCTTGTCCTGTCCTCCTCTTTCACTTCCTCAGTATTTAATAAAGATTCTCGAATCACTTATCAAAGACCATTCAATCTTAGTAACTCATTCTCCCATAGAGCTGCTAAGCCTTCCCCGATGGAGGTGAGCTACCACCTCCATCGGGGAAGGCCTATATGGTATATAGGTTTGCAATGATGTAAACAGCGGGAACATCTCATGATCGATCCAGCTACAACTTTTAGTTTTAACTGTTTTAACTTCTTCCTCCTAGGCCTCTGGCGATGGTGTCTACCGATTAGACTGCTCTCAGTCTCATATCAGTTTCACAACAACTATGCTTTGCTTACGCGTTAACAATCATAGGTCCTTTGTTAGTTGGAATTGTACACAATTCGTTGCTATTCATGGCAATTCCCATAGTCTCAGTTTTAATTAAAGTTCAAAGAGTATTTATTTTGTGTTCGTTGGCCAATCTGTACGTATACTGTAGCTTCATTTTTGCACATTTTTTATACATATCACCTCTTTTCTAAATGCTACCTTTAAAAAAGTTGAAATAATGATAGCTTTTTGGTTTTCATCACTGTTTCGTTTTATTATCAATATATATATATATATATATATATACAATGTGATTGGATTTAGGTTCATGATCAGGGCAACGCCTTGTCAAAGGAGAATCAATCAGAGAGCCGGACTACATTCCTCTCGAATGATGGGGACCCTAGTCTGACTGGGTTCCAGGCTCCTACTAGTTGGGATGATGAACATATCATTCACCTGTGAATTTATTATAGGATTCTTCATTTTAATATATAGGACTCCTGAAATTTTTAGTTCGCCAGGTATCTACTCATGCTGAATTATTCGCGTGCCTGTGTCAAATAATGTATATATTTTGTTAAATGCCTTCCTTATTTCTAACTTTTGTATATCTCCTATATAACTTCTCTAATTATCTTATAAGAATGTTCCATTTCATTGGTAACTTATACACCAGTTCACCAAATGGTTTAGTTCTGATATTTACAAAAGATCCGACGTTTTGTCTTTAATTTATATTTACATTAATATTAATATTTAACAAAATGTGTGTAAAAGAAGGACTGCTCCCTATGTATACCAATGATTGAATTGTTGCATCTATTACAAATATCAAAATTAAATCATTTGGTGAACTGGTGGTATATGTTGCCAATGAAATGGAAAACCCTTATAAGACAATTAGATAAGGTATGTAGGAGACATAAAAATTTAGAAATAGGGAAGGTATTTAACCAAATGTGTTTAAAAGAAGGTGTGCTCCCAAAGTAACTAATATATATATAGTTCAATGTGTATACATTGAACTGTATTTGTCCCTTTCGGATCGTACTTTAATCGAAAAAGTATATATATATATACATATATGTGTTTCTAAAAATGTTATGCCAACTTCATGCTTAGTTACCTTTTTAGAGAGTTTCTCTAATGTCCTACAGGCTCTTCTGAGATGCTTATATGTATATATAAATAAAGTTCGAGGTAGATAAACAGTTATAGCGAAATTAAAAGCACACACTGACAGTATCTTATTTTTTGTTTGAACCGTTTTCAGGAGAGATTAGAGAGGGGAACCAAGTGCACTGGTACAGAGATTATTGCAGACCAACGTATGACTACACTGGATGAAGTTTGGTACAGAAATGAAACATAAATCCTTTTATTAACAATCGATCCTCTATTTTAATGTTTATCTGTGTTCTATGGATTTAATAGGCAAATTATACATTCAAAATCATTAATGGACGCCTCAAACTTCATAGATACAAAAAAAGTGAATCGAATTCCAAGTGTTGCTTGGAAAGGATGGATGTTGGAGGAAAGGATGTTGCTTTTTATTGGTTTATACAATTAGTTAATTGTACAGTATCTGGTCCCCACAAGTACAAGAATGTTTTAGAATTATAGTTGAAGCATGCTATAAGAAAGATAGAATTATGACTTCATGTATCGTTCAATTTCTACCACTGCTCAAAGTAGCCAACACATGTTATTTATTCAACATTCTTGTTGAATTAAATTATTGATTTCTTATAATACTTTAAAATGTTTTCAAAATTCACTAATCATCTCATATACATCCAGTGCTGATGAAACAAAATCACTCAAACTTAACATTTTAATTAAGTCATTTTAAATGTATTCGTCAGCTCCTTTTTTTCTTTAAACAAAATTATGTCTTTCTACCTGAATTTGTCACTCCAACAAAAATAAATTAAATTTTAAAGATAGAGGAAATGTAAGAGTATTATTAAAAAAAAATACTGATTAATATTAAACTAAAGATGAAAGATATGTAAAAAAAAAACTTGTAATATACAGTGGCAGTTTATTTTGCATATGAGAGTTGTTAAGACGTAATTTGAACTTTTTTTAAAAAAAAAAAAAACGAAGTGCCCATTAAAGGAGTTCTTATAGGGTTTTAGTAAGTACAAATGGTAGGAGGGTGCATGTTGTAGTGAGGGATTAGGAGAGGTCAAAGGGCTTGACCCGGCCGCACCACTCCAGGTAATAACAGAATTACCTTCCCTTCCCCACCTCCTCACCTATACTTAATTTCCTCTTTTCTCTAGAAGGTTAGAACCATCCTTTAAATTTTCTCATATTTTTTTATTTTTTATTGTATTCTTGTGATATATTATTACCAAGTTTTAGAATTTATTTATTTTTTTTTTTATGCTGAAAGTACGGAAATTAACAGAAGAAGGACACTAGAAAATATCTTCAAGCTATTAACTCTGTATGTAAGTCGTTTATTAAATTATTATTAATACGAATGAGAAATATTTCTAAATAGTACAATTTCTTAAATCTAATTAATTGACCTTCTTTTTTTTTACTGTTTAAACTGATCCTCTAGCGAGTGATAACGTCAACCGTTTACCGGCTTTTTGTTCGATCTGTGTTTCTATTGATTCGACATTGGGAGTAATACATTTTGCCTAATTCAAGTACATTTCGAGTACGGATCTTTAACGAGTACTTGACATCGTATAGGCTCGGGACCGATGGCCAAACGACCTCTCCAAGGAAAGACGTACTCACAATTTTTTTTTACAGTTCTTATATGTAGTTTAATATATATATGAGCCGCTTATTTTGAAAGTGGTCTAATTCCATTTATGTTAAAATCGAGATATTTAAGGGTTTGCGTTTTACAAAATTTAAAAATATTGTCATATTATTTATCAACTAATTTTTTTTATAAAAATTCTTAGTAATTTTAAATAAATTTTGTACAATTTGCTGCAAAAGGTAAAGATAACGTAAAAATGTAATTATTTAAATAGCTAGCTAAATTTTTTTGGAAAATGGAATTAGGCCACTTTCAAAATAAACGGCTCATATAGCTATATATAAACTATGTATATAACTTATATATAGTTATAGTTTCTATAGTTATACAAACAAAATACATTTTTAATATAATGTATGCGTTTTTTGGATGTCAATTTCCAGGATTTTTCAAATCAGATTTATTCGCCTACAGCGTGAATAAATCGAGGGCCAGGTGGGGATCAAACTCTGGACTACCAATCTTCGACATGTTAAATGAGTTCATGTTATTGCTGTCCTCAGCCATTATCAAGACATGAATGAGTTTTGAAACAGATAGTTCATTTGTATAAGGAAAGTGGAATTTGTTGAGGGGGTTGGGAGGATTAACTCTGTCTTTCTAATCGTTGAGGGTTGAGTGTCCTAGAGTGTCATTGGCGCTACCTGGAGAGGTCCTAAATGTCTTGAACTTAATATGAACAATCATAATACTTTTCCCGTTTATGTATGGCTTCTGTTAATTTTAATCTGCATTGGTTTCCTTCTTTTTTTATTACTTTATTTCCTTCTATAAGCGCTTCCATAGTTATCTTAGCATGATGGACTCTGTGTTTTCGTTTTCTGGGGGATCCAGATATCAGCTGCATAGTGAGCCTCCTTGAATGTGTAGTTGTAGTTACTCCACTATGAGTGTTAGTGGGTTTTACAGTCCCCATAATTACATTTGTACTTGTACACAAGGTTTGTTTCTTTCAATGAAGTGTTTTTGCAGTGGTTGTTAGTAGTCATTGTAGGGCTTTTATAATACGTAACCAGAAAGACTATCATTGGTGTTTTTGCGTCTTATGTTGTTTTTTATAATGTTCTTTAGTACTCTTTCATCTATTTTCTTTTTGTTCCAGTACTCTTTCATTTATCTTATGCATGGTTCCAGCTGTTTTTTAAATCTTTTCCTGTTTTCCTTCATGTAGAGATATTCTTTAAGAATTTTATCAAACAATTCTATTATTTAAAAAATTAGTTTTATTATTTAATAATAATAATTTAACAAGGAGGTTTTATATTGTGTATATATGATAAGCATAGAAAAATAAAAACCAAACCCTAATTCATTAACAACGAGTTTTATGCTATTAGGAGTTATAATAATATAAAAGTGTAGGTCATTTCAGATTTATTTCTGTCAGTGTAAAAATAATAAGAAAAACATTATTTATTAGCTTTTTTTTCGTAGACTATCGTTTGTAAATTAGAAGTGCAAATTCTGGATTCAATAATTACATTTAATAAACCTACCTTTGCATATAAATGTAACAATATTTTACTATTTAGTTTTATCAATATATATATATATATTGCTTTTATGTACATTAATCTGTGTAAATAATGTTCTATATAGTTATATACTGCAATTAAATAATTGACACTGACATTAAAATTCTAAATCCGAAGACTTTCCTAAACAGAGAAAAATCAATTATGGCCACAAGAGAATAGAAGGCGTTAAGATGGGATGGCTTGAGTGGGGACATTATTCAAAGCCTTTCAGAAAGTGATTAAAGACGAATTTGATGTAATCGAGTTTTCAACACTGACTTTAATCAAGGGATATGGCTGACCAAGACCATCCCTTAAATTCCTCTTTTAAATAAAACTTATGTTTTTTTTTTCATTCACCAAGATTATCATTGATTACTATTAAAACAGTTTTAAAGATTTTGTTTTAAATAGAAAATAAAAAAGGCATTCATGAAATTAATATATTAAACTTTCTTTTCGATTTAATCATGATTCTAAAGTAATCTTGCGGAAAAATTGCATAACAGATTATTGAAATGATCAGAAATATATTTCACCTTTAATTTAGAGATGGAAATTTGTATTTATTTTTTCAATGACTAAACATTTGAATATTTCTATTTATTTTTTTTACTAAAAAATTGATTATTCTAGCGATATTTATAGTAAAGTAAGTAGGTCTCCTTCCCTTCAAAAAGTTGTAAGAAAAAAAATATGATTCGTCAGAATAAAAGCTTCAATATTTATTCAAACAACATATAAAAAACCCGTCGTCCAAGTTGCAACTCAGATGCCTTGGAGCTGTTCTGACAAAGTTCATTGTTTGTTTCAATACTCTCATGCGATTGTAATTGTTCAGAATAATTATAAAATAGTAAGAGTGACTAAAATAGTAATTAATGTTTTGTATTTGAATCAAAGTTTAGGTATCATGTTCACTAAGAGATGTTTGTGTCTGTGCGTATGGGATATCTAAAAAATTTAAGAATCAACATGAAGAGAAATTCAATTTTAATTTCCTGCACAGCTTTGATTAAATTTATTGTTATTATCCCTTTTAATTAATTAATTTTTAATATGGAAAGCATTTTTTATTTGAAGTAATCGTTTTTTAAAATTATTGGTTATATAATTATGATAAACAAGGTTATAGAGACCTTGTCTCGTCTGCGTTGACATTAAAGACAAAAAAAAAAACAACTGAAAAACAATAAAAATCATTTTTAACCAAGATTGATTAAAATAAGATGAAAAAATCAGAAATAGTCATTTATTTGGTGAATAATAAGTTTGCAATAGTATGGCAATAGACTTTTCCACTAGTGCTGTAGGTAGAAATGAAGGAAGTTTGAGAGTTACGACCTTAGTGAGTTCTAATCTCATTGTTTGAAACGAAATAGGTTTCGTTAAGCCTGGCTTCAAGATTTTTAAATGAATGACGCTCTAGACGGTAAACGGTCTAATAGGTAAATACGATTAAATGAACAAAAGATTGATAGAGGAATATTAAAATATCTATAAGACCAACAGCCTATCAAGAAAAACTAACAACCCATAATAAATTTAATTTTCTTTTATAAAACTGTTATTTTTAATAATTTCCTCCGTCATCCAAATATAATGAACGGTTAGGTTTAAAATTATTTTTGCACTAGACTTTCTTTAGGATTCATTGTTAAACAAGGTTTTATGTAGTATTCCTTTCATTTATTTTAGCCTTAATAGTAATGTATATTATATTATTTAAAAGAAAGGTATTAAACGTAAACTTTTAGGTTCAAGGAATTGAAGAGCCTTTTTCTTTTCTTCTTTTTTTTTTTGTGAAAGGTAGATAGGTGGAAGTAGATTTCGATACATTATTTGGGCCATTCTGTTGAAATGGGCTGCTAAATCCCTTCTGAGGATTAGATGTATCTTTTGGAGAAGGGAAACCAAAAAGAAAGCAGGAAGGTGACACTAATCTGGACCACAAAGAAGGAAACATCTTCCTTGGTGTTTGTTCAAGTCTCTCGCTAACTTATACACCTCTTTTTTCTTTCAGTTAACCGAGTCCACTGCTAATCGACTCAGCTTCTTTGAACATTAATAGAAAACTTGCTTCTTAAATCCTTATGAACTTGATGTAATCTTCTGGGTTATGTATTAATGACATCACAATTTTATTATATATTTTTAATAATATTTAATTTATAATATTTCATTCATTAATTTTGCAATCTGTTATACTGTAGTATCTACTCATATTGTGGAGAGCATTATTCTTCATACAAAAAAAGTTTATTTTAGAAAAACTAACAGCACGTTTTGAACACCTGATGCTCTTCTTCAGGTTACATCTGATCGTCCTTTCTTAGTCTCACCTACTGAATAACCACCCCCAGAAGTGCAAATGTAACCTGAAGAAGAACATCAAGTGTTCGAAAAGCGTTTTTATTTTTTTTTTTCCTAATAAACACTAATTTCCCCAATATGTATATTTCTGTTTAACTGAATAACCACCCCCAGCAGTGCAAATGTAACCTGAAGAAGAACATCAAGTGTTCGAAAAGCGTTTTTATTTTTTTTTTTCCTAATAAACACTAATTTCCCCAATATGTATATTTCTGTTTAACTGAATAACCACCCCCAGCAGTGCAAATGTAACCTGAAGAAGAACATCAAGTGTTCGAAAAGCATTTTTATTTTTTTTTTCCTAATAAACACTATTTTCCCCAATATGTATATTTCTGTTTAACTGAATAACCACCCCCAGCAGTGCAAATGTAACCTGAAGAAGAACATCAAGTGTTCGAAAAGCGTTTTTAGTTTTTTTTTCCTAATAAACACTAATTTCCCCAATATGTAAATTTCTGTTTAAAAATAAATTATATTTATATTTCACCAAAATATTTTAATGAATTAATTGAAAAATATAATTGAATTAAATTTGTTCATACCTAGTAAGATTCTACAGATATTTGAATAATTTTGTTATTTTTAAACGAATGAAAATGTAAAGTATTCCTAACAAGAATATTTTAATCTAGAACCAGAGCTAAGACAGTAACTAATAGAGAAGTGAAAAATAATGCTATTGGAGGTAATAGAAGAACGTAAGAGGCAAGAGAAATGTATGAAATAGGTGTAGTTAAACAGATACACATTATGTTTATGCATAAACACTTCTGCTGCAGATACAAACTTTTAACAGTTGTACCAAATCAGTAAACATTCTTTGATATGATGCATTTATTTACAGCAAAATTTGACATTAGTCTTAAAAGTGTATTTTCAAAAGTACTGATGAAATATAACATTGTATATATATAAAATTTGCAAAATGTTCGATTTAATTTACTAATACTCATTATTTGATGCCAAGAGTATTTTCTATTTAAGAGATCGATGCAAATCTGTATTCTCTGCTATCATCTGTCCGTTTTCACTACGTGGGGAACTGATTGAACTGCAGAAAACAGATATATTGAATAACTAGATCTAGGAAAGCTCCAGCTATGATGCATACGTTTATGATTTAATAAACTAAATACGAGTTATCTAATCGATTTTTATGAATAACTGTGGGGGACTATTGAAGCAACCTTACTGTTGTTACTGATATTCCATTAAGAAAGGGAACATACAAGAAAACCATTACGGCTCATATTTTAACAACTGCCCATAACTGGTGAATATTGTGCAAATAAATGTGTGTTCTGTATATAATATAATAATACATATAATATTATACATAAAGGAACTTATATAATCATTTAAATGCTGCTTAGCAAAACTGAGAACGAGAAAAAAGTAAAAAAAAGAAGACTCATTCATTTTCAAAATTGATAGGAACTTACATTTTACTACCATTTCGTGGATTTATGACAGCTCCTTCAGACTACAATCACTATATTTACCAAAATATTGAAATGTGACTTTGGTGTCTGATGTTCTGTGTTATAATTATTTTTGTTACATATATCAATATATATATATATTTAATATTCATATTAATCAACTTTGTGTTGCCAAACTCTTGCTTTTATTCTGTTGTTCTTCATTGCTCTGAAAAAGGATATTTCTTCAAAAACTTAGGTTCCGTTTTTGTATTTTCCTAATTACTTGTCTTTTTCTTTTCCTCTTTTTATTCGTATTATTTAATAAGTATTATATTTCGTATTTAAATATGTAAATTTATTTAAGATAAGATAGTTGACGCTGTTCTCCCAGCGCGCTGTATCATTCCTCATTTCTTCCTACTGATGGCACTAAGAAGTTTGACACTATAAATGTGTTTATTTATTGTGTTAAAAAATCACTTTACCCATGCTGATGTATTTTATGATTTAATAAATATTACTTTTATGCGACAAAAGAATGAATAGTACAAGAAATTCCCTTTCCATTGTTCCTCTAAAACCAGAAAATATGCCAACTTTCGTCTACTTAGTTCCCTGTGAGACTCTAACAAGGACTTATTACTTACCTCAACGTTTGTAGTTCTACCTCTTAAAAAAAAATGAATTTATTCAAAGATAATAATAAAGAAAAGAACAAAATTATAAATAAAATACGCTACTATGAAAATACATCTAATAATAAAAGATAGAATATAAACTGAATATAAATAAAATTAGAAAACTAGTTTTAACCAGTATATAAACAATTATAATAAATTTTAAAATAAATAAATACACTTCAATTTTTAATTATTATGAATTTTTTATGTATATATACACATTTTTTATACATTTAATATTATTATTTTGTTTATACAAATCTCTTATATATATATACATATATATATATATTAAATATTAGACTTTTTTTTGATTCTTTTAAATTTACCCAACTTGTATTGCTTACGTTAATTTCCTACCTATATTTCCTCTTAGTTTTTTTACTTTAAGGCAGGGCGCAAGTGGCAGCACCATCGGCTACCGGGTTGGTTACTTGCCGACTTACCTTTTTCTCCCATTTGATATTGTGATTGATCATTTATATATATATATATATATAATAATATATATGTGTGTGTGTGTGTGTGTGTGTGTGTGTATTGATATAAATAGGCAGCAGATCCTCTTCCAAACAGGTATCATTAAAATTAACCGCATTCACGGCATTCGCGATCTTAAGACTGAGAGATTCGATTCTACTAACTAATCTCCTTCTAACAGGATTCAACTGAAAAAGAAGTTGGCCAAGTGACATGTTAAACAAAATCAATGAGGTAGTCAATGGTATTAATAGATTAAATGGATTAGTAATGGTTAAAATAAAGAGAAGATAAAAGGTCAATAAAGAACAAGAAACAAAGCGGTTAAAATAAAAGAGTTGAAAGATCAACAGTATAACTAGATTAATAGGTAATAAATAGATTAAGAATATTAAAATAAATGAAGGACAAAAGATTAATAAAGGACAAGAAAATGTATTAAAATAAGAGAGTTGAATGAAAGTAAGAATTAATAGGGAAGGTATAGTTAGAAATAAAGAAAAGTACAATAAAAATAATGATAAAAGAGTTGAAAGGTCAATAGTATAAGTATATTGATAGGTAATACATAGATTAATAAAGATTAAATTAATGAAGAATAAAAGATTAATAATGAACAAGAAAAGGTATATTAAAAGGTATATGTGTTGAAAGAAGGTAAGAATTAATAAGGAAGGTATATTTAGTTAGAAATAAAGAAAAGAATAATAATAATAAATATAAGAAAAAAAAACGTATTGGTTGCGGAAGCTTTCGACGTCACAGACGTCATCGACGGGCTAAGTTGTTCCTAGGAGACCCAGGACGCTACTGGCGTAGGGAAGGGAAAGCTGGCAAACAGTGGGGGTAAGGGGAGTGGTGGGGATAAAGGAAGGGGGGGAAAGCAGGTGGAGCCTGCTGGAGGACAGCTGTATAAGATATATATATATATATATATATATATATATATATATATATATATATATCAAATATAGATGATGTACCAATACATCGAAACGTTGACCTAGGAAGGAGTTTATTTTATTTTATATGGCCAAACCTCAAAGACAAAACATACTTAATACAATAGAATAGAAGAAATCAAGAACAATTGTTTGAAAAAAATATTTATATTAGGAAACATAGAGAAATTAAAAGCACACTTACAGTCTCTAAAATTCGATTTGGAGCGACTGCAGGAGAATCGAGGGAACCCAAGCACACTGGTTCAGAGACCACACTGTCTGTGCCACACTGGCTCTGATCATTAGTTCAGCGCACTGTTGTCTGGTACCACATTTCATACATGATACAAGATAGTTTATTTACGATAATACTAAGTATTATAGGAAACTGTGATTGCCTATGGAATTTCCTATTTTACAGTTTTTGCCAATAGTGTCACAGCACTAATCGAAATAACTATTCGAATTTATAGTTATATTAATAATTATTTTAAAATATTGCATAAACAAATTCGAAAGCGTAATACATTTCTTAAGCTCAGGTAATTATTTATTTTTCATTCATTGAACATAGAAAAGAAGAACAAGTTTTAATTATTTTAAAGCACCATAAATCGTTTTTAATTTACATTTGAGTCAGAAGCAGATCGATTTTTCTCATTATTCGTGATAGAAAGTGCATTCGTTAAGAACAACAACATTTTAACGGATTGATAAAGTAAACGAGTGCTATAAGAATGCAAAGTTGTTTTCCATTTCATGCTATGAACCAATAAGTGAACTGTGGGCACATTTTAATGGAAAGATAATTGAAATCGTCAGTCTCATGTAAAACTATCAATTTCAATAGACATAAATTCCACTTCCTTATAGGTGGGTGGGTGTATACAGAAAAAGTTCTGGAAATTTCATATTACATCAGTAACTAGACACTATTAAGTAGTTCTGCGCTATTGGTTTTTGGAAATATTACACGATGGAAATTCAAATTCCTTGGGTAAAATGTGATTTTAAAAGTACTTTTAATTCGTAAATTTCTGTCGAGTGTTGGAAATTCGGTGTTATTATGAAATCGAATCGAAAATTATTATATTATATTATATTATAATAATTATATTATATTATATTATAATATATTATTATATTATAATAGCTTATTAGAAGCTAGAATCGAAAAAATCCTCAGATTTTTTTTAAAAAACGGGTAAGATAGTTTTTCAGTGGAATGGAATATTTTAATGCATTATTGATTGCAAAAGCTTGTGGACGGGATAGAGATCCCGTCATCAGCATGACAGATGTAATGTAACCGTTCTCAAAAATATAAAATTTGAGAAGATGACCTTAGTACTATTTAGTTTAATTGAATCAACAAAATGCAGCGTTACGATAATTGTATGAATTAAAAAAAAATTTTTTTTAAATAACTAATTGAAGAACAATGACAGTTATTAAAAAAGAAATGACTAATAGTAAGCTATAAAAAAAACTTTTTAATCAATTTTGGTTACTAAAATGTAACCATAAATATAACTATAGAAATTGAAAACTCAACTTAGAATAGCAAATAACCTGATGTACTACTTAGGTTTTTTTGCTCTAGAATTTGATTATCACATTTAAGTCAAGCGAAATATAATTATATCTTAATAAATGCAATTGAAAATATTGTACTCAATAAATTGATCGTTGAATGATTCATTTCATAAAACTATAGAAGGAAACGGAAATCGATCATATAAACTTTACTATAATTAAAGGACCACGATGATAGAAAATACTGATCACAAGATTATGAATAAGTAAATGAATAAATAAATTAAAATAAATAAGGAACAAAAAAAAATTTTGTAAATATTCAAATTTGAAAAAAACGAACCCACTAAATGAAAAATAAATAAACAATGCTGTTTAAAAGGAATAAATAATTAATAATAATAAATAATTAAGAATTGATATTAAGGCCAAGAGCAGATCTATCTCCCAGGAGACCAATAAGTGCTTCTTCTAAATGTCTCAAAGTGACAGCGTTGGGATCAGGTATCTTTCTAAGTACATTTGTCCAAAAAAAGTCATTAGGACTGTGTCCATGAGAGTTGCTATGAATGGGAAAGCAAAGTTCACTTCACTAACGAACGAAGAACCTGTATTAATCATTCGTAAGTTTAGCGTAATGGAAGACGAACTCATATAAGAAGTAACATATTGAGTGCAGTTCAATCATGCAAGTAGTAAAGTAAAAATAATATTTTAATTTATAATAATAACTACATACTCCCAGCATTTTGGTACTTATTCTATTAGAGATCTCAGTAACAGAACTTTCCTGATCGCTACTTATCTTCCTGGTGTTAGTAGGCATCCATAATTATGTATGTTATATAAAAAGATTTCACATAAACACGTGAAATAACAATCAATGATCAAACCACAATAAGAAAATGGGAAAACAAGACTAAGATCTTGTTTGATCATTGTATGTTATATATGTATGTAATTATATAACATACATAATTACTACTAAGTATGATTAGTAGTAACCATAATCCTTCATCATGGAGATTTTCCTTATACCTTCTTTACTCTCCTATACTTTTTTTATCTATAGGGAGGTTCTATCTCCTACCGTAAACCTACTGATTTTAAATCTGTCTTTTGACATACCTGTTTTTTAAAGCCTCTCATTTCTGCTGATAGTATAACTCAATTGAGATCTTTTGGTTGTCTTACTTACCTTATCACCAATCATGTTCCTACTTCTACCTCCTTCATAACTAATCAAACCTATCCTATTCTTCATAAGACCTGGTCAACAATCTGTTGTTTTCTAATTTGCCTTTGATCTGAAATATGTATTGGAATGTTCTGTGAATACAACCATTGTTTGAAATCTTTTGGGTTTAGTATATATTTTACCGTATGACATTTACAGTGACACTAATCACAGGCACCATAGTTGTTGAGTTAAATAGCACATGTAACTTATAAATGAAAGGAGGCGCTAATGTTTTGTACGAAGCAAAGAGGTGGCGAGACTTAAATGTGTAATGAGTAGGAATCGGTTTTTGAGTGCCATGTTTGAGGTAGGCCTAAGAAGGATAGGGTTATTAGGCCGAGACCCACAGGCATCCTCATTAATTAATTTCCTCACCACATCAACCTTTGTCTCCCACTTAATTCCATTACCCATCTCCCGTTTCGTGAGCATTTTGGTGAAAGACACTGACGTTCACCTTTCTAAAACCACAACCAACTTGCATGCCCTTCTTCAAGTCTGCCAACCGAACCTCATGACAAAACTCTTTGTGCTCTTTATTCTGCGTATAATCCATAATACAGTTTTAACTATGCGTATTTTACTTTTTCAGTATCCTTCTTGGTATACAATTTATATATATTATATATATAATATATATATAATTAAAGTTACAGCTAAAGAACACAAGAAAAAGGACGAACACTCACGAATCTCGATAATTTCGGCGTCTTGCCGTCTTCAGGAGAGTAGAAAGAAAGAAAATAAAAGGAGAAAGAATGAAGGAACGGAGACGTAAATGCGTCCACTGGCCGATGTAAACTGGTGCGATACAATGACACGCAGTGCAGCCACCTTATATATATATATATATATATATATATATAACATGAGAATTTTATAAAACAATATAACTATCATTTCCCAAACATATAATATATATATATATATATATATATATATATATATATATATATATTATTGAACAACTGACCGTATTTCACTGATATCATTTTCTTCACCCGTTTTTCAAGGTTTCTGAATACCTTCTTCTTTCCTTCATCCAAACGTTGGAGAATGTTAATTAAGTGGGAACCGACATGTTTCAACTGGCTTCCAGTCATATGCTTAGTGATGAAATATGCTTAAATGAAGGACTGCTTCCAAATTTTACAAATATATATATATATATATATATATATATATATATATATATTCGAAAGTTCGTATATTTGGGAAGCAGGCCTTCATTTATACACGTTTTGTTAAATGTAATGCCCAAATATGGAAGTCAAGTATGAGATCACTTGAAAAACGGATAAGAAAAAGTGTAAAAGTTAAATTGGGCATTACTTTTAACAAAACGTGTATATATATATATATATATTAGTAAAAGTTAGGAGCACCTTCTTGAATACATGCATTTAAAAACTTTATGTCTGATTCCACTTGATTTACCTTCATCGAATATTTTTTTTTTCGAAATTTAGAAAAATTTTCGATGAAGTTTAATCAAGTGAAATCAGACATAGAGTTTTTAAATACATATAATATATGTATACACTTAAAATAAACCGTCAAACATAGAAATGAAATAAAAAAGAGTCACTTTCTGCCCTGTATTCCTGCGTGACTCTTCGCTCTTCGCTCTTCACACCTCTTGATGACGACGATGGTTGAAATATCGATGTGAGTTATATCTGTGTCTTTCTGTGTGTTTCCTTCGTTTTGAATTTATTTTATTTAAAAAAAAGTCCGCTGGACCGTTTTATTTAATTGTATATATATATATGTGTGAAGCAGTTTGCTTCTAAACGCGAGTACATCGCACTTCTTCCCGATGACGACGGATGTCGAAATATCAGGAAGCAGTAAGTTCTGTAGTAGGTTTCTCTGTTCTTTCCTATGTGTTAAAGTATATATATTAAGAGTTCACAATAAACACGTGAAATAACAATCAATGTTCAAACCACAGTAAGAAATGAGAAAAAAGGCTATGATCTTTCAACCGTTATAAGCACTATTCGGCAAAGTCAAAACTCAACTAACAGTTCAGTTAAATGAATAAATGGATCTTAAAAATCTTAATGTTACGAAATGCATGTTATTTGAGGCTATGACTGTCATAGTCAGAATGTGGATAATAGTACAACAAATGTTAATTGTAAAACATCTTGACTATGACATCATTAAAAAATACACCTGCAAGCTATGAAATAAAACGACATTTTCAAATAACCTAGTTGATGTAGTTTCATAATATATATGGCTGTTTTTAGATAAAACAACCTTCCAGGAACTCTCGCGGCCTCATTATTTTTCATACAGAAAAGGTCCTCTCCTTTTCATTAAAATTTCTTCATTCATCACCTACAAGTTACAAGAATTTTCTGGTTTGTATGTTATAATTTCTATAAGAAGTTTGTCTAATACAAGTAAAAATGTGACATGTGAATAATATTGGAAATATTTTAGAGTGTTGACACCAATAGAACTATAGATACTAACACTACAATTATAAATATAGTATAATAAAGCATTCTGTGAAAATATAAATATTGTTGGAAATATTCTTACTTCTTTTCTGATACATATATTTTTGAGATTCTCCTTGTATTTCTGGAGATGTAATCTGCGGTTTTCATTTTTTAATCATTGGACCTTTTGTCTTTCTTGCTGAAGTTCAATCTGAGTATCTATTGAAAGAGATATTCTAGTATCTATTGTTGACAAAGGTTTTCCAGGGTTTCTGCAAATGATATTTTTGTAGATGCAGTGTACGAAGGTGTATATGGTAATAATTCTTTATCTCATAGCGCATTATTTGACTTTTACATTTCATTTTGTACCTTCATAATTTTTGAGTCAGCAGACTGGTGTTAATTTAGATTTTTTTTACAGTCATAATGAATAATTTGAAAACATTAAAACAATTTAGGATACTAGTAATATATTATTATTTTGGATTTAACAATTTTTTAGAAATAATACAAAACTTTGAAGTTGTTAGTTGTTTTTAAATAACGTTAATTTAGTTTTAAAGAAGTGATGAGTTAAGCAAAGGGAAGGAGAACAAGAGCAAAGCTAGGGTGAAGGGCGTTTGCTTTTGTCACTTCTTGTGGTCAGCCGCAAAGGCCTCGCTCGCTGCCTTTGTTTCCATCTCACTTGCTCGCTCACACTCTCTGCCACCATCCTCTATTCCTCACTCTCTCTTTCTATCTATTTATCTCTATTATTCACATCTCTATCATTTCTAAAAGCCGAATTGAAAACTCTAATTTCATTAGTAATGTACTACAGATATTTTCAAAATTGAATTTGGTATTATTAAGACTGTTTTAATCAGAGCACCTATGACAACTCTTATCATTAACCCTTAATTCAAGAAAAACATTAATGTGTAAATAAAATATTCTGCATTATTCTTCAACAATAATAGAAGGAAAATAACTATCAATGATAGTAACTTGTAATAACTATTACAAGAAAACTTTTAGTTTATGTACAGGATTTCTTAATTAACAAAGTTTAATTAAAATAACAATGATATGCAAATGAGAAGACAAACTAAAAGACAAATGAGAGATGAAATAACGTTATTTCAAACGAAGGGTGTATTTAAAATATAAACAAAACAAAAATTGTCCATAGCTCTATGACAACTATGGCTCACTGATTACACTTAACTTGAAAATAAGGTGATGACATGTGAATTAAAAGTTGATGCAAGGAAAACTGTTAATAAATCATAGATTATATTAAGTGTATTAATGAAGATATTAAGATTAAATAGATTGCTCTGATAAATAAATACGGTACTGCCCCTCAAACTATTAATCGGTCATTCAGGAATTTTTATGAGTTGCACATCTCAAACCAATGCTGGTTTTTTTAACATCTATCCCTCAACATCAATTCTTTAGTCATAATTCTGTAAAGTATACTTAATTAAGTATTTAGCCTTTCATTTAAATGAAGTTCATGGTCTTATAAGGCGGGTATATTTTAAGTAGATTTTCTGCTTGCTTCACCTATGCCCTATGTTATTTGAGGCTTACTTTTAAGTTAGTGTGACATTGAAAGTTTTCCATATAAATTTTTCAGTTGAAACTTGCTGTGTCTTGTTTGAATCTTTTATGCCAGTATCTCATTTATTAATTTTTCTTATTTTACTTGCTCAATAGAGTGTTATGAAGTCCAAAGTGAGTAAAAACATGTTTTAATTCAATGGACAAATCTAGAAATTTTACCTGTTTTGGTGAAGGTAAACACCATTGTTGTAATGATACTTGGAAATAATACTTTCCTGTCTCCTGTCACTATATGAAAGGAGCACAGATAGAAAATGTATCACTTTGATTTACGTTTTATATAGTTTAAAGTTTTGTTCGATGAATTGATATTCACAAAAGGACAAGAAAGTGGATTATGAAATTGGAATAATGAAACAAACAAATTGGTAACTCCAAATTTTGACTTTAAAACTTAACCAATTATTCAATTAACAAAACAGGAGGACTAACTACTTTCTAATGGATGAGGCTTAACAAATCCGTACTTCAAGTGACCAGGTGAATCAAGTATCCTGCTTTATTCTCGACACCCACCCAGATAATCACCAGTTAAGGTCAACCGAAGAGATCTTTGAATGGAAATAGAGTATATCGCTACGTTGTGTATTCCTTTTAAGCTTTAAGAGTTTGATGTAAAGTTAGCGTTACTGATGTTGTCAAAACCATAAACAGTTACAGTTCCTCTGCTTTAAGAACAAATATTCACTTGATTAGTTATTGGCCATAAAAAAGTAGAAGTTGTCAAAGTAATTTGTAAAATTGTTTATTGAAAAAAAAATGTATTTTCATATCAAAAGAAGGGTGCATTTAAAATATAAACAAAACAAAAATTGTCCATAGCTCTATGACAAATATTTATGAAACATCAATATATATAACTCATAATAAATTTTAAACATGATGTTGGAGGAATGTGAATTAGTAAAGAAAAAGATCTAGTAAAGAGCCATTTTTGACATATGTTATTCCACATCAAGTTTCTCAATAGGAAAAACATTTTGTCAGATTTATCATGAAGAGCAGTAGGGATTCATACGTATAAAGGCAGTGCGTGCCATGAATGGTAAGCAAAGGGGAGAAGACCTGGCTCAAATTTACAGATCTGGACAGAATAAGAATATAGCGGGGTGGTTTGGGCGGCGCAGAGTGTGTGAGAGGCAGGTTTGGATCTGGAGCAGGGCCAATAACACGCCTATGGCATCTCCTTTTCTACCCCCACACAGCCATCCTTTTATAACGTACCACTTCGAAATAACATTAGGCTTCTATGTTTATATATGTACGTGATAGGTCAAAAACATGATCACATAAAGAAAAAAGTTTTTTTTTTTTCACTGTGCTGTAGTTTAAAATTGTTAATAACATATAAGGTTTGTGTTGACCATTATAAATAATAAATTATATTCAATTTTAGTTAGAAGATCACATTTTTTTACAGATATTCATAATAAATTATGGGTAAAAAATCTAAAAGA
This sequence comes from Hermatobates lingyangjiaoensis, assembly GCA_026182355.1. Taxonomy (NCBI): domain Eukaryota; kingdom Metazoa; phylum Arthropoda; class Insecta; order Hemiptera; family Hermatobatidae; genus Hermatobates; species Hermatobates lingyangjiaoensis. The sequence continues at coordinate 802,255 of JAPFBL010000117.1, read as the reverse complement.
TATTGTTCATTACTAAATAAAATGACGTGTTAATGATATAAAAGAAGTTCTGTTTTTTATATTTCGTTGGACACTTTAACGAGCCATACCCTCCGTGTATATGCTAATGACAAACTAATGTGGTATCAATAATTACATGACAGAAAATGATATTTTAGATTGCGCCTACTTTTAAATATGTAAAAGTTACATGCTGTAAAATATGTAAAAAGGAAATGTGGAATAGCCTACACTCAACATTGCTATCAGTAAACATAATATCAAACTAGTTGACAATCAATTCAGTTATTGATTAGAAAAACACAAAAATAAATTTAAGGATTCCCTTTAGATAATATTGCTATATTCATTTCATCAGTTATAACAAACTTGAAATCATTGAACTAGAAAAATATGAACTCTTTTTGATTTTCTGGTAAAAAATAGCTAAACCAATGAAAACAAATTCAACAAGTAGGGCAAGTTGACAGTTATTCCAAGGTGGATTTTTATTTTTATAGCTATATTGTTTCCCTTTGTGGTTATCGAATTTAATTGATTTTTTTTTTTTTTAGATTACTAATGCTTCGTTGATTTTTCAGCAAAGTTTCGTTTTTCTGTAGTTAACTGTTTCCCATAACGCCCCATTTGGCTCATATATTCATTTCATGCAAGTAAAGTGATGTTCTAGGTACAATTTCATCATAAAGGCCAAGCACTGTTACAAATTTCATTTTCTGCAATTTTTATTTTAAACATTTTGTCTTGCAAAATTATCAAATTAAGTCGTCAAAAAAAAAAAATTTAATACGTGTATAATTAGTGTTTGCCGTTTCCTTATGTGCTGACATTCTCGACTACCAGATTACTGATCCTGGTATTCACTGAAAAGGGATAAATTTAATAATACAGATTAAATTTAATAATACAGACATTTATTAGGTGAACGGTTCACATTTTGTAGTTTTATACAGTATTCCTTGATTTTGCCTCTGTTTCACGTACAAAATATATTTCTTGGTGTAAGAATGGGTGGAACTAAGTTTCCCGCGATGATGAATTCATTTTTTAATTGTTTTATCTTAAGCGTATTTTAAGTTTAATATTTAACTCAACAGTATTAGGAATGCAGTATTTCTTAGCATGTTGGATTTTTTTTTTTTTTTTTTTAAATGAATAATGTTACAAATATTTGAAAAAAAATTGTTTGTGATTCTACTTGAAGCTAAATATTCAATAAAATGTTCATTTTTGTTCTGCCAATTCTTGTGACATTTTCAGTCTATTGCACAATAGAAAGCCGTTGACCACAACCTCCTCATTGTTTATTGTGAGTGAGACTCTATAGTTTTTACAATTCTAGAGTCATGGACAATGTTATCATATGGCATCCTATACACTAAAGGTGAGCACGATACCTCGACAACAATTAAAGAAATGGTAACAATCATACATATATAAATAACTGGGAAGTTTTCTAAGTTTTACTAGATTTTTTAGAGATGTGTTTCCTATTTCAGGAGCCACACGTCATAAATACTGTTGATATAAGTCTATATTTAAAATATTGTAATCCAGACAAGAATTATTTTTTTTCTAATAAATATTTAAAAAAAAAATAACTATTAAGACTCAAACAAAACCGTCTAAGAACATGCGTTATATTTTATTAATAATTAAATTCATTCAAACGACTAAAAACAGAATTCATCATACCCTTTGTCTGTAGAGTTAGGTCTTATAACATTTCAGAACTGCATTACAGTTACAGTTATTAATTTTATACTAAGAGATCATGACCTATGTGCACCATGTTATTGCCATAACATGGCAATATTATATTGATATTTACTGCCGTGCTAGTATTTAGTACTCATGTTATGATCAATCATCTGAGTAAAGAAAATCAAAGTAAAATTTATTACAAACATATTTTGCAATATGTTGTGCGATTAATAATTGGCTATTAATGAATTTTGCTATCAATAGTTAACTTCTAATGAATATTTTACTATATAATTATATTGATAGTATTAATATTTAATATAAAGGCAATTCCATAAATAATGGCATGTCCATTTGGGCAACTAATAAGTTAATCCATTTCTTTAATTGTACTCATAAACAGAAATACTTCCTTTAAATACTTAAATTCCCTTTGACTTATCTGCAGCAGATTGAACAAAAGGAAATTTAAAAAAAATACAACTCGCTTCCTAACATCAGTATAGATTCCTAATTAAAATTTAAATATGTTCAGTTTTGTGCTTCGTAGACTTCTTCTCTTGAAGGTAATACGATTATGGAGATAATCAATTATCAAACCACAATAAGAAATGGGAAAACAAGACGAAGATCTTTCAACCGTAACAAGCGGTCTTCGTCAGAGTCAAAAATCCAACTGAAACACGAGATGTTTTCTGCATCTAGTGTTTCAGTTGGGTTTTTGACTCTAACGAAGACCGCTGGTTATGGTTGAAAGATATTAGTCTTGTTTTCCCATTTCTTATTGTGGTTTGATCATTGATTGTTATTTCACGTGTTTATGTGAAATCTTTTTATGGAGATAATATGTAAAGTGATTCGGTAAAAAATATGTAAAATTCGGTAAAAAATATTTCTCTACAATATCTCTTTATCTTTGACTATATCTAAATCTTCTAATTAATCTTGGTTTTGCTCTGAAGATTGTAAAAATAAAGTATGTAGATATCCAGAACAATCATATACTAAACATGAAACTTAATAAATAAGAAATGTTTTTGTGTTCGTAAATATCAAAAAGGTATTATACATCCCTCAAAATGAAATTTATTAAAAATATATGCCTAAATTAAATTCACATATACTAGAGTATGTAGTAGAAATATTTTCTAAATCATTATATGACTTTTTTGAAAACAAGAACAAAGAGAAATCGTTGAATATCAGTTTATTTGTTCTTGTACTGTTGATATGAACTTCACAACATCATGTTAAGTCAATAGCAGTGCATAATTATTTCAAATTGTATAAAACGATTATGTTAAATATTATATTGTCTTATTAAAATCCTAATTTATTTATTGGCATTTCAATATTTGAGCAAATCTGATTTTTGATGTTGTGTTCATTTAAAGGTAGTGTCGAAATGATTGGTCTCTGGAGATATCAGTACGAAGTAGAATTAACAGTAACCAATGGCTGTAGCGGTTACATCTAGCTGGTGTTAATCTGTTATGTCTATCTCCAGAACTCTGGTTTGGACTGTAACGAAGTGCCTGCATTAATCATGTGTTGAAGCGAGATTCCTCTCAGGACTTTATTGAACACAACATAAATATTTCTTCCCTTCATTGGAAAACAATTCATTTAAAATTCGGTTCATCGTCTATTATTCTAGCAACTTTTTTGAAAAACTTTTTCATGGAATCAATATTGATTCAACTTAATGTTTTTCATTCAAATTTATTCATTTTAATTAAATTTGTGAATACTTTATTATGAAAAAACTTATTAATATTTATCAAACAACTATAAACTGAATGCAAATAAAATGCAAAATAATACATGAAGTACTTGACATTAATCGACAAAAAACTAGAACCAAATATAAAACAGTATATTTCATGTACAGATTATGATTTTAATTTTCATTAATTAATTTAGGATAAGAGAAAAAAATGAAAGTTACAGAAAGTTACGAGGGATGAATATAATTAATTACCTTAATTATAAATCCCCTAATTTATAATAGTAGTAGGTTTGTAAGAATTATTGTAATTGCGCAGGGGACTGTAATATTATGTAGACATCTCTTCAGCAGGATTTTACATCACCATTGTCTTCCACAATTTTATTTGATGCCACCTGTTTGCTTAGTAGATATACCTGATCAAATGCCATTATTGTGATATATTTATACAACCAAGTCAAAATTAATTCCAAGCGAGATTTAAAAGTTGAATATCCATTTTTTTTTAAATATTATAATATAGTTAAGACAAAATATGATAAGAAGTTTTTTAAATTCATCAGCTCATTGGATTATATTTTAAAATCACTTCAATTAAAAATCTATTTATTTAAATACTGGTATCTGGAAACATTTAAATAATCAGGTATCAGAATAAATCCGATAAGTACAGTATGTGGTCTATTGTTTCAAGATGAATTTTCAGTTTTTATAGGTGCATTACTCTTTGCGGCAACTGGAATTTAAGCTTTCAGATTCATTCATAAGTAAAAAATACGGCATTCTGTTCGACAAAATCTTTCCAGTTGTTTTAAAAATTGTCAGTATTTTTTTTCGTATTCTATTTGTCTCTTTAATTATAGCACGAAAATTCCATGAGGCTTGAATTAGTAGTTTAGAAGAAACACTACATGGCCTGCTATTTGTAAAAAATATATTAATTTGATCCATCTAAAATTTGTAGCATACCCACAAACTTTTGCATACCAGCCCACCCATCCACACACACACACACACAAGCAGGCATCATCGGGAAGATGTCAAAAAAGGACTTCGGGGAATCAAAACATGTATATCCGACAAAATCTATTTTTTTCCATTATCACTATACTTCACTTATAGTAAAATTATACTAAATTAGCACATATATTTACGAAGTGTGATTCATCACTCGCTTTAAACTTAATGAATCATAGTTATCAGAAATGAGAGAAGAAAGACAAATATTGACTATACGAAGCTTCTTTCCCAGCGTGCTTGAATTAACTATTCCGGTTTTAAAATTTGTTTTTACACTATGTCTTTTATATAGAATTATTGAA